>OZ024892.1:48178792-48778792 GCA_964017195.1 Siderastrea radians | reverse complement strand
CTGTTAATTAATTTCTCTCTAATTGTAGGATAAGACCTGGCCCCAGTTGTTCAAAAGTTGGATAGCGCTATCCACCGGATAAATCTCTATTCACTGGATAACGCAATTAGTTTCCCTAATGCTTATCCACTGGATAGTGATTTATCCGGTGGATAGCGCTATCCAACTTAGAAACTTTTGAACAACTGGGGCCTGATCTATAAGCTGTCATGCAATAGGGAGCCAATTAGAACCGCGCTCGCTTATGCTCATATCCTAAAGCTGCCTATTAATGCACGGTGCATTGGCCAGATAGCTATGAATATAAATTGAGGCTTTTTCCCAGTTCCGCTTTGCCGCGCTTTCCCACGTGGTTTCAGAGAAAGGAAATTTATGGCAACATTCTTGAACATTATAAAATAACCTCAAATGAAAGTTGGAGACAGCAAGAAAAACAGCGGAAGAAAAATCGAATGAGAGTGTTTTCACAGTTATGATAAGTTCTTCCTTAAATGTTTCTGAGTGTTGCCAGAAGTTTTTAAATTCTATTACTTTTATGAAATAAAATTAAGCGATCAAAATATTTTTCTGTGTTTCTATGGAGTTCGTAATTGATTCCGCCCAAATTGCATGTAGAGAGGCAATCAGAGCCCCCATCCTGGGACTCTTTATTTAACAATGCACGATACACGGTCTATTGTTATTTCTTATGATCCTATAGGTCTTAACTAGTCGTTTTAAAATAATTAATTTTTATGTAATAGCGCTCGGTTGGATCATTAAGAAAAAGCCATCTAAAAACTTGTTATTATTATTATTATTATTATTATTATTATTATTATTATTATTATTATTATTATTACAATGGCCAGATGGCTATGAATGTTCTCACCTGCAGATCTTTTTCGAATCTTTTGATCAGCCGAGCGAAAACACAACTTGCTCCCAATCTCCTCTCGCTTTGCCGAGACGCAAAGTCCCCAAATTTTCCCCGAGAGTTGGGGCATCATAAATCTATGTCCCCCGACATTTCCCCCACCATAGAAGTTCATATTTGTTGCAAAGTTCCCACAAAGTCCTCAATTCCCCCACATACAGCCTGGGGTTCCCCCCCTCGAGGAAGCCGATGACAAGTACATTAGACCCTGCCTAACACGGAACGGGTTCGTTTTCTATCCGTGGATATCGATGACATATTTTCTAATTTGTTTCGTTTAGAAGTCAGGGTTTCTGGTACTCTACTAATGTTGAACATTCGGTAAAGATACGGAGAGCCTTTTTGGCAGACAAAGTTAAAAAGAAGTCTGGTGATTCAGTTGAATGACTGAAAAAGTTAGAAGTTAAGGGCTTCGAAATTATTGTTTGGGCGCTCACAATGACTAGCAATGACTGCGTGGGAAATCAGCAATCCTGTTTCGTCAATTAGCAGAATAGGTGAAATAGTTCGATGTGAACATTTTAAGCGGTCTTTAAAAGAATAGAGCGATTTTGAAAAAACAAACTTGTAACATCAGCTAGAAACCCGCCATGAGGATTGCAGAAAATGTGTGTTCATTTTTTGGCAGTTAAAGAGGTTAGCTGGATCAATCACAAGCATAGAAGTCGTCTGTTACAATGCATGACTTAGTCCTACAATCAGTTTTCCGCAGTGCGGAAAAGGGGTTTTTCCCACTTTCACTTTCTAATAATGAATACTGGGGGTTTTCCCATTTTCACTTTTAGTAATTAATTAGGGTTTTTACTGATTCAACGAATTCCACGAGCAAAAATTCAGTTTTGTTAAACGCGACGTGTTTCCTGATAAATTAACACGTACTGACTGACTTCGAGGCTCCAGTTCTTTATTCGTTTATTTAATTTGACTTCAGTTGTTTCCTGGTTCTTTACAAATATGTCATTGGGTTTTAACGCTAACAAGAAATTCTAGGGAATTTCCAGGCGGCGCAGAGTCTGACAGCTTCCTTTCCCTGGGCTGTTATGAATAGTTCTCTACCTTGAATCGAACTTGATTCGGGCTCGAATGTGACTCGTGCTATGGCGCTCAAAACATCAACAGTCTAATATACGTAACTTACCTAAAATGGTAAGCAACTTTTTATCGTCAAAGCTTCCGAAGACTCTCTTTCGCTAGCGTCTCCAATAGATAACTAAATCTATCTGCTTACGTCATAGCTACAAATGAAAAATTCACCTTCAAACTCTTCAACAAAGCTAATCTGACGAAAGAAATGTCGCGTATATGACAGATTTGCTTTCTCAATGAACTCTATCGACGCAGTGAAATTAAATGATATTACCCAAGAGTGTCAAATATTTCAGAAATTGATTAACTGATAAAATCGGTGACTTTACCTCAAGAAATAAATAGAGGCTACTTGCAATTTAAAACCTCTAAACCTGTGTTTATAAAGATCGGTGTTTACTTTACTTTATACCTGGATTCGACATTTTCGCCATTTCCGACTGAATGGGGGAGGGGAGAGGGGACGGATAGGGAGGGGGCATGGGGGGGGTACAAACTTCCCGCCACCCGCACCCTTTAATCTCGGTTCCCGCCACTTTTCTTAACTTTTTCTTCCCGCCCTTTTTTCCGCCTCCCGTACACCTCCCTCCCTCTTTTCTACCCGGAGTCCCAAACTCTGTCCACCTCCCTCCCTACCCCCCCGCTTCCTCGAAGGCTACCGGTGACCAAGGGTGAAAACAAAAAAGAAAGAAAGTCAAAATGACAAATATAAAAATTAGCAAAAAAGGTTTTCTGTGAAAGTACGTGATTTAAGGAAATATTTAATTGTTAAACGATTATAGTGGTTTACGCTATAAATTTCTCATATCAGCAAAACAATACAATCAAACCACTTTTAATTACAACAGTCTAGAAAGAGGAAATCAAAGTAATTATTTATCTTAGATTTCTTTGAATATTATTAATAACTTTTCACAGGCAATAACGTAGCTGCGAGTACGTCCAAATCGTTTGCAAGTCGCGCAAATCCCGCAGGACGCTAAACACATACTGGTAGAATGACAAATGTAAACAACTAGGCCGACGATGAGATTATCCCGCCTTTAGTTCACTGGAAACTAACAAATTTATTAAAGTGAACTACTTTTAAGAGAATTTGGGACTCCGGGTAGAAAAGAGGAAGGGAGGTGCACAGGAGGCGGAAAAAAGGGCAAGAAGAAGAAGTTAAGAAAAGTGGCGGGAACCGAGATTAAAGGGTGCGGGTGGCAGGAAGTTTGTACCCCCCATGCCCCCTCCCTGTCCGTCCCCTAGCCCCTCCCCCATTCAGTCAGAAATGGCGAAAATGTCGAATCCAGGTATTAAGGTCTCAAGAAACGGCCAGTTTGCGTGAAATAGTGATTATTTGATAAAATGATGTAATGATGACGTCATCGTAACATCAGCAAAATATTTTGATGCAATCTCACTCGTGGTCACTCGTGGTCTACTCGTGGTCACTCGTGGTCACTCGTGTGTACTTTTAGACACGATCGCCACCCGCACCCTTTAATCTCGGTTCCCGCCACTTTTCTTAACTTTTTCTTCCCGCCCTTTTTTCCGCCTCCCGTACACCTCCCTCCCTCTTTTCTACCCGGAGTCCCAAATTCTGTCCACCTCCATCCCTACCCTCCCCCCCCCCTCCTCGAAGGCTACCAGTGACCAAGGGTGAAAAAAAAAAAAAGTGAAAATGACAAATACAAAAATTAACAAAAAGGTTTTCTGTGAAAGTACGTGATATAAGGAAATATTTAATTGTTAAACGATTATAGTGGTTTACGCTTTAAGTTTCTCATATCAGCAAAACAATACAATCAAACCACTTTGTTAACTACAACAGTCTAGAAAGAGGAAATCAAAGTAATTATTTATCTTAGATTTCTTTGAATATTATTAATAACTTTTCACAGGCAATAACGTAGCTGCGAGTACGTCCAAATCGTTTGCAAGTCGCGCAAATCCCGCAGGACGCTAAACACATACTGGTAGAATGACAAATGTAAACAACTAGGCCGACGATGAGATTATCCCGCCTTTAGTTAACTGGAAACTAACAAATGTATTAAAGTGAACTACTTTTAAGAGAATTTGGGACTCCGGGTAGAAAAGAGGAAGGGAGGTGCACAGGAGGCGGAAAAAAGGGCGGGAACAAAAAGGTAAGAAAAGTGGCGGGAACCGAGATTAAAGGGTGCGGGTGGCGGGAAGTTTGTGCCCCCATCCCCCTCCCTGTCCGTCCCTTGGCCCCTCCCCCATTCAGTCAGAAATGGCGAAAATGTCGAATCCAGGTATTAAGGTCTAAAGAAAGGGCCAGTTTGCCGTGAAATAGTGATTATTTGATAAAATGATCTAATGTTGACGTCATCGTAACATCAGCAAAATATTTAGATGCAATCTCACTCGTGGTCACTCGTAGTCACTCGTGGTCACTCGTGGTCACTCGTGGTCACTCGTGGTCTACTCGTGGTCACTCGTGGTAACTCGTGGTCACTCGTGGTCACTCGTGGTCACTCGTGTGTACTTTTGGACACGATCCTCATTGAGTATTCTAGTGTTTACTCCTTTTGTCCCAAGTTTGCGTGACATCGACCATGGGGCCAGTGTGAATATTAATTAGAGGTTTTCCCCAGCTTCGCTTTTTGACCCACGCAGCTTTAATATCATTTGAGGCCGAGCGATCGCGGAGAAAGTTACGCAAACGTCTCTACAGTTAAATTTTACTTGAGATTGTTTCCCTGGTCATCCAAGGTACTTTCAGTAGATGATTTAAAAATGTATCTATCTAACTTAACTGATAAAGATGCATTGTACCCAGCCTAACGTCACGGAACGGGTTTGTTTTCCATACGTCGATGATATATTGCGTACTTACGGCTCTTGTGCCCAGTTAAGTCAGAGCGTAATCGACATTTTCTCACCCGAGTGCTTAAGCTCTTTGAGGTCTTGCTGTCATTTGTACTTATAACCTAGTGCAACTAAATGCGTGTCCAACCTGCAGAACCTTTCACCTAATGAATTCGAACCCAGAATTTCGATCAGAATTGAAACAAAATTCGTCCTATATATCTGTCGTCGAGTGAATGATATAGCACAAAAGAGTGGTCTACGTTAATTCTTCCCGGGATTCTTCCTTTTCTGCCGTTCAGCTATGAAAACAATCGCTTCTGTAGACTACGAACGCTTTTTTCGACCTGGTTGCTCTTTAATGGAAATAAATAAATAAATCATTTTGGTTGAAATAGCACGTTGGCCACTGTAAGCTAAGGCCCTTATACAGGTCTAGCCTTAAAGACACTTCGAAAAATATCGGCTTATAAAGTTCAAGGGAGTAAGTCAAAGGCACCCTTTCACGACATAATGAGTTACCTAACAGTTCTGTTTGGCTTTTGGCTGGATTCCTACTTGTAATTGGCTGCCCCTGATAAAAATAACACTATTATTACTAAGGCGTTTTTCCCACTTCCGCTTTTAACTCAGCCAACGCGCTTCCCTCCCGTTTCATAATCTCATGACATGTCAGTGAAGATGCTATTGTTATTATTATTTTGCTATGCTACTATTTAAAGTGGAAGTGCGCTTACTTTAAGACAGCTAATTCACAGGCACTCCACTGAAATATTAAGATATAACTTGTGCGGTGCCAGTTGATCAGAGTGGTTCGGCGGTGGTTTACTGTGAAAGCAATCAAGCAATCTCTAATGCGCCGATCAATTCGAAACTTCAACATCCCCCCCCGGGCATACCCCGGGCATTTGACTGTGCATCGTGCACGGGGAGGGGGGAATTTGAACGTTGCGTTTGAAGGGTGGGGAATTTGAACCGGATTTATCTCTTGTTCTGACGTAATACGCCCGTGAGTTTTTTCGGTTTTTGCAGGGTTTGACGATTCACAAGACAGAATTTCCCCTTTCTTAGTGAACAACTCTTTCAAAAAGGGTCTTTAAAAGACGTTTGAAGGTGCCATTACGGCATATCTCTCTGAAAAGCGTGTAAAGTGTTTGATTGAAGACGAAATTTGTCTTTGAGGAGAGGTAATTTTAGTAGTAATTGGTGGGGCATTTGAACGGCTTTTTTGCCCCGAGGGTAGGGAATTTGAACAAGCCAATCTTCAAAAGTTCAAATGCCCGGGGGGTTGCCCGGGGGGGGATGTTGAACTTTCGAATTGATCGGCGCATAAATGAGCAATGACACGCTGATTAGACTAATAGAAATTAGAGAAAGTATTGAGAAAGAAGTAACTTGTTTTCAATAAGGGGTTTTTTCACTTTCGCTTTCACAGGCCCATACCTCAGATACCTCACTAGCAATTTAAACTGGGATTTTTCCTAGTTTCACTGTTTTGTAATGGGGGGGGAGGGGGGAGGTTTCTCGGTTTCAATTTCAATTCATCCAACGCCGTCGGAAACATTCCGTAAAAGCCCAATTAGGCCTCGGGGGTCGTATTTAATTTCTGGCCTCACGAACGGGGGCTTATTAACAAAGAGCGGCCAACTTCAGGAATTTTTTTTTCTACTCGTAATACATAAAAAAGACATCATATCGGGATGAATTACAAAATCAGGTGCCCCAGAAAGCGCGGGGGTGGGGGCTTTCTTATTTTTTTTTTTAATTGACTTTTAGACCGGGGACTTTTTAGGCGGGGGGGGGGGAGACTTAATAGAGCTGTTGACGGGACCTTACGACGAAACAGACTGACGGCCACGTACAAACAAGTCATTTAATTTCAACTAAGAAAAAAACTACAACAACGAGACGGGTCACGAGCGAAGATTTTAGCGAACACGGTTCCAAAGTTCAGCCTGGGTCCGATGCGATGCTTAGTAACACAACAAGCTATACTGTCACGCGAGCGTCACGCACACCGGCGAGTTGTGACGCGAACAAGAGCTTTTGTGGTATTTACGACGTTAAAGTACGTGTAAATGATGCCGTTCAGGGGGGGGGGGTGGGGGGAAGAGGGTACTACTTCTCGAAACTTTACTGTAGAGTACCCTTATGCCTTTAATATTGGCGGAGTTTAGAATCGGCGAAAGTCGTTCAAATTATTTTACAGAGAAAATTTCTCGTAATTCAGTGATAGTTCCATTACAAAACTTAAGACCGACGCAAAGCTTGTAGTAAAAGGAAAAGAGTTTGATCGTCAAAAGCACATGCATGTATAATTGGTCAAAGCAAATCTTTTATAAGTGAAAACTGAAGGGTGCGATAAATTACAGCCCTGAATTTGTGTCATCGCAAACAACAGAGTAACATCTTCAGACTTAGTTTTGAAATTTACTTTCTCGAGCCTTTGGCGATGCACGAACTGTGTTTTCTGGCAAATGTTTAAACACAGAGGATTCCACTACGTTTTCTTTCCTTTCGTTTGTTTAGCAACTCACTTAAGAGTAGGTTAATTGTCAGTTTGCATGCAACCAATGGCTCCGGCTATTTTATGGTCTTTTTAGCAGGTAGTCCTCTGTCTACGAGGCGAACGCCCCTTTTCCCCAGATGGGAAGAGGGGTCTGTAGATGACTAGCAAGTACACAAGAAAGAAAGAAAGATGGTTAGGCAGTTTAGAGATGAGGAGCTGAACTACTTCAAGTTTGCGTCCATTGTCCTGAATGAATTTCCCAAAGCCTTGCGTCAGACTTTCAAACTCATGTGGGACAATAACTTTGGACCAACACAGCCCTGGGATGACTCTGAGGCGGCGAGAAATTCTTTTCTTGCTAAAGAGGGCGGCACAAGCAAGGTTCCCACTAAGAAGTCGTATGAGGAGTGGGATTGCACTGCGTTATTCAAGGCCACTATCTATGCGCAGTGCTTCGCTTTACCAGACAGCAAAGGTCACCACAAAAATCTCAGCGATTTGTACGTGAAGACTCTTGGGCTACCTGAGGAAAGTTTCCATACATCTGTGGTAAGTCCTTATGGAAACAACGCTGAAACATTCGCACTTGCGATTGATAACCTTCGACGTCTAAGAAATTTCCATTGCCATTTGGCCAGTTGTGAGATGGAAAAAATAACATTTGACCAGTGCGTGCAACACGCTAAAGAGGCATTCAAAGCTCTTGGAGTCAAGACAGACTCGATTGATGAAGTTGGACGTTTGACCGAGTCACACTTTCCTACAAAAGAAGTCGCCATGTTGGAGCGCAAAATCCGATACATGCGATTTGTTTTATTTGATTAGGCCGATTTACATGGCACAACTGCATTGAGAAATACAAAACTAGAGCAAAGCGACGTTTTGATATAACCAACATAATGTTTAAGTTTTAAGTGTTAAAGATTGTAACTAGGTTCTCGTAAACGGGGATTCATTCGCTGTGTTTCAGCGGTCCTCAGGCCTTAGAAACGGAAAGTTCGGTCATCAGAAATGACCGAACTTTGATCCCTACCAGCTAGAAGACAATAGGAGCCGTTGACAGAACACACAGTCGGGTGCTCCTCTGGCCTCTAGTAAACGAATGTTACTCGTCGGTCACGCGTCAACACTTGACAGAGCACACAGTATTCTTGTGTGTTCTCTTGTATAACGAATGTTAACTATCAGACACACGTCAACTTTTCACGGTGCCTGCGAAACATCCCTGAAGGATTTACACTAGAGGCGAGTGATAACTTAAGGGGTGACACCATTGTTTTCGATGATTTAAACCTTTTTTCTTTTTAAAAAAGCACTCGTGGCTTCACCAATCATTTCAAGTTTGTTTCTTGCACAGCCACATCCGACGCGGATTTATCATCATCGTGGACCCTGCATTTGACAAAAATCGTGGTGGTTTCACACAGGGAACGCGACCACTGAAAGATCCTACAAAACTCGAAAAAACAACTCAAGAAGCATGAATGTTCCCCCATTTTCAGGTTTCCATCGCGGTTGAAAACGGCAATCAAGATCAAATTCCCATACACTATGATTGGCTTAAACGATGGATTCACTTAATTAGATTTTCGAGCATTTAATTAGGTCCATGTTAGCGTCCTTAGCAACTATGGCTTCCAACAGCGAGCCAAAAAATACTCTATGAGGATTCTCATGAGTGTCCCAGGCTCTCAGATTGGGAAAAGGGGACGAGGATGGAGCCCCGACTCGTGTTAGTTTCGAGTTCGCTTTCTCTGTTTTGGCCTTCCTTCCTTGCTTAGAGCCTGGAACACATAATTGGGGTTTTTCACAACTACGGTCTCGTTACGCAAAGAAATCACCACTGTTTGGTGATATTTTTCATTTAATTAAGATAGCAACCAGATAGCTGCTTTGTAGACAACTCCCATCCTCACTTAAGGGAAAAGCGCTAAAAGGCGCAGTGTATGGAAACCAGAAGAGGAAGAATTTTGAATAGGCTTGGAGGAAGAGAAAAAGCAGCTATTTGGATCATCTGTGATACAGTGCTGCGTAAATCGGGAAAAAATTTTCCAAAGTCGACAAAAAAATGTATCAACCAATATGAGATGACACGTTGTATGGTTACTTTGCGTCGGCTCTTCTCGATCATGCCGTTGCACAACATATAGCAAGTAAACTACCGTACAATCGGAGCGAAATTTCAGCGCACGGAATCGCCTCGGAATTAAAAGTTTGACGTAGGCATGTCATGACAAGTCCCTGTAAGATGGAAATTAGAGTTGAACATTACTATAAATAAGAAAACTGGATTCCTGTGTGATGAAAGGTCGTTTGAAGTAACACACATAGTTCAGAGCAGGGAGAGACCCTGTTTGTAATTTAAATCAGTGTTATTCAACTCTGATTTTCGTTATTGACGCTCTTTAACACTTTTGACTTGAAAATGAAGTTTGCAACATCGAAATGCTGCCTAGCTGTAATTTTCGTATTTCTCGATAAATGGTTTGTATATATTTTATTATATTTTATTGCACTAACTGTTGGTTGTTGCTGAAAAACGAAAAAGCGTGGGAAAAAAAATAAAAATATTATCTTGTATTCGACAGCGGAGTTCCGCTGAAAAAAAAAAGATGCAGTCGTGCCATCTAAGTCGGCCCTAAATCGGCCGTTGGGAGGAGAGTAAATTGTTGACTTTGTAAAGAAATGTAAAGGAATAAAATAAACATTGCAGAAAAAGTCCTGTTCTTGTCCTTACTCAAAAAGCGGCCTTTTTTATGCAGCAAACAGAGAAATGAAACCGAGAGGCATATCTGGGAAAGGTGTTAATGTTCGGAAAATAATAATAAGGTTGCTGTCAATTTTCGAGGGTGCCTTTACCTTCGTACGTAAATCAGTTCAGAGAAACTATGAAAAACGTTATATTAATGGAAAGCTTATAAACTGCAAATCCAAAAATAACCCTGTGTAACCTTTTTTTGCGCACAAACCTTCAAATGCAAAACTGACAGTGTTTTCTATAGTTAAAAAGGCCAGTGCTCGCCTCCTGACCGTGAATCGTTCACCCAAACAAACCATGACCCTATCACTAAGGAGAAAGTGGGTTCGGAAAAAGAGTGTGTGAAGCTTTCTCGATACTGCCATTCAGTGTTAAGAAATAGGCCTTTTTACTTTTTACATACTAAATTTGCTTTTTGTGATAATGCATCAGTCATTTCCAGCAGTGCCCATCCCCCCCCCGGTTCGACCCCCGGGCATTAAGATTTTTTGAAAACAAATAGCAAATGCCCAACGGTGTAGCCTCCCACGCAGTCGTTTTTATCATTCTAATCAAAGCTAAATCAAGCCAAACTAAGTCTCAACAGGAGTGGGCTCCTGGTCTCAAATAAGTCTGAGTTCTCAGTATTGCTTCAATGTTACGTTGTGCGTGACATGGACCATGTGGCTAGTGTGAATATTAATTAGTTATTAATTTTTTGCTTGTTCTGCGTAAGCCCTGCATGTGAGGTCTTGCTGTCATTTCTAGTTAGCGAACGCCACAAAATGCATGTCCGTCCTACAGAATCTATCAAGTTGACCTCGATCTGGATGAAAAGCACAGAACAGTGGTCTACTTCGTTTTCTTCTTTTTCCGCCTTTCAGTTTTAAAGCAGTTGATTCCGTGTAGACCACGAACTCTTTCTTTGACTGCTTACTCTTTGTTTTGAGGGAACTGATTAATCAATCATTTCGGATGAAATATCACGTAGTTATATTATATTTGGATATGGTAATGCCTCTACATATTTGCCTCAGATGTTCAGATCTAACTTAAAAACGGCTAAACGTAAAGAGTTTACTCAACTGGACCCTTTCACGACATCACAAATACCTGTACTTTATATTGCGTGAACACAATGGTTGGGGAAAATAAACAAATCATATTCAAAGAGGAGAGCAGTATTTTTATTTTATTATCCTTTTTCTTCTTGTAGACTTATTTGTTGAAATAAAACTTGTTCAAAACTGAAATTAAAAAAGAATTTAACAGCTCTTTTCTGTTTGGAGTTTGGCTGAATTTCCTCCTTGGTTGCCCCTAATTAGTAATTACAGATATTCTTGATGAAGGGTTTTTCCAACTTTCGGCTTTCAATTTGGCATTGAGCCAACTAGCTAGGTTTTTCTGTATCGCTCAATAATATGAATACGCGTTCGTTGAATGCGAACGAACACTCTCATTGTCAGTAATGACACGACCAATGTAAATTTCGAGTAACAACGTAAATCACTCCAACGAATGGTTAATTGGTTTTGGCACAAAGTTTAACCACTGTGGTGGGAAGAGAAAATATCGAAAGAGAAATAAGTTTTTGGATAAGTGGTTTTTCCCACTTTTTCTTTCACGGGCCGATACCTCGCCAGCAGTGTAAACTGGGGATTTTTTCCAGTTTCACTTTTTTTTCCCAAATAATTGGGGAGGGGGGAGTTTCATTTCATCCCACGCGCTAGCCTTTGTTAATTCGCTACTATAGCGGCTCTTTCTTTATTATATGTCTTCCATTAATTTTATTTACTTCCTAAAAGTACGTGCCAGTGATATAGCTCGTGAGCGGGGGTAGGGGAAGGAGGAGGGGGGGAGAGGTCACTACTCGAAAGTTTGAGCGGAGGGTGAATGTAACCTACTTAGGAACAGTTCAAAACCTGATATAGGTAACCTAATACCTTTAATTTTTGTAGGGGTATAGAATGTGCGAAAGTCAAAATTTTGCGGGACAATTTCTCTCAATGTGTGATGGTTCGCATACCAAACTGAGGAAAATGCAAAGCTTGCAATAAAAAATTGAGCACGTACATGTATAATGGCTAGATGCAAATCATCGGTAAAAGGTAGGGTGCATTATATTACAGCCCTAATTTTGTGTTATGACAAAACAAGAGAGTAACACCGTCACTTTTCCCATTTTTGACTTATTTTCGGAGCCATAACCCCACCACCACCCCAGCTCTCCTCCGGATATAGCCTGGGGAGATTGTGGCAGTTCACGCTCACATAAAACACGTAAAACAACGAACTCGGTGCTATGTTTTCAATTTTGGCTCTGATTGTCATTCATCGATGCACTTTCAATGTTCGGGAATGTATCAAGCGTTAAAGATCTGAACAATCTGGAAAAGTGCACAAACCTAGTTTTGATGTACGCTTTTTTTATACAGTGCGTTTTCTGACAAATGCTCTTTAAAAACTGAGGATCTCACCACTGACGTTTTCTATCTGTTCGTTTAAGGTAAATTGTTAATTAATTACAACTAACGGCCGTGTTATATGATCTTTTTAGCAGGTAGTCCTCAATCCCGTGGGCCGCGATGGCCCCCCACTCCCAATATGGGGAGAGGGGCCTGTGGATGACTAGCAAGTAGCCAGGCTTGTAGAACCTGAAGAAAGGAAGATGGTTGGACAGTTTAGAGACGAGGAGTTGAACTACTTTAAGTTTGCGTCCATTGTCCTCAATGAATTTCCCAAGGCCTTACGGCAGACTTTTAAACTTATGTGGGACAATACATTTGGTCCGGGAAATCTCTGGGATGACTCTGTGGCTGTGAGAAAATCATTTCTGGCTAAAGAGGCTGGCAGAACCAAAGTTCCCACCAACAAGTCATACATGGAGTGGGATTGCACAGCATTGTTCCAAGCCACCATCTATGCGCAGTGCTTTTCTCTACCAGCCAGCAAAGGGCACTACAAAACACTCAGTGACATGTACATGAGGCCCCTTGGTTTACATGCATCTGTGGTGAGCCCCAGTGGAAACCATGCTGAAACATTCACACTGGCGATTGATCAACTCCGAATACTTAGAAATTTGTTTTGTCACTCGACCAGTTGTAAGATGAACAAAATAACATTTAACAAGTGCGTACAACACGCGAAAGCTACATTTAAGGCTCTTAAAAGGCATTTGATCGTTTTGAAAAGCATCCTTTTCTGGAAGACATCAACCTGAACACTGATGTGTAATGCCAACACTACACTGGGCAGGAAGCGGTTCACGGATCCGAAGAACTGCTTGAACCCCCCCCCCCCCAAAAAAAAACAACAACAACAACAACAACAACAGCAAAACAACAAACAAACAAGCAAACAAAAGCAAATAAGAGACACACAAAGAGGGTGGTTTCAGCTGTACTTGACATAAAATCCTGCAGTGCTTCATGGCAACACTAAATGGGTATATCAAGGTCTGGAAGTACGATTACATTATTTTCTTTTTTTCCGGACCCACCCAATAGAAGACACATTGTTGGGGGCAGATTCGTTCTTTCAGCCCCCTCAATAGTGGGGTTAGACGATTTGTTGGCTGAATTGCGATGAACAACATTGGTAAAGAGAGGGGTAGGGGAGAGCGGAAAAGAAAAAAAATCAACCTTTGCATGAAGTGGCATGAAGTGTCCCAACTGATTTTTAAGGTCTTCGTGTCTGAATACGCCTTCAGGCTCCAAACTTTAAGATCATACAACTCATTTGCATTGTCTCTTTAATTAAACGCATCGGGGGCACACCTCGAATTGGCTTTGACATTGGCTATTCCGATCGGGGTCCCAGCGTTTAGACCTGTCCTCTGTAAACATTGCCTCTATAGTTAGGATATGGAAATACAAACATGAGACCCTAACTATAGACGCAATGGTTATAGAGGACAGGTCTAAACGTTGGGACCCTGATCAGAATAGCAAATGCCAACGTCAATTCGCGGTGTGTTAAATCCTGATACTGCTCGCTCGCTGTAGGTGGTTTTATTAAAAGAGAATGAAGGTTTGCCCTTCGTAAATGTCCTCTCTTTATAGGTGATGTCTGCCCGATTTCCTGGTTTTCCAGAGCATCCTCACGTTGGCAAGATCTTTCGAGTGCTGACCACATTATCGTTCTGATCATTCAGCATTATAGGGAGCCACCCACTTCCTCATAAAAAAAAGTAAATAAAAAACAAAACAAAATCGCAGAGGGGATACCAGCGGGCAGCTGTACGTAAGCTGAACAATTTTCGACTACCATCTTGCATTGCAACGCCAAGGGCTACAGTCACGTGACTAGATTTAAACACAGAGTCCTTGTCAGTTAGGATTTACTTTAATATTTAAAAATACGTTACATTTAACTAAACAGCCACTTCAATATGTACGTAATGTCGCTTTTTATTTTACTTCAATAAAAATATATAAATTTTGTTTTGCATCTATTTTTAAAATTGATTTCTTTTTTCACATAATCACCTATAATGTATTGAACATATTTACACGTCTACAACTGCTTATTGGAGACACGATTAAGTGGTAATTAACAATTATAAAATAAATGTGGCACAGACATGCGTCTATATACAGTAAACTCCCCCTTTCTCGAACTAAAACACGTCTCTCTTGACTTTTCTTTCTGTGTTTCAGCTATACTATTGCCCATCTCCATTTTGAACTCAGTTATCTCGAAACCGTGTTATCCGAAACAAAGTGGGTCTCCCCTTAGCCAAATGTACGACCTTTCCTCTCGAACTGGAGAAATTATCGTGTTGATTGAATGAAAACAGGACACAATATTGCAAACTTATACCGATATAATTTCTCTCAAAAATGAAAAAAAAAATTCAAAAAGGACCCTTTAGGGGTGCTATCCAGACTATCCAAGCCTCGTACGGTGGCCACCGTTTTCAAGATTGAGCACAGATAGGCAATATTGTACATAGAGCTACAGATCAAACACAGACATCACATTCAGGCTGAGTTCTCGTACAACAATCTCGTATAATAAATACCAAATTTGACACCATTTGACACCATTTTCACCATCTCCAACCCTTACTGTCTCGAAAAATTGTCCGTTTCCCTCCAGAATTTGAGTCAGCGGATCTACTGCCAGTAGATACGAAACTTTTTTCATAAATTCAACAAGTAGCTTATTTCATTATTAAAAAAATAAAACCACAACTATTACTGCCATTAATGCGGCTTACTTTCCTTCAATCACAGGAAGCATGGCTATCATCTTTACATGACACTTTACCTATTTCAGCTGATGTTTTTCTAGTTTTCGCAATCAATCATTGCAAAATATTTGATCTACTGAAGAATTTTTCACGGGAAGATAATTCTGATGATTACACTACAGTTATTCGAGAATTGACCTTACACACTACGAAAGTTTATTAAATAAGCGCGAATACCTTTCACTACGTTGCCATTTGAGTGAAAACCATTTACATATTAAGACGATTTCCGCTCAACGTTCGAGCAGTAGTTGCAAAACTTAAGTTACCAAAAAAATACTTGCAGCACAGTCACATTTTGAGGACACATAAGAAGAACTTATCGATACTTTTGCTACCAGGCTGACCCCGCGAGAGAAAATTGGATCTGAAGTTATCCATATTTCAATTAAAAAGACGCTTCAGGTCAGTTCAAAACAAAATGGCGCCCGTTTTTAGCATATTTTTACACGATTTGACATTAATTTTCTCGACAATGCTTGAGAATTTCATCGCGGGGTCACTTGGAGAAGTGAATTAAAGTGAGATGTTTTAAACAGCATTGAAAATGTTACCGTGCTATGAGTAGATTTTTAGTAAATATTTTTTGCACTTATTGCTCGAACGTTGAGCGGAATCCGTCTTAACTTTTTATTTCCTTACGCTTGCCAAGGGCTGGTGACATGTTTTTCCGGGCGCGGTTGCACATATTCCTGCACTTTCCCTCGGCCGGGGACAATTTCTTTTTCGCGTGTTGCTTTAATGATTTCACGCACTTTTCACTCAAGGCCAGTGATACTTTTTTCCGTCCTTACCACCAGCCGATGAAAACTTTTTCCGCCATTTGTATCTAGTTTTAGTAGTGGCCGGTTTCTTCCTGCGGTTGTCGGCGGCAAACTCCAGTTAATCGCTGATATACAAGACCAAATAAGCCCCCATTAAAAGAGAAAATGACGACAAAATGTGCCACAAATCGTGATAGTCAAAAAACCCCAAAACTGCACATTCATGGTTGAGATCACGTGATTCTCCTGGAGACTTCACTTTATCTGTCGTTGCCTTGGCAGTGAAAATCCAAACCGCAGTACCCATAACCCCAAGGGTGACGAGGACGTACGAGCCCTGGAAGACGCGAAAGGCCACTTTTTGCAATGTCCAATGGGATGGCTCGCTTCTCCAGAACTCAGCGACAACTTTGCCAGATATGGCGAGCAGAGATGTTAAAATGCAGCCAAACAAAAACATGTTTGGGAAGTTTGACTTAAACAAAACCGGGAGAACAATACTGACCAGTGCCAAGACCACAATGAAAATGACAGTCTTGGTTAACGCATCGCACTGCTTTAAATCGCTCAAACGCGATACGTTGTAAAACAGTTTAATACCCGCCCACGAAAAGATGATTATGTAATATATCACCAGAAAAATAAGAAATAAAACTTGCATTGCAACGCCCAGACTGTCGTGGTTCAAGTATAGCGACCCAAAATAATTGAACACGTAAAGGGGTACTATGAAAAAAAGAAAAAAGCTGTTGGATTCTACGGGAAGTTGTACTTTCCCGTCTACGGTACACTCCTTGTAGCTGATACCGTTGTAAAGAGAGAGGACAATTAACCCCGCGATAACAAACATAAAAGCTGTATCAAACTGGAAAGTCAGCTTAGTTGGGCAAAAATGGTACAGCAGAGAAAAACAACCCTCAAAAATCAGCGCCCAAGCAAAAGCGTACCCGATGGAGAAACTGTATTTTCTTTTATGGGCCTTAGCGTGCAACGACATTGCTTCATCTGGGTTGGTTCGGAAATGAGGAACAGACATCTTCGCTAAGTGGCAATCAATATTGGGGCATTTTATGCAGTGATTTGGGAGTTCGACTTCGCCAGCAGGTAAGCGAGGTCTTGTCTTACTGTAACGCGCAAGTCTGTTGCACCATGCTAACAGCTCGGCCTCCATTACCCACACCGACCACGCGAGAATTAACCCGTGAATCATGTACGCTAAATTACTAATCATTAAGTTAAATGGAATGTCATAACCACTTACTCTATAACAAAAGTCATTGTAATAACATTTATCGCGATCACCGTCCTCTATCATCAACTTCCAGTCTTCAAAGACAAACTGAAACGCGCCCACCAAGAGTACAAAACCGACGATGCACGTAGTATACGAAAAGGTTTTGGGGCCGCGCGCAAACCAGTGTCCGAACAAAACGTTTTTCATGGCGACAAACAGTTCCTTCCAGCTCAACGGTTTCCTATCTCGTGCTCCACGTATCAGTGGTCGCAACTCATCGCTTTCTCCAGCTTCTCGTTTTCTCCAACAGCTAGAAAACAGGCTTTTCACATTGTCCTTGAAACTTGAAACACCAGACGAGGAAGACAGACTTAAACTGTCGTCGATGGGACTGTCCTCCTGTACAAGAATATAAGGATCTCTAAAACAAAACAAGGCCCACAGGGCGACCACGATACCTCCAAAGAAAGATAAACCGATCAGGAAAAAGAGTGGTGTACTGTAGTCATAGTCAAATGAGCTCCTCAGCGTCAATCTCACCGATTTTGTGACGTTAGTATCGGTGGTCTTTTTCAGTGCAACTCCAATGTACCAGACCTTTCCAGAGTCTCTAAGCTGGGGTTTCGAAGCTTTTGATAGCGTGATTCTCCCCCGTTCAGCAAATGTAAGCCGCAGGGACGACCCCTGATAGTCCAAGTATTTTATGTCTAGCACTTCTTTACAAACGTCTGACACCTTTAAGTAAGCAGGAGTTGCTGAGTTAGACTCTACAGTAATGTCAAGTTGTTTCTCAGATATACCCTTAGTGGGCTTGAACTGAAATACTGTGGGCGTTTTGCTGGCGTTGAAAGTCACTTCTTTATCCAATGTTATTGATGAAATGTTATCCGATATTTCAGCTGCGTAGTTCAAATTTGGTGTCCCCGTAAGAAGCAGAAGATACTTCCGGCCGGAATGTTGTGGGCATACAGTCAACGTATCCCCAGATCCATGCTTCGGAATATCCAGATGACCTAGAGAGGAATCGTCTGCACCAAATACGGACATATGAAGCGATCCTGTCAAAGCAAAAGGATAGGAGGGGATTAGTTTGTAAAGAAACTTTTGAAGGAACAGAGTTGGGAAGGGTGCCTCCCTTCACACGTTCCCACGGACAGTGACAGAAGCGCTGTATGTTATGTGTATGGCTTCGGGTGTTCTTCTTTCTTTCCAAAGCCTTCTCACATAAAGAAATTCTCCCTCTTGCCCTAAGCAATATTGATCAGTGTAACCGGCTCTTCGTTGGTTGCAGCAGTATGACGAGTGCTCAGTGTCCAATACACTCAAATCTTACCTAGCGTATCTCCGTGAAAAACGAAACTCTTGCGAACAATTTTCCTTTCCCTGCCACCTTCATTTAACTTGTTTGTCGCGCCGAAAATTTTCTAGACTGCGAGTAGTCTCCAATTTTGGCGATGGCGATTGTGGGGCGGGCGAAATACACACACGATCGCGCGAGAAATTTCGAGAAGACGCGGCGCGAGGGGAGCGTCTCCTCGAAATTTCGCGCGCGCGCGTGTGTGTATTTCGCCCGCCCCACAATCGCCATCGCCAAAATTAGAGACTACTCGCAGTCTAAAAATTTTCCTATTACCTGCAAGACTTCGGCTGAATCTCGGTAGCGTCCCCTATAACAATAGCCTATTGTTCAGGCTGTTGTTTAAATTTCAATGAGCAAAGTTGATCCGGCACAATAGACCATTTCTTGATACGTTTCTTCTTCTCTCAGAGTTGACTGTAATTTGATTACTATGTGCCTTACGTCTCAACGCTACGTCCGGTCACACTTCAAGACGCTAATTTATCCGCCATTTATTTTGAAATTTTCGCACTAGCTCTCACTCACCCCGTCGCGATGATGATGATGATGACAACGACGACGACGACAATGATGATGGTGATGATGATGCTTTTGTTTTTGGAGCTCAAACCAGCAACTTCACGCATTCACTGCATTCACGTTCGCATGGCATAAAATTTTGGCGGCTTTTCATTTTTGCGATTTTTGTAAAATTCCTTATGATTCACCTTGGATCTCACAAAACATTTCCCACCGGAAATACTTTCCACAAACATTTATGCATCAATCAATTGAAACCCCGGCCCCCCCTGACCCTCGGGACATAGCGGGGAATTTAACATTGGCCCGTTGTTGAAACACCGCTAATTTCCCCACTCCTGGGTCTAGCAGTAGGTTAAAAGCCCTGCATACCCGGCGCGCACAACGGGGCATCAGTACTTCAGATCCAAATAAAACACAACTCACTTTGGGTTTGTTGGTGAAAATACACAGATTAGAATCCAGACAATAGAACAAGTGATTTCCTATAAAGATTGAACATTATTGGCCGGATAATAATAAAACATACGCTCCTCTCTTTTCTACGCCGCCATCTTGCAGATCTTGAAAGACAAGGACGCGGCTATTTTAAATATTCCTTCATGTTTTATAATCCCCGCTGCTGTTCCTGCTTCTGATAATGCGTGCATGCTGTTAAAACCACCCCGCAATGACCCTGGTAACAAAGACATTTTGTTACTTCCACCGCCCCCCCCCCCCCCCGCCCACGTCGTTAAATGTGTGTTAAATCCCGGCATTAGCCGCATTTTAAAAAATCCCCGCTCTCTCCCGGCATGTCCTGGGAGTCGGAGGGGCCGGGGTTTCTATTGACTGATGCATTACCAATTATATGAGGCTTGGCCCTCCCTGTTGGAACTGAGTCGCCTGTGTCACTATTAAACTGGACAAAACATCTTTCTCAGTCTACGAGGCGCTGTTACAAGGGGCAAAATCTTGCTTAGAGTTGTGGGAAAATAAGACTAGTCGTCCGTGTTTCGCCACATTGCGAGATAAGGTACATCAGGTAATACATATTCTCTATCTTGCCTCACAATGATCTCGTCAGTCCCATCACAGGGCCCCACGAGTCATCGATTTGAGCCAAGAGAGGTACCCCTTTATCCTCTCTTGATTTGAGCGTTATTCCGGCTGATACAACGAAGACAACGACTGTAACTCGACACCCGTCACGCAACACACTTCTTCATGAACAACGAAAGTGAAAGCGTTCCGGGATTGACTCGCTGTGGTTTACTAGTAATAGCTTGCAAAGAATCTGGAACTTCAGTATTACTAAACCAAAAAGCAACCTAATCCCGACAAAAGACGCTAACTACCAGCAATATTTAACAAATATAATATAATTATGCGGAAATACTACGTGCTATTAATTTCTGCAGTCCTTGCTGCCGGAGCCACACAGCACAAATAAATGTTGACCTCCACTTCAAATTTTAGTTGAATTGCATCATTTGTAATCGAATTCGAATTTCAACCAAGCAAGGAAACGACAATCTTGACATAAAATCGCAAACCAAAAACAAAAGGTGATGTCAAAACAACTGGGCCATGCAAGCGCTTTTCGCTTTGGCAAATTATCGTTTGATCAGTCGCGAGTAATCATTCTATTCCATGAGTAATTCAAACACAACCTTACCACTTGTCTCTCCAAAAGCCTTCGCTTTGACTCGTAACAAACTGTCCCGTTCGCCTGTTGTTACGATGCAAGAATGAGAGACGTCTCTAGATGGAGGAAGCGTCTTGACAAATGCCAGCGGTTCTGTTAGCTTTGACGAAGATAAATTGTGTTTTGGCTGTTCTTTCAAATTCACCCGGCCATCAAAATTGCATTTGTAAACCAAACTTGAGGCTAATAAAGGCCAGCTCAACCAAAACAAGTGCACAAAAGCAGGTCTAAGCATGTTTCATCGGTCTGTCGAGAACCGACAAATGACTCGATAAGAACATACATGTGTAGAAATTGTGTACCCGGAAAGCACGTGACACGTGACATTTAAAATAGAAACCTTTACGTCATCTTTCAATTTTTTCCTGTTTCTCCGAGAAACTTTTCACCTTGAAATGTTCAATAGCTTTGGAATGTCTAAGCGGTTACTCTACGTTTTTTTATGAACAAAAACAAAGTTAGACAATCTTGTTTTGTTCTTTAGTGCACCTCACGTCGTAACAGGCGTAACGCAATCTGGGACGTACGTGACGAACTCAAATGATTCAGCGAAAGAGACCGAAAGGGAAAATACCCAAAGAGCTTCAAAATGGTGCCGTGAGTGTCTCGTGACTCTACAACATATTTTAATGCAAAATCCCAAAATAGAATCGATCAATAAAGATATAATGAGCTAATATTGAACTTTTAGCTGAGGCATCATTGGTCAATGGACTGGATTCCTGACTACAGCGTGACACTTGGAGGGCGGGAAAGTCGAGCCGTCTATGATGCGAATGATATACGGAAACCTTTATTATGCAGATAGCTGGTTCTACTTCTTCGGCGTCTTGACTGAGGACGACTTTCATATTCCATGATTCCACAGGCAACCCACGCTCACAAAAGGACTCACCCTGACCCGGCCAGTGGGACAAAAACTCTGGGATTTGTTTGGAAATTTATCACTGGTCCGCCAATAACAAATAAAACATATAACAAAACATCAATCTATTAACCAGAAGACCAAATCTCACTGAAATGCGGTTTGATGGCTCTAAAACAAAAGATGGACAACAGTATAGTCCATGTTGCGCATGCATAACCTGATTTTTATATTCGAAAAGTTGAAGTTAAGATTTGCAAAAGTTTTTATTTTTATTAAGGCAAAATTGGCTCTAGAAGAAAAGATGGACAACAGTCCATGTTGTGCATGTGTAACCTGATTTTTATAGTAAAGATTTGTAACAGTTTTCATTTTCATTCCGGCGAAATTGCAACCTTTTAAACTGTAAATTGCAAGCACTTGCATATGTAAGACGACATGAAGCCTCTCTTCCGCACAGAGATACAGAGTCGAGCGAAAATAATACGGCGGAGCGAGCGCGAAAATCGTCTCGCGCGTGGAAAAGTGACGCACGGGGCATGGAGAGCCGCTCGTGATTGACTTATTTTGATTCCTAGAAAGGAAGAAAGTTCTAGAAAAAAAGAACCTTTACAATGCAATTGGTCTGCATTATAATTTCCATCTGCTCCGGGGAACCTGCAGCTGTCTTCAGTTGGCGACGTTGCCGACCTTTGCTGTGAACTTCAGTATGCTCTATTCTGTAGCATTTCTGTTCCCAGTTTTAACCATTAGTAGCTTGGCATGGCCTTTTGGAGTGGAAGCGAAAATGTTTGCAGACTGCACCTTTGGTGGAATGTCACAAGCTGTGGGTGATCAGAAAATGGCGGCGACATTCAGCGGCAAACATGCCTTTTACCAAAACCTAAGCCATTCCTGTGTGGTGAAGACAAAAGAACGGAACCATTTCTTACATGTGAAAGCTAAAAGAAACAAACAGTCGAAAGGTAAGGATTAGAAAACTATTTTATGCAATAAAAAATGTTCCTTGGAATGTGTTCTTAGCTTATATTCTTGGAGTCCGGGGTAGGTTAAAAAGCGGTTTGGTACTTTTTAGGGCGTTCAAGCTCAAGTTAATACAAGAGCAACCAACATTTCGTTTCTGTATAATATCTGTTCAGAAAGCCTACATCGCCTGAGATATTTTGATTTTATTAACTGAGATGAAAAACCAGAGTTTTCTTTGGCGTAACGTCATCTCAATCCTTTGTAACATGGGGAATCATGATTTCTATTGTGTTTTGGAAAGACACATTCCTTCTAGAATTTTCAGGAGCTGTCGACAGCATCAATTTCGTTCCCTAAAATCAGTCTTGGCCATAAATTTTCAGCTCAAGCATCCGAAAAGATCATCCTGTGTTATCTTACCTATATACCCCTTAAAAGGCCTTGTAAATTTTCTAGGACTGAGCAGAAAATGACTTTTCAAGTATTTTGCTTAAATTTTCTCGTTCGGTGCGGTAACAGCGTGTTTCAGCTCGCGGGCACTGTTTGGGGTGAGACTTGCAGTTTTAAAAAAATCGTCATTTGCACTCAGAAACATTCGACGAAACTGGCTATATCCTAATTCACAAAAGTTAATTTTGACACTCTTGCTGGCCACTCACACAATTTACTGCGAGATTGTGATATACAGGGCAGACATGATTGATTTGAATTACTAGCACAATGGCGATGTTATGCAGGTTACGGATTCCATTGTTTGCTTTGAGCTAGCTGTCACAAGCGAAAATATCTAGGTTAATAAGAAACAAGGATCGCAGCTAAATAAAGAGATCACTAAAGAACGATATCTTTCAAGGTAAAAAAGGTAGCAATGATCACGCCAGGTGAACTTTTTAATTCCCGAGTTATCTGTTTTTTTTTTATTTTGATTGTGCTACACGGTCCGGAACGCGTAATCAAAATAGTCAAAATAATTCGTATTTAATCAAACGAATTGCACACAATCCTTGAATTTTCTTTGAAACTTTGTGGTCTGCGAAACGACCCATTTTGAAATTTGTTGTGCTCCAAACTGCTCTAACTCCTCGATCATTTGGGAAAGGGAAATAGATGGGGAGTGGACTTTGAATACTTCGAAGAGTTCAAGGTCATCTTCCTGTAATTTTTCAGATGTCAGGCCTCTTTAGGCTTCGCTAATGTTTGCATTTCGTCCCAGTATCTGTACCATACAGATTTTGCGGTGTTTACGGTCACGCAACTCGTTCGCAAATTGTGTAAAACTCCGCGGAATATAACCCGTAAATTGGTCACCTCCTTCACTGATAATTCTGTCAATGATGGAGCGGTAACTCTTTCCAAACTTGTTAACTTGTTTTAATTAAATTTTTTCTCATCTTCTTCTCTGCAAAAACTAAAAGACTTTCGTGCAAACGAAAACCTGCAAACCTGAAAGTCTCAGAGCACGTGAACAAAACATGTTCGAATGGCGCCCATTCTCGTCCCCAGAGCCCACGATCCTTTTGGTCTGCGCCAGGGATCGAGACCTCTGGCAGGGGCCAGGTAACGCGCAAGCGCAATAGCTGCCCATTTTTGTAACCGATTGTAACCGTTATTGTTTCAAATTTCTGAGGCTGCGCACAAAAACCGGAAGTCCGTGATTCGCGGACTTCCTGCTTCAGTCCCAGCCGTCGTCCCAGCCAGAGGTCTCGATCCCTGGCGCAGACCAAAAGGATCGTGGGCTCTGGGGACGAGAATGAATGGCGCCAAGAACCTTGTCAGTTTCGCAACATAACCGCCAAGGTTTCATTGGTCAAACGTGACACGTAACCAGACAAAACCGTTAAGTTTGAAAAGTAAACATACGCGAAAAAATCGTCACGCGTCAGGGTTGAACGAAAATGTTATCCCTAACTTCCGCAGCCGGTAAGTAGATTAGGCCCGGTTTAAAGGTCGAATTTTACATGTTCCGAATCTAATTGAGGAATTAAATGCATGTTAAGTTCGATCAATTAAATTAAATTAATCAATTAAACTCGACAGATTTGAATTAAGAGCGACCTACTTCTGCCGAGTCTTCGACTAGGTCCACAAGCTTACCATCCTCTGTTTGTGTTGCATGTTGCGGACCTGTGCTAGCTGTATATTAATGGCCGCTTCGGTTGTGAACAAAGGGTTTTGTGAATACGATATTTACGGCTTTTTGAACGGATGAAAGTCAAATAAAAACGCCTAGAAACATAAATGCTGTGTTAATGTTTGTTATTATGGGCTTGTATTGACGATTTCGGCCCCGGGAGGCGGTTTTAGGAACTTGAAGTTTGACCTACTCAGTAAATACATATGTACTCACAGGTAGCCAAAGCTTTATTTACGACTGGAAATCAATAAAATTTTATGAAATTAACAGTGTTTCTTTGTTGATATCTTACTTTTTTTGCTATTTGGGCCAATGGTTCGCTCTCCGAGCGAGAATAAGCGCCTTTCTAATTTTTGCTCCCAATTAGTATTATGATATTATGCAAGGTTGCACACTAATCTGCCATTTCACCTGCACAAAAGCATCCAACTTTTCACTAAATGAGCTATATTTCTTGAAACGCGTCATTTCCACTCTCAATTTCCTCAAACCTGAATGAATTAATAGTCGAAAAACAACTATACGCCGGAAAAGTTCCATCTTTCCCAACATTTGTCATCATAAATGGCAATATTTTGAGCTTCTTGAACCTGAAATCAAATGTCGGTATTCGACCGCCGACCTCTGCGCACAAATATATGCAAATATGCTAATTTCATCCCGCTGTTCTCGACTCATTGGACAATTCGCACAATAACGCGAACATGGCAGAAGCTACTCTGTTGGGGTGCGACGTTTGAAGCGTGGCTATTTGTTGTTGCTCACCGTGCACGTCTCCCCGACACAATAGATTTTGTCTTGTACGATTTATTTAGCATATTTAGCATATCTTGTTCTTTTTTTTTGTTTTTGTTTTTGTTTTGGTTTTTTTTTTGTGGAAAGCTATTCTGAAAATAACAGAATATAACAAAAAAAAAAAACGATAGAGGCTGTATGTAAACCAGGCCGTAGCGTAGGGACAAATATAATGTCGTTTAGAGCGCAAAATAAGGACATGTTGAGAAAACGTTAAAATGCAAAACACAAAATAACAAAAGATCTCTCTGTCAAAAATTCACGAGACCAGTGTCAATAGGCCATTATAACATAGCTAGCAAATCCGCGCAATCAAATTCACCTTACGTAAGCGTGCTCCATAATCCTGTTGACTGGTGGCCTGAGCAAACTTATTTTTTTCTGTCTGGACGGCCTAAAGTGTTTTCTTCGCGAGCAACTTGGCAAGTAAATGACCAAGAAAAATCACTTTACAGCAGAATTAAACTAGGGTGAAATTACAACAGCGAAATTGTTGCAGAGTGTTTGATTTCTTAAGACGAGCAACAAATGTTCACTAAAGGTAGACTTCATACGGAAAACTTTTGACACCAAAATATCAAAAGACATGACACAAAATAAAACAGTACAATTGACGAGAACCGTTTAATAACACGTGTCACACGTTTTCGGTGATTCACTGCCAAAATCAAAATAAAAAAACCACTGACAACCAGAAAGGACGACATTTTTCTCGGCTATAACATAGTTAATAAAAGAATCTGGTTATGAAGCTCAAAATCCTTCGTTTTATGTTTTTGTTACCGTTTTTAGCCTTGACGGCGCACAAACAACAATAGGTTTTGAATTTTGCATGAACAACTAATGCATGGTTCAATTTTACCTGTTACCATCCCCTCCCCGGGCAACCCCGGGGACAAGTCCAGCCCTTCGGGCCCGGGGGTGGGGAATTGTTCGAAGAGGTCTTGTCCCGGGGGTAGGGGGCGGGACAAATCGAAAATAACTTCTTGTTGTTCTTGTGAAATACGTCACTTCTCGGTTGACGCGATGGCGCCGGACGGCGTGAAGACTTCCTATTTCCAGGGAAAATCTCTAGAATTTGTACGTAGGAGACTGGTTAGTGAAGAATAATCTCTCAAAATTAAAATCTGTATTCGAAGGTACATTTGTTATAAATTGTTAAACGAATGTGCGTTTGATGCGTACACGAATGGATGGCGTTCGTCACAAACAAAGAAATATTTCTTCAGTGTATTTATATACAAAAAATATATTAGGACGACTTTAATAGACTCTGTATAAAAAGGGATGCACGGCTTTATATTTAAGAGGGATCTCAGTCCAGTGTTCTTACGAAACAAGCTAAGAAATACTCCTTTAAAATGCTGCCATTAATTTGTTCACTGGCGTATGTGCTATATTTAGAATAAAACACGTGTCAAAGAATGTTTCTTTACTCGTCAGCCGTATGCCAGTGCGGTTAGAGTTTTTCTACAGTTTTCTTTCTCAAATATAGTGTTCATGTTTTTATTATATTATACAGGTAGTGTCCTTCTTTCAATAAACTCTAGAAAATATATTAATAGTTTAAGTTCTTGTCAAAACGTCTGGTTTTGCTATTGTACGGAAATCAATATCGTGATCTATAAACAACGTATTTGTGGTCGATGAGGAGTCCCGGGGGGTGGGGAATTGTCTCTTTCTGCGTGCCCGGGGGGGGAATAGACCACCACAGGTAGAATTGAACTATGCATAACCAATAAGAATGTCACTGTTAACTTATGCAGCTATAATGTGCGAACGTAAAGCAAAAGATTGTGCACTGTCGTAGTACTTTCAACATAAATTGCAGCACCTTTGTTAAGACCTTTGAAACTTGCAAAGTTTCATATCTAGTCCCTCGAGTAACTATAGCTATAATTATACCACCCATAATAACATCGTTTTACCTGCAGACGTTGTAACTCTCTGTCCAAGCAGCTCCAAACTCAGCAAGTAAATGACCAAGAAAAATCACTTTACAAATGTTCAAATAAAATAGAATGTAATGCAAAATAAGTTGAATGATCGCTTTCCCAGTTGTTTAATTCATTGTTGTTTTACAACATTCCGTCCGAGGTCTGTTAACCGAGAACCACTACGTTTTGTGCTCGTTTCAACTCTTACAGCTACAATGCACGTGAAATTATACAGCTTCAATCCGCTTTGGACGATGAATACAACAGTTTTTCGGGAAACATCAAGCCTATGACACATTTTAGAGCCAATAATTCGAATACCTTTTTCAAAAACTTATTCTCGGACGTTCACTTTTCCATTCAGCTTTGCAAAGAAACGCTGCAACACTTCGCCCGGTTTTGGCGCCTTTTTCGTTCAGTCATCGGTGATCGATTATTGTTCCTTTTTTTCTCTTTCTCGTTTTCTTTCTCGTTTTTTCTCGATTTTTATGGTAACTAGTAATTACATTCTATTTTATTTGAACAGCGCACTGATTCGTATTGCTTATAATTTCAAATTTCAACGGAAGCGAAATGGAACTGCACCTCGAGCAACTCTTAACGCTCCTCTCATGCTCTCCAAACTTCCCGCGTGCATCCATAACTCGATCTACGCGCGCTAAAGCATGAACCAATTGTTAAGTATTTTTCTGAGTTTATTAGAGACAAATGATGGAAAAAAATCTAACGACTGGATTTTCTGAAAATAAATCAAACCCATTATTTTATGCCGATTTATTAACAGCTGTATTGCCATGATAACGGTACCTAGTCCAATAAAACATATCAAAATATAACAAGCGAGTTAGTTTCTAAAGAAACTAACTCCGTGTTACCCTGGTGTAGGGAAAGGCCGCAGATCATCATGTGTTGGCTAGAGTGAGGCCGTAAAAATCTAGAAACGGCAAAAATTCATTTTTCACATCGGCACACTTAATCCCCACGGTATCAACGACACCTTTTCATTCAACTAATTTATTCTTGTTTTTCATGTTGCCCTGTTCCTACCAAGAGCGTAGCTCCACCACTCTCCATATAAACGAAGTACAACCCACAATTCTTTGATTCGCTTTGACGAAGGGCTAACGCTCGAAAAGTCAGCTTTCAATCTCTTTACGGTGGCCAATCTACCTTATCAACTCAGTTGATAAATCCAAAATTTTGTATATCAAAATATAATCTTTTTTAGTCAGTGAACTTGCATCTTGCCAATTTTGGCCGCCCAACTCAGAGGCGGATCCAGGGGAGGGGTTGAGGGAGTTGCAACCCACCCCCCCCCCCCCTTTGAGCAGCATTTTTTTTTTCGTTATAGAGGGAAAAATCGGAAACATTATTTTTTGGGGGGAGGGGCATGGCTCCGGACCCCTTAAGAGCTGGTGACAGAGGCACGGGGCCGTAACTCGCCTTCCACACCATTGGCGTTAAAGGTTACTACAATAGTGTACAACCCCCCCTTTCAGAAATTCCTGGATCCGCCCCTGCAACTGCCAGTGATTTTAAAATAACGATGAATAACACGTAAGTACAAGAAAACTGTGTTCGGCCACCTTAAAATGACAAAGGGAATATGTTCTTGTTGTGTTTAACAGGATTCCTACACGTGTTGGCATACGAACTGTCGGAAGAGGACGAGTCACACTTGTTGGGACATACGGATGTTTCAAAGTCTGAATCAGATTGGAGCTCCTTAATTCTGTGTCCTCCTCGTCCTAATAGCAAATTCAAAGACAGAAAATTAACTTTTTTAGGATCTCCGAGCCTTGATTTTACCGTAGAAATGCAAAGTTCTCCATTAGAGATCGAGATAAATAAGCAAGAGAACTTTGAGATAAACCAATGGAATCCCGTCAATGTCTTCCAGTTCATTCCACCTCAAGACATTTCAAAGACACAACTTGATGTCACAGTTACTTCTGACTCGGATGTACCAGCTTATTTGAAAGTATCACGGGACTGCAAAGACGTTAAGGAGAACATACGGCTCATTGACTACAAGGGTGAGTCCATTCGCCTCTCGTTTGCAAAGAAGGGAAGGATCACTTTGTCCAAGGTCTCTCTTCCTCCCCTGACCGATTCCACATCCAGCTGGTTTATTGGCATTGCACTGAAGAACGACACGGGTGCAACTAAATCTGATGCAAGTAAGACGGGAACATTAACTCTAACAAAATCATTTGATTACTCCTATGTAAAGCCCATGACTATCTTAGTTCTGTCAACTTTTTTGTCGGGTGTAATAGTGTCGCTGTTCGCTTTTGCATGCTTCAAAGAACTTTTTTGTGCGAGATACTGTTGTTATGGCTGCAACTGTAATTGTGACTGTAGTTGTGATTGTACCTCATGCCAGCTTTGTTGCAAGGGTTTTGGGAAACACTTGTGCCTTTGTTTTAAGGTTGTATGTCACCGTTGGTTCACACGAGGCCCTAAAACATACTCGTACATCACTGGTATCGTGGGCTTTGTGTTGATGGTGGGCGCATTTCAGTTTGTCGTAGCAAACTGGCATGTAATGATACATGAAGGTGATAGAGACAACTGTTATTACAACGACTTCTGTTACAGGGTAAGTGATTATCATGATATTCCGTTTAACTTAATGATGAGTAACTTGGTCTACATTTTGCACGGATTGACTCTAGCAGTGTGTGTGTGCTGTATGGAAGTAAGACATGTTACCAATGATGAAGAACTTAAACTCAAGGAAAATATTTCTTTTTCCATTGGATATGCTTTTGCCTGGGCGTTGATTTTCGAAGGCTGTTTCTCGTTAATTTACCATCTTTGTCCAAGTAAGATGACATTTCAGTTCGACACAGCATTTATGTTTGTTATTGCAGGCTTCATCGTTGTCATATCGTATAATGGCATTAAAGAGAACGAGTTTGCTCCGGAGAGTGCTGAAGGTCCTGTAGGGGCGGCAAATTTCTTCCTTTATTTTTTGGTGCCATTGCTTATTTTTAATTACTTTGGTTCACTACATCATTTTCAGTTGCACCATTCTGTGGAAGGGATGAGCAAAGGTCTCAAAATAACGTTTTTCGTATTTGTAGGAATTTGGTGGGTCAGTATTGCTCTTTGGGCTTTTTGTAAACTTCGTGCTAAAGAAAGCAGCAACAAAGCTAAATTCCCTTACCTTTTCGTGGGTTTTTTCGGACCAGTTCTCGGCTTTATCTTCGGGATTCGTAACCTTCCACAAGCCTTTCTATATTCCTGCATTGCAGAAAGTTTTCTTGCTATTCTTGTCAAGGCGTATTACAGATGTGACAGCAAGAGTTGTCCATCTTGTCTATCCTGCTTACGAGTTTTTTATGTTCTGGTGTTGCTTGTTGTTGGGGGAATTGCCTTATATTTATTCATTAAGAAACCGACAACTGATAAGGTTGAATTCCCGGAAATATCCCGAGATCTGAACCAAGAATGTGAATACCTGGATTTTTTTGACTACCATGATATGTGGCACATTCTTTCCTCTCATGCGCTCCTAATGGGGGCTTATTTGGTCATGTTCATGGGCTACGAATCTCAGAGCAGTAGCCAATCCACTAGTAGCGGTGCTATAAGTGGGGAGAACAAATCTCATAGCAGTAGCCAATGCACTCGTGGCAGTTCTAGAAGTGCGGAGAACAAATCTCAGAGCAGTAGCCAATGCACTCGTAGCAGTGCTAGACGTGAGGAGAATACCCCGTTGTTAACAGAGTCGAGGGCAAAGGTTAGCTCAGTTGAATTGGCTTGACATCAGAAACATGGTTCAACCCTTGTGTACCAGTAGCCTGTAAGTAAACCTTCAATTTCATTAAAATTCTTTCTTTCGTTTCTTTAACCTCTGCGTGGCTTGCTCAGTTGGTTAGGTACCTGAATGAAGTTGGATCGGGTGGTCGCGATTACAAATCCCAGTCGCACCACCGGTACCAACAAGTTTTTTCAAATAAATGGTAAGATCATGCTGAACTCGAGTTAAAAAACAGTGATAACCTTAAGATCGTCCTTCAGGACGTCTAAAATGCATTCTGTAATCTTCTTTTATATGCCTGGGCACCCAACGGATTGTTTCGGTGGAATATCTTTTCGGACGACATCCGTTCGCCTCAGAAATTATAATTTAATTGCAGGAGGTAGTTTCTTTGGCGAGACGTCACCCCAACCTTTGGCCGGTGACATGTAGAATTTACTCCACTCCTTTTGGGAACGGAGGAATATATAAAAATTCCGGGAATGAGATTCTTCAGAAAATTTTCTGCGACTTAATTTTTCATTTAAAAAATCCAAACACATCAACCTGTTTAACCTACCTAACACAATTAACACAATCTAAAAAAGGTGAAACAACATCTTAGGTATTTTGCTTGAATTTTCTCGTTGGGTGCTCCTGGATAGAACGAAAAAATGGAAACAGGTGACATCTTAGACTGCAATTCAGTCTTTTTTTTCTCTTAGCTCCCTCGAAAGAAGTGCGCGAGGGAAGAAACACGTGAGACATGGAGTGCACACGAACCTCACACGCCCGTAGGGCGTGTGTTTTTTTTCACACTTGCTCTAGACCTTTTGCTCTAACACCACGCGTTTCCACGGAACCACGCATAATATACGACTGTTTGGCAGTCTAGAGACATCTGTGTACAGGCAACCGGTACATAAACAGTTATAAGTTATACCAGTGTAGCGGTATACCAGTCGCTTTTAATTTTCTTGTAAAGACTTACTAAAAGCTTAGTACATTTCCCTTTACAAGGAAAGGGGTGTTTATTAGAGAAAAAAACAATAATCAGCATGTTTGTTAAGATTTTACGTTCGTAGCGTATTTAGAACAGGCGTATCTACTATAAGAGGGTATCAATGAAGGTTGGCATTTTCCGTTGAGGGTGCAAAAAAAGCTTAGCTAATTTGGTAATGACGACTTAAATCCAGTTGTTCACGGTTGAAAGTAAAAATTAACCTCCGTTGCCGTTTGAAAACACAACCCTCAGTGTTGGCTGACGAGATAAAATCTAAGCCATGTATAATGGTCGACAGGCCAAACCCCATTGACACACTCTTGTTAACTTTTCTACTTAAACAATTAAACATGCTTTAAGATATGTAAGATATGTTATTTCATTTCACTCCTACTTTATGCAGCTTTCCGTGTATACCGTAAAAGTCCGGTTATAGGCCGAACCGCTTACAAGCCCAACTTGAGTTAAACGCTTACCAGCTTGATAACTGTCTCCTAACTGACACTTTTTAAAACAGTTACATTAAATCAATTAAACAGCGGTTCACTACCCCAATACTTTGAGCGTGCCAACCAGAAAAACCTCATGTAGGAAGTTGCATAAGCCTGCTGCTTATAAATTCCGCTTATGACCGGATTTTAAAATGCTTCAATAGCAGTAGATCATTATAGTTCCCAATTAAGGACGGTGTCTCCATTTGTTACTGCGCGGACGTTCAATTCTACGCATCTCGGGTCTGGGGCCCGTTTCTCGAAAGTCCCGATATCTTTTCGGGCCCGGAAAGCTATTTTATGCGCGCGATGTTTGCATTTAAGACTCAAATTTTGTTGGTTTTGAAAGCTGAGCAATAAAATTCTCAGTTGATTAAACAAGCCGGGCTGATGTGCGGGCTAAAAACTACGCCAACGTTCTCTAGATTTTGTCTTTAAAATACAGCTTCGGGCCCGAAAAGTTACCGGGTCTTTCGAGAAACAGGCCCCAGGTCTGGTCTGGTCTGGTCTGGCCTTAAGGAATTTGCTCACTAACACAAAGGTATTTTGCGCGGCTTATGACTTTGTGCAAAAGAGGATCTTAGCAGGGCCTGTCAGAATCCGGAAAGAAAATTGGGGGTAACCACCAATTTTTCAGAGATAATTGTGCTTAGATTTGGAAAGAAACTGCCATACATTCTTTGTGTCTTAAAGCTTTTTTAGAATTATGGTTGCTTAATTATCTCTGCAAATGCGTGGTTACCCAACTTTTTCTTTTTAAATTTCAATAACTCTTGCTAAGATCTGCTTTTCCCCATAGTCACAACCTTCGTAAAACTACCTCTGTATTCTGTGTATTAGGAGGCACCGTCCTTAATTTAGCTTCAAGTAGTCCGCCAATCAGTAATTGAAGTATCATAGTATGTATTCATAATTACCTATCCAAACCGTGAACTGTTCGTGTAAATGAAGTTCATAGTGTGCATGACAGGTCAGGTTGTAGTTCTGTTTGATATTCAATAAAGTGTTACGCATTTGTGAGTAAGAACACACTTCGAACATTTGCTTGCCAAAACTGATCATGAAATTTGACAGCCGATTTGCTTTCATATTGTACATCCTGGGAAGTGTAGATTGCACTGACTTCGTTTTTCGCCTCTATAAATCTACGATTTTGATGTTTGGTTTCAGTCTAAAGTGCGGCAGCCCCTGATGAAGGTGAGTTCTGTCTCACCGAAATATTGGGGAATAAAATTACCCGTTTTAGCTGTCCGATCAGCCTTGCAATTGGTTTTATGTCTATTGTTTGTCTGTAGTCAAAACGTCGTTTTTAATGTGCAGGTAGTTGTTGGCAACGGCTTAGTAGTGTTTGATCTAAGTCAATAAACCAGCTTTCCAGAGTGATTCGTTGATAGTAGTTCGTACTGTAGGTAGCAGAGTCGCAGTCAATTCTGTGGTTTGTTTTTAAATGGTGCTTAGCAATGTGATTGTTCATATCACCATTTCTAGTCGCTCGTTTGAGTTCAGCCAGTCGGATGTTCAAATTTCTGCCGGTCTCACCAATACAAGTGGCGTGGCAGTCGCAGTATTTGATCTTATTAACTGCTCCCTGTCTGTCGCTCGGTTAGTCTTTGTCCTTAAGGTTCTTCAGTAGTTGTCGTGTAAAGTAGTGATACGTGATTGTGAGCAACGTGGATGTTGTAGGGTTGCAGGATCCATGCGATCTTTTCAGAAGTCCCTTTGATTTAAGGTATGGTTGCAGTGGTGACAGGTGTCGAGTAAGTGTTCGTAATGTTCGGTTCCGAGTTTCTGTAAGTGTTGTGTCAAATAAAATCCTGTCTGTAATTGTTCTTGTTGAAAATGTTGTCTAAGTACTTGATTTCGTCCGTTAAGCTGTCAGGTGAGTAACAAACTAGTTGCCCGCGTCTTGTCAAGGCCCGTATCACCATAAACAGTCCTTCTTAGGACTACACTCACCCGGATGATATAGAGATTACTTCATGGAAAATGCGCGCGTACTTCATGGAAAATGCGCGCGTACGATTTTTAATCACGAGTTGAGTAGTGTCAGAAAAAGAACGAGTGAGCGTAGCGAACGAGTGAGTTTTCTGATACGTATCAACGAGTGAATAAAAATCGTACAAAGCATTTTTTCCATGCTGTAATGTGTTTATTTCATAGGTACTGAGATTTTCTTTTTCGTGTAGTACTGAGTAGACAAATTTATTTGCACAAATAAATTACACTGTAAAACCATTCAAGTGCTCAACAACTGAGTAACTCAAACATCTGCAGCACTCAAAATTTTTCAGTAGAGTCAAATGTCTATTAATAAAGGAAGCCATGCCAATAACAAAGTTAAGTCAAGAAGATAAGTCACAATTTATTCATCATCAGAGTCACTTTCCAGTTCCAAAGGCCTTAGACGTTTCTATCGCACCGCTTCGGGGCTTGACGGATTTGTAGAAAGCGTCGGAGACTGATTTAAAGTGTTAATGTTGATGGAGAAATTGCCACCCTGAATAACTGCGCCACTGAATAGTGCCATGGACTGCTGCTTACCACCATTCTGAGAGTCGGAGGACGGCGTACAAGCTGTTTCAGAAGAGGACGAAGCTGTGGTACCAGCCATCACACTGCTCAGCACTTTTGACATGTACATCTGTTGCTTCGTTGAAACAGTGCTGTAATTTTCTATGCTCTTCAAATTCTTATGGCCAGATAGTTGTGCAATTTGCGTAGGTGGAATGTCGTGTTCACTTATCGTCTGGATCATTGTCTTTCTGCCGCTGTGATTTCGAAGCCTGTCGTTTTCAATTCCTGCTTTCTGAACCATGGTCTTCATTAAACCATTGAGTTTGTTTTTGCCAACAGCACCGGACTTGAACCAGCCTTTTGTTGCGAGCGAGTCCGTCTTCAAACCGTTGTTTACAGCCAAATAAAAGGGAGCATCATCTTGATTCATTTCCTCAGGTCTCTTCCTGACAAAACATTTGTAGACCGCGAAAGGATCTCTTTCAGTTCCATCGGTCGCAAACATTTTCGGCGGTACGGTTCTGACATAGCTGCAGTCTGATCCCGTTCTAGTTTTTGCTTGTCTTTCATTGAACTCCAAGTACTCGACTCCGCTTGCCGTTTTCTGTAGCTTTACATCTCCCCAGCACATATCACGATGTTCTTGGCACCCACGGAGTCCGAAGTGAAGAGTGTTGTTTAGCCAGAGCGTGTTTAAAAGTGCCTCGGGACTACACATACCGAGCAAACCCTTCTCGTACAATATTTTCAACTCTTCGCTTGTCAAAGCTACCGACGCTTTGGGTTTACTTCCTTTACCTTGCTTCTTTAGCTGTTTTTGTTTGGACTGAAGAACTTTCCTGGTTTTCTCAAACACCAAGTCGTTGATTATACTTACAGAATAGCTATTTTTCTTCAGGTGTCTTTCGAAGTTAGCCACTAAACTTCGAAGAGAAGTCGGTTCGTATTCATTGCCATCTTTGGTGCGGACGGAGATGATGAATTGGCTGATGTATTCATTCAGCTCAACAGCCGGAATATCTTCTATTTTTCTGTCTTCATTCTTCGTTTTCAAAAATCTTTCAAGCAATCTTACATCTCGTTCAGTTTTTTGAGCGGTGTTTTTGTTTTCTTGTTCTAAAATGAATTCTTCAACTGAGCAAACAGAAGCAAACCTTCCCTCGGCCATTTTTCCGCCAGAGCGCGCCGGCGTTTTTTTGTGTGCAACGGCTGTCGGATGACGTTTCCTTCAGTTCGTTCATTCATCACCAGTGATATTTCGACGTTCGCGTTGCTGATTGGACGAACGATATTTTTTCACAGTGAAATTTTGTCGTTCGTGCTCCTGATTGGCTTCGTTTAAAATCAGTACGAATTATATTCACCGTGATTTTCGTGGATAAATCTCAGTACCTATGAAATAAAATAATTTACCGACTTATTGATATGACTCCTGGGTTCAAACCATTTACAATGAGACGGAAAATGATTGAGAGTGGTCCAGAGTTCAAAGACTTGAAGAACGCGTGAGTCGAGATGGTTATTCAGTAGTAGCACATCGTCTATAAGAGGACACCAGAGTTAGTGTACAAGAGTTCATACCCTTGGAAAGGGTACAAGAAATGAGCGCACATTATGGTCTAAACTTACTACGAACAGTCTCTCTTTCTGCTCAGGGATAATCGAGCAAATAGAGCACTCGAGCCGAGCGCGAGAATCGCCTGCCGCTCGGAAACGTGAGGCGAACGGGATGAGCGTTAGACTAGTTCGCAGGTCACGGACGTTTACACACGCCGCAGGCGATTTTCACGCTGGCTCGCGTGTTCTTTTCGCTCGACTATCCCTAAGCAGAAAGGGAGACTATTCGTAGTCTAGTTGTAGTCAATGCAAGAGCACAAGAGAGTTGGTATTCAATGGGAGGGGAACGAGAGTCAAGAACAAGAGTCGCTAAGGGTTCAGACTCTTAAATTAAAGGAGTACACGATTATGGAGAGCTTTAGCGGTGAGAGACAACCACAGCTCACTGAACTTTTAATCGCAAAACGTGGTAAAGCAAAACAAAAAATATCGCAAAGTACTTTCCGGTAAACCCATCTAACAGCTCCGCATTTGTCCGCGTCAGTAGGGACCTCAAGTAACGGGAACGTTGACTCGGACGTCCCCGGCGACGACACGGACGGTTTTCCCTTTTTTATTCATTTTTGTATTTATTCATTTTTGTATTTATTTATTTATTTATTTATCTATTTATTTATTTATATTTATTTATTATTTGTTTACTTATTTTTCTAGACTTCTTCTTTATAGAAAGCAGAATGAAGCAAGAGTGAGGAAACATAACCGAATGGTTTAGGGCGCTGCATTTCAATAGGGTCTTTCAACTTCGTCGCCCTGGGCCAAATCTCGCTCTGGCACTCGCTGGAGCTTCCTATCTGTAGTCCCGAGGTCGGTCCTCAGCCATGTTTGTAGATAGATCAAGGAAGGGAAAGAAACGCTTGGAAGAGCTCAGCAGGGTTTGCTAAGATCTACTGCCAGTTTTATTTTAGCTTTCAGTGGAAATGGAAAAAGTGGACAAAAAAATAGATAGCCAACTGTTATGTCTCCGGTCAGTTTGGGTTCTTACTTATTAAATTTGCAATTAATTTCTTTCTAGACCTTTGTTTACATACACGGCTCCACAAGACTGCGGCTTTGACACACATCGTGTATGAATAAAGTTTTCATCATCATCATCATCATCATCATCATCATCATCCACAATTCATGATATTGTATTGTTATCATCATCATTATTATCATTATTATTACACCGCGAATAGTAAAACGCTTTTTTTGACGTTGGTGGCTTGATATGCTAACGCCGAGAACACGCAATAATGAAAACAACAGTCTTACGGTTCTCTTTTGTGAATGTCAACGTCCTTGTCGCCTGAGCTCCGTAATAATAATGTTGCGAGCAGTGCTGCACGCAGTGTAAGTGCGAGCATTGTACATGTCGAATCGGTCCTGATCGGTGTATCTGGGCTGTCACAGGGTATTCCTTAGTTACCACTATCAATTTAGATGGCAAATCGCAACGGTGAAGACCTTCAGCCACATTTAAGGGTTTTTTGTGACCGAGACTATTATGACCTAATTTTGCATCAGTGAACTGGTAAACAAATATATGAAAGTGACTTAACACTGTGTTAACGAGAGTACATATTTTATTGTCTTAAAATTGTTCTTTATATAGTTTCTCCCACATTTGCTGACGATGATTCTCATCGAAGATAAATTGTTTAGTATTTTGCGCATAGCCATTTTGAGCTGTACTGGTCATTTTTTTGTATTTTTATTCCATAAAATAGCTTATGAGAAAGTATTCCGAATGCAGATATAAATGTAAGATATAAAAGTAATATTTACAATCACTCTGTATATGAACGGAAAAGTTCTTTTGATAAGAGTTAACTTTAAGGTCGATTCTTCGATATTACCAACCGCGACTTATTGACACTATCAATACCCAGTTGGGTGGGGGAGTAGATTGGGGGCTGGAGGGTGGGGATGGAGGGAGGAGGGGAGGGGAATGGGCAACACCACGTAAGCAGTGTAAGCTACAAATGGACAAAGCTCTTGTGGTAAAGTTTGGGAGAGGATAGTAAGCAACGTGAATCTCATAACGGAAAGAAGCTTACGTCATCACATTCTGAGTATCCGCGCATGTCAATAACAGCATACCATAGACTCCAGGGGCCCGTTTCTCGAAAGTTCCGATAAGTTTTCGGACCCAGAAAGCTATTTTATGGCGCAACGTTTACCTTAAAGATTCAAATTTTTTTGGCTTAGAAAGCTAAGCAGTAAAATTATAAGTTGACGAAACAAATCGAGCTGGTTTGCGGGCTAAAAGCTACACCACGTACCAATCTATAGATTTTGATTTTAAAATATAGCTCCGGGCCCGAAAAGTTACCGGTGGTTAATGCTAACCTGGGGTTGAAAGTTAGCCAAGGTTTCTGTTTTCTTGTTAGAAAGTTTTTTCAGTTACAGATTTAACGCAGCCAAAGTCAAAATTTAGAACACAACAAATTTACAGGAATCCACATCATCAAGGTATAAAACGGAACTCAAAACTAATGCTAACGCTGGTTTAATTAGCTTAACCCTGCATTGAAAAACCGGGCCCATCGCAAAGTTAACTTTAAATGTGCTCTTAGAAGGGTTTTCAATTGAGAGTCGAAAGAATTTAGCGTTTGCTTTGGCTTTGTTTCACTGTGCTCGGTGATTGGATAAAGCACTTGTGTCACTTTTTTTCTGACCAATACAGTCGAACCTTGATTTAACGAAGTGTCAGGGGACTGGGGAAGTTGGTTCTCTATACCGTGGTTCTTTTCCATACATTACACTATTACTGGGCTGAAAAATATCGTTCGTTATACCGAGGACTTCGTTATAAAGAGGTTTGTTTAATCGAGGTTCCACTATATCGAGGGTTCTTTATACCGTGGTTCTTTTCCATACTTTCTACTATTACTGAGCTGAAGAATATGGTTCGTTATACCGAGGAATTCGTTATATAGAGGTTCGTTAATCGAGGTTCCACTGTAACAAGTAAAATTCTGTCTTTTTCACAAGGTTTTCCCGCTCTTGGTGTCAATGATATAAATTTGACTCAAGTTCTGATAGGTTTATTTGGTTGATGACGTCTCTTGTAATTGACTGGAGGTTAATCGTTTTGGTTTTGTTTTTCAACTCTCTACTGGAAACCAATCTAGCTGTATACTAGTTTGTACGACTTAAAAGCAGCTTTATTAACTGCAGTGCAAATGTTACTATACGTCTGTTAATTCTGATCGACAGCATTTGCGTCCCTGCTGCTTGCGTCCATTCCATTCCAGTAGGGATCATTCTTGTTTTTACACAGCCACCAAATAGCAAAGATGCAAAATGCCACAAGGAGGGTTCCCACCACAATGATGCCTGCTATGAGCGTCCATTTTTTTCTACTGCTCTTCTTCACTACAGAACGTTTCTTAGCATGGTAATTGGTGCCGTCGTTTACTGACGGGGGGTTGGTAGTTGGTGAGGCACTTTCGGCGGAGCCGGTTTCAGCGGAACTTTGACCAGAATCATCATCCTTGTCACACTAATCTTCGTCATCTCCGATGCAATTTGTTCGTGGAATCTCGGGCTCACCGACGAGTTTGTCTTCGGCTTCTTTCGTTGGAAGCGCTTTAACAGGTTTCTTACTGCTCTTGTTTGTGCTTAAATTCGGTATGGTAACGCTGTACTCTTCCCCTGAACTCGAAGATGTACTTTTGTCTCCGGAAGACAGCCGATTGTTGCCCGAGGTGTTTTCGTCGTCTCCTGATCCAGAATCGTCGGAATCACAATTATCTTCGTCATCAGAGCATGATATCACGGAATTTCCCGAGAAACTCTGCGCATATGAAGTAGCAACTCGTGCAGTTGTCATTGGTGTGGTAGTATATGAAGTAGAAAGCTGGACCTTCTTTGTGTTACTCACGGCCGTGGTGGATTGCTCCGTGCTCCGTTGTTGTTTGGTCAGTGGTAACGCGTGGAGTACTAGGCGCTAGTGATGTAGTTGTTGGGTTCACATCCCTTGAGATTTCACAACTCGATCTCGGGTGACCTCGAGTTATAAAAACCTTCTCTCCGTGGAAAACCCCTTGGACAATATCCACGCCATTGAAATTGATTTCCTGAAGACACCCACAAAGTTTTCCCCCGACATACGTCGTTTCCAAGGGAACACATTTGTCGGTACCCGCCTATGCGGACATCACCCTCGCCTTGTTTCAAGTCAAAGGAAATAAATCTGCCAGGGAAAGTTCGTGAAACGTGCAGATTCCCACTAAGTGTCATATCGAGCTGGCGCTGATTACTCTTTATGTCAACAGAATGCCATTGGTCATCACTGAACGTCTTTTCACGCACGTGCACGTACATTTCACCCGATCCAAAATTCCAACGTACCAGAAGAGAACCGCGATGTAGTTCGATCACCAATTAGTTTCGTCCGTGACCGCCTTGTAAAATTGATCCATTTTGATTGGTTGTCTTGAATCTGAAAACGATCCGATCCTGCCGAGTTGAGATTCCTTTGTTGGAGCGGTTGAAAATCACGTAATCTGATTGGCCGAGCCCAAGAACAGGAAGCGCTGTGAGTAAAAGTATAAGACAATTAGTGACCAATGGCTTGTAGTGATGCCAAACAACATCGATTCATTAGTGTGTTGTGTGTGGTGATGTAAAAGAACTGACACTGATGCTTATATAAAGATATAATGAGTTAACCCCAGTTAAACTTAAGATATTGAACTTTCAGCTGAGACATGTTCAACGGACTGGGTTCCTGAATACGCCGGTACGAGAACCTCTCAAATAAACGACAGCGTTACTCTTGGAAGTGGTCCGGGAGAGCCCAGCCGTCTATGGTGTAAATGATATATACCTTTATTATACAGATGGCTGGTTCTACTTCTTCGGCGTCTTGACTAAGGACGACTGTATGCAGAGAGGCAGAGCAGATTGACATCCCATGACTCCACAGACAAGTTTGAAGAAAGCGAGGCCGAACAGCTAGTATTTTAATAGGATTGCCCAATATTTCGGTTAGACAAAACTAACCTTTATCGGGGGCTAGAAAAGCTAAGTGAAAATTGAAGCAAGCGGCTCGTTACATTATTTAAAACAAGGGTAAGGTACAGGCAAACCCAGGCTCACAAAAGGACTACTGAGTGGGACAAAAACTTAAGATTTGTTTGAAAATTTTTATCATGTCCGCCAATAAGAAGTAAAAAATATAACTTTAATATTAATCTATTAACCAGAAACCAAATGTCACTGAATTGCGGTTTAATGGCTCTAGAAGAAAAGATGGACAACAGTCCATGTTGTGCATGTGTAACCTGATTTTTATAGTAAAGATTTGTAACAGTTTTCATTTTAATTCCGGCGAAATTGCAACCTTTTAAACTGTAAATTGCAAGCACTTGCAAATGTAAGACGACATGAAGCCTCTCTTTCGCACTAACAGGGATAGTTTTTAAACGACAGTGGAGCGATCGCGAAAATCGCCTCGCGCGTGGATAAGTGACGCGCGTGTTTGACCCATTTTGATTCCCAGAAAAAAAGGAAGTTAAGTTATGCAAGTGATCTGCATAATCAGTTAAATTTCCATTTGCGCCGGGCCGTATGCAGCTGTCTTCAGTTGGCGACGTTGCAGACCTTTGCTGTAAGCATCAGTATGCTCTACTCTGTGGCATTTCTGTTCCCAGTTTTAGCCATTTATAGCTTGGTATGGCCTTTAGGAGTGCAGGCGAAAATGTTTGCAGACTGCACCTTTGGTGGAATGTCACAAGCTGTGGGTGATCAGAAAATGGCGGCGACATTCAGCGGCAAGCTTGCATCTTACCAAAACCTGAGCCATTCCTGTGTGGTAAAGACAAACAAACAAAACCATTTCTTACATGTGAAAGCTAAAAGAAACAAACAGTCGAAAGGTAAGGATTGACAGACTAGTTTATTCAGCCAGAAATGTCGCTTGGATTGACTACTGTGATGCACTTTGATACCTTTAAGGCGTTCAAGTTAAAATGTGAAATACAACAGCGCCCAACGTTTTGTTTCGGTAGAATATCTGTTCAGAAAGCCTTCATCATCTGAGACATTCGGGTTAAATTGAGATGAAAACCCAGAGCTTTATTTGTCATAATGCCACCTCGAACTTTGTAACGTAAATGATTTCTATTGTGTTTTGGAAGGACAGACATGTCGTCTAACATTTTTCGGGAAGTTCACAAGCATCTTGAAAATTCAGAGGATGAGATTCCCTTCCCTAAACTTTTCTTGGCCCTTAATTTCAACTAAAGAATCCGAACAGATCATCCTGTGTTAGCGTACGCACATACCCCTTAAAAAGACCATGAAACAATCTAAGACTTCAAGCAGAAAGTGACATTTCAAGTATTTTTCTTAGCTTTTGTCTTTGAGTGTCCCTGTTAACAGCACGTTTACAGCTCGCGGGCACTGTTTGGCGTGAGCTTGTAGTTTCAAAAACATCGATGCCAGTAGAACTCAGAAACATTCGGCGAAACCGGCTTTATCGCCATTCGATTTAAGAATTCAATTAAAATAAAGCAGTTAATTAAATTTTCGCACTCCTGCTGGCCACGCAGACAATACAAGATTATCATACAGGGCCGACATGATTGATTCAAATTGCGAACGCAATCAAAGCTACGGATTCCATCGTCTTTGAATTATTTTAGCTATCACAAGCAAAAACATCTACATTAATAAGAAACAAGAATTGCAGCTAAGTAAAGACATCCCAAAAAGAAGGATATCTTGCAAGCTAAACAATAACACGAGACAAATTTCCTGGGGCAAATTGCTATGGTCCGGAACGCGTAATCAAAATAATTCGTATTGGGTTCTAAGTCCGCTGTTCACGGAGAAGCGCATGCGCGAGCGGAACGGCTCACAAATAAATGGTACGGGTCGACACTAAATTCGAACTAAGCTTATGGTGGAAAAAGCCGTTGAAATCGCGCCCTAACTTTGCACATCCGCTCTTCGCTTTCCACTTTTTATAGTCTTTATAAAAATTATTTCCTGTTGTAAATATTAGTTCGGTTTTTATAATGTTGAAAGTGATTTAGCAGCCGAAACCGGCATTTTAGTCAATGGATGGTCAGAAGAGACGTCGTGGTAGACTGGCGACGGGACGGCAGAACACAATACATTCACGAGATTGAAGAATCCTTGAGTCTTGCGAACCAGCTTTTTAACTGTTGCGGTTTTAACTAAAGGAAAATCGTTAAGAACTACAAACAGACCATCACAAGCAGGTCAAACAATAACCTTTGTCCGAATCAGTTGGATGCTAGTAGTTAGCCATAACACAACAGAGGTGCAATGTTTTAACTCCAAGAATTCTATTTCTATTTTAACCACAACCACGAAAGTGGAGTTAAAACGACAGCAACAGAAGCTGTAGCTTCTTTATGCTCAGAAGAGATGGCAACAGTCTCAGAATAATTAATTTGGATCTGACATCCGTGATAAAGAAAGATACGTGTCTTGCAGATAACCGCAAGCAAACATCAAATTACGAATTAAGAAACTCGTGGATCCTTTCATAAATTAAACGTCACTCTTAAAGGAATCTTGCAATTAAACTGAGCACTAAAACCTAGCTAGTTGCCAAAGAACTAGCACACACAGAGGCACAAAGATTCCAAACGGCTCTAAGAACATCAAACACTCCAAACAGTATCTCAGCTTGAGGTTTCTCCCGGATCAATAGGTCAACCACACAATTTAGCGGCACAATTTCGCTGTGTCGCCTTCAAATCATCTTGATCAAAGGGACAGAGCTCTTACGATTGTACGTGGGCAAGCTCTCTTTTGAAGGCTGGAATAATCGTGCTTGGCCTGTCATTCCATATACTATCGACAACAAGTTAAAACAATTTACCGCCGTATCCAGCCAGGGTTGTGAACGCGTTTCTAATTGGTCTAAAAACAATTATCTTGACAGCGCCCAAGTCATCGCTCGCACATGCGCTGAACCGTGAAACTCTGCCTTTAATCATACGAATTGTACGCAATCCTTGATAAAAACTTTCCTTTTCGCTGGGTTAGAACATTTAGGGAGTTACAATTTTGCTTGAATAGCTATTGCAGATCTCGTGTAATTTTTTATCGGCTTCTATTCGTGCCCGTATGCGGAGACCTCTTTTCCACCTCCTCTACGGCGGTGAAGCATCGAAATCACGACCCATCTACTTTTTTGGACAGATCACTATTACAAGTTATTTGTAACAAAAATTTCGATATTAAGAAACGTCTGGCTCAGTAAGCTTTATTGATGGTCTGTGTATAGACGTTTTCCACGAAGAAAGGACATACAGTAGCATTGACTTTTGCGCAGAAGTCACCTTTTGACTCGCGCTTTCCGAGAAAACGGCGAGTCAAGTTGATCTCACACGGACTCGCAACGGCTCGCTTCGGTAGATATCTGTTCGGAAGGCATTAACCACCTCAGAAATACGAAATTAATTGTGATGAATAAATTGTTTTTTTTTTCTTTGGCAAAACTAGTCTCTCATCTCATCGGTAAGTAGATTGGTTCCTTTTCTTTTCGAAGGGACAAACACAGTTGACTCCCGGTAACTCGCACCCTCAGTAACTCGAACCTCCCGCTAACTCGAAGTGAATGATTTTCCCCTTCAGGTCACTCTCTTTATAATTTTACCCTCGATAACTCGAAGTCTCGATAACTCGAACCTGTTTTTATTTCACTTGAAGGTTCGAGTTCACCGGGAGTCAAATGTAAGTCGTTTAGCTGAGAGCGAACTAACTGCTTGCATTTTATTCTAGCCGGCAGTGGCTAGGAAGAAAGGATTAAGCCCGGGGGGGGGGGGTACTTGGGTCAATTTTTGCTGGGTATGTGCCGCTGGCCTCTCCAGACCCCTACCCCATTATAGTCTATTCTGTAGCCAATTATAGACCCCATGTTAGTCACTTTTGGGCAAATATACCCCAAATCCCTACTTGCCGGAATTTACTTACCCCTGAAATCCCGCAAATGTGCGACCCCATTCTAGTAACTCTATTAGCTCCTAATGAAAATGCAACCCCATTATAGTCAATCCAGTGGTGAAAATGCGACCCCATCCAGCGGCACATCCCCATTAGCCTATTACTAGGAAGTACACCCCCCGGGGGATTAAGTGACCGCTTTATCTATTTAACCTATCTGGAAGGAACAAAGTCGCATGAACAGCAGACATTTTAAAATGACAAAGGGAATATGTGTTCTTTTTGTCCCTGCTGACAGGATTCCTACATGTGTTGGCGTACGAACTGTCAGAAGAGGATGAGTCGCACTTGTTAGGACATTTGGACGTTTCAAGGTCTCAAACGGATTGGAGCACTTTTACTGTATGTCCTTCTTATTTCAGCAGTAACAACCAAGACAAAAAACTGTCATTTTTAGGGGCTTCGGGCATTGATTTTACAGTACAAATCCAAAGTTCTCCATCAGAGATAAAGATAAATGAGCCAGAGAAATTCGAGTTAAACCAATCAAATACCGTTAGTGTCTTCCAGTTCATCCCACCTCAAGGCATCTCAAAGACACAACTTGATGTCACGGTTACTTCTGACTCGGATGTACCAGCTTATTTGAAAGTATCACGGGACTGTAAAGACGTTAATGAAAACATACGACTCGTGGATTACAAGGGTAAGTCTATTCGCCTTTCGTTTGCAAAGAAGGGACGGATCACTTTGTCCAAGGTCTCTCTTCCTCCCCTGACCGATTCCACATCCAGCTGGTTTATTGGCATTGCACTGAAGAACGACACAGGTACAACTGAACCTGGTGCAAGGAAGACTGTAACATTAACTCTAACAAAATCATTTGATTACTCCTATGGAGCGCCCATAGCTACCTTAGTTGTGACAACTTTTTTTTCGGGTGTTGCAGTGTCGTTTTTGGCTTTCGTATGCTTTAAAGAACTTTTTTGTGGAAAAAAAATTCGTTCTTGTGGGTTCTGTTCATTGCCTTTTTGGAAAAGTGTGTGCCGGGTTGTGCGTGACCATTGGTTCACCCGAGGCCCCAAAACATACTCGTACATCAGTGGCATTGTGGGCTTTGTGTTGATGGTGGGGGCATTTCAGTTTGTCTTAGCAAACTGGCATGTAATGATACATGAAGGCGATAGAGACAACTGTTATTACAACGACTTCTGTTACAGGGTAAGTCACTGGCATGATATTCCTTGTAACTTGATGATCAGTAACCTCACATACATGTTACATGGAATTATTCTAGCAGCGTGTGTGTGTGGTATGGAAGCAAAACGCGAAGAATTTGATCCTAAAGAAAAAGCGGAGTATTCGTTTTCCATTGGGTACGCGTTTGCCTGGGCATTGATTTTCGAGGGTCTTTTCTCTTTAATTTACCATCTTTGTCCAAGTAAGATGACATTTCAGTTCGATACAGCGTTTATGTTTGTCATTGCCGGATTTACAGTTATTTTATTGTTCAATGGTATTAAAAAGGGTAAGGATTCTCCCGAGAGTGCTAAAGGTCCTGTGGGCGCTGCAAACTTCTTCCTTTTCTTTTTAGTGCCACTTTTAATCTTTAATTATTTTGGTGCACTACATCATTTTGAGATGCATCATTCGGAGAAAGGGATGAGCAAATGGTTTGAAATACTTGTATTCGTAGTCATGGTGATATGGTGGGTATTTATCGCCATCTGGGCTGGGTATAAGCTGTCACCTACATTATGTTCAGAAACACAAACATGTAACGATAAATTTTGCCTTGCTGGTTGCATTTTCTTCGCCCTGTGTGTGGCCGCACCAATCTTAATCTTCGTCGGGACACGCAACCTTCCAGAAACTTTCTTATTTTCCTGTATTGCAATGAGTGGTGCTGCCATTGTTGTTCCTCTTCTTATTAAGCAATGTAGGGGTGACACTGACCGCTGCTGTGACCGTTCATTTTGTCCATCTTGGCTATGTTTTGGTCGATTTGTTTATGTCGTTGCGTTGTTGATTTTTTGGGGATTTGCCCTTTATTTCTTCATTAATAAACCCACGACTAATAAGGCAGAAGCCCCTGAAATATCCCGAGATCTGAACCAAGAATGCGAATACCAGGATTTTTTTGATTACCATGACATGTGGCACATTCTTTCTTCCCATGCCCTTCTAATGGGGGCGTATTTGGTCATGTTTATAAGCTACGAACCTTTAAAGGAAGGTGAGCTGAATCCGCTAATGGATGCGAGCGCTAAGGATGCGAGCTCACAAGCGTAGTTCTGTTGTGGTGTACCAAATCACTAAAGAACACAAATAAAAGACTAAAAAGTAGACTAAACGGAAAGAATATCTCAAAGACAAATAGAAATCCCGCGTTGTGTAGAAGTTGTCTAGGGAACATTCATCTAAAAGTCACAAGGTTTTTGTTGACTTGTGGGTGAGACTAATATTTTATGATCACCAATCAAAAGCAAACCCAGAATGAACCAACCGTGATTTGGCCCAGACGCATTCCTGTAGCTGGGTGTTAGTTCAATTTTCCTTGCCTTTGGCACAGTTCCGTTCCTTTGCATGTTTTCCTTTGCTTGCCGCTTGGCACCGTCCACGTGTGTTAATTCTCGAACTTGGCACTTGGCTTGTTTCCAGATTGGTTGATTGTTTTTTGGGTTTGTTTTGTTTGGTCAGATGAGGTAGGGGTTGACGGAGCGTTGATCAAAAATGCTCAGTGCTTATGACAGTCACTAGCTCTAGAAGGCCGATCTTGTTTGCAGTATAAGAAAAAACGTCGACTACCAACAGGAAGAAGCGCTTTCGTTAAAATCTACGTTTGTAGCGTATTTAGAACAGGTGTAAATACCTTTACAGAGCGTTAATTGGAGGATGGCTTTGCCTATTCACATTGCATAAAGTATAGCATTTTGACTGTGACGGATAAATGTTCAATCATTGGATGCTAAATAGCCGGACTTTTGTTAGTGACATAGAGACTTGGAGGCTGTTTTTTACTGCAGAAGCATAAGAACAAGAATAAATATAAGCAAGTGCGAATACAACAGACACAAGCGTAAGGACATACGCACATGCAGAAAACCATTTGTTGACGCAGTTCTCGATACCAGCTTCCCTCGATGTTAACAAGATCGATGGCGGACGAAAATGTGTTGCTTTCTCTTCGTGTTGCTTGACTGCCTTGTACTTGTGCTTATGTCGCCGCCGTTCTAACAGGTGAAAACTGCGACATAAGCATAAGTATAAGCACAAGAAGAACGAACGTGTTCTTTTTTCTTGTGCTTATGCCTTAGTCGGTGAAAAACAGCCTTAAGCCAGAAGCACGGCAACGACGGGTACATTTCTTTGTCGTTGTCTGGAAAACAACAACGGGAAATGTTAAGGTGAATATGGTGAAATGTTAAGGTTTTATGTAGACTGCTACCAGTCCCTTTCTTGATAGTCAAGAGCGCGCGCGAAATAGCCGAGCGAAAAAGTCGAAACCTGGAGCGAACGTGCGCAGCGCTGTTGATAGCTCGCGCTCTCGGCTATCTACAGCGCCCTCTCGACTATCCCTGAAGGGGATGCTAGAAGTCTAGGTTTTATGGAGAACGTGAATCCGCGATGGTGACTTTTCTTTCTACAAATTAAAGTCCCTGGTTTCGCCGTGTGTACGCCCGAATTCATTTCCTCGATAGTTCAGCCGCACTGTACAAATTGAACGATTTGGACCAAACACAGCCGTAAATGAAAGACGTAAATTTATTTTTTTTTAGTCACGTTTACGTAGCAACTGACTTTTCGACAACCTGTGAGGAAGGCAACAATCAGAGTTATCTGGAGTCATCCCCATTTATATTTCCTTTGAGACTCTATTGTTACATCTCCATTTCCAAGTTTATCAATTTGTGGATTTATTGTATAATTATTTCCTGCATCTACAAGTAGGTTATTATGGTACTTAATTAAGGTTGATGTACCTAGTCGCCAGCCAGTAAATTGAAGTATGGCGGTACTGTACTGTCAAAATGTACCGCATTAATAGCAACTACTTTTAAATTTAAGAAATTTTCTTTTTGTAAATATTTTAATTTGAAGTTACTGATAAGGGTATGACGGTTTTCTGTTTCCATTTAATTAAGTAGGATTGTTGTAGTTCTATATGATATCGAATAAAGGGTTTTATGTATTTCTGAGTACAAATGCACTTTTGATATATATTTGCTCGCTAAAACTGACTGAACTTGACAACCGGTAGCTGATACTTGTCTGCGCTGATTTGAGAACGTTCTTACACATGTACAATGAGGGTTCCGGCGCAGAAATTATTTTAAGCGGGTTTTTTCCCAAAACGCGGCTCCCATACTCGCCTCGTTTCGGGTAAACCCGAAACTCGGCTCACATGCTCGCCTCGTTTCGGGCAAACCCGCTTAAAAAAAAATTTATGCGACCAGAACCCTCATTATACATGTGTGTGAGTGTAAAATAAAGAAAACAACGAAGCGCGTGACTTCGCGGTCCAGTGAAGCGGATGTGCCACAGAAAATATTTCCTATTGAAGAAATGTCTGCACTGATTATATACAAAAGTGCGCCAGAATTATTTCCTATTGAACAAGTATCATCACAAGTATATACACCAAAATGAGAAAGCGACTGGCTTTTGGTTGGAAAGAGGTACACAATGAGTTATCAAAACAACCTTTCTGTCATAACAGGCAGCAACTTGTGCGTATAATAATATGCTTAGAGTGTAATAACTGCCGCTGGGAAGGGCTTTGTTAACCCTGTTTTGAGCAAGGAATCAAACATAAACGGTTGTACACTCCACCGATTGAGAATATACCTTTAGTAAAGATTTGCTCTGATACTTACGACTGGCACAGCGCAAATAACGAATTAGCAAGGGGTTGGAAAGAAATTCATTGAGAAAATCAATATGCACAGACATGATTTACATTAGATTATAATCAAAATATTCATTACCGTTAGCAGAAGTTTTGAGACCTATTTTGTAGACAAATTGAGAAGAATCGTCTTCCAGCAGGTCTTCAGCAAGGCGTTTAGAGGCCCACACACGAAGGTCATCTCCATTCATTGTTTCTAAAGTTAAAATAGCTGAATTCCCAAACTTACCTATCCGGCGTGAAACATTTTTAATTTTGTAAACAGCGTCTGAAATATCACGCCATTTTAAAATTTCTTTTCTTTTGAAGCTTTCCTTTGTTGGCCAGTCTTGTGAGATCGCTTGTTGATCTGTACAGACATCCATAGTAAGATACATTGAAGATACATTTGTTTTAACAAATGTATCTTCAATGTATTTAAAAATAGTGTGTACTTTTCTGCTCGAGGTGAAATTCTGTGAGGCGTGACATTTTTCTCAGAAAGAGACAGGAAGTCTATATTTATATTTCCCAGGCCCTGGACGAGCAGTACAAAATATGGCGGTGACTCGCAATTTTAGTGTTTGGGCCGAGAAAAATGAACCAGAACAGAATTTATCAAAAAAAATACGCTCAGTTAACGCGCTGTAAGATTTTTTTTTCACCACAGAAGATGGTGAAGTTATGCGAAGAATAAAAAACGAGAAATAACAAGATTTGTACACAGCGATCGTTCGATCGAATCTTTTGATCTTCCTTTAACCACAGGTCACCCAAGCTCATTCTGAGAGGAGCGCATATAATAACCTGTTAATTTTTGCATATTTTATAAGTCGGCTAAATATAAGAGTTTGTTTGGAAAAATTCAACTAAGACGCTCTAAATACCATAAATGCGAAATAGTTCACAATATAAATGGTTCACCTTGTTTCTGTGTTGTATTAATTGCTATTTAACGGCTTTTTGGGGTGATTTGAAGCGTTTTGAGCGAGAATAAGCGTCTTTCTAATTTTTGCTCCCAATTAGTATTATAATATTATGCAAAGGTTGCACACTGATCTGCCATTTCAAAGCATACCTCTTTTCGCTAAATGAGCTATATTTCTTGAAATGCGCCATTTCCACTCACAAGTTCCTCAAACCTGAATGAATCCATAGTCGAAAAACAAATATACGCCGGAAAAGTTCCATCTTTTCCAATATTTTGTCACCATAAACGGCAGTATTTTGAGCTTCTTGTGTAAGAAATCAAATGTCGGTATTCGACCGCCGACCTCTGCGCACAAATATATGCAAATATGCTAATCTCATCTCGCTGTTCTCTTCTCACTGGCCAATTTGCACAATGGCGTGGACATGGCAAAAGCTACTGTGTTGGGGTGCGACGTTTTATGTTTGAAGCGTGGCAATTTCTTCTTGCTCACCGTGCACGCCTCCCTGACACAGTAGATTTTGTCTTGTACGCTTTATTTAGCATATTTCCATATATTTGTGCGCAGAGGTCGGCGGTCGAATACCGACATTTGATTTCTTATACAAGAAGCTCAAAATATTGCCGTTTATGATGACAAAATGTTGGGAAAGATGGAACTTTTCCGGCGTATAGTTGTTTTTCGACTATGGATTCATTCAGGTTTGAGGAACTTGTGAGTGGAAATGGCGCATTTCAAGAAATATAGCTCATTTAGCGAAAAGAGGTATGCTTTGAAATGGCAGATCAGTGTGCAACCTTTGCATAATATTATAATACTAATTGGGAGCAAAAATTAGAAAGACGCTTATTCTCGCTCAAAACGCTTCAAATCACCCTAAAAAGCCGGTTAAATAGCAATTAATACAACACAGAAACAAGGTGAACCATTTATATTGTGAACTATTTTGCATTTATGGTATTTAGAGCGTCTAAGTTGCCTTTTCCATACAAACTCTTACATTTTGCCGACTTATAAAATATGCAAAAATTAACAGGTTATTATATGCGTTCCTCTCACAGTGAGCTTGGGTGACCTGTGCTTTAACAAGGGACTCAATCCAGCCTGTTTAATTTTCCTCTGCTTCTCGCATGGCTTCAACGACTTGATATGTTATCCGTCTGGCCTCCTTCTGCCAAACGGGTGTAGAAAGTTCAGTGAAAATAAAGCAAATCGCGTGGAAAAGCACTAGCATTTTGGCCTTCATAAGCTGTTGGCTATAATTTTTTTTACCAAGTCTCTAATTATGTTGACATCATCCCGCTGCCCAAAAGCGCATGCGTAAACATCCAATTATTGCGACATTTAGGTGAAGGGCAGAAAAAGGGTACCATAAGAAATAGAAGAAGAAAAGTGTGTATAATATATATTGAAAGTGATTGAGGGCTTGTGCATGCGGTGAAATACGAGGTATAGGGGAACTCCTTCCAGTGGGAAAATACCCTACGGGTGAGCCCGCCTCGGCCCTACTGGTGACAGGGGGGTGCTCAATAATCCCTCGGGATTTCAAACCTCGCTCCCAGAGGTAAAATGTGGAATTCACAACCGCCTTGTCAGCGGTGAATTCCTCACTTCGGTGAGGTGAAAGTCCTACCCGAGGCTAGGCAAGAACAGCCAACGAGCACCCCCCGACAAGGGTTTTTGCCTTTTTGTGTGACCTGTCACGCAACGTCACGCGTGACACGCAACGTCACGCGCGAAGGTAACGCGGTGTAACACATTCATCTGTTTTTAATAAGACTTACAGATAATTTTGTGTTTTTTCGCTCAAAATTTAGTTCAAATTTGTGTTGTACTGGGCAAGTTTTTTCAAAAATTCGTCCTGGATTCCTTTTTTTATTTTTTCGATATCTGGTTGGCATGAATTTTGTTTGTTTTTTTGTGCGAAGTTTGAGCGTAAAGTCTCTTTATAAAGTTGGCGATATTTCTGCATTTCACGTGGGAAACAAGATTATTATCAAGAGCTTGTGATACAGAGCTGTTTATTGAGTCATGTTTTGAAACAGCCAGAGCATGGATTCTTGAGTGCTTATTAACTTTACGTTCAAGCTTCTTGTTGATAACTGACAGGCCAGTGGAAGTACCACCTGATAAAGCTGCTACTGCGGCAACAGGCGCGCCGATTACAATTCCGACACCAGTAAGTGATGTTGCAAAAGCTCCAGAAGACAGAACTGCCGTCAATGCGCCAAGAGAGACCACGAAATAGTGAATCACTTTCCGGACTTTTTTATATTTTTTCAAAACAATCCTGTAATGCTCAACCTCATCAGATATTTCTTTTTCAATTTTACTTATTTCAGTTAGCCGAAAATTCTCGGCATTTGTTGTTTCTGGGAGGTTTGGATAGAGTTGTGTTTCGATCTCTGGAGGTGCGCTTGGTAATACGTTTGCTGAAGACATTGTATATTAAATACATATTTTATTTTTTTCAATTGATCCATTAATTCAATTCTATCTCATATGTAACATTTGTGCCGTTGAAATCGAATAGATTACCCATCTCATCTCTAATCGAAAGAGTCATAGATGTCAAATGTTTTTCAGCCGAAACGTCACGCAAGACATTTAATTGTGAACTTGTGTAATTTATTTTTTCGTAAGCTTTTCCTCTGATGTTGTAACAAGCTAAAACAGAAGAATGTTTACCATTAAAAATATTCTGTTCTCTGTCAACTAAATCACAATGTATGAAATAAGTTGTTGGAGAGTTTAATGTTTTTATAAATGTTTTGAAAAAAGTAGTTTCTGCTTTGATTCCAATGAGGGCTGCAAGATTGCTATCAAAAAATATTTTTTTATTATCCGGATTAGATATTACCATTTGCCCTGAAGATGAATGTGTCTGCATACTCAGATCAACATTTTCTTTTTTAAGAGATTTTAGTTCTTTTTCAAGTTCATCAATTGTATAGTGACCTGGAAGAAATTTTTTTATAACATTGGCTTTATTTTTATCTTTTTTCCCATCAGGTAACAAAAGAATTTCACCTTCTTCCTTTAAGTTGTACCAACTATTATACAATGAGCATGACAGTAGCCTGATATAATTTGGTTGTGGAATTGGTTGGTCAAAATATACAGTGTGAGGGTTTGAGTGTGTAACAACAGTGAGCACGACCATTGTTCATTCATATTAAAAAAATATCTCTCTCTTCAAATATTCAAAATGCAGGCTTACCAGGCTCTAATTAAATGGGCGCAAACACCGCAGGCTCAAAAAATTGCTAAAACAAAGAAAGAAAAGGCGTGGGAACATTTTTTGTTTGTATACCCAAACGCCGACAAGAGTAAATTTGTCGCAGAGGTTGAATTCACAAAAGATCATACAGGAACAGCTTCAATTTCCTATAAGAAAGGAGATGGTGGTTTGTTAGATGTTTTTGGCTCGGACAGCAAATATTGGAGTGAAGATATGAAAAAAGCTCTCGGGTTGAATAAATCTTCAGGTTTTCCACCACAGCTTACACCAAGTGGAATAAAAGTATCATCTTTGCCTGTTCCCGCGGTTGGCTTTCACGACCTAGCACCAAGTTTGAAAAAATTTTCAACGGAGAAATGAAAATATACGCTACACCCGACGAATACTTTACGACAAAATTCAGAGAGATATTTCAAAAAACAAAGCTTAAACACACCACAGGAAAAGAGTCAAGGAAATGGCTTGCCGGCCCTAATATGAGCTACTGGCCGCAACAGCTAAACTTTGCTGTCTGGTGTGCGACAACTGGCTGTGGTATTAGTCGAGAGATTTTCGACAAAGATCACTCAAAACTGAGTTTGCCGCCGAATGTGCGTAATTTTTATCTGTTTCACGTTTATTTTACAGTCAGGCGGATACTCTTTCAAATGGGTGGAATTCAGAGCATCAGCGCTTTGCCAGGCGACCCAACTTTTAACCAGTTTGACAACAAGTATGACGAAGCTTCATACAAACGAATATGCGCTGAGTTCGGTGTCGACCCGTCAAGCGATTTTCGTTTCACAAGAGGAGCAAACAATGGATTGGGCGATGTTTATATCTATGTCAGCAACGTAGGGCCAATTAATTCTGGAGCTGATTATCCTGGTTACGATAAATTCAGCGACGAAGGTGGATCAGCTAGCAAAGGTAACGTTATTTACTACATTGAGCCAGGTGATGCTGCTTATGCACAGGCAGACTGGTTTTGTCCCAACGGTGCAGAAGGGTTGACACAGGCAGGTTTGTCGCGAATAAACCAATCAATCGAGGCTTTTGCTTATTGTGTTTTAGGTTCTCAGGTCAACGTTAGAAGCAGCATACTTGGCTCAGGTGGACGCGCAAAGGAAGCGCAAAGTGAGTTCCTAGTCTTGGTAGAGGATGCAATAAGGCAGCCAGATCTTGCGAAGTCGGTACAACGTTACCAACTTGCCATTGACGAGGCAAAGGTGAGGTTAAACCTTGCCGTGTGTCCTGGAGCCTGGCTGATGCCAGCTAGAATGTTGATAAACACAGAAAGCACGGTTGGATACAACAACCAGCTTAAACAAGCAGTGCAAGGTATGAAGCTCGGAATAAACAACGAAGTTAATACGAGCACAAAAAAAGCGGCTCTTCAACTCATGGCTGGTGGGAAATCGAAAATAAACCCGCCAAACAGCCACCCTTCTAATCCAATTCACAAAGCGGCAACAGCTGAATCAAAAAAAAATCCAAAGTCTGCAATAGAACCTGAAACAAATAAAATACCAATAGAGCCTGTAACAAATAAAATACCAACAGAGCCTGTAACAAAAAAAAAATTCCAATAGAAGCCAAAAAACAAAATCAGACTAATACAGATCAAACAAAAGAGACAACGGAGCAAACAAAAGAAACTACAATTCCAACGTCTGGATCAGGCAGTGAGTCACATGATGTGAACAAAATAGCTGTGGCTGTTGTTGCGGTTGCAGTTGCGGGTTTGATGTTCTTGTCATTTCGTTAACGCCGCTTTTTTTATATAGGTCTCCATCAGAAAGGCCACAACAGCTAAAATCAATAGCCAGGTGTGCTCTGCTAGAAAACCTATTACCTGACCAGCAGCTTTAAGAGGAAGCTAACAATCGATCCAAGAAGTCCAGGCAGAAGTGAAGCTATTTTTTTCCGATCTCTTTCAACCCGTTTCCAAACTGTTTAACAGTGGATTTCAAAGCATTTGTAATAGCACCAATTACTGCTCCAATCGTGACACCAGCAGCAATCAAGATAGAGGTGACTGTAACACCGTATTTTTTGAAAATCTCTTTTATTCTCTCACGAAGAGACAAAGCTCTTTCTCTTTCCTCAATCTGTGTATTCAACCTGGCAAGCTCCTCTTGTCTTTCTGCCACTCTTTCCTGGGCAGCTTCTCTTTCAGAAGGGGAAGTGTTCTCGTCTTCAATAATTGCTATGTCTTCTTCATTTTTGCGTTGAAGCTCGGCCGACTGTTCATTCAGATCATTAAGGCTTTTTGTGCTGTTGAGTCTTTCTTCCAAAGTGTTTCTTTCTCTCTCTTTGGTCGCAAGGCTTGCCATTAGTTTTTCTAAACGTTTTTTTTCTTTTTCCATATCATTTTGCCTATCTAGTTTATCAAGAGCAGCGTACTCTTTTTTCTCGTTTTCAAGATCGGTTATATAGTTTTCTAACAGTTGCCTCTGCTTGCGCGATAGTTTTTCATTTTCAGGGGTTGGCTCAAGTTGTTCAATTTGTTGAATCTTGGCTTGAGTTTTATCGATTCTGTTTATCAGGTTTTTAATTTTTTGGGCAGAATTTGCTTTTTCCGTTTTAATTCTTTCTTCCTTTCGTTTTTTACTTTCAGTTTCATTACTGAATGCTTTGCTGGTTTTCTCTTATACTAACATTTTTTTGAGCAATCAAAGATTCAGCTTCAGGCCCAAGCGAGGCTTTAAACTTATCCGTGAATTTTTTGAGAAGGCCACTTCTATCTTTCTTAAAGATTTCAGTCTCACCACCCTTGGAGCCAAAGGAAACAATTGTAGTCTCATTGCCAGGTTTTTTGCTAAAACCAATTGGACCTAATTTTTTAAAGTCGACTCTTGGAAACTTTCTTTTGATGAATTCTTTGGATCTTTCAACATATTCTTTCTTGTCATGTTGATCAATTAAGCCATCGAACGAAGGGGGTTCCAAATAGGACTCTTCTGGTTTCCCGATCTTTTCGTGCTGCATAGTTTGCATTGGAATTTCTTCACCAGTAGACCCTGGTGTGGATGCGGTCCTCGGCCAAAAAGGAGTTGTTTCATTGGAGTCTTGGTCATCGCGATCATCCCAAGTCGGATCAAAAGCAGGGTTTTCGTAACCTCCTTCTGCCATTGAGTAATTATATTTTCAATTTTAATTTTAAATGTAACATTAAATTATGCTCGTATTATAAGCATGGCTATGCAAGAAAACCTTCGGCCAACTCACAAAGAAAAAAGTCTCGGTGCACTGAAAGCCGAGCGTGCTGTAAAGCGTATAACTTTCGACCGAACAGAGGCAAAACCGGAGGAAACACTGTTTGTCTCTGTGCCAAAGCTGAACGAAAATGAAGTAATCGTGCCTGGCTCACTGGCGCTGCGCTTCAACACAGATTTGAATGGAGGCCATGCCAACACCTTTCTTGTAGATAACGTCAGCCGAGCTCTTGTTGACAAACTGACCGTGAAGTATGTAGGTGAGGTCCTGCAGAACACGGTAGGGTTTGACATTTACAAGATATACCAGGATCTTTTCCTATCAAAGGAGGAGCGAGACAACATGCTGCTTGATGGCATTCAGAGTGAGGACCTCAACAAAATTCGCTCAAATGCTGGTGATAAGAAAACATCTGGTGTAGCCGCAGAAAACAAACTGAGCAAACTGAACTGTTTGAACTAAAACTTGCACCTGCCTCACAGGTTGTTAGAGGCTCTGATCCAACACAACTGAAATACAAGTTGACAAACATTCAGCTTGAGTACGAGATGATACGCAGCAAAACACTGGCAGATGAAGCGAGCAGCGTGTATTCAAGCGGAAAAGAATTTGCATATGATCACATCCAGCGTACAGAAGTTGTGCAATTCACAAAAGGCACTGACACAAGGCTGAATATCAAACGGTCAACCCACAGAGAAGGTCTCGGAAAGGCATCTTGCTCCTATTTGTCGAGCCCTATACTACTGGCACAAGGCACTCAGAAGCGTACTTAAACCCAGACCTGACAAAAGTCAGCGTCACAGTCAACGGCTCGCGGAACATGCTTTACAACAATGGACTTGAAGGAATTGATATTTGGGAGGAGGTCAAACGTTTCTTTACCAAAGAAAAAAATAAAACACAGCACATGAATGTAACAAAATTTTACACCGACAAGAAGTTCGGACTGCTAATTGATTTGCGATCAATGGCAGATCATGCAATGCACGGAAGTGGCACACGGCTTGTTAACACAAAAGATGGAGTCCAGCTGGAACTCGAGAGGAGTGCAAGCGGCTCAGGTAATGTGAACTGCCACATTTACGTAATCAGCGACGCTCAGATGAACATAATTAACAGGCAGTTAGAATCTGTGTTGTACTAAATAAAAACATGGACTCAAGCAAGATACCATTCAACGCTCTCATTGTGGGGCCGACTAATTCAGGTAAATCAAGGTTTGTAGTGGACCAAATTTATGGACCTTTTTACAGAAAATTCGACTACATAGTACTCATCTGCCCTACATTTGCTCACAACAAGACCTATCATCGAATTGGTGAAAATGATCCAAGAATGTTTGTAATAATTTGTATGCAGCACGAGGTGGAAATTTGGTTGAAACTCGTTAGCTGGCTTTTTGAGGGCACCAACACGCTAATATTACTCGATGACTGCGCAGCCTCAAAAGATGTGAAAGGGCGCACAGGCCAACTGGTGAATCTTGCTTTTTCTGCTAGACATATTGGCATCAGCGTTTGGGTACTTACTCAGAAGATAACAAGCATCACACCTTCCTTTCGGGAGAACGTTGCGGCTATCGTTCTTTTTTACACTCCCTTGGCAAAAACCACGAAGGCAATCTTTGATGATTACGCCGGCGAACTATCCCACGATGAGTACAAAGGTCTGATTTCAAAGCTGAAAGAGCGAAAGTTCTCTTATCTTGTGTTCTCGCTTCGCCACCCCTACGGGAGGGTGCGAATGGGGGTACCCAATTGTCAGTTAACTGCTAATTTTTCGTCCAAATGTCAGTTAACTACTATTTTTTTGGCCAATTATCAGTTAACTACTAATTGTAGTTAGCTATTAACTTTCCTTTTCTTACAACGAAAATTATTGCGTCATAACCCGAATTTTTTTGTTTACGTCAATCATCCTTGGGGGTGGACCTTACTCAAATCAAGAAATAAATTACGGCTTCTGGACATGAAACTAATTATTAAAAAAAAAAAAAACCAAATCACGATTAATCAGAAATCTTGCTCATTACAAAAGGGCTTGTGTATTGTCGACCTGTAATCAATTATTGACGTGATATAAATCAGCCCAAACAAAGCCAAACTATGTTCGCTTGCTGGACAATTAATTATCTAATCGGAACAACTTCAAGTCAAACGCATCGAGTCCAAACTTTACCGCTTGTTGTTTAATTCCCATAACATCTGTCAAATGTTTACAAACTATGTCCATTGAATTGTGTTTTGCCAAGTCAAACGGTGCACGTGTCGTTCGAATACCGATTCTTTGTCACCATCTCGATAAAAACTTAGAATAACTTTGACCATAGCCTGCGTGGCAGGCGAAGAAAGGGGAAGGGAAAAAGAAGAAATTATTCGCAAGCGCGAGCAACGAGCGTATTTCAGCCGCATTTTACTTTCCCCAAGTGACTGCAAAAATCGTGATTGGTCAGAATTACTTATATGTCAATCAAGGGCCCAATCGAACACTCTGATTGGACAAATGTATTCGTGTTTCTCAATTTACATTTAACATAGTTATAAAATGGGGCTGGAAGGTCTGCATGACTTCCTTCCTCTCCCTTCCTCTCGCTTCCTCCGAATAATTTCTCCCCTTTCCGCGCCTGCCACACAGGCTACACGCCATTCGAAGCCATCACGGAGATCAAGGTCCAAGTTACGTTCCCTCGTTTTTGCATTGGAAGTGACTCAAATAACAGTTTAAAATATGTTACCAGGTCATGCAGCATTAGGAAAATCTTTGTTGTTTTTAAAACATCAACAACCGTATTTAATATAAGCTTATTAATAAAATGTCAGTTAACTGTTAACATTTCATTTATCAGTTAACTACTATTTTTTTGGCCACATATCAGTTAACTACTATTTTTTTGGCCAATTGTCAGTTAACTACTAACCCCATTAGCACCCTCCTACGGGGTTAAGTCATTTTGAATAAAAAAAAAATGAAAATTGTATATATTGTTGCTAAGTACACAATGGCTGAACAAGAGGCGTACGCAGAAGTTATGAACCTACTGGAAGCCGAGCCATCGAGCGGGCCAGCTGGTAGTATTGTGCCAGACTTAACAATAGTAACCGACCCCGGACCTGACATTCCTGCTCTTCGTGAGCAGCTCGCCGTGCTTGTATCTACAGGCAAAGCCAAAGAGGCCATAGGAGTGCAGTTAACACATGAGCAGGTAAAGCGCCTGAGCGACAAAGATGTTGAGAAATACACCAAAAGGTACGAGACATACGTGGGATCAAAGACAACAGAAAGTTTGATCGACAGCTGCATTTTTCTTGTAACCAAAGTGGTCGGAATGGCCGTTAACATCAAAGACATCGAGGCTTATCAAAAAGAACTCAGAAACGACTACATCATAAACAAAGAGCTATCCAATCTGGCAGGCAGCATTGCTTTGAAGTGTGGCCGGTTTCTTGCTGCGGCCAACGCGGCGCTGATCACCACAAAACACATTGATTTTAACTCGCATTTGGAGATAAAGGACGAAGCAAAATTGGAAGAAATTCCTCAGCAATCCTCAACAAGTGCTGAATAATTGCTAAGCATTATTATATTTGCTTAACATACCCTTTGTTGCAAAATAATGTCTACCGAACAATCCGAGAGCGCACATTCGCAGGACGAGACCCAGACAGCACATTCGCAGGTCGAGATCACACAGCAAGCGACAACTCCAACTGTAACTACAACCACGCAGCGCGCAAAAAATCCCAAGCGTGTGGCTGCTGGCAAATTGGTTGCTGAAAGAACGCGGATGGCCCGGGAACAACAGAAAAAAGCTGCAGCTGAGGCTGCTATCATTATCGCAAACAACAAGGCGAAAGCCACCAACGCTGCCCCTGATCCAGCCCCGACTACAGAAGACGAACGCCAAAAGTGTAGCGGAGAAAAAAATAGCAGTCTCAGCACCACCCAATGGCTTACTGTTGACAGCTTAATCATTTCATTGCTTGGTCTTTATTACAAACGCGAAGAGCTAAAGACAGTGTTTAGAAAAAAAACGCCTGAACCTGAGCGTGTTGAGCCACAACCTGTTCGCATGACACAGCCAAAAGGTGTAAGACATATGGATTGAATATGTACAAATGCAACATGAAGAAAGTTGACGTTCCGCACGTTCTTATATCTCCGCTGCACTTTTCGGTACGACTTCAACATTAAGGTTACAGTACGCGATCTTTTAAATGCCACATTATATGACACGTACGCAGAAGAAGAAAAAGATTAAATTTTGTTTTAAACTTTTCTTATAATTGATATACCGCAACTATGTCCGACAACAAACTTGTTAAAACCATCACAGACGCTGCTACTCTCACTGGTTTAGCCGCCGGCATCGGCTGGATCACAAAAAAGGTTGTAAAAGAGAATTTTACCTCTGACCCCAGCGGCAGTGCGATGAACTACGTGAAGTTCACTGCAGTCATGGCGGGTAGCATTGCGCTCAAACAGTATCTAGAGGACCAAAAAATACTCCGTTCCAGCATTTGAAATTAATAATTTGAAAAAAGACTCTGATATATAATACCATGGCAAGTATCGCTATTATGGTTGGTGGGGCTGTTTTGAACGCCGCAGCTTTTATCGGTGGTAACTATCTTGCGAGGGCACTTGGCGGGTTTGACAAAGCATCACTTGATGAAAAAGTGCGCCATGATAAAGCTCTCGAGGCGTATCAGGCAGCTTATGCTAAATACACGCGCGACTGCACCAAACTTCTCGACTGGATTGCTACTAACTCGAAAATAAAGGAGGAAGCCAACCAAAACTTCACCAAAACTGACTATGCCTTCAAACTCTACAACCAGGCACACCCTGACGAACAAGTTATACCCCCTAAAGAGCCGAAGTTCTCAGATTTCTATCAACCAAGTGAGCAGCAAAAAAATGGTAGCTCATTTTTGTTGGAGCCGGGGCTCTTGCTCTTGGATACGCAGCCTTCCGGTTCCTTTGAACTTTTTTTAACACCATCATTATAGTGACGCGATGGACGCCAAAATCGCAAAGATATACTACAGCCCTGTGGGCTACTGGAAAGGTATTGCCGCGATTAAAAAATTATCCGAAGCCGCCAAGGTCTCCGAAGATGCTGCTAAAAAATGGCTCAACTAAGGTTGCAAAAGCTTTTCAGACAATTTACAGGCGAAGCGCGCTAAAATGGCCCCAGACGCTGCAAGTTGACCCCAGTAGAGAATTTATGGGAGCTGTTACCAAAGAAATGGAAAATCACAAAACTTATATTAGGCGCGGGCGTGTTGACATTCACAGAGATCAAGCCATTGTTGAACGTTTCAACCGCACACTGGCAGAGCGCCTGTTCGGTCACCAGTACGCCGTTGAAATGCGACTCCATGAAGGCAAGCGGTCTACTTCGTGAGTGAAAATACTTCCTGAAGTTGTTACCGCTCTTAACAACGAGGTAACAAGCCTTACAGGCAAGAAACCCGCCGTTGCCATCAAAGAAAAAGATGTTTCTGCAAAGCCATCGACACCTTATTCGAGGCCTGTTGGGCAAAGGGAAAGAAAGCTCCCCTCTCTCGTTAATGTGCGCTATCTCTACCAACCTGGCGAGCTTGAAGGTGGTGTAAAAAGAGCCACAGATCCAATCTGGTCTTTGAAAGTTTACAGCATTGAAAGATCTTTTACCAAAACTAATCAACCCGTTCTCTACTATTTGCATGACGGTCCCAAGCGCGGCTTCGTGCGTGAAGAACTGCTGGTTGTCCCTCCAAACACACAGTTACCCCCCGAACAACTCTAAAACTTCGGCATCTAACTCTCTTAGTTCATCATCTGTTAATGTAGGCCATATAGGCATGTTGGTGTGCCCGTAAGCTTTTGTATGGATACCATCGTCACCTACCCATCGCTTTAAATCAAATGGCGAAAGCGAAATTTTGTTTAGATGCATGCCATAGATCTCATGTCCCTCGCTTCGAAGAATGTTCATTCCATGCCATAGCTGCTCCGTACCAAAAAGCGTTTCCTTGTACTGTTCATGCATTATTCGTTTCTTTGCAACACTCTTTTTTACACCCTTTGCTTTTTTGATATTTTTTTCGTCTGCCTTCAAGATAGAGTACATTTTCGGTCTCAGACACACACACTCTGCTATGGGGGTTCCGGCACATTCGTCTTTCATTTTTCCCAAGGCCTTTTTGTTGGCATTTGAGTAAAGTGGATGCTCCTTCGGGTAGTCGCTCGTATCATATAGATTTTTGTTTGTTTCGATGTCTTTGTAGACGTCATCCGTTTCAATCTCAAGCAGAAGGCTGTCGGTGTCTGTGTACAAGAGCTCGCACTTTGGTCGTCCGTATTGCTTTTTTAGTTTGTTGTAGAAAAAGTCGTACATCAAGATCTTGCTGCTGTCAAGGATGGTCATCCCCGTGTAGACCGGCTTGTTGAGCAGCAGCCGGCTTTTACGCATGTCGATTCCGAACAGGTCGTTTGAAAACATAACATGCCTTGAGTACAAAGGGCTGGCAACCAATTTCCTTATTTTGTCTGTCTCATTGCTTCTCACTATTTTTATGTCAACACGGTTACGCAGGTTTTCCATGGTTTTGCCGAAAACTGAGTTACTCATGAGCTTGTAAAGGTTCTTTTCAAAGTCGCTCTTTGCGTTTTTCCTGAATTCTGTATTCATCCGGATGTACGGCTCCATCCAGCATTCTTGTTCGAACTCCAACACCCTGTGCACGCGCTTCAGTTTCATACCCTGCTTCAGATAAAACTGCAAGTTTCTGTAATGCACGACATAGTTGCTTTTGTCCTCAAGTGTTAGCAGCAACTTCTCACTGTCCGGCGGTTTCAGATCCAGGTCTTTCATCAACCTCTTTTGGTAGTCCGACATACATTCTTTTTTCACGACCTTTTTCTCCGGCGCAAGGGGATAGATGTTGTGTTGCTCATGCAGTTCTGCTGGATATTCAAGATCCACCTCAAGAATCCATCCATTCTTTGCGTTTTCTCTTTTCTTAATGATGTCTTCCTCAGTGGGCATAACACGTTTCCATTTAAAATCTCTTTTCGGGAGTGGCTTGCTCATTGCCCATCCGTAAAGGTTGTTCGCGTCGAGATACATGATGTATTTGTTCGGTTTGCTGGGGTCATAGTCCGGTACTAGCGGGTTGTTTGCCTTAGCGTGTCTCTTGCTTACCATGGATATTCCACCCCGCATTCCCCTTTCCACGAAGAGATGCATTTCAAGGTCTGTGAATAAATCAAGCTCGACCCCCGTCTTTTTCAAGAGCGCGTCCCATGCAGGAGAGGCCTGGCGACGTGTAATAATGAGCCGGATCTAACCCGTACTGCTCTTGGCATAGGTTTCGGAAGTTCTCAAAAACATCCGCCAGCAGGGCGACATCCGTTTTCACGTAAAGATCGTGATAATCGCCCAGCGTTTTACATTCAAAAGTCTCCCAGACAGTCTGCACGTGTGCGTACTCTTCGTCTGTTATGTGCTCGTCGTTCAGCTTGCTGTAAAACGTCTCTTTGTCAGGAAGCCTTGTATCGCTAAATCTCCCCCATGAGTCCATGTACTCGTAAGGTTAGATCCCTTTTTTGTAAAGCAGGTCGCTGCCTTTTGAAATGGTTGATGTTATTTTCAATGACTCCTTTGGTGTTGCGCTTACAACTGAATCAAGGCTTCCTTGCAAAAAGTTCAAGCTGTCGATGAAACGCAGCCCTCCGACTGAAAATGTGATATATTTCTCCATGTTGTTGGCGACACATTTAACCTCTTTCTGCAGCTGTGACCTCGCTTGCATTAAATGGTGTCCGTCGTAGCCCCTCAGGTTGTGGAATACAACTGGTATTTGGTACGTCTTGGGGTTTATACGCAGTTTTAGATTGCATTTGTTATGCGCGGCTCCGCGATACCTTCCCGTTATGTGCAATGGTCTTTTACTGAGTCTATGAAGTTTTTCTGAAGTAAAGGGTTTCCACAGAACATACAATTTTTCTGTTTTTTTGCTTCGAGCTGGTCCTTTTTATCTGTTAATCTTTTTAGCCTAAGAACCCCCCATTGCTGTTCTTTCTGTGCTTTGTAGAAACATTTTTTGTGCCCTTGGCCTTCATAGCTGCATTTTTCACCACCTTCACTGTCTTCTTCTATGCTCCCAACCGGTAAAGAGTCTAAGAATTCATCTTTTATCAAACTTTTGTTACAAATGTGACAATCTGTTGAGCTTTTGAATTTTCCCCAGTCTTTGGCCGTCATCACAATCGGTTTTGGTGCGACCAAAATCTCTCTTATTTTCACCTCGGCCTCTTCCTGCAGAATGTCACTTAAAAACGTTCCCACCGCGTTTTCTCCCCTGTAAACCTTTGACCCTGAAACTTCACCGTCGCTTCTCACAACCATGTAAGAATACCCACATGCCTCATGCCATTCGGTCTTCTCTGTGTAGCTTTTTTTCTTGCTCTCTGGCCCAAGCTCACAGCCTGGAATCTTTCTTACCAAAGCCTCAAAGTCCGCATATATCACGTATGGCACCTTCATCTGTTTGTGATGATTTTTGAAAGAAAGGGTATTCTTCCCCTCTTCCGACATCTCGATCCTTGTCGGCCTGCCGTTCACTCCGTTGCAATATTTTTTGTGATTTTCCAGCAAGTCCGCTCTTGAGAAACCTGTTAAGCACATCATGCAGTAGTGTTTTATGTTGCTGTTTTTGGTCTGATCGAAGAGCAAAGCGCTCACCCGTTTTACATAACAATAGTGTTGTCTTATCCCTGACTCAATTAACATCAAGTTTATCCGCGGCACCTCTGCTGCTCTTCTGCTTATCCTGTGTACAATCACACAATTGTTTTCCCACCCAAATACGTTTATTGCGAGGTTTTTGTTTTGAGCTTCAAGCTTGTCTATCTGTTTTACCGGTGTTGGGAAATCGATTCCTTCGTAGTTTATTCCGTCGTTAACCGGATATTTGCAAGGTCTTTGCGGGTCCTTTCCATCTTGTGGAGGAAATAAAGCAGCTCTGAGCGCCCACTTCAAACATTCGTTGTCTCTGTTTTTCACGTTAATTATTGCCTTCTTTTTTGCCAGATTGGCTGGAAGAGGTAAATAGGTTCCTCCGCGCAGTGGCTGATAGCGTGCAACATTCACGTACGCCGCCATTATTATTTCAAGAACCCATTCTGAGCCCCGCTCTGACCAAGACTCTATTTCACCCTTTGTTCTTTCAACAAATCTGTCGAATTCTATTTTTATCTGGTCCTCGTCATTTCTGTTGAAAACGTGCGGTTCTTTTTCTCGAAAATAATGTTCCATGTATTGCGTTTCACCGTCTCTCTCTATTGAAAACTTTACTTGCAACCCAAAACTTACTTTTACACTTTTTAACTTTTGGATTTCGTTTTCAACCAAATCAGTAAACTTTTCTTTCGTTTCCCTTGTAAACACTAAAAGATCTTTATTGTTAGGATTTTCTTCAGAAACAGCCATTCTCCAAATACGAAGCCATTCCTGGAAATTAGTTTGGGATAATATAAACCTGTCATACGCTACAACCTGATCTGGTTGTAAAGCTTGAGGCAAGTTTCTGTTTTCCTCCTCCGGTATTGGGCCGTAAAACATTTGCAGAACATCGGACGAATATCTTGCGGCTGCCATTTTGGTGTATATACTTGTGATGATACTTGTTCAATAGGAAATAATTCTGGCGCACTTTTGTATATAATCAGTGCAGACATTTATTCAATAGAAAATATTTTCTGTGGCACTTCCGCTTCACTGGACCGCGAAGTCACGCGCTTCGTTTTTATGCTGTTTGCTTTATTTTACACTCACACACATATATAATGAGGGTTCTGGTCGCATAAATTTTTGTTTAGGCGGGTTTGCCCGAAACGAGGCGAGCATGTGAGCCGAGTTTTGGGAAAAAACCCGCTTAAAAAAAATTTCTGCGCCAGAACCCTCATTATACATGTGTGTTTCTTAGACTATTTATCAGTTTATCCTCATTCGACGACCTGCAAGCTGTAACCGATGTTTTGCACTCTGCGGTGTAAATTCATAAGCTCATTCACAAATCAACTCACTGTTAAAATATTTAAGTCACGTGTATGTACTTAGCACTGGTAGAACAGCCCTTGTCAGTGTTCTTTATATGAATAATAATCCTGAATAATAACAATGATAATAATAATAATAATAATAATAATAATAATAATAATGCAATTCTTTATACAGATGGCCTATATCACGCAAGGTGGTTTTCAATAGGGCACTGTAAAATAAAAGATCAAATTTAACAAAAAATAATAAAATGTTAATATTTAAATATTAGAAATGAATTAAGAGGGGGTTGACACCTAAGTTCTACTTGAAAATTGAAGAAAATGGAAAGCTACTTTAAAATTTAAACCTATTATGTAACAGTGTTCTAAAAGCATTATAAGATAGAATTGTCATTTTTATAGGCACGGCTTTCCTGACCAGTCATGTAAGGCACAATTTAGGGATCTAAGCGTTTAAGCAGTCCCCAGTTAGTATTTGATTTTATAATTCGAATAGTGTCCTTTGAGCGAGTGTTATGACTGTGACGGTCTGAACCTCGGATGATCATGTTGTTTCTGTTGTCCGAGTTTATTAAATTATACATATAAAGGCAGCGTTGCATTTGTCTTCTGGTTGATAGATTCATCCAGTTCAGATGTAATGAGGTAAAAAGACAATTTAGATGCTTCTGGTCTATTTAATAAAATTAGGCCAGGTTATTTTAGCTAGGCTATTCAAAGTGTTTTCGTTTCAAAATAACTGAATACGTTGTCATTAACTGACTATACAGACGCCTCAATACATCCACTAAAGCAAGGAGAGCTAAAACCAAAATCGCAATTAACGTATTCCCACCCTTAACTGAAGAATGATCTGCATTTCCCTACGCATTGCCAAGGACTGTTTTGTTGTCCCCAGCCAGAGCTCTCAAAGGTCCTGTGTGGAACTGAAGTTAAAAAATACCTTTGGGTTGCGAGCCCGAAGTGTGCTTTACCGGCGGTGAGCAGGCAAACTACAGCAGTGAAATTCAAGACATGCTCCTACCGGATTGGTTTTGCTATGCTGGCTTGTCCTAACAAGGAAGAACAGAGTTCCATGGCTGCTACTTCCACGGGCTCCACAGCTGCGTGCATGCGTAAGGTTCTGGTCAGACCGCGCAGATTGTTTGTTTCTCTTTGCTGCTAAGCGAGTACATAGACGCCATCGATCTTGGAAGCGTGGCCCTGGACAAGAAGAAAAACTCTATAAAAGTTGGAATTGCCAAAATGAGAAAATTTAACCCTTTTGACTCATCGTCCTCATAAAAATGTTAAACATGTCACCAGTGATAAGTCTACAACATTATTGCTTGTGTTGCTGTCAAATCGAGATTACCGAATCCGTTTTCTTAGAAAAGAGGGAAGATTAAAATACAAATGATCTGCATAATTATATTGCCATCTGCAGTGGTCTTTCCACCATAGTGACATTGGAGACCTTTGTTGTAACCTTCAGCATGGTGTTCCCAGTTTTAGCCATTTGTAGCTTGGTATTGCCTATTGCAGTTCAAGCGAAAATGTCTGCAGAGTGCACCTTTGGTGGAATGTCACAAAACTTGGACGATCAGAAAATGCAGGCGACTTTCACCGTCAAACTTCCATCTTACCAAAACGTGAGCCATTCCTGTGTGGTGAAGACAAACGAACGAAATCATTTCCTACATGTGAAAGCTAAAAGAAACAAAGAGTCAAACGGTAAGGATTAATCCCTTTTTTGTTTGTGTGGAAAATATCGCTTGAATGCTTTTCAAAATGATTAATTGATAAAAATGCGGTTTTCAAACTCAGTACCTTAAGTTTTTAATTTTAGTTTTCACTTTTGGGGCGCGTTTGTCAAAGGTCCGAAACAAATTCAGGCCGGAGTTTTAGATAACTACTCCTAGTTAACGCTAGCAACGCTAGCAAAGCTCACAATTCGAAATGGTGGTATCTTTAAGAGATCAGGAATCTGCTTTCAGAATTTCCGACTAGATTCCGGTGAGCAACCCCGTGACTTTCATCGCTTATAGCTTAAAGTTTAGCAGTGGTATGTTTTTTATACTCCATTCCTGAGTAACCAAGGCAGAAAGAGCGAGAACAAGTGTTCCCAAGACCACTGGATCATGCTAGAATTACTAAGTATCAAATGTAAGTTTAGCCTCACATCAACAAGAAAACTCCCTTCTTTTGGCATTAAGTTCATCCCTCCTGTTCTATCACGAGGGAATTCAACTTAAAATAGGGCAATGATCTGTGATATTGCAATCGAACTAACGCGTTTCAAATAACAGTTTTAAAAGATTTGGACTATCACAAGCGAAAATGTAAAAAAAAACCTTCTAGTTCCTTTAGCGACTATCATCATTAATTTGGGCTCAGTGCAGATAAATATATAAATAGATATATAAAAAAAAGCGATATCTTGCAAGCTGACTATTAATTTTTTTTGAAATCACCTCCTAAAATATCCAAATTTCCGAGAAAAGTTAGCATTTCTTTGATTTTGCTCCAAGGCCCGGAATGTAATCGAATAATTCGTATTTAATCGAACGTTTTCACGCAATCGAGTTTGCTGGAAATATTGTTGTACTTAGCTTGGCAAGGTATTAGGGAGGTTTTAATAAGTGATTGGTTAGGGCTCCATTGCAGTCGGATCTTATATGATTATTTAGCGCCCTCTTTACTTGCCTGAATTGCTTCAGTTAGATTTGGAAACCTCTTTTTTTCCTCTCCAACTTTACGGAAATGGGAAAAACCCATAGATATCTTTAGGCAGATCAGAAAGATCACCATTCAAACGAGTCGATCCATATTCGATATTGAGAAACGGTTTGCTTTTTAGCGTAGTTTACGCGCAGTAGTGGACGTCTGTACGCACACTACTTTTTGAGCTTCCGTGAAAATGATGACTGAGTCAAGTTGTTCTTATGTACCAATGGTTTCTCGCCCACTTGTCAACTGCCCGGCCCTAAAACAACCGCTTCTCTTGACAAAAGGGTTTTAGTAAAACTTGCCCAATTCTGTCGACCGCGGGAAAGAACGTGGGTATGCTGTTATATGTTTAGTTTTCACAGCCTTTGTCAGTGGCGACTCATTTTTGCATAGCACCTTGTAACAACCCCTCTGCATCTTGTCTCTCGCAGCCGGTTACGAGACAGACTAGTTGCCTGAAACTTTGCTTCGTCTAATGGCACCTTTTGAGGAAGAACATCGCATACAGCAGACAGTTTAAAATACCAAAAACACAGTTCTTTACGTTCTTTTCGTGTCAACAGGATTCCTACACGTGTTGGCATACGAGCTGGCAGAAAAGGACGAGTCACACTTATCAGGACATTTGGACGTTTCAAAGTCTCAAACAGATTGGAGCACGTTTACTGTATGTCCTCCTCGTTTCAACATTAACAACCAAGACAAAAAACTGACATTTTGGGGGACTTCGAGCATTAATTTTACAGTACAAATCCAAAGTTCTCCATCAGAGATCAAGATAAATGAGCCAAAGAACTTCGTGACAAACCAATGGAATCCTGATAGTGTCTTCCAGTTTATCCCACCTCAAGGTATCTCAAAGACACAACTTGATGTCACGGTTACTTCTGACTCGGATGTACCAGCTTATTTGAAAGTATCACTGCTTGAAGTGGCAAATACAATAACTTTGCAAATATATACATAGAAGCTGTTTTATGTTAATGAATAGCAGCAGAAATAGTATCATCTTATAATCTGATGGAGCTCAAGGAGGAATCCAGCTGACAATGAAAGCCTGGGATGTAGTTAGAATCCTTTAAATCCTCCATGGCCACATAAGCTTACTGATGATTTGCAGTTCATAATTCTTATATAAAGATTAAAGTTACCTGGTACTAGAAGATTTGTACATTGGTTCAACGTGGCATCCTGTATGGCTTACAACGTAGTTAGCCTGACTAACATAATCCATGATTTACAAATACTCGTTACATTTAGCCCTTCATTGGATAAAGGATTTCTAATAAAGGTAGCATGTTTACATTGATCGCCAGCTACGTTCGCCATATTGGAAATTACCCTGTAGAGACTGTCGTAGAGACTGGTAATTCGTGTCTTTCCCAGGGCCCTCTCGTTCAACCCATCTGTCCTTGAGATGTATTATGGGTAATTTTCAAGATGGACGAAAAAACTTATAAAGAAAAGGTAGAGAACTCGTGCAAAAAATTTGATCAACGTTAAACTGAGGAGTTTCGAAAAGGATCACATGCAGGTAAGCTAAGCTAAAGCCTTTTAACCTTGTAAGGTATGTGTTAGGTAGAACACTTAACTCGCTATAAAAGGCATGCACCGAAGAACCCCTGATGTCCGTTTTATGTAGTTTTGTGTAGGACGCTTCAATGTGGCGTACATGACAAGAAAACAATCACAACGCGACGGGCGGTCACCATTTTTTGTAAAAATGCGAAGCTGGAAGATTGTAAGGGTTTTCAAATGCAGGACAAAAGCTGACAAAGCAGATAATGGAAAGTAGGGGATGCTTTGTGATGAGTAAACTATTCTTGTCAATTTAAAGTCAAATGAAGATGAGGTATAGCTCTCTCAGTAAGCCTGAACAGAAAATATGGTCATTTTTTGCTGTTATTCTTAGGCTGAGAATGATGAAGAGATTACTATCAAGTTAACTTGATCCTCCTTTCTTTTGTAGAAATCAAAGTGTCTCTCACAGGACTTTCAAAGTTTAAGGAGGGAGTTTCCAAATTACAGGAACTACTGTCCTTGCGAAAAGGCATCAAACTGCATTTGCAAGAAGTTACAATGGATTTATCAGGAGAAAACGAAAATGCAATTGGCGTTTTCATTTCTGATAGTAACAACAAACAATTGGGCTGGATTCCAAGGGAAACCATCAGTGAAGTTCAGAGGATGGGTCGAATGGAAGACTTAAAGATAAGTCTGATAAATTTCAAGAAGAAAGACATTTCAATGCATTTCAGTAAAGTTGATTGTATCATAAAAATCTCCTCAGCTGAGTTGTAATTCGTCAGCTTCCCTGTTTTTTTTTTTTCTGTTTTGTGTTTTTTTTTTGTACTAGCTGTTGCAAAACATTGGCACAGACTGTAAGAACTTTTTTGGTAGTTCTGGACTCAATGACAATAGTTCATGCTGATACCGATTATGCTCACCTGTCTATTAAAACATAGTGTTACTGAATTAAAAAACAAAACAAAATAAAACATCTTACCTGTGTTTATACTACAGTTACATTGACTTATCTATTCATGATTGCTTGGTTAACATTACTTTCCTTTTTCACTAATTTATTAGTCTGCCAACTATTTATGTAGCTATAGTGAAAATTTAATATTCACTTAATTATATGATGATGATGACGATGATGATGGCACAGACATGCATCTCTATACAGTAAACTCCCCCTTTCTCGAACTAAAACACGTCTCTCTTGACTTTTCTTTCTGTGTTTCAGCTATACTATTGCCCATCTCCATTTTGAACTCAGTTATCTCGAAACCTTGGTATCCGAAACAAAGTGGGTCTCTCCTTAGCCAAATGTACGACCTTTCCTCTCGAACTGGAGAAATTATCGTGTTGATTGAATGAAAACAGGACACAATATTGCAAACTTATACCGATATAATTTCTCTCAAAAATGAAAAAAAAATTTCAAAAAGGACCCTTTAGGGGTGCTATCCAGACTATCCAAGCCCCGTACGGTGACCACCATTTTCAAGATTGAGCACAGATAGGCAATATTGTACATAGAGCTACAGATCAAACACAGACATCACATTCAGGCTGAGTTCTCGTACAACAATCTCGTATAATAAATACCAAATTTGACACCATTTGACACCATTTTCACCATCTCCAACCCTTACTGTCTCGAAAAATTGTCCGTTTCCCTCCAGAGTTTGAGTCAGCGGATCTACTGTCAGTAGATACGAAACTTTTTTCATAAATTCAACAAGTAGCTTATTTCATTATTAACAAAATAAAATCACAACTATTACTGCCATTAATGCGGCTTACTTTCCTTCAATCACAGGAAGCATGGCTATCATCTTTACCTCTCTAAATCAGCTGATGTTTTTCTAGTTTTCGCAATCAATCATTGCAAAATATTTGATCTACTGAAGATTTTTCACGGGAAGATAATTCTGATGATTACACTACAGTTATTCGAGAATTGACCTTACACACTACGAAAGTTTACTAAATAAGCGCGAATACCTTTCACTATGTTGCCATTTGAGTGAAAACCATTTACATATTAACTTTTTATTTCCTTACGCTTGCCAAGGGCTGGTGACATGTTTTTCCGGGCGCGGTTGCACGTATTCCTGCACTTTCCATCGGCCGGGGACAATTTTTTTCGCGTATTGCATTGGCTGGTTTAATGATTTCCCGCGCTTTTCACTCAAGGCCAGTGATACTTTTTTCCGCCCTTATCAGCCGATGACAACTTCTTCCGCCATTTGTATCTAGTTTTTAGTTGTGCCCGGTTACTTTCCGCGGTTGTCACCGGCCAACTCCGGTTAATCGCTGATATACAAGACCAAATAAGCCCCCATTAAAAGAGAAAATGACGACAAAATGTGCCACAAATCGTGATAGTCAAAAAACCCCAATACTGCACATTCATGGTTGAGATCACGTGATTCTTCTGGAGTCTCCACTTTATTTGTCGTTGCCTTGGCAGTGAAAATCCAAACCGCAGTACCCATAACCCCAAGGGTGACGAGGACGTATGAGCCCTGGAAGACGCGAAAGGCCACTTTTTGGAATGTCCAATGGGATGGCTCGCTTCTCCAGAACTCAGTGACAACTTTGCCAGAAATGGCAAGCAGTGATGTTAAAATGTAGCCAAACAAAAACATGTTTGGGAAGTTTGACTCAAACAAAACCGGGAGAACAATACTGACCAGTGCCAAGACCACAATGAAAATGACAGTCTTGGTTAACGCATCGCACTGCTTTAAATCGCTCAAACGCGATACGTTATAAAACAGTTTAATACCCGCCCACGAAAAGATGACTATGTAATATATCACTAGAAAAATAATAAATAAAACTTGCATTGCAACGCCCAGACTGTCGGGGTTTGAGTAGTAGAGCGACCCAAAATAATTGAACACGTAAAGGGGTACTATGAAATAAAGAAAAAAGCTGTTGGATTCTACGGGAAGTTGTACTTTCCCGTCTACGGTACACTCCTTGTAGCTGATACCGTTGTAAAGAGAGAGGACAATTAACCCCGCGATAACAAACATAAAAGCTGTATCAAACTGGAAAGTCAGCTTAGTTGGGCAAAAATGGTACAGCAGAGAAAAACAACCCTCAAAAATCAGCGCCCAAGCAAAAGCGTACCCGATGGAGAAACTGTATTTTCTTTTATGGGCCTCAGCGTGCAACGACATTGCTTCATCTGGGTTGGTTCGGAAATGAGGAACAGACATCTTCGCTAAGTGGCAATTAATATTGGGGCATTTTATGCAGTGATTTGGGAGTTCGACTTCGCCAGCAGGCAATGGAGGTCTTGTCTTACTGTTACGCGCAAGTCTGTTGCACCATGCTAACAGCTCGGCCTCCATTACCCACACCGACCACGCGAGAATTAACCCGTGAATCATGTACGCTAAATTACTAATCATTAAGTTAAATGGAATGTCATAACCACTTACTCTATAACAAAAGTCATTGTATTAACATTTATCGCGATCACCGTCCTCTATCATCAGCTTCCAGTCTTCAAAGACAACCTGAAATGCGCCCACCAAGAGTACAAAACCGACGATGCACGTAGTATACGAAAAGGTTTTGGGGCCGCGCGCAAACCAGTGTCCGAACAAAACGTTTTTCATGGCGACAAAAAGTTCCTTCCAGCTCAACGGTTTCCTATCTCGTGCTCCACGTATCAGTGGTCGCAACTCATCGCTTTCTCCAGCTTCTCGTTTTCTCCAACAGCTAGAAAACAGGCTTTTCACATTGTCCTTGAAACTTGAAACACCAGACGACGAAGACAGACTTAAACTGTCGTCGATGGGACTGTCCCCCTGTACAAGAATATAAGGATCTCTAAAACAAAACAAGGCCCACAGGGCGACCACGATACCTCCAAAGAAAGATAAACCGATCAGGAAAAAGAGTGGTGTACTGTAGTCATAGTCAAATGAGCTCCTCAGCGTCAATGTCACAGATTTTGTGACTTTAGTATCGGTGGTCTTTTTCAGTGCAACTCCAATGTACCAGACCTTTCCAGAGTCTCTAAGCTGGGGTTTCGAAGCTTTTGATAGCGTGATTCTCCCCCGTTTAGCAAATGTAAGCCGCAAGGACGACCCCAGATAGTCCAAGTATTTTATGTCTTGCACTTCTCCACAAACGTCTGACACCTTTAAGTAAGCAGGAGTTGTTGAGTTAGACTCTACAGTAATGTCAAGTTGTTTCTCAGATATACCCTTAGTGGGCTTGAACTGAAATACTGTGGGCGTTTTGCTGGCGTCGAAAGTCACTCCTTTATCCAATGTTATTGATGATATGTTATCCGATATTTCAGCTGCGTAGTTCAAATTTGGTGTCCCCGTAAGAAGCACAAGATACTTCCGGCCGGAATGTTGTGGGCATACAGTCAACGTATCCCCAGATCCATGCTTCGGAATATCCAGATGACCTAGAGAGGAATCGTCTGCACCAAATACGGACATATGAAGCGATCCTGTCGAAGCAAAAGGATAGGAGGGGATTAGTTTGTAAAGAAACTTTTGAAGGAACAGAGTTGGTGAAGGGTGCCTCCCTTCACATGTTCCCACGGACAGTGACAGAAGCGCTGTATGTTATGTGTATGGCTTCGGGTGTTCTTCTTTCTGTCCAAAGCCTTCTCACATAAAGAAATTGTCCCTCTTGCCCTAAGCAATATTGATCAGTGTAACCGGCTCTTCGTTGGTTGCAGCAGTATGACGAGTGCTCAGTGTCGAATACACTCAAATCTTACCTAGCGTATCTCGGTGAAAAACGAAACTCTTGCGAACAATTTTCCTTTCCCTACCACCTTCATTTAACTTGTTTGTCGCGCCGAAAACTTTCTAGACTGCGAGTAGTCTCTAATTTTGGCGATGGCGATTGTGGGGCGGGCGAAATACACACACGCTCGCGCGCGAAGACGCGGCGCGAGGGGAGCGTCTCCTCGAAATTTCGCGCGCGCGCGTGTGTATATTTCGCCCGCCCTACAATCGCCATCGCCAAAATTAGAGACTACTCGCAGTCTAGAAATTTTCCGATTACCTGCAAGACTTCGGCTGAATCTCGGTAGCGTCCCCTATAACAATAGCCTATTGTTCAGGCTGTTGTTTAAATTTCAATGAGCAAAGTTGATCCGGCACAATAGACCATTTCTTGATACGTTTCTTCTTCTCTCAGAGTTGACTGTAATTTGATTACTATGTGCCTTGCGTCTCAACGCTACGTCCGGTCACACTTCAAGACGCTAATTTATCCTCCGCCATTTATTTTGAAATTTTCGTACTAGCTCTCACTCACCCCGTCGCGATGATGATGATGATGACAACGACCACGACGACGATGATGATGGTAATGATGATGCTTTTGTTTTTGGAGCTCAAGCCAGCAACTTCACGCATTCACTGCATTCACGTTCGCATGGCATAAAATTTTGGCGGCTTTTCATTTTTGCGATTTTTGTAAAATTCCTTATGATTCACCTTGGATCTCGCAAAACATTTCCCACCGGAAATATTTTCCACAAACATTTATGCATCAATCAATTGAAACCCCGGCCCCCTGACCCTCGGGACATAGCGGGGAATTTAACATTGGCCCGTTGTTGAAACACCGCTAATTTCCCCACTCCTGGGTCTAGCAGTCGGTTAAAAGCCCCGCATACCCGGCGAGCACAACGGGGCATCAGTACTTCAGATCCAAATAAAACACAACTCAGTTTGGGTTTGTTGATGAAAATACACAAATTAGAATCCAGACAATAGAACAAGTGATTTCCTATAAAGATTGAACATTATTGGCCGGATAATAATAAAACGTACGCTCCTGTCTTTTCTACGCCGCCATCTTGCAGATCTTGAAAGACAAGGACGCGGCTATTTTAAATATTCCTTCATGTTTTAAAATCCCCGCTGCTGTTCCTGCTTCTGATAATGCGTGCATGCTGTTAAAACCACCGCTCAATGACCCTGGTAACAAAGACATTTTGTTACTTCCACCCCCCCCCCCCCCGTCCACGTCGTTAAATGTGTGTTAAATCCAGGCATTAGCCGCATTTAAAAAAATCCCCGCTCTCTCCCGGCATGTCCTGGGAGTCGGAGGGGCCGGGGTTTCTATTGACTGATGCATTACCAACTATATGAGGCCTGGCCCTCCCTGTTGGAACTGAGTCGCCTGTGTCACTATTAAACTGGACAAAACATCTTTCTCAGTCTACGACGCGCTGTTACAAGGGGCAAAATCTTGCTTAGAGTTGTGGGAAAATTAGACTAGTCGTCCGTGTTTCGCCACATTGCGAGATAGATCGTGTCTAAAAGTACACACGAGTGACCACGAGTGACCACGAGTGACCACGAATGATCACGAGTGACCACGAGTAGACCACGAGTGACCACGAGTGACCACGAGTGCCTACGAGTGACCACGAGTGAGATTGCATCAAAATATTTTGCTGATGTTACGATGACGTCATCAGTACATCATTTTATCAAATAATTACTATTTCACGCAAACTGGCCGTTTCTTGAGACCTTAATACCTGGATTCGACATTTTCGCCATTTCTGACTGAATGGGGGAGGGGCTAGGGGACGGACAGGGAGGGGGCATGGGGGGTACAAACTTCCCGCCACCCGCACCCTTTAATCTCGGTTCCCGCCACTTTTCTAAACTTTTTCTTCCCGCCCTTTTTTCCGCCTCCCGTACACCCCCTCCCTCTTTTCTACCCGGAGTCCCAAATTCTCTTAAAAGTAGTTCACTTTAATAAATTTGTTAGTTTCCAGTTAACTAAAGGCGGGATAATCTCATCGTCGGCCTAGTTGTTTACATTTGTCATTCTACCAGTATGTGTTTAGCGTCCTGTGGGATTTGTGAGGGTGGTAAAGGGTATTTTCGTGATCCGTGATCGGCCCCTTTTTTTTCCCGTGAAATGTGAAATGGCTATTTTTTTTCTCGAGAATCGTGATTTCTATAGTAGCCGTGAACCGTGATTTTCCAAAATTATTTTTCGCGAAATGAGAAATAAATGTTTATTTCGCCGTGAACCGTGATTTTTATTGTTTTTTGTTATTTTTGACATCCGTCATTACGTAATGAAGACAAAAATAATATTGCGTGACGTGACAGGAGAGTGGATCCTTGTGTTGACCACGTGGTGTGCTCTGGTGTCTCTGGTGTTCGGTGACCTTTGGCCAAACCTGCCTGGTCAGCCATCATTGTCACCCACCATGGCGAAAACCACAGGTAGCCCAAGCTCCAAAGGGAGCCGTCAACATGACATTGCGTAACAGCGTTCTATTTATAAGAGTTTGTATGGGAATATGACGATCGTACAAAATAATTCAAAATAGGGGAAAGAGATTTAATAAAATCGACTTACCTGCCCTCTTCTGTGTATAACTTGTGTTTCTACGGCATTCGGACGCGTTTTAAAGCGATTCCAGTGGGTTTTAGGTTCTCTGTTTTCCTCTCTAAGTCGATTTTATTAAATCTCTTTCCCCTATTTTGAATTATTTTGTACGATCGTCATATTCCCATACAAACTCTTATAAATAGAACGCTGTTACGCAATGTCATGTTGACGGCTCCCTTTGGAGCTTGGGCTACCTGTGGTTTATTCAGCGAAAAATGTCGCTTGGATTGACTACTGTGATGCACTTTGATACCTTTTAAGGCGTTGAAGTTAAAATGTAAAATACAACAGCGCCCAACGTTTTGTTTCGGGAGAATATCTGTTCAGAAAGCCTTCATCATCTGAGATATTCGAGTTTAATTGAGATGAAAAGCCAGAGTTATATTTGCCATAACGCCACCTCGAACTTTGTAACATCAATGACTCCTATTGTGTTTTTGAAGGACAGACCTGTCGTCTAACATTTTTCGGGAAGTTGACAAGCAGCTAGGAATTTCAGAGGATGAGATTCCATTCCCTAAAATTCTCTTGGCCCTAAATTTTCAGCTAAAGAATCTGAACAGATTATCCTGTGTTAGCTTACGCATGCACCCCTTAACCATGATACAATGTTTGGAGTGAGCTTGTAGTTTCAAAAAATTCGACGCCAGTAGAACTCAGAAACATTCGACTGTTTTAAATTGCAATTTGATTCACGAACGTTAATTAAATTTTCGCACTCCTGCTGGCCACGCACACAATACGAGATTATCATACAGGGCCGGCCGACATGATTGATTCAAATTGCGAACGCAATCAAACATCAAAGCTACGGATTCCATCGTCTTTAATTTAGCTGTCACAAGCAAAAACATCTACATTAATAACAAACAAGGGTCACAGCTAAGTCAGTAAAGACATTCTAAGGAGAAGGATATCTTGCAAGCTAAACAACATCCAACTCAGGGCATCCAATATGAAACAAATTTCCCGGGGCAAATTTGGTTATCTCTTTGACTGTGCTACTGATGGTCCGGAACGCGTAATCAAAATAATTCGTAATGGGTTTAATCAAACGAATTGCACACAATTCTTTGGTAAAATCAGTTTGGGAGTTGCAATTTTGCTTGGATAGCTATTGCAGATCTCGTGTTATTTTTTTCGGCTTCTCTTCGTGCCCGTAAATCCGGCGTCAAAAATTCGGAACCTCTTTTCGATCTCTTCTCAGAATTACAACAAGTTATTTGAAACAAAAATTTTGATACTAAGAAAGTCTGGCTCAGTAAGCTTTATTGATGGTTTGTCTATAGACGTTTTCCACGAAGAAAGGAAATACAGTAGTATTGACTTTTACGCAGAAGCCACCTTTTGACTCGCGCTTTCCGAGAAAATGGCGAGTCAAGTTGATCTCACACGGACTCGCAACGGCTCGTTTCGGTAGATATCTGTTCGGAAGGCATTAACCACCTCAGAACTACGAAATTAATTGCGATGGATAAATAGCTTTTCTTTGGCACAAGTAGTCATCTCAAACATGCGTTACCCACGGTAAGTAGATTAGTTCCTTTTGTTTTCGAAGGGACAAATATGTCGTTTAGAGAGCGAACTAAGGTCAGCTAGTCTGGCATATTAGGAAAAAAGCATTAAAAGAACCCCTTTATCTAATGCACCTATCTGGGAGGAACAAAGTCGCATGAACAGCAGACATTTTAAAATGACGAAGGAAATATGTTCTTGTTGTGTTTCACAGGATTCCTACACGTTTTGGCATACGAACTGTCAGAAGAGGACGAGTCTCACTTGTTGGGACATATGGATGTTTCAAAGACTGAATCAGATTGGAGCTCCTTAATTCTGTGTCCTCCTCGTTTCAATAGCAAAATGAAAGACAGAAGATTAACTTTTTCAGGATCTCCGCGCCTTAATTTTTCCGTAGAAATTCAAAGTTCTCCATCAGAGATCGAGATAAATAAGCCAGAGCACTTCAAGATAAACCAATTGAATCCCGTCAGTGTCTTCCAGTTCATCCCACCTAAAGACATTTCAAAGACACAACTTGATGTCACGGTTACTTCTAACTCGGATGTACCAGCTTATTTGAAAGTTTCAAAGGACTGTAAAGACGTTAAAGAAAACATACGTCTCGTGGACTACAAGGGTGAGTCCATTCGCCTTTCGTTTGCAAGGAAGGGAAGGATCACTTTGTCTAGGGTTTCTCTTCCTCCCCTGACCGATTCCACATCCAGCTGGTTTATTGGCATTGCACTGAAGAACGACAGGGGTATAACTGAACCTGATGTAAGGAAGACTGGAACATTAACTCTAACAAAATCATTTAATTACTTGTATAAAGAGCCCATGCTGTTTATATGTTTGGTACCATTTTTTGGAGGTGTTTTAGTAGCTATTTGGGCTTTGTTATGCTTCAAAGAACCACACGTTAATCCCCGTGCACATCCCTCGAACATAAATAATTCAGAAAGCCAACCGCTTATAATTACTAGTTCAAACATAGATGTAACTGTGAACTGTAGTGATGTCGGAGCAGCAATGTGTCAAATATTCAGTAGACACTGGTTTGGAAGAGGGCCCAAGACTTACTCTTATATCTCATCCATTGTTGGTTGGGTGTTGATGGTGGGGGCATTTCAGTTTGTCTTTGCTAACTGGTATTTAATGATTCAAGAGGGCGATAGAGACAACCGTTACTACAACGACTTCTGTTATAGAGTAGCAATACGTGATATCCCATTCAATTTAATCATAAGTAACGCAGCTTACGTAATACATGCCCTTATCTTAGCTGTTTCCGTTTTCTACATGGAGGTCGAGTTATTTGCTCGGTGTAGAAAAATTGCTAAAGAAGAATGGAAATCTCCCCCAGAGAATAACAATGATGGTGAAAGGCTACCTATCCACGCAGTAACATGCCCCAACATTGCTCCACATTTTGCAACGATGAGCGTTCCCCAGATTGAATTGAGCGAGGAAATTTATGCTGAAGCACACAAGAAGAAATTCTCGTTTTCCATTGGATACGCTTTCGCCTGGGCCTTGTTTTTTGAGGGACTGTTTTCCTCGCTTTACCATCTTTGCCCAAGTAAGATGACATTTCAATTTGACACAGCATTTATGTTTGTGATTGCAGGATTGATTGTCGTTTTATTAAACAACGGTATTAAATTAGAGGAATGCCCTTCCAAAGGGGAAGCGAAGGGTCCTGGTCGTGTGGGAGCGGCAAATTTCTTTCTTTGTTTTGTAGTTCCACTTTTTGTTTTTAACTATTTTGGCTCACTATACCACTCAGAAGCGGGGCTCGTTATGCCTGTGAAAGCAACATTTTTTGTACTTCTGACACTTTGGTGCATCGGGATTGCCATCTGGGCTGGATATAAACTTTGTCCCAAAGAATGGTGTCGGGAAAAACTAGGAGACGAAGAGGCTGGAGCAAGAGCTAACGAAAGGGCGGGGAATGTGGATAAAAGGGACGGAAAGCAAGAAGCAATTACAGGGAGCCACAACAAAGCAAAACTAGTTTTCTATATCTTGGGTTTGATTGTACCAATCATTTTTTTACCTTTATACGTGATAGATAATTTTCCACAAGCGTTTCTGTTTACCTGCATTAGCGTGAGTGGGATTGTGATTGTTTGGAAAGTTATGAAGAAAACTGGGTGCCTTAACTGTCGTAGTAACTGTAATGGCAATTGTTGTGATAGGTGCCTTTGTTATTTCTGTAACTGCTGCAGAAGATTGTGGAAATGTTGTAAGAACTGTTGTGATAACCTGGGCTGGCTTTGTTTTTTCCAGGCGATTTATGTCGTGATTACTCTGGGTTGTTTGATTTCCGCTCTTACATTTTTCATCGGCTTTCCAACCACAGATAAGGTGAAGACTCCAGAGCAGTCTCGTAATCTGAACCATGAATGTGTAGTTACGGGTTTTTTCGACTTTCACGACATCTGGCATATCCTGTCTTCATTTGCTCTGCTAATGGCGGCACATTTGGTGATGTATATTAGTTATGAACCTCCTATCAAAACTAAAAGTAGGCAGGGTGGGGACCCAGATGTCCCACCGGGGGGAATGGAGGGGCCTCAAGGTGCAAGTTACACTGAAGAGAACGTGAAAACACCTGTTTCAGCCTAGTTGGAGAGGGCTTCCCAAGAGGGGTAGGGTAGGTATGCAAGGACTCAGGTTTCTTCGAAGCTGGGTAGGCTGAGTATACAAAAGAACAGGACCCTTACTAGCCTGCGAATATAGCAGCGACCGGGAGCGATTAGAGGTGGCTGTATTCACAGGATAGAGCTTTACTGGGTATGCAAGGGATCTGGGGAAGGGACGGTTAAGAGACGAGGCATTTAAACTGACCGTGCCACTTGCGGAGTTCTGACTGCATTCTGGTTGAGCTAGAAAATGGGAAAGATATCCTTGACGTCACCTATTGATAGCAGTGTGCCAACCAAAGATCTATTGGCTGTTGAAAAAAGTTTTTTTTGGTGGTTGGCCCATTTGAATGACAAAAAGAATGGTTGTAAACAGCTATCTTCCTTATAAGCTTATTTGCAATTGTTATATTCCTTGAAAGGCTTTTTTGTTTGTATGCTAATACTAGATAACAGAAAGAGCAACGCTCGTTTAAAACGTTAACCTAAATTGTAGTTCTTCGTTTTTCATGCCCAACAAAGGAAACATATATTTTCAGTTATTATAGGCTGTTACAGCTACGCTAGTTTTCTGCGTTATTTTTACCTTTCTAAAACCAAGGCATTTTAACAAAATGCTAAAAAACGGATTTATAGATTACGCTAAAAATGTATTGCTTAGAGTTCATGTATGTACTAATTGCCATTCTTGATTTGAATATTAATTGGTTTTTAGGTGTACATTTTAGAAACAAGTAGTTTTGCAAAATCTGTGTTCAGATACTCTGTACCGATTACATTTTTTCAGTGATGTGTATTGTGTACAAATTGTAGCCAGCAAAACTGTACAAAATTTAAATCAGGTTTTAAAATTTACCAAGTAGTGTAATACATATATGTAGTCACTAGAGTGCCAATTGTATTGTATACTCTCTCTCTCTCTCTCTCAATCGTTAAAAAACCGATCAAGCAAGAAAACACCTTTTGTTTATTATCTTTTCAACCTTTTTTTAAACTCAGTATTTAACACTTTTAATGAATAATTAGGATTTGGCCATTGAGTTCTATTGATGAATATTTTCTGTTAATTGATACTACTATTTTATCGTATAAGATATAAACAATTTTAATGTAATAGAGATCATTAGGTGTCCCCAATTAGCGTATGGTTTTCCTTGCGCTAGATCATTTGACACATGAATAAAGTTATTCATTTCACTTCAAGACTATTAGAGCGTCTATTAAAGTTGGTGTTACTCATCATTCGTTTACTGGTTTACTATTAATTTGCTCCTTCTTATACCTAATTAACTACCTTTAAACGTCTTGTTTTTACTCCTCTAAGTTCTCTGTCTTAGACAACTGATATGAAGTTTGACCCCAGAGTTGCAAAACTGTTTAATAGCCAGCAGGATCTCTATGGCAGCCCATGGTCACCTTGTTTCATGGCACTGAATTAAATAATCCATGACATTAACTAGAACGTCACCTTCGAAACCGAGTTGTTAAGTGAACTGATAATCAAGTTTATGCTTATTTTTTGTTTTATGTTTATCCATTGTTCACCATCATGACATAACTCATATCATAACTTCCCTGCCTTTTCAGGGGCACACAGATGCATGATATGTTAGGGGAAAAGGAGAAAAGGGAGTGATTGTAGGAATGTTGATGCAACATAGAACTTCAGCCATGCAAGCTTCACGCTCAAAAAAGAAGATTTTAAAAAAATCGCTCCAAAGGGCACCTTCTCTCCTTTTCCTGATAAGGGTATGATGGTTGTCTGTTTCATTTAACTAATCTTCGTCGGGACGTGCAACCTGGCAAAAACTTTCCTTCATTCCTGTATTGCATTAAGTTGTGTTGCCATTGTTCCTCTTCTTATGAAGGCGACCTGTACCTTTGTCTGCAGAGGTGTCGCGGATTGTGCATTGACTGTTGATTTTGTCTATCTTGGCTATTAATTGCTCGAGTTGGTTAACAAAATCCTATTTTAGAATTATTTGTAGATCATCGCAGTAAAGATGTTTCAACCTAAGCGGTTGAAAAGGAGAAACCTGAAAAAATTCAGGCTTGAACGGGAATCGAACCCGTGACCTCTGCGAATACCGGTGCAGCGCTCTAACCAACTGAGCTATCAAGCCAACTGGGAGCTGGCCAATTGAGAGCTCGTATTTATCCCGTAGATGGAGAATAAATGAACATTAATATATGAAATTCATATATTTGATTCATCTTTAAAAATTCATCTTTACTGCGATGATCTACATATAATTCTATCTATATCCGCAGTTCAAATATATGAATTTCATATATTAATGTTCATTTATTCTCCATCTACGGGATAAATACGAACTCTCAATTGACCAGCTCCCAGTTGGCTTGATAGCTCAGTTGGTTAGAGCGCTGCACCGGTATTCGCAGAGGTCATGGGTTCGACTCCCGTTCAAGCCTGAATTTTTTCAGGTTTCTCCTTTTCAACCGCTTAGGTTAAAACATCTTTACTGCGATGATCTACATATAATTCTATCTATATCCGCAATTCAAATATATGAATTTCATATATTAATGTTCAAATATCCCATTTTGCTGTTGGCTCTTTGGGGATTTGCACTTGATTTCGTCATTTATAAACCCACGACAAATAAGGTGGAATCCCCTGAAATATCCCGAGATCTGAACCAAAAATGCGTCTGGACTATTTTTACTAGCATTACATGTGGCACATCTGTTCTTCCCATACCCTTCTGATGGGGGCGTATTTGGTTATGTTTACAATTAATGAGCTGCCAACCTCCAAATGAGCATGATGAAACACATGAAGAAGATGAGTCTCAGAGACAAAATGATGCAGTTGAATACCCGAGTGAGTTGAAATGTTGGCTTGAAACTACACGTGTGATTCTGTTGAATCGTGGCTTACTACCAGTTCACTGACGAACACAAAAGAGTAAAAAATTAATACAACTTATCGAAGAGAATATTTCAAAGACAGCTGATAGAATGTTAATTAAACCAGGACTGTCGGGAGGAATGTTACCAACTCTCACATAAGATAAAGGGGCTTGCATTTTATATGCAATCAAAGGCAATCCCAGAGTAAACCAACCGTTATTTGGTCTAGGCACTACGAGATAATTTTTTCTCGACCATTGGCAGTGTTCCGTCCAGTTGCATGTTTTCCTCCCATCGCCGCTTGGCACCGTTTATCTAATATCCCGAGACTGGCAGGGCACCATTTACATGCGTTCTCACGTTTGGCACCTTTGCTTGTTTTTTAATTGGTTGGTTGTATTTTGGATTTGTTGTGATTAGTCAGATGAGGTCAGGCGTTAGCAGGGCGCTGGTCAAGAATGTGCAAGGCTTATGACAGACACTGACCCGTCCCGAGTAGTCATCATAACGTGCGCGACACGGCAAGGTAGGTACACTAGAGCAAGGGGTGATGGGAAGGGAGAATGACAGACATTAGATCTAGAGGACTGATCTGATTTGTAGTACAAAGAAAAAAGATCGAGAAAAAGCGCTTTTTTCACGATCTACGTTTATAGAACAGGTGTAAATGCTGTTACTAGAGAGCGATAATAGGGGATATCTTTGTCTATTGACGTTGCTAAAATATAGCATTTTGACTGTGAAGGATAGATTTCCAATCGTTAAATGTAAAATAGGCGGACTGTTGTCAGTGACAGTAGAGACGTTCTAAAACTATTTATCAGTTTATCTTCATTCGACGACCTGCAAACTGTAACCGATGTTTTGCACTCTGCGACGTAAATTCATAAGCTCATTCACAAATCAACTCACTGTTAAAATATTTACGTCATGGGCATGCACTTTACACTGGCAGAACAGCCCTCCTTTATAGTGTTCTTTATAAGAAGAATACTAAAAGGTTACAAGACAAATTAGATGCTCTGCGCTATGCATATTAGGCCAGGTTATTTTATGCTCTTCAAAGTGTTTTCTTTTTTAAAATAACTGAATAAGTTGTCATTTGCTGACTATATAGACGCCTCAATACATCTACTAAAGCAAGGAGCACCAAAAACCAAAATCACAATTAATGTATCCCTACCTAAGAATGATCTGCATCTCCTTACGCGTCGCCAAGGACTATTTTGTGGTCCCCAGCCAGAGCTCTCAAAGGTCCTGTGTGGAGCTAAAGTTCAAAAACACCTTTGGGTTGCGAGCCCGCAGTGTGCTTTACCGACGGTAAGCAGGCAAGCTACAGTAGTGAAATTCAAGACATGCTCGTACCTGATTGGTTTTGCCATGCTAGCTGCGGAGTTGTCCTAACAAGAAGGAAACAGAGTTCAATGGCTACCATGCATTCCACGGGCTCCACAGCTGTGCGCATGTGTAAGGTTCTGGTTAAACCGCGCAGATGTGTTTGTTTCTCTTTGCTGCTAAACGAGTACGTAGACGCCATCGATCTTCGAAGCGTGGCCTCGGACAAGAAGAAAACTCCATAAAAGTTGGAATTGCCAAAATGAGAAAATTTAACCCCTTTTGCCTCATCGTCCTCGTAAAAATGTTAAACATGTCACCAGTGATACGTCTACAACATTACTGCTTGTGTTGCTGTCAAATCGAATACCGAATCCGGGGAAGGGAAGTTTACAATGCAAATGATCTGCATAATTATATTGCCATCTGCAGTGGTCTTTCCACCATAGTGACATTGGAGACCTTTGTTGTAACCTTCAGCATGGTGTTCCCAGTTTTAGCCATTTGTAGCTTGGTATTGCCTATTGCAGTTCAAGCGAAAATGTCTGCAGAGTGCACCTTTGGTGGAATGTCACAAAACTTGGACGGTCAGAAAATGCAGGCGACTTTCACCGTCAAACTTCCATCTTACCAAAACGTGAGCCATTCCTGTGTGGTGAAGACAAACGAACGAAATCATTTTCTACATGTGAAAGCTAAAAGAAACAAAGAGTCAAACGGTAAGGATTAATCCCTTTTTTGTTTGTGTGGAAAATATCGCTTGAATGCTTTTCAAAATGATTAATTGATAAAAATGCGCTTTTCAAACTCAGTACCTTAAGTTTTTAATTTTAGTTTTCACTTTTGGGGCGCGTTTGTCAAAGGTCCGAAACAAATTCAGGCCGGAGTTTTGGATAACTACTCCTAGTTAACGCTAGCAACGCTAGCAACGCTCACAATTCGAAATGGTGGTATCTTTAAGAGATCAGGAATCTGCTTTCAGAATTTCCGACTAGATTCCGGTGAGCAACCCCGTGACTTTCATCGCTTATAGCTTGAAGTTTAGCAGTGGTATGTTTTTTATACTCCATTCCTGAGTAATCAAGGCAGAAAGAGCGAGAACAGGTGTTCCCAAGACCACTGGATCATGCTAGAATTACTAAGTATCAAATGTAAGTTTAGTCTCACATCAACAAGAAAACTCCCTTCTTTTGGCATTAAGTTCATCCCTCCTGTTCTTTCACGAGGGAATTCAACTTAAAATAGGGCAATGATCTATGATATTGCAAACGAACTAACGCGTTTCAAATAACAGTTTTAAAAGATTTGGACTATCACAAGCGAAAATGTAAAAAAAAAAGTCCTCTAGTTCCTTTAGCGACTATCATCATTAATTTGGGCTCAGTGCAGATAGATATATAAATAGATATATAAAAAAAAAGCGACATCTTGCAAGCTGATTATTAAATTTTTTTGACTGATCTGACTCAGCAGCGTGAGAAAAGTGAAAGCATACATGCGATCTACCATGCTGACAGAGCGGCTCTTATGCAAGTGTACAGAAAGATGCCTGTTGACCCCGAGAAAGTCATCAGAGATTGCTGTGCAAAGAAGCCAAGAGGGGCTGCATTTTAGTGACAGATAGTCAGTAATAGTCAGCTCATGATCTTGCTCCTGGATGCTGATCATCAGCCATGCGTTTCGTTTGAGGCCGGAGGCCGGATGGTCTGGTACTTTCACACGAAATATTTATTTTCTAAAGTGCAACTAAATCAGATGATTTTGCATTTGTTTATCAAAGACAGAGTTAAGCCTTGTTTTGCTTACTTATGTAACTCATACAATCTGAAACGAATGATCATTCTTGTCATTTGTAATGAAATCAGCATTTGACTTTTTGTGAGCATTTTAATGCTTTAAAAGACCTTCCCGGTTGACCACTACCTGTCCAGGGAACGCAGGAAATGGCGTTACAGAAAGTACAATTTCAAAAATTTTCCGGGGAACATGCCCCCGTTCCCCACTAGAAGTTCGTGCCTTCGGCACTAATGCTCGCACGTACGGCGCTCACGTTCGCTTGTTTCACCTATGTATCTGGCACTTTAAATGTTACCGAAAACCAAGGTGATCACGAACTTCTTCATCAACGAAGCCCATTTAATTAACTTTTATTAAGAATTTTCTATTAAAATTAAAAACTCTGTCAAGGGAAAGAGATTAGCTATGCTTTTTTACAATGCAAAGGATTGAATCATTGATCGTCGGCGGTAAAACTGGTGTAGCCTGTTCCTAAGTTGAACTCTTACAGGAGTTGATATACGCAATTTTTACTTTACATCTCTGGTCGGGCTTAAAGGGAAAAAAATGGCTGGCTACGCCCCTGGCACCTTTGGTGGAATGTCACAATACTTGGGCCATCAGAAAATGCTGGCGGCGTTCACCGTCAAACTTTCATCTTACCAAAACGTGACCCATTCCTGTGTGGTGAAGACAAACGAACGAAACCATTTCCTACAGGTGAAAGCTAAAAGAAACAAACGGCCGAACGGTAAGGATTAATTCGTTTTTCAGTATGTGGCAAATATCGCTTGAATGCTTTTCATAATGATTAAATGATTTAAAATTAGTTTTAAAACTCAGTACCTTTTTAGGTTTAGTTTTCACTTTCGGCGGGCCGCGTTTGTCAAAAGGTCCGAAACAAATTCGGGCCGGAGTTTGAGATAAAAACTCCTAGTGGCAACGCTCACAATTCGAAAGTGTGGTAGCTTTAAGAGGTTAGGAATCTGCTTTCAGAATTTCCAACGAGATTCCAGCGAGCAACCGCTTATAGCTTAAAGTTTAGCAGCGGCTTTTTTTTTTTACATTCAATTCCTGAGTAACCAAGGCAGAAAGAGCGAGAACAAGTGTTCCCAAGACAATTGCATCATACTAGAATTACTAAGTATCTTATGTAAGTTTAATCTCACATCAACAAGAAAACTCCCTTCTTTTGGCAGCATTAAGTTCATCCCTTCTATTCTATCACGAGGGAATTCAACTTAAAAAAGCGCAATGATCCATATTACAAACGAATTAAAGCTTTTCACATAACAGTTTTAAAAAGGTTTGGACTATCACAAGCGAAAATGTAAAAAAAAAGTCCTCTAGTTCACGATATCTTGCAAGCTGACTATTAACTGTTTTTGAATTCACCTCCTCAGCATGAATCAAATATTCAAATTTCCGAGAAAAGTTAATATTTGTTTGATTGTGTTCCAAGGCCCGGAATGTAATCGAATAATTCGTATTTAATCGAGCGTTTTCACGCAATCGAGTTTGATGGAAATATTGTTCTACTTCGCTTGGCAAGGTATTGGGAAGGTTATAACAAGCGATTGGTTAGGGCTCCATTGCAGTCGGATCTTATGTGATTATTTAGCGCCCTCCTTTCCTGCCTGTATTTGTTCAGTTACATTTGGAAACCTCTTTTTTTTCCTCTCCAACTTTACGGAAATGGGAAAAAACCCATAGATATCTTTAGGCAGATTAGAAAAGATCACCATTCAAACGAGTCGATCCATATTCGGTATTGAGAAACGGTTTGCTTTTTTATTTGTAGTTTACGTGCAGCAGTGGACGTCCGCACGCAGACTACTTTTTGAGTTTCCGTGAAAATGATGAGTCATTTTGTTCTTATGCCCCAATGGTTTCTCGCCCACTTGGCAACTGCTCGGCCCTAAAACGACCGCTTCTCTTGACAAAAGGGTTTTAGTAAGACTTGCCCGATTCTTTCGACCGGGGAAAAGAACGTGGGTACATGCACTGTTATATGTTTAGTTTTCACAGCCTTTGTCAGTGGTGACTCATTTTTGCGTAGCACCTTGTAACACCCCTCTGCAATTTGTCTCGCAGTGCGTTACGAGACAGATAAGTTGCCTTAAACTTTGTTTCGTCTGATGGCACTTTTGAGGAAGAACATCGCATACAGCAGACAGTTTAAAATAACAAAAACACAGTTCTTTACGTTCTTTTCGCGTTAACAGGATTCCTACAAGTGTTGGAATACGGGCTGGCAGAAAAGGACGAGCCACACTTATTAGGACATTTGGACGTTTCAAAGTCTCAAACAGATGGGAGCACCTTTACTGTATGTCCTCCTCGTTCAGCAGTAACAGCCAAGACAAAAAACGTGCATTTTAGGAGGATTCGGGCATTGATTTTACAATACAAATCCAAAGTTCTCCATCAGAGATCAATATAAATAAACCAGAGTACGTGGAGATAAACCAATGGAATCCCGTCAATGTCTTCCAGTTTATCCCTCCTCAAGGCATCTCAAAGACACAACTTGGTATCATGGTTACTTCTGACTCGGATGTACCAGCTTATTTGAAAGTATCACAGGACTGTAAGGACGTTAATGAAAACATACGTCTTGTGGACTACAAGGGTGAGTCTATTCGCCTTTCGTTTGCAAAGAAGGGAAGGATCACTCAAACGAAGGTCTCTTCCTCCCCTGACCTATTCTTCATCCAGCTGGTCAGATTGGCATTGCACTGAAGAACGACAGCGTACAACTGAATCGAACGCAACAAAGAATGTAACATTAATTGTAACAAAATCATTTGATACTCCTATGCAAAGCCCATGACTACCTTAGTTCTGTTAACTTTTTGACTGGTGTGATAGTGTCGATGTTCGCTTTTGCATGCTTCAAAGGACTTTTTTATGCGATATACTGTTGTAATGACTGCAACTGTAATTGTGCATATAGCTGTGATTGCAATTCATGCGAGCTTTGTTGCAGGGGTGTTTGGGAACACTTGTTTCTCTGTGGTAAGGTTGTGTATCACCACTGGTTCAGACGAGGCCCTAAAACATACTCGTACATCACTGGTATTGTGGGCTTTGCGTTGATGGTGGGTGCATTTCAGTTTGTCTTAGCAAACTGGCATGTAATGATACATGAAGGCGACAGAGACAACTGTTATTACAACGACTTCTGTTACAGGGTAAGTCCTTGGCATGATATTCCGTTTAACTTAATGATGAGTAACTTGGTCTATATTTTGCACGGATTGACTCTAGCAGCGTGTGTGTGCTGTATGGAAGCAGGGCATCTTTCCAATGATGAAGAACTCAGGAAAAATATTTCTTTTTCCATTGGGTATGCTTTGCCTGGGCGTTGATTTTCGAAGGCTGCTTCTCGTTAATTTACCATCTTTGTCCAAGTAAGATGACGTTTCAGTTCGACACAGCATTTATGTTTGTTAATGCAGGCTTCATCGTTGTCATTTCGTATAATGGCATTAAAGAGAACGAGTTTCCTCCTGAGAGTGCTAAACGTGCGGTAGGGGCGGCAAATTTCTTCCTTTATATTTTGGTACCATCGCTCATTTTTAATTACTTTGGTTCACTACATCATTTCCAGTTGCACCATTCCGTGGAAGGGATGAGCAAACCTCTCAAAATAATTTTTTTAGTATGTGTAGGAATTTGTTGGGTCATTATTGCTGCCTGGACTGGCTTTAAACTTCGTGCTAAAGAAAGCAGCAGCATAGCTAAATTCCTTTACCTTTTCGTGGGTTTTGTAGGACCAGTTCTCGGCTTTATCTTCGGGGTTCGTAACCTTCCAAAAGCCTTTCCACATTCCTACATTGCGGAAAGTATTCTTGCTATTGTTGTCAAGGCGTGCTGCAGATGTAACAGGAGCAGTTGTCCATCTTGTCTATCCTGCCTACGAGTATTTTATGTTCTGGTGTTGCTTGTTGTTGGGGGAATTGCCTTATATTTATTCATTAAGAAACCGACAACTGATAAGGTTGAATTCCCGGAAATATCCCGAGATCTGAACCAAGAATGTGAATACCTGGATTTTTTTGACTATCATGATATGTGGCACATTCTATCCTCTCATGCGCTCCTAATGGGGGCTTATTTGGTCATGTTCATGGGCTACGAGTCTGTAGCCACGAGTCCAGAGAATACCATCGTGTGACCAGAAAGGCAGTAAATCAGTGACATCAGAAACATGGTTCTGTCCTTGTGTACCAGTAGCCTGTAAGCAAACCTTCAATTTCATTAGAATTCTTTCTTTCGTTTGTATAACCACTGCGTGGCTTGCTCAATTGCCTAGGTACCCGAATGAAGTTGGATCGGGAGGTCGCGATTACAAATCCCAGTCGTTAACTACCGGTACCAACACGATTTTTCAAATAAATGGTAAGATCATGCTGAAATCGCGTTAACAAACAGCGATAGCCTCAAGATCGTCCTTCAGGACGCCTAAAATGCATTCTGTAATCTTCGATAATATGCTTGAGCACCCAACGGATTATTTCGGTGGAATATCTTTTAAGAAGACATCCATTCGCCTCAGAAATTTAATTTAATTGCAGGAGGTGGTTTCTTTGGAGAGATGTCACCGCAACCTTTGGTGACACTCCATTCCTTTTGGGAACGAACATGTCGTCTAAAGTACGAAATAACGTCAGCTAGCATCTTCGGGAAGTCAACAGCAGCTCTAAAATTCCGGGAATGAGATTCTTTAGAAAATTTTATGCGACTTAATTTTTCATCTAAAACATCCATGATTCAAATACATCAACCTGTCTAACCTAACACAATTATCTCTTTCAAGGCCGTGAAACAATCTAAAAAAGTGAAACAACATCTTAGGTATTTTGCTTGAATTTTCTCGTTGGGTGCTCCTGGATATAACAAAAGAAAGAAAAAGGTGACATCTTAGACTGCAATTCAGTCTTCTTTTTTTCTCTTAGCACCGAAAGAAGTGCACGAGGGAAGAAACGCGTTAACACGTGAGGCATGGAGCGCACACGAACCTCACACGCCCGTAGGGTGTGTTTTTTTTTTCACACTTGCTCTAGACCTTTTGCTCTAATACCGCTAGTTCCCACGGACCCACGTAAAATATACGACTGTTTTGCAGTCTAGAGACATCTGTGTTACAGGCAACCAGTACATAAACAGTTATAAGCTATACTAGTGTAGCGGTATACCAGTCGCTTTTAATTTTCTTGTTAAGACTTACTAGAAGCTTAGGACATTTCCTTTAAAAGGAAAGGGGTGTTTATTAGGAAAAGAAAACAATGATCAGCATGTCTGGTAAGATTTTACGTTCGTAGCGTATTTAGAACAGGTGTATCTACTATTAATGAAGGTTGGCATTTTCCGTTGAGGGTGCAAAAAAGCTTAGGTAATTTGGTAATGACGACTAAAAATCCAGTTGTTCACGGTTGAAAGTAAAAATTAACCTCTGTTGTCGTTTGAAAACACAACCCTCAGTGTTGGCTGACGAGATAAAATTTAAGCCATGTATAACGGTCGACAGGCCATACCTCATTGACACACTCTTGTTAACTTTTCTACTTTAACAATTAAACATGCCTTAAGATATGTAAGATATGTTATTTCATTTCACTCCTACTTATTTGCAGCTTTCTTGTATACTGTACGTAAAAGTCCGGTTATAGGCCGAACCGCTTACAAGCCCAACTTGAGTTAAACGCTTACCAGTTTGATAACTGTCTCCTAACTGACACTTTTTAAACAGTTACATTAAATCAATTAAACAGCGGTTCACTACCCCAATACTTTGAGCGTGCCAACCAGAAAAACCTCATGTAGGAAGTTGCATAAGCCTACTGCTTACACATTCCGCTTATGACCGGATTTTAAAATGCTTCAATCATTATAGTTCTCAATTAAGGTCGGTGCCTCTATTTGTCACTGCGCAGACGTTCAATTCTACGCATCTCGGGTCTGGTCTGGTCTGGTCTGGTCTGGCATTAAGGAATTTGCCCACTAACACAAAGGTATTTTGCGCGGCTTATGATTTTGTGCAAAAGAGGATCTTAGCAGGACCTGTCAGAATCCAGAAAGAAAATTGGGGGTAACCACCAATTTTTCAGAGATAATTGTGCTTAGATTTGGAAAGAAACTGCCATACATTCTTTGTGTTTTAAAGCTTTTTTAGAATTATGGTTGCTTAATTATCTCTGCAAATCCGTGGTTACCCAACTTTTTCTTTTTAAATTTCAATAACTCTTGCTAAGATCTGCTTTCTCCCCATAGTCACAACTTTTGTATAACTACCCTTCAGTTGTATTAGGAGGCACCGTCCTTAATTTAGCTTCAAGTAGTCCGCCAATCAGTAATTGAAGTATCATAGTATGTTTTCAAAATTACCTATCCAAACCGTGAACTGTTCTTGTAAGTGAAGTTCATAGTGTGCATGACAGGTCATATTGTAGTTCTATTTGATATTCAATAAAGTGCTACGCACTTGTGAGTAAGAACACACTTCGAACATTTGCTTGCCAAAACTGATCATGAAATTGACAGCCGATTTGCTTTCATATTGTACATCCTGGGAAGTGTAGATTGCACTGACTTCGTTTTTCACCTCTATAAATCTACGATTTTGATGTTTGGTTTCAGTCTAAAGTCCGGCAGCCCCTGATGAAGTTGAGTTCTGTCTCACCGAAATATTGGGGAATAAAATTACCCGTTTTAGCTGTCCGATCAGCCTTGCAATTGGTTTTATGTCTATTGTTTGTCTGTAGCCAAAACGTCGTTTTTAAGGCCTTGTGCAGGTAGTTGTTGGCAACGGCTTAGTAGTGTTTGATCTAAGTCAATAAACCAGCTTTCCAGAGTGATTCGTTGATAGTAGTTCGTACTGTAGGTAGCAGAGTCGCAGTCAATTCTGTGGTTTGTTTTTAAATGGTGCTTAGCAATGTGATTGTTCATATCACCATTTCTAGTCGCTCGTTTGAGTTCAGCCAGTCGGATGTTCAAATTTCTGCCGGTCTCACCAATACAAGTCGCGTGGCAGTCGCAGTATTTGATCTTATTAACTGCTCCCTGTCTGTCGCTCGGTTAGTCTTTGTCCTTAAGGTTCTTCAGTAGTTGTCGTGTAAAGTAGTGATACGTGATTGTGAGCAACGTGGATGTTGTAGGGTTGCAGGATCCATGCGATCTTTTCAGAAGTCCCTTTGATTTAAGGTATGGTTGCAGTAGTGACAGGTGTCGAGTAAGTGTTCGTAATGTTCGGTTCCGAGTTTCTGTAAGTGTTGTGTCTAATAAAATCCTGTCTGTAATTGTTCTTGTTGAAAATGTCGTCTGAAGTACTTGATTTCGTCCGTTAAGCTGTCAGGCGAGTCACAAACTAGTTGCCCGCGTCTTGTCAAGGCCCGTATCACCATAAACAGTCCTTCTTCGGACTACACTCACCCGGATGATAATAATTTACCGACTTATTGACATGACTCCTGGGTTCAAACCATTTACAATGTGACGGAAAATGATTGAGAGTGGTCCAGAGTTCAAAGACTTGAAGAACGCGTGAGTCGAGATGGTTATTCAGTAGTAGCACATCGTCTATAAGAGGACACCAGAGTTAGTACTAGTGTATGAAGAGTTCATACCCTTGGAAAGGGTACAAGAAATGAGCGCACATTATGGTCTAAACTACGAGCAGTCTCTCTTTCTGCTCAGGGATAATCGAGCAAATAGAGCACTCGAGCCGAGCGCGAGAATCGCCTGCCGCTCGGAAACGTGAGGCGAACGGGATGAGCGCTAGACTAGTTCACAGGTCACGGACGTTTACACACGCCGCAGGCGATTTTCACGCTGGCTCGCGTGTTCTTTTCGCTCGACTATCCCTAAGCAGAAAGAGAGACTATTCGCAGTCTAGTTGTAGTCAATGCAAGAGCATAAGAGAGTTGGTATTCAATGGGAGGGGAACGAGAGTCAAGAACAAGAGTCGCTAAGGGTTCAGACTCTTAAATTAAAGGAGTACATGATTATGGAGAGCTTTAGCGGTGAGAGACAACCACAGCTCACTGAACTTTCAATCGCAAAACGTGGTAAAGCAAAACAAAAAATATCGCAAAGTACTTTCCGGTAATCCCATCTAACAGCTCCGCATTTGTCCGCGTCAATAGGGACCTCAAGCAACGGGAACGTTGACTCGGACGTCCCCGGCGACGACACGGACGGTTTTCCCATTTTTATTCATTTTTGTATTTATTCATTTTTGTATTTATTTATTTATATCTATTTATTATTTGTTTATTATTTTTCTAGGCTTCTTCTTTATAGAAAGCAGAATGAAGCAAGAGTGAGGAAACATAAGCGAATGGTTTAGGGCGCTGCACTTCAATAGGGTCTTTCAACTTCGTCGCCCTGGGCCAAATCTCGCTCTGGCACTCGCTGGAGTTTCCTATCTGTAGCCCCGAGGTCGGTCCTCAGCCATGTTTGTAGATAGATCAAGGAAGGGAAAGAAACGCTTGGAAGAGCTCAGCAGGGCTTGCTAAGATCTACTGCCAGTTTTATTCTAGCTTTCAGTGGAAATGGAAAAAGTGCACAAAAAATAGATAGCCAACTGTTATGTCTCCAGTCAGTTTGGGTTCTTACTTATATTAAATTTGCAATTAATTTCTTTCTAGACCTTTGTTTACATACACGGCTTCACAAGACTGTGGCTTTGACACACAGCGTGTATGAATAAAGTTTTTGTCTTTTTTGTCTTTTGTGAATGTCAAAATCCTTGTCGCCTGAGCTCCGTAATAATAATGTTGCGAGCAGTGCTGCACGCAGTGTAAGTGCGCGCATTGTCGAATCGGTCCTGATCGGTGTATTTGGGCTGTCACAGGGTATTGCTTAGTTACCACTATCAATTTAGATGGCAAATCGCAACGGTGAAGACCTTCAGCCACATTTTAGGGTTTTTTGTGCCCGAGACTATTATGACCTAATTTTGCATCAGTGAACTGGTAAACAAATATATGAAAGTGACTTAACACTGAGTTAACCAGAGTACATATTTTATTGTTCTAAAATTGTTCTTTACTGACATAGTTTCTCCCGCATTTGCTGAGGATGATTCTCATCGAAGATAAACTGTTTAGTATTTTGCGCAGAACCATTTTGAGTACTGGTCATTTTTTGTTTTTACTCTATAAAATAGCTTATGAGAAAGTATACCGAATGCAGATATAAATGTAAGATATAAAAGAAATATTTACAGTCCCTCTGTATATGAATGGAAAGGTTCGATTCGTCGATATTACCAGCCGCGACTTATTGACACTATCAATACCCAGTTGGGTGGGGCGGGGGGTAGACTGGGGGTGGAGGGTGGGGATGGAGGGAGGAGTGGAGGGGAATGAGCAACACCAAGTAAGCAGTGTAAGCTCCAAATGGACAAAGCTCTTGTGGTAAAGTTTGGGGAGAGGATAGTAAGCAACATGAATCTCGTAACGGAAAGAAGCTTACGTCATCGCATTCTGAGTATCCGTGCGTGTCAGTAACAGCATACCATAAACTCCAGGGCCCTTTTGTTCAACAGCAGGTTAATGCTAAACTGGAACTGAAAGTAAACCAAGGTTTCTTTTTCTATTGTTAGACAGCGTTTTCACCGTCAATTTTAAGTTCAAATTTAACGCAGCCAAAGTCAAAATTTAGAACAAAACAAATTCAAAGGAATCCGCATCATCAAGCTATAAAACGGAATTCAAAATTAATGCTAGCACTGGTTTAGCTTAACCCTGCTTTGAACAACCTGGCCCAGGGCAAAGTTCACTTTAAATGTGCTTCAAGAGGGGTTTTCAAAAGAGAGTTGAAAGAATTTTGCGTTTGCTTTGGCATTGTTTCACTGGGCTCGGTGAGTGGATAAAGCGCTCGCGTCACATTTTTCTGACCAGTACATTGGAACCTCGATTTAACGAAGTGCCAGGGGACTGGGGAAGTTGGTTCGTTATATCGTGGTTATTTTCCGTACATTCTACTATTACTGGGCTGAAGGATATGGTTCGTTATACCGAGGACTTCGTTATATAGAGGTTCGTTAAATCGAGGTTCCACTGTATGAAGGGTTTGTTATATCGAGGTTCTTTTCCATACATTACACTATTACTGGTCTGAAGAATATAGTTCAATATATCTAGGACTTCGTTATATAGAGGTTCGTTAATCGAGGTTCCACTGTAACAAGTAAAATTGTGTCTCTTTCGCACGTGTTTTGCCGCTCTTGGTGCCAATGATATGAATTTGACTCGAGTTCTGATTAGTTTATTTGTCTGATGACGTATTTTGTAATTGCCTGGAGGTTATCGTTCATGTTTTTCGACTCTCTGGTGGAAACGAACCCGGCGAATACCATTTTGTACGACTTAAAAAGCAGCTCCATTAACTGCAGTACAAACGTTACTATACGTCTGTTACTTCTGATCGACAGCATTTGTCCCTGCTGCCTGTGTCCATTCCATTCCAGTAGAGATCATTCTTGTTTTTACACAGCCACCAAATAGCAAAGATGCAAAATGCCACAAGAAGGGTTCCCACCACAATGATGCCTGCTATAAGCGTCCATTTTTTTCTACTGCTCTTCTTCACTACAGAACGTTTCTTAGCATAATTGGTGCCGTCGTTTACTGACGGGGGGTTGGTAGTTGGTGAGGCACTTTCGGCAGAGCCGGTTTCAGCGGAACTTTGACCAGAATCATCATCCTTGTCACACCCATCTTCGTCGTCTCCGATGCAATTTGTTCGTGGAATCTCGGGCTCACCGACGAGTTTGTCTTCTGCTTCTTTCGTTGGAAGCGCTTTAACAGCTTTCTTACTGCTCTTGTTTGTGCTTAAATTCGGTATGGTAACGCTATACTCTTCCCCTGAACTCGAAGATGTACTTTTGTCTCCGGAAGACAGCCGATTGTTGCCCGAGGTGTTTTCGTTGTCTCCCGATCCAGAATCGTCGGAGTCACAATTATCTTCGTCATCAGAGCATGGTATCACGGAATTTCCCGAGAAACTCTGCGCATATGAAGTAGTAACTCGTGCAGTTGTCATTGGTTTGGCAGTAGATGAAGTAGAAAGTTGGATCTTTGTGTTACTCACGGCCGCAGTAGATTGCTCCGTTGTTGTTTGGTCAGTGGTAACGCGTGGAGTACTGGGCGCTAGTGATGTAGTTGTTGGGTTCACATCCCCTGATATTTCACAACTCGATCTCGGGTGACCTCGAATTATAAAAACCTCCTCTCCGTTGAAAATCCCTTGGACAATATCTACGCCATTAAAATTGATTTCCTGAAGACACCCTTCAAAGCTTACCCCCGACAGACGTCGTTTCCAAGGGAACACATTTGTTGGTACACCGCCTATGCGGACATCACCCTCGCCTTGTTTCAAGTCAAAGGAAATAAATCTGCCAGGGAAAGTTCGTGAAACGTGCAGATTCCCATCAAGTGTCATATCGAGCTGGCGTTGGTTCCTTTTTATGTCAACAGAATGCCATTGGTCATCACTGAACGTCTTTTCACGCACGTGCACGTACATTTCACCCGATCCAAGATTCCAACGTAACAGAAGAGAACCGCGATGCAGTTCGATCACCACATAGTCTCGTCCGCGACCGCTTTGCAAAATTGATGCATTTTTATTGGTTGTCTTGAATCTGAAAACGATCCGATCCTGCCGAGTTGAGATGGCCTTCTTAGAGCGGTTGAAAATCACGTAATCTGATTGGCCGAGCCCAAGAACAGGAAGTGCTGTGAATAAAAGTACAAGACATTTAGTGACCCTTGGCTTGTAGTGATGCCAAACAACATCGATTCATTGGTATGTTGCGTGTGGTGATGTAAAAGAACCAATGCTTCTGGGGAGGGAGGAGAGGAGGGAGTAAGGGCAGAAAGGAACTAATGCGCGACCCCACCTCACCTCCCTCCCCCCCCCCCCCCCCACCGCCATCAAATCGCACCAATAGTTAACGTCAGTGCCTTTCATGCAGGCTAAAACTGTGTTATTGGGCAAAACTGGCCTCAACCAACCGATACCGGTACCAAAGCAATCGATACCACGATCCCGGGTATCTTTGAACAGTATCAGGATGGCGTCGGATGGCATGCGCAATCGTTTCCAGGGCCCGCGTTCTTTTGGTCAGCACCGAAGGAAGTGGCGAGTGTAATCCTCGAATTTGATAAATGTTAAACTGTGAAACTATTGCAATTAAAATTCAAAAGATGTTCAACAAAATAGTACGCTGTGAACCCGAATTGCTCTCGCGTGCGCGTGAATCGATCTTTTCACTCCTGCACTTAGCTATAGACTTCTTGACACCTGAGCGCTTAATTTGTACGAAAAACACCATCATCTGTGCAGAGATCAGCAGACTTTAATGCGTTCTTTACGTCGCGACGATTTGTTGTTTGATATGTGTATAAAACACATGGAAATAATCAACTTTAATTTAAAATCGCGTGATGTTTTAATCGCATGTGCCTGTACGTGTGAACACAAATTAAAAAATTAAATAATATCTTTTTCGCGCCTTGTGTCCGGGTAAATCCCTCCTTTTAATTTTACGCAAAGGGGAACCATAAATCTATTGGAGAAGCAAGTTAACGATAACTGGAAATCATCCAAGTGAAAAACAAAAACATAACAAAGGCTTAAGTTACTGAAACAGAAGAAGAGTAACTTAGTATTTTGTAATTACTGCCGCGGTATCAAAAGTAGACGGACTTTGAGACGTACACGCTACACGTTTTCGTTTCCCCCTCAACAAATGTCAAATGTCAACTATAGTAGATCCTTTCCTTCGCATACTGACGTTCATTTGAGACGCATCCTTTCCTTTCCAAGTATAGCAACAACAATATAAAATACCAGCGGCCAACTAATGAAAACGCTACGCGGAGCTCTTCCCATTAAACTTGGCAAGATTAGCCTTTTATCTCCTCTAGAAGCATCAAATTATCAAGTGATAAATCCTCTAAGACTGGAGAAACTAAAAAAAGAACAGCAAACAGTCAGAATATACTGCTCTTCACTGAATGGTCACTTTTATGATTTCATCGACGGACAGCTACCATTAGGCTTCACACTTTATGGTTTCATTCACAGACTCAGACAAACATTAGGACTTCTTCAGTGTGTGTGATAATAAACAATAATAATCTGAAATGCTTAATCTGCTAGTACAGTAGACTCCCGCTATATCGAAAACTCAGTTAGTCTCCTACGCAGCCGTTTTTAGTGACGCCACTAAAAACGGCTGCGTAAGAGACTAAAACTCAGTGAGAACAAAGAATTATTCGGGAATACTAAGTCAATAAGAGACATATTCCGGAGGAGTGCGATTCTGTTCGAGATACAGCGAGGGTTCGAAATAATCGGTATTCGAGATAGCGAGAGTTTATTGTCATACAGTTAAATTCACGCCCGTACGCACGTAAAATTTACGCAACAGCGGAAATCAACCTATATCTAGATTTATATGGAGTTACCTTCTTCACAAGTCTTGCCTCTGAACCCGGTAGCTGTGCAGTCACAGGCGATTGTGGTAAATTTGTTTAAACATGTCCCGTTATTCTGACAAATGTTATCTTTTTCGCACATATCAGTGCATCCGGGAGCGATTCCCTTCGAGTCCTCCTTCGATTGATCCAAAATGTCTTTCCTTCGCTTCCCTTGACCCGCGGCGAATTCAAACATCTCAATCTCTGCCATACACCCGACAAATCTATTCAAAAGTAGGACAGATGGCTGAGTTACACTGTTTGCGCTGAGCGTAGGGGGCAGTCCGCCAAAGTACATAGGGCTTTCAATCTGTAAACTCGTACCTTCCTTGCTTTTGATTGTTGACCTACTTGTCGATTGATTGTCCAAGGTAACTGTCGTTTTACCTTTGAGTCTCTCTAACAGGACTCGATGCCACTGTAAATCGTTCAAGTGATCTCCGACTTCAACCGCCATTGCTCCAAATCGCGAGCCATCGCTACAAGTCAATCGTAGTTTCCCTTGAAACAGTTCAACACGTAGGAAATTTGACTTCCCTTCGTCGTCCATGTACAAGAGAAGCGCATCTCTTAGAAACGTTTTGAAGCGAAATCCAAGGCCTCGGCTTGCGGACACGTCCCATTTCTTCACTTGAAGAAAAGAATTGTCCTCGTTTATGAAAGTCACTGCAGTGGTCTTATGAATTACGAGAGAAACCCATAAATAAAACAACCAGCGAAGATTCCAATTGGTATCCATCTTTCTTTGTCTAGCAGTGTTTTAAAAATTTGCGTGATCAGTTATTGGAGAACCATATGCTTAGCCTTGTCTGCGGATGCGAGGAAAATCTTGCTAATGTCAATTGTCAAGTGGAGATGAGTAAGTCCTCATATAATCTTATTGTGATTTATATACGATTGATTTTTCAAGCCAATCGCGAATCAGCGCCGCAAAGAAACAAAATACCATTTGACCACGCCTTCTATTCTTCTCCGATAACATCACGGCATATTTTTACTGATCGATCGATCAAAGTTTATTCAACTTCGATCAGAGTGTTATTTCTCCTCGCAAAAACAAGAGGCGTCACTACAAATTCTTCCATAATAACGCGAATAAAAGATCCGACAACAAAGAGAACAAACAAACTCTCAAATAATTAAGAAATGCAAGATTTTTTTGACAACAGCAAATACTTATTGCACGTCCCGAACTTGCTAACTCAGTTTCACTGTAAATATTCTTTGCGTTGGTCTTTCACACGATCGTCCGTCAACGCAAAATGAACTGCAATGTCACAACAGAAGTAATCAACTTTAGAAGACACGAGGGCTCATGGGTAAGGATTACGACGATAACATGGAAACAAGCAGCATGCTACCCTGGGGGAGGGGAGGAAATTTTATCAAGGCTTGGGTAGACGCCAAAAAAAACTCGCTAGGAAAACGGAGAGTTTACGGGTTCTAGTCTCGAGCTAGTGTCGATTAAAAAAAGGTGTTTCCTTGCGGGCAAGCGCTGGATTAACCCTTCACATCCATCAGGTCCCACTTGTTCAAAAGTTGGCTAGCGCTAACGGCTATCCACCGGATAAATGTTTATCCAGTTGATAACGCAATTGGTTTCCCTAACACTTATCCACTGGATAGTGAATTTATCCGGTGAATAGCGCTATTCAACTTTTGAGCAACTGGGGCCAGACAAAGATGAATTCTTTTGGTATTTTAACAATTTCTCCCCACTCCTCTCTCAAGAGAAGGGTGAAAGAGGATGAAAGGTGACGAGGAAGAAAGAAAACCATTTTCTCCCCTCCCCCGGCTCCCATCGTTCATCTTTCAACGTGACTCCAACGACCTTGGTCGCTTTTGTAAATGGAGCTCTGGGATCAAGGTTGTTCTCAAATTGAGGTCCTCTACTATCGTTCCTTCCTGCCAGAGCGCGCGAACTCGGTACGGGCCCCGTTGGCTAGGAACCCACGAACGTCTCCACAACGTGAACACGAAATAGCATGGACCCTTCAAAGCTCTTTATAACCAACACTAACAAAAATAAATACTAGAATAGAACTTCTTAAAAAAATCCTGAAGCGTTATAACTGCAACCTACACACATTTGCACTGCTCGACAAACGGTAAAATCATTGAAGGTGTGTCAATAAAGTGTCTTAATTACGTTCTGCGCATCTCGGGATATTCGGGTTTCTTAACAACAATATTTTTGCGCGGTTTATCACTATGAAAATTGGGGGTAACCACGCATTTTTCAGAGATAATTGAGCTTAAATTTGGAAAGAAATTGCCATATTATATTATATGATAGGTTATATTTTACCCTTTTTATAGTAGTTATTATATATTCATATATATTTTTAATATTTACACTGTAAAGTAGGTCACAATTCAGCCGGCCCGGGGGCTGCAACGATTTTACTTCCTAATAAAGCTATCTATCATGCATTCTTTGTGTTTTAACGCCCAGTCATCACCTTTGCAAAAGTACATCTTTATTAGGAGGCACCGTCCTTAATTCAGTTGATAAAATACATATCAACAGTTAGATAAATCAATAGTTAAAAGTCTTTGCACCTAACCGATAAATTTTTCTTAGAATCAAACATTTTTTTAAAATAGGACTGTTCTCAAAACGCCCAATATCTATTTAGGGTAATTTTCTCCCGGAGAATCTTAGTTCCGAGATCGATGTCGGGTTTGACTTTAGCCTAGGTAACATATTTAGGTAACACATATATTACAGAACGTCTTTGTTTTTTTGGAGGGGGGGGGGGTCGGTTACCAGTTAGTGCAGTTACTACTCAAGAGCACTGGAACTGTTAACTTTTAAGCAAAGCAGTCGTTTTGTTTTTTTTCGAGTGTAAGAGAACGCCTGGCTAACAGGCTATTGTTTTTTTTTTAATGAAAAAAAGCATTAATAGCTGATAAATAACTCGAATTAGAGACAAAAACGCATTTTTGTATTTAAAAAATAGTGAACGTTCTCAGTGACTTCATGACGCCATGACTGAACTTAGGTAGGTCAACGAGTACGAGATCGAGTACCAGTGTGAATTTCCAATTTCAAACCAGTCACGTTTCCAAAGCCTTCACTTCCTCGTGTTGCTTACCAGTAGAGGAGGAAGCTCCAGGAATGAGATTGGTATGTGACGAGATAATGTACACCCTACAAGCTGGAATTTGTTTTCTAATTTACTACTGATTTGTATGACGAGCCTGAATTTGAACTGTCTTCTCTGGTTGCTAAGGCGGCTGAATTTCAAGTCAATGTATAACTAGATGCTGAAAAAGTAGAAACCCGATATATCTATAAGAGTCTTTAAATATAGATGAAGAATCTTTTTTGAGTTCCACGGTTTTCGTTGCACGCTTTTTTTACAAATTCTACCGCGTATGAATGAAATTCGTGATTTGAAACAATGACACACTTACGTGTAATAGCTGATGATAGGTTAATTTTCGAGACCTAACATATATAAACGTAATTACCTAGATACGATTTGACATTTCAAATCCATGTGAAATTATTACACACAAAATCGTTCTATTTTCTTTGTCCACGTCCTATCAAAACATTCCTCCCTTCCGTGCCAAGCCAAAAGCTTACTTTTCAAATAAAAGAACTGCGCGTCAGCCCACATCTCACTAGAGGCCTGGACCCGAGTGTCCCATGGGTGGTGCCCACTGTCCTCTTGCTCAGTGGATTCGCCTTCTCTTTTCATAGTAACCTGGCCTTGTATGGTGACCTTGGCAGTGGTTGGCTCACCTTCTTTGATTGTGTAGATTTCAGTGTTTGTTTCGTCATAGACTGTGTTTGTATCCTTAAGCAGAACACAACCAGCATCCATGCAAACAGACAGTTTGTGCTCATCAGACAGTTGACCAATCTCTAAATTCCTGAAAACCCAAAGTAGACAGCTAAAACCTTTAAACCCAAGGAGCATTCCTATGTCGCTAGTTACCATATTGCAATTCTTTCCTTAACCCTTCCCCACAAATCTCACGCAACTGTACAAATCTAATAAGAAGACGTATGGAAACTGGGTATCTTTTAATCGACTTACCTTGCTTTTTGAGGTTTTCTGCGCCACTCAACAGGTAACGTAGCATGCTTGTATTCATCAGGAGATTCAAACTCCCTCAGCTGGGCATCCCTTCTTCTCACTACTTCATTTGATACACGAACCGGAAGTACTAGTTTACTCTTACTTCCTGTGTGCACGGATAGACATGCCACGTGTGGAGAAGGCCACACAAACGGCCAGTGGGCGGAGGAGAGCGCCAGACGTATTTTATGACCAGCGGCTAATGTATACGCTGTGGAATCCAGTTTAACTTGTGCTTGGATGGTTTGAGGAGGTGTCAGGGGCTGAACAGCTTCTGTTGAATGGCCGAGCAAGTGTGTCAAGTTTAACACTCCTGTTGATGACACAGTAGTAAAACAATCTTAAAAATTATGAAGCACTGATTAGTCATCTGATAATTTTGATGTTGTGGAGTACACTTTTGAGGAGGTTATTTTTGAAAGGTTTAAAAAATGCCCAATCTTTCATGAAAACGGTATTTTTACCTCTTGTAATAAGAGACGACTCGCCATTTGGAAACACATCACACAATCTCACAGCTACCAAAGCACAGGGTCTGTCACAGCTCATTTGAAGATGGACCTCAGGGAATCCCACAACTGATACAGGCTCCTCAAGTGATGTTGTCTCCCAGCACTCTGACAAAGTGTCCTCTAATCTTTGATCCACTGGTAGTTCCTCGAGACTAAACACGAGTGGGAAACCACCCCATGACCCACTGAGAAAAGAGGACTTCACCGACACCTTGGTGATGCACTCGTTGCTAGAAGTTTCCTTTTTAACCTTCAACACTGTTGTTAAACTTCTATCTTGATGCAGAGTGAATTCATGATGTTTCACATTGGGTGAAGGCCAGCAGTCTTCTGCTATCCACTTTCCAGGCCAAATGTCTTCTTTGTGTGCATTTGAAATTCCTATGACGAACAAAGTAAGGTGCGAAATTTGAATTAGTAACATGTGCAATGAAAATAGGTAGGAAGAGAGCTTTTAGGAAATTGCTGGTAATCATACCATTGTCTTCAACCTCATGAGGACACCTGAGTTTCCTCGGGAATGAGGTGGTAGTGAAACCATCTTTTAAAAATGACCAAAACAACAGAACACAGTGAGTACATGCCATAATTACGGCGAAACGTACCATCCCTTAAGAACAGCCTTAACACAGGTTCACACATGATCCCTGTTGGCAGGCCCTTCAAATGGTAGTCCCACCACCTGAGGCACTCTTTTAGATGGTCTATCCTAGGCCCTGGTGAGGAGTCAGCAGGCCACGCATGTGACCATGGACCAATGAGTGCACGGACCGGACACTTGAGATGTTGTACGATACGGAACACAGGATCTGTGTAGAGGTCAGAAAAACCTCCAATCAGGAACACAGGGCAGGTAATGGAGGTATAATCTTCAGCGATGGAGCCGTGCTGCCAGTACTGGTCGTAAGTCTGGTGTGACAGCCATTTGTGTACCCAGGGTTCACTGGATTTATTCAAGCGACCTAACCACACTTCTTTCCATCTAGGAGTTCAATGATTGAACACAGTAACAAGGAAATTAAGTGAAACTCTCAAAAACTGTTTCTGCACTCTTGGAGTTAAAATAGTTCCATGTTAAATGAAGTATTACATTTCATTACATTGAGAGCAATTTGGTGATTAACTGATGTCTTGGAGAAATAAAGTAATCTAAGATGGCGTACAATATTGTAGATGTAAATTCTACAGCATCATGTGAGTTTCAGAAAGGTGAGGATGGGAAGGGGTAAAATCTGCTCATTTCATTTTCTACCACCAGTCCCAGAAAACCCCAATAAAACATGCATTGAAAAGGATTGCAATAACTACACAAAACAGTTATAGTGCTTTCACATAGAAGATAAAATTAATGAATACCTTGGACCCAGGCTCTGTGGATGAGGAGGGCGTGCATTCCAAAGGAACATGACGTGAGCCCAAGACAGCATCTCCCTTGCAAGAACACATCCACCACGATAGTGTATGTCATCAGCATATCGATCATCAGTGGAATAAGTGGAGATGATTGTCTTGAGGGCAGCTGGCTGAGTGGCAGCTACCTGGAGACCATTAAATCCTCCCCAGCTTTTCCCATACATACCTTGAATAAACAACACTTGCTTCAGTGGAGGTGGAAGGGGATAGGGTACTGACAGGTGTACAGGGGAGATGATTGTTTCAAGGGCTGAATGGCATGAAGACCATTAATAAAATCTTCCCCAGCTCAGCGGGGTTTACTCAGTACTTAACCTGGAACTCTCTTCCAGATTAGCAAAGTCCATTCAAATTCCTGACTCCCTTTATTTCCCTTGGATTTCCTATCCATGTTCTAGTTTTCCAACCTCCCTTTCCCCAGGGTTTAATAAACCCTTTTCTCCCAGCTTGTCACACTCAGCAATTATCTCAGTGACTTGGAGTAATAGTAATCACCATGGCATGTGTACCTCCCTCACAAGGCTTGATCCCCCAGAGGAGTATACTAAACTAGTGAAGTGGAGATGAAGCCCTTTTTTGGGTTTGAATTTGGTGATCTGGGACTTTTGGGGGGTGAGAATTACCGCAGCAAATTTTCTGGTGGTCTTATTTTGGGTAGAAAGATTTTGGTAACTTTTTTTAGGGTTGATAAAAAATGATCATATCTCTGGGTTCTCAATTTTATGTCAAACAATTGCATATTAACTTTCAATTACAAACTCAATTAAGCATTTTTATGCAGATAAAAAGGACTTTTATGGTTCACTTACAGTGCATACCCATTTATGCACATGGTTTAGAGAGAGAGAAGAGCACAAGGAAAGTCAGTCCACTGGTTTCAGGACCATCAAGCTATCCCCCTTCACCCACATTCTTTGGGTTTGTCACAAACAACACAGACTCCTTTCCCACATGACACATCCCCAAAATGGCAAAATGGCTTGTTTCGAAAAATCAAACAGAGCACAACTTATGTTGTTCTGTAAGACGTATAAACACTTGAAAACAAAACAATGTCACTAATTTAAGCAGACTTCACAGGAAATCACTAAGGAGAATGAGGAGCCCAAAGAACATTTGAAGTGTGAAGGATGCTGTAAGAAAACATTCTGCAAAACTTGCCTACATTTCCAGTGCACCAGACTTGACGAGAAATCCAACTGATGACATCACAACAATCCTCTTGCTCTTGTTTTTCATACTCATCATATAAGTATCCTTCAGAGTCCCCTGATCCCCGCATGTCTACTCTGACACATACGTAACCATGAGAACAAAAGAATGAATGGGTCTTCTCATCTCTTTGGGCTGTCCAGTCAACACGACGATATGGAAGAAATTCTGAAAATCAAACAACATAACCCTTATAATGTTAACTGCCAGGTAATCAAGGATCCTCACTATGACTAGTGACTCCCAGTTTGTTCATGCATAAACTCATGGGTGAATTCATGGGTGGGTAAGAGAAGATTGAGTCCACTACCACTCATTTAAGTAAACATTCATGCTGCCTCTTACAAGATGACGCTCACTCTCACAGTACCAATTTGGAGTGTAATATACATGCCAATATAACACACTCATCTCTGTCTGTCCCTCCATCTGTCCGTCTGTTCATCCATCCATCCATCCATCCATCCATCCATCCATCCATCCATCCATTCATTCATTCATTCATTCATTCATTCATTCATTCATTCATTTACTCACTCCCTAATTCATTCATTCATTCATCCATAACTTACATTCATTTACTCACTCACTCACTCATTCACTCATTCATCCATTACATTCGTTCGTTTGTTCATTCGTTCATTCATTCGTTCATTCGTTCGTTCACAATGCCATAGTCAAAGAAAAGAAAAACAATTCTTACCCAGTATAGCAGGGTATTTTTCACCTTCAACAGACTTGATGATACTATTGTCAGCCACTCCAGGAATCCATAGTTTAGCTGCCAGTTTGGTTCCATCACGCATTGGAATCCAAGCCAAAGGCGTTTTATTTACAGTGTTCAGCATAACTGAGAACTGTTACCTCTAGAAGAGAAAGAAAACAATACCAAAAACAGTGGTCTGTACTGTGTATCATTAATAATGAAATTTAACCTAGGGACAAAGTACAATATTATATAAAAACTGGTAAAAAAGAATTTAAAAAGTTGACACTGGCTAAAAATAGTTATGGACGTTTCGGCCACTACTGTTGCCTTCCTCAGCAAAGATAAAAATGCAAATGTCTAACGGCGTCCTACTTAGAATATGTAACCGATGTGTGATAAAAATCACACCTCGAAGGAACTTTCTGAGTGCAACAATAGTCTCTAGGGTATACTTAATGACTCTAAAAATTCTTAATGTTATTGTATACGTTTGGTAGCGCTATGTGTTCGTTTATAGTGTTCCTATTTCGCACGGAATGCCAAGCTTCAAGAATTAGTCTTTGTCGCCACGCCAATGACCTGTCGACAATTTCAACGCTCTCCAAATCTATTTGATGACCGTTAAGCATATGGTGTTTGGCCAACAAAGAGTTTTTATCCAATGTTGCTATGGCCTTAGCATGTTCTTTCACACGTGTTTTTAGCGCGCGTGATGTCTGACCAACATAAACACAATCACAAGGCCATAGCAACATTGGATAAAAACTCTTTGTTGGCCAAACACCATATGCTTAACGGTCATCAAATAGATTTGGAGAGCGTTGAAATTGTCGACAGGTCATTGGCGTGGCGACAAAGACTAATTCTTGAAGCTTGGCATTCCGTGCGAAATAGGAACACTATAAACAAACACATAGCGCTACCAAACGTATACAATAACATTAAGAATTTTTAGAGTCATTAAGAATACCCTAGAGACTATTGTTGCACTCAGAAAGTTCCTTCGAGGTGTGATTTTTATCACACATCGGTTACATATTCTAAGTAGGACGCCGTTAGACATTTGCATTTTTACCTTTGCTGAGGAAGGCAACAGTAGTGGCCGAAACGTCCATAACTATTTTTAGCCAGTGTCAACTTTTTTAATTCTTTTTTACCAGTTTTTAACATGCCTGGCTACACACCGAACATTTTTAACTACAATATTATATGAAGTAGCATAAAGCATCAGAAGCACAAAGTTCAGCATTTTGTGGAAACTGCAGGCAGAATAAAACCTCCTCACAAGGAAGTGGGAAAAACAGAGGGACCCAAACTTTGGCCACTTCCTGTACAAATTACTTCTGGTTCCCTCTCCTTTTTTATTGGTTCCTGACCCTTTACCCTTTCTTACCGCAAAATATTCAGCAATGGTAAGTAATTTTTTCCTAATTTTCCGGCTTCCTAGTACCTTGGGATTGCCACTTCCCGACCCCTCTTTTCTTATCTCCTTATATAGTAATTATAGTAAATAACAGTAAATAACTGAGAAACAGCAACCAATGAAATGATTTTTAGCTCGTGATAACCAGGATTCAAGGGTAGTAGAGGCCTTCTTAATTGCATCTGGGTTTAATTGTATCGGTCATACTTATCAAAGTCCCCACCTCTTCCCCATTTCCCCACACAAAAAGGGGATATTTGCTTACATTGCCATTCCTGAGGGCTAGTCATTAGTCAATCTGGGGCACATAAAAGGCCTCCACTTTTGGCCTCACAGAAATATAATTTGTACTTGCAAATACACCACAAGCAGTCTCTCTTTCAGTTCAGGTTACATTGAGCAAGAGAAACATAACGCACAAGAAAATCAGCTGCTGCTGCTGCTGCATAAAAACGAAAACATAATGCATGTTAGGTGAGCTGGAAGGAAGGACTACAGGCAAGGGGCATAGCTAGGAATTTCTGGGAGGGCGGAGGGGTTGTAGCCAAATGGCCATAATTTCTTATGCTGTTTCGTTTCTTACTATTATTCAGTAACTACTCGCCTTAAAACTTGATTTCGTGAAATAAACTCATGACTTTCAAAACATCGGCATGAAAAAGTGCTCAAAGATTGTCCTTCAATGAGGCAAAGATTTACTGAAATAGATTCATTCGTGCAAATCTAGACATCTGGCCAGCATGTTTCTTTTCTCACGGTCTGAATTTTGACAGATGTGCAATCATAATTTTTAGCGAGACAGAGAGAGAGAGAGAGAGAGAGAGGCTAGAAGAAATGTCCTTGTCAAAAACCAAAAATTAATATAATGGTGTTGATTCAGTTAGCAAACTAATACTAACAAATTCCTTCATTCTGCAACAAGGTCATAGGATACATTTATCAGAGAATGGGAATCATTTGATGCACAAAGTTATGAAATGCCTACTCAACAATTGCCTTAAGTGATAAAGTGGTCTTCTACAACGAGAAGTTATGGTGGAAAGCGAGATGGGAGCTAGGCGAGGCCTGGGAGAGAAACTCAAGAACCTATAAGAGGATACGCTATGCCACACAAGTGAAGTCCTCCACCCACAAGCAGTCACCTCAGTGTTCTCACCATTCTCCTATGCAAATCTACTGTGCTGACAGATAGGCTATCATCCCTGGTTCTTACGCACACGTACGCATACAGAAAATTGCCTACCATGCTCGAAAAAAATTCTCCCCTTTCCCTCGCCTTTCCATGCCTACCATGCAGGCTTTTAGCTTAAAGGAGCTACGTCACAGATACCGCAACTTGAAAAAGCTGGCAAGTTTTTTCAAGTTTGTCATTCGTAATCCGTCTTAATCTCCCTCAGTCGTAACCATCCTTGTTTAGTTTTGGTTAATTGTCACTTCTTTGGTGTTTTTCTAACTTCGGAAACTATTATTTTGAGGTTTCCGTTAATGAGAAAATAATTTTGTCAGATCAGAAAAATGAATGAAAACGCCGTGACATAGTTCCTTTAATAGATGGCTTGTATTTCAATGACGGATATGAGCCACACTCATGATCTTCATCCTGGATACTGACTATGACTTTTTTCCTCAATGAACTCCATTTATTTTAAACCATTAATTTTCTGAATAATTCACAAATTCAATCAACGAAAAAAGAACAGCTGTGCTTTTTAATGCAAAGGATCAGATTATTTACTGTCAGCGGTAAAACTAGTAGAACCTGCTCCTATGTTCAAATTTGACAAGAATTGTTATTCTTAAATTATTTTGGTGAAAATCCTGGGCTGGGCGTAAAGGCAAAAATGGCTGGCTACGCCCCTGCAGACTCACAACCCATGGGTCACATTTCCACCGATAGCAGCTGACATTCGCATGCATTTGTATTGCATGTCCCTCTCATCCTACTAACCGTGAGTTGAACGTAGTCTAAATTATAACAAAAGGAGCTAATGATAGGCTGTTTGTTTGTAACCAACAACAAGGCAGCAATGACGTCGACGATGCAAATTTAAGTTCGGGTTTCCTATATCAAAAGATCAATACTAAGATTTTGTATCTATAGCAAATGTTGACGATTGTGATGAGTTCTTTGTGCACCTATTTGATACGTAATTGGAGGGTGATCGCGTGGGTGTCCAATTACAGCTGTCCAATTCGAGCTTTTTGTAATCGGATAGCTGTAATCGGACAACTATGCTGCACGCGTGTCAATCGGGTGCACTGAAATGGGTTCCTTTTCTAGCTGTTTCTCCACTGCTTGCAAAACTGATAATTAAAAACACATCCCCAAAGGGCATATAGATTTTCTAATCTCGCACTTTGTTATAAAAACTATTAATTGGTAACTGGACTTTGTGTTGTACAATGCAGAGGTAATTGTGCTCGTAATTTCAAATCATCCTCGCGCAACGCACTCGGCCGATTTAAAATTACTCACCCGATTACTCCTTGGATAATTTGTGCTCCACTCAGTCCATGCAATTACAGTTTTAATAAAAATAACTATTGCTTGCATCTCTGACTAGATGTGCTATACTGAGGTGACAGCTTCAATGTCCTCTGGTTGTATATAACGGTCAGACAGACAGACAGACTGACGGCCTTTATATTAGTTAACCCTTTCACTCCCAGAGTCAGTTAGAGAGACATTCAGGTGATTCTGACATCTTAGTCTGAGGATGAAATCCTACAGTGTTACCATTCAAATGAAACCTCTTCAGCAGTACTTTCACATGACACTTTTTATATTTCAGTATTTTACAAATGAAATTTGGGATTCGTCTTGAATATTTTTGATTTTAGGCACTCTTGGGAGTGGAAGGGTTAAGCTACTCTAAAATTCGAGTTAAAATAAAGTTTATGTTATGTGTTTTTTTAATGTTATTTCAGCACGATTGAAATCAAAGCTCTGCAGCCTGTGGGGTCGGTTTGTTGGGTAGTATTAAAAATCCTATAACTAATTCTTGAAGCTAGCTGACACCGCATTATTTAGAAACGGGACCTCACGCAAAACACGGAATGTGTTGTAGTCCAGCTATTTTCTTTCTGTTACCTTGCACAGAAGCTTAGCTGGGCACAGAGTCAAAACATATTTTAAAACGTGAAAAAGAAACGAAAGAGACTAACTTACCACGAAAAATTCCACGGATTCTGAGTAAGCAGTCTGATCCCAAAATAATAAAACCAAAATGGGACTGGGAACGAATGAGCTCGTTAAGCGCGCGCGCAAAGCTTCATCCCTAGAGGCTGACGAGGGATGAAGAGACAGGCAACCATCTGAAAGCACAACTAATAGCTAGGTAACTTGGAAGATTAGTGCATGCAATGTGAGTATAAACAGCTTTTATTGCGCACGTCGCATGTCGGCTTTGTATGCTCTGCATGCAGACTCCGAAAGGGAAGGGAAAGGCGATAATTATTATTCCAAGCGTGAGACAGGACCGAGGAGCGCGAGAGGAAGAAAGGAAAGAGGACAGGGGAGACGCGTGCTGCGTGGGAGGCACTCCCAGTCACACTCCTTTCCCTCCAGGGGAGAGGGGGGAGGGGCGTTGGAAGGATATAAGATAAGATAAGATAACTCAAACCTTCAAGGAAAATCGTAAAAGGTTCGAGTTATCGAGGGGAAAATTAAAAAGAAAATGACCTGAAGGGAAAGAAAAGCTTCGAGTTAGCGGGAAGATCGAGTTACTGAGGGTTCGAGTTACCGGGAGTCTACTGTATCTACCTGACAACGAATATAAACTAATAAAGGAATAAAATTTAAAACAAGAAAGGATGCTCCTCTTGGGCAGTGTTCTCCTTATCAGGCGGTAACCGGTAAAATTTACCGCTTGTAGCACCGCTTGTTACCGGTTAGAACCACACACTAAGGACTGGATTAGAAACATCCAACAGTTTGGGATCGTGAAAGAGTTATCATCCGATTGAATTATGAACAGATTTTTGTCCGTCGTACTGCGTACCACGTAAGTCAAGTTTTAGTAACTTTTCTCATTTTACATGCGTTTGTACAATATTAGACGTAGTCTTATCATCTCGACATTTCTAAGTTCGTTAGATATTAGTCTCATCTTCTCTACGTTTCTCCGCACGTTTCTACCTTAGAAAGATGTTAGTCGTATCTTTTTAACGTTTCTCCGTATGCTAGTACATTCCTAAGGTATTAGTCTTCTCGACATTTTCCATGCCATGCGATCGTGTGTTCGTCAGTGGTGTAAGGTCTTATCTTCTCGACTGTCGACATTTCTCCGTACGTTAAAACATTCGAAAAATATTATTGTTATCTTCTCGACGTTTCTCCGTGTGCTAGTTTATTATATAGACAAGAGTGGTTAGTGGAAAACAGACCACTCGCAAAGTTCATACGAAACTACATCCGGGACTCAAGTGGCGTATTTTCCATATCCTCAAGTGCTAGTGAGGATATCAATGACGTCATTTCCCGCCCTTAAACTGTTGTTTGTGCCAAAATACTCTTGTCTATACAATAAAAAGAAAATTACACGGTGGCTTGAAGATATGAATTTTATTTTCGTGTGGTAAGAAACAATATTTAACTCACTCGCTGCGCTCGTTCGTAAAATATTGTTTTCACAACTCGAAAATAAAATTCATATCTTCGCACCGCCGTGTAATATCCTCTATATATTCGTAATTTAGATGTTGTTAGTTGTATCTCCTTAACATTTCTCCGTACGTTAGCATTGTCGTAAGATATTAGTGTTATCAACTTGACGTCTATATCCGTACGTTGGTTTGTTCAGGTTTGCTCGTAACGTACCTTTAGTATTGTCTTCTCCTCGAAGTTCTTCGTTTGTGCCTTTGTAAGGAGTATATCTCACCTTTTAGGCGTTTCTCAGTACGTTTTTAGGTTGCTGTAAGCTTTTTCTTCTCGACGTTTATCTGTACGTTAATACGTTCCATGTGACAGGAATTACAAACGTCAACCGTTTGAAGGATTTTCGAGACGTGTGTTAGCCTAGTGTCATGCCGGCAACATTTCGGGTCTCGTGACGACAATTCCACACCAGGGTAGAAAAAGATTTTCAACAGAGCTGCTTTACCGGTCTAAAAAACTGACTTACCTGTTACCCTGAAAACTAGGGAGAACACTGCTTGGGGGCCATGTTTATAAATTTTTCTTAATGTGGCGACCCAATTTTGTCTTAACAAGGAAACATCCGGTGCACGACATAAAATGCCAGCTGACTTCCACTGAACTCCAAGTTTTCTTCTCTCGGTTTTTGGCAAGCGTTCAGCTTTCGGGTGTTGGAAACTAAATCTGCCAATGGAAAATTGCTAGTATGAAAATAGTAAACAGCGTTGCCGCTCCGTTGAAAGGTATTGTTATACAGTACTTTACCTTGTGGCGCAGTTTCCCGGCGGCATTTTTTTTCTCAGCGTGAAATTATTGATATTATTTTCAATTTTGAATTGAACTGGTAACCTATGGGGTTCAAAGGATTTTTAAAATCATGTTTACAGCCCTGCTTTCACCTTTAACCACGGTGCATAATTGGTAAAGTCCAGTGGACATCGCACCAATTAAATTTGAATTGTTCAGTTTAACTTTGTCAAAAATTTGCACGCTCTGCCACAACTCCCAAACTCATAAGGGAAGTCTCCGGAGTCCTGAGGGTTTTCCATGGATTCTGTGGCCACTCTGACTCCTTGGAGCTCTAGAGTCCCTTTTCTCCTCCTGGAAGCTCCGGATCCTACAGTTTTTAAACCGAAACTACCAAAACGTCAAGGTATCAACCCCAAGGGTATACCAAAAAACCTGAAAAACTTCAGTATTTCAACAAGCTATAATAAGGTCTCTTCTGTTGGCCGAACGATAGTAGTTACTCATTAGTGTTGGTTTGCGTTTTCTTGAACTAAAATGAAGTTATCAGGCATACAATGGTATACCAGTTGGTATACCCTGACACAACTCTAAATGACTTCCCCAGGAGGGGGTACTCCCTTATGTGGCCTACACCACTGGGGCGTGGCGATAAACAGGGTATGGTTTTTGGTTGGCCTTTTGCCCTGCACAGGGCAAGTAATTTTGTGTTAGTCTGTCGTAAACAGGGTCTGAACCTGTTCTAAACAGAGCATATATGTTTACACGATTGTCGTCCTAAATATGGTTAATATATTTACCAGTCATAGATAGGAGATGTTTGGCCGTCTATAGTTTAAAGAACTTTAAAATTACGTACACTAAGTAAGGGAGTGTGTATTTTGTCCTTGTCGTAAAAAGGGTCCTAAAATAAAGGTGTTGTCCTACTCAGGGTCAGTGTATTTTACAGCTTTTTATGTCCTAAACAGGGTCAGGGTTCAACCCCTCAGCGGTACCCCTAAACACAAAATGGGTCAAGTCCCACCTCCCTCCCCGCCCCCCCGCTCCTAACCCGGAATGTCTGCTCCTAAAATTTCCGGAAAACTCTCGGCTACTTCCGAAAAGATCCTCAGGTTCTCATCTTTCATCTTTGACAGCATACAATTTTCTTTCTTTTCAGTTTCTTTCTTCCTTTTTTAAAGACAAAAAGCGTATTTGGTGATGGTTCTTGGCATAAGTTTTTAAACCTAATACTCCACTAACTCTTTTCCCTTTGAAAATAAGTTATTTGTTATGTTAAATGTATCTGATAATGTATCTGCTCTTGGAAAAATTACGTGTTAATCTACAAGAAAAGTGTTAACGAATGACGTTCACGAATCTGAGATATGTCGTGAGTGCGTGCTTTTCTCATTTCCTTGTGGAACACCCAATTAAGACAAAAGACATACATCATACTACAGCAATACAGAAATAGTTTGAATAATGAATATATTATATTTTTTCTAATTTGTTTCCTTTGATTGGCAAGATATTTTTCGCTGTGGAATTTAGTTATTTTTATCGCAGTTTAAGAATTTGTAAATTTGTGTTGTCTTTGTTCAATAAAGTGTTGTAAAAGAAAAAAAGAAGAAGAAGAAATGTCACAAAGCAGAGCCGTTAGTTTAGTTTGGATTGCCGTGTACTGTGAAGGTGAATTTGAAGTCTTTGACTTCGCGTTTTCTTCTTGAACATCTTTGCAACTCTTCACTGAGAGACTCCTGCAGGTTGGTTTTTCCTTGAATTGTTTTCTGTTTTCTATGTCTTCTTTTAAGAGGTTGATTATTCCTCGGCTTGATTTCTTCCTTTCTATATTGAGCTCCTAAATAGAAGTATCTTAATTTTAAGAGAAGAAAAATACATCTTGAAAATCTAGGATAGATCCCATGCGGTAGGCCAAAAATCGGCCTTTCCCCAACCTCGTCCCCAGAGTCTTCTCGGTTTTGAAAGAGCCTGGTGACGAGGTTGGGCGTTTCCCCTACTCCTTAAAACTCACAAATATATGTGCAAAAGAGAGTTTCTGATTGGTTTATATGTCTCCTAAACATGCGTAGTAGGGGAGGTAGGAGATAAAGGGTGCGTTTCTTTGGGAGAATCCGAAAACGGATTTGTGATCCCAGATCATATGGATACTTTGACACCAAAGAAACGCAAAATCCGAAAAAGGATTATTTTGTCATGACAAGACAGGCTAGAGGCACGCAATATATATATCAGAACGATACTTCTCTCGTACTGCCCTAGAATTCGACTACAATGGAATATAAATAATTTATAAACAAGGACAGTATCTGCAGTAGCTCAAGTGAACTCGCTATTTGCGTCCACAATAAGCAAAATCTGGTCCCTGAATTACAGAAATGGTACACAAATGAAGTTATCCTGACGTGTCAATGCTTCTGTCTGTACTTTTGGAGGAGACTTTTCAAATATACGGAACGGAATAATCACCTGAATTTTCTTTTTCACGATCGAACGTTTTGTCACGCAAGATCGAGGGAAAATATGGCGAGAACAGTAAATTTGCATTGAAGACAGCTTGACAGATGTACTATTTTCGGATCCGTCCCCCAAAGAAACGCACGGATCATGAATCCTAAAAATCCGGATTTAGATTTGATCTGATGTATCCACTCGGAGTATGGATTCTTCAGATCAGTAATCCCTGATTAATCCATTTTCGGATTTAGGTAAAGAAACGCAAAATCCGTTTTTGGATACAATAATCCGGATTTGGATTTTCCCAAAGAAACGCACCCAAAGTGTTCTCCACGCGGAACATGCGTGGAGCACGGCTGGCTTTGGCTGTGCGGCCTAGCTCGAAAACAAGATATAAATAATTCATCAATTCGATTCAATTCCAATGGCCACAGACCTTTGTCACGCGGCAACCATGTTGAGTCCCCAGAGAATAAAAAGCTTTGTTTTTGCACGTCTAAACTCGTTTTCAAGTTTTTCACTGCGAGGCTAGACGAGCAAAATGTTTTGTTTTTATGCTAAATAGTAGCTGCGTGAAAAAGGTCTATTACAGACCGTCGACACCATCCACCACCCGTTCACTGCGCACGCCAAATTCACGAGTTAAAAACGTCATCCGTTCTGCACGCACTGCGTGCCTATGTTTTATCACGTTGTAAAGCCTGTCAAACATATAACTATATCCTTGTGAAAGCATGAAGCCCTAAGGGTCTCTTTGAGGATATCCTAATTAACGAGCCAGTGTATCATGACCGCGATAATGAGGCAACAGTAACCCTCTCCACAGGCAGCAATATCATGTAGAAAAGGATGCTTTTATCAAATTCTTGAACACATGTTTAAGGCTACTGATATTTCCCGAGTGAGAGATAATTTCTTATTTGTCCTTGTAAAACTGGCAACTAACTTAATTACTTACCTGTGAGTTATTTCCTTTTGTTGTTTATGTTTCTGTTTTCCAGTGCTTGTCATCACAGACTGCTTATCAAGTCTTGTTTCTCCTGCTTCATTTTTCCTACTAGGTTCGTCCTGTTGGATTGATGACAAATTGATCACCGCAATTACCTTATCACATGATTTTATACATCCAAATTTTCGGATTAAAGACAAATTTATATTCAAGCTTTTCTGTTCTTTCGCACATCTCTCTGCTGACTCAGTAACCATTCTCAATGATCACCTGATTAGTTCCATACTGGCACGTCATTGAAAAAATAGCATTAATTAATCTTCAGCAAAAAACAGCAACAGCAACTCCAGTTTTGCGTGCCAGGTTTATAAAGTCACGGGGTCGGGACCAATCTAAGTTTCGCAACAATGATATCGATTTTCCTTGCATCATACCTGTAGTTTAGTTCCGGTTTAGGGGTATGGTGTCTTTAGCGCCGGTTTCTCGAAGCTTGTCTTCTTAAAGAGCTCTTTTTGGTTCCCCTTCTGCTTCCTGGGAACTGACAATCTTGATCTCTCCTGAAACGGACAGTTCACACAGCGTTATTTTCTAGTTTTTATAAGCACAATAATAGAATAAATTGAGCTTTTCCTCTTCTTAGTCCTTTTCGTCTGCCTTCTTGATTCTTTTTATCTTCAAATTCTATCTTGCCACCCAGTGGCGTCGTGAAATTTCGCGCCAAGTCGAGAGAGCGGAAAGGGAAAGCTGGATACCAGACCTTTCCCAGCTGAAACTAGCGGATCATGCTCATATTATTCTTAACAAAGAGAGAGCAACACATGCAAGGAAAATAATAAAAAAGGTTAGTGTTAAAATGAAACACCGAAACGCACCTGTGAACCATTTATCCCCCGGACAGACGACAAGTCACCAACACGCCAACCTAATGTCCGTCTTCAGACAGGTCTTGTTTCTCCTTCTTCTCCTTTTAGATTTGTTCTTCAAGGATCGTCCTGTTGAACAATAAACTTTTTTGATAAGTTTTTACACACTTTCTTCAGATTAATTCATCCAACACTTAGGCAAGCCAAACATAATAGGAGAGTTTGTGTGAGTTTCGAAATCACTTTAAGTGTCGTTTTGATGTCTATTTTTAGTGTTAATCATTCATACACCCGTTTTCACCCTACTTTCCTTAGCACAGATTACGAGAAGTCCCTCGTTCCCCCTAAAGTTGTGTCTTGTTAAAATGAACCATGGAAACTCACCTGTGAACCAACCCTAGTTTCACCTGAAATTACGTTAATTGTTCACATGAAACATCAAACGCACCTAATAATAATAATAATAATAATAATAATAACTTTATTAACGTGTCAAAACTGTAGTAGCTGAGGGGAAAAGTCCCCTCTACTAATTGTGGACACCTAACCTGCCTAACTAAAACCTGTGAACCATTTATCCCCTTGAGCGGACGATACGTATCCAACACGCCAACATGAGGAATGTCATCTACCACGCCTATCTGTAAGTAAGTCTTCCTCCTCCTCCTTCTCCTTTATTTCTTCTTCAAGTTTCGTCCTGTTAAACAAAAGAATTCTTACTTACGTTTCAATTACACTAGCCTCTGATTAATTCATAGAACACTTAGGCACGCCTAACGTTATATCAGAATTTGTGTGGAGTTTTTGCTATATAAAAGCCTCAAGAAATAGACCCAGGCTTAAGCCCCTTTGCTAGGTGCATACTCGTTAGAACTGCAGTCATAGCACGTAATTACGGACACCCCCTAGCGGGACCTGAACATGAGTCCGTGTAGCCTACCTGTAGGCGTTGGAGTTTTTTCTTCGGCGAGAAAACCCGGAGTTCGCTATCTTGGCCGCCATTTTGGAAAATAGGCGACGCGGAGGAGCGGGACCGCGCGTCTTAAAAATCCAAGATGGCGCCTAATTAGCGAACGGACCGGGTTTTCCGCGATAAAAACACCCAGTAACCGCCTGCAAGCAGGCTAGAGTCCGTGCAAACGGTGTGTCGTTATTAAGCGGAATAATTTTAGGGAAAATGTAAGGGTCGGGACCAGTTTGAGTCAGGCCCACGATCATTTTCAGTGCATCATACCTGTAGTCAGTAGTCTGGTTTAGGATTACTAGCCTGTCGTGTCTTCAGGGCGGGTTTCTCGAAGCTTGTATTTTTAAAGAGCTCTTTTTGTTTCTCCTTCTACTTCCTGGTAGATCAAATCATCATAAAATTATTAGAAAAAGGACAATCATGATCTCTCCTGAAACGGATAGGCGACAAAAAGCGTTATAATTAAATATTGTCTAGGTAATTGTTTCGCATTATTGTCTGCGTCGCTTGTAATTGCTGTGTGCCAGGATTGCAGTGTTTTTCTAACGCGGAAATTTCCCTTGTCGATTACATGAGCACTTTTAAAGTCAATGGAGTGGTCGTTCAACCATGCGTGTGTTGCAATGTTGGAACCTTTTTTAAAGGCTTTTGTGTTTCTAGTATGTTCCTTCACTCTTGTTTTTAAGCACCTTCCAGTCTCTCCAATATAACTCCACGGACAGTCGGCACACGGAATCTTGTAAACAACATTTGTTTGTTGATCAACCGGTGGTCTTGATTTGGGGGAAACAAATTCCTGTTGTAGGGTCTTGAGGGGTCTGCTTGTGGTTCGGGTTGTCTTACCCTGGTTACTCGTCCATTTTTAAAAAGCGTTATGTTTTTTGGGGTTCACACAGCGTCACGTTAGAGTTTCTATTTAAACAATAGAGTCCTTCTGTCGAGGGCACTATCGTGTAATAGGTTGCCCGAGGAAAAAGATGCAAATGAAGTGTAAAAAAAGCGCCAAATTTTTTAACGCACGTGGACGCTGTTACCTGGTTGGTTTCTCGATTCTTAGCTTTTTCCCTATTGGTCAAGTAGTGACAACTCAATGTCATCTATTATTAAGCACAACTGCAGGGAATTTCACGTGTGCTTCAACTGCGTCTGATAAAAAGAAAAACAAAACGATAATTTCGGGAAATGGATAGCAAGGAGACAAGATGAAAGACGATAGGAAAGTATAAGACACTAATTCCGTTTTTTTCTTTCGTTGTCTGTGGAGCCTTGAGAACTAGTAAAATGTGGGAAATTATTCCGGTAATGATTTTGGGCTGGGGAGTGTCCGGGAGGGGTAGAAATAGCCAACGTAATAAATTAAAGGATTGGAATAATTGACACAAAATTTTGAACGCAATCAATCAGAGAGCACGTCAACCGCTCATATTAAGGATAGCAACGAGTGGGATTCCAAGACTTTCACGAAAAGGGCCATCGTCGTTGAACATTATACTGACGGGAAACAAAGTCTAGCCGAGAAAAGCGTGTTACGTCATCAGTGACTAGCACATTGTTTTCTGCATATCTAATCTCCAACGACCATCTCTTCCTGAAAAGAAGAGTGAGCACCGTTGCGTGCGTTTAAATTGTGGCAAGATCTTTATTCTTTGTTTTTCTCACACTCGAATTTAATGTGCTGTAAAAGTCATCTTCCATAATGTCCAACGCGCTGAAACGATATTGCCATGCCGACCGAAGCTTTTAAAATGAAGCACTGATGGCGCTGTTGAGAGAGAGAACAGGGCATGCATTATGGCATACGTAATTGGTACCCAGTTCTCTAGTCCCAGAGGTTCTTCTTCTCCATTCTAAGGCCACAGAGAGATGAGGGACGGGGATGAAAACTCGCCTTAAAGGAGACGGGGACTCAACGCAAAAAAAGAAAAAGATCGGGAAAGAAACAACAACACAGATACTGTTTATTAAATTTATTTATTGACACTTTCTCTTTACAACTGATTATTTAAAAATATATCTTTTAGAATGGTGATAATTTATAAGCAGTGTTCCAGTGTTACCAGAGTTGGGCGTAAGGGAGAGAAGAAAAGCTGGAGAGAAAGGAGGAGGACTGGAGACTGATAAAAGACTTCATGACTGAGTTAGGTCGGGGCAGAAGGGAGAATATATGAAAGGCTCTGGGGCTGGATTCACAAAGCTTTCCTAAGATAAGATGTGTACTATGCATTGTTGGAAAACAAAGTCTATTGTTAAGAAACAATACTTAGGAGTCATCTTGACTTAGGGCAGCTCTGTGAATCCTGCCCCTGGGTAACAGCACATGGACCTCACATGACCTCAAGACAAATTGTTTCCCATCGTACCCTCGCACTTAGTCTACATTTTCAGTCCTTGTAAGTTTAGTTCAAACAATTTGTTTTTCCTGGCCGAAAAAGAGCAAAATTGCCTTAAACCTCTATGACGATGGACACAACTCTAACGAGTTTTTTTTTGTGGTGACACGACAAACACGCACAGGGCATTATTCATCCCTGCCCCTCCCCCCTGGTGTGCGTTTCTCGAAAGCCCCGAAACTTTTCGGGTTGATTTCGGGCACGATAATTCACACCGTATCTTGTAAAATAAAAGACTCTAAGGACGAAACTTTGCTATTAGTTTAACATTTCTTATCTTAAAGACAACCTAAAATAACAGCTTTGGAGAATGAGTGGTTCATACTTTTACAAATGGCTTGCCCAGTCTGCCTGATAAGTATTTTTTCGAGCTCATTTATTTATCAGCTAATGGTAATTATTGGGGCAAACTTAGTACTGTGCTTCACGAAATTATAAAGATTAAAATTTATCTTTCAAAACCAATACAAATTGTATAGCTACCGGAGAATATTGTGCACAGTTTTCGGGCCCGGAAAGTTATCGGGAGTTTTGAGAAATGGGCCCCCAGAATCCTTCTCTCTTCCCTTCCCTAATGCACCCGTCATTCAAGTGAAGGGTTTCCCAAAGTATTTCTATCTGTAATCTGAGGCTACTTTGTCCACATAAAATTAACAGCTGACATTGAACTTTAATTTCTTTTCCCGTGGTCAATCCTCTTTCCTGTGAAACAAAGATACGGGATAATATAATTAGTGCAATTTTTAATTCATCTGGATTTGCCCGGACACAGTGTGGCCAAGTGAGTAGCGGATCTGCCCTCGGAATCCAAAGGTCCCAGATTGTGTCCTTCTGACCACTAGATGGAATTGTAGCAAGGAAATCATAAGTTCACTTTCTAGGCCATGCTATTGACTCACCCTCAGTTTTCTCTCCCAATCTTTAATGGTAAGACACTACGGTTGATGACTCTCCAGCTCCTTTGTCACGTTAGACTACTAAGAAGAGTCAGGCCATGCTATGTAAATAGCTACAGCTGGTCAGCCTTCTATTTAACTTTATTCACTTCAGGGCCACAATGTAAACCTCTTGGTTTACAAGAATAGACCCCTTGCATGTCGTGTGATGCACTTTTCAGTTAACTATGGGATCCAACATAAAGGATATCCAAAATTTAAAGTCAAGGGCATACTGAAATTATCTAAATGGCCAAACTTGAGGCTGTAACATGCTTACCACTAGACAGCCAAACCCTATATTACAAAGGAATGTCTAAATTCAACTTTTAATATACCTGGATTCCGTTTCTTCCCTCATTCTTCGAGCTTGCTTCATGCCCACACGCTTGGTAAACCTTAACAGACAAGGTTGATAAATGTAGAGCTTTCAAAGTAATGACAACATCTCACTGGTTTTATAACTCTTACTCATAAATAGCTAATCAGCTAAAAACAACCATCATTATTACTTGTCAATTGTTAATTGACTGGTTTTCAACAACAAGCATACTCAACTTCAAAATGCGACCAAAAACCGCATAATTCTTATCCTGGCATCAAAACATCTCCGGAAGCAGACAACAGTTTCAAAAAGCCATAGTAGTAACGGAGGGGAGGGAGTACTCAATGAAGTTTTGTATGGGGTGTGGGAGTCTCCCCCAAGGTTCAAACCCTTTCCCCATCACATAAATATTTTTGTCACAACAGTAACATCAGAAAGTGGACAACAGTTTCAAAAAGCCACAGTAGTAAAGGGGGTAGGGGTTACCCCATAAAGTTTTGTATGGGGGGTGAGGGTCTACCCAAAGGTTCCAACCTTTTACAACACATTAGATTGTTGTGTTGTAATGAAGCACATTGTAATGTTATGTTATTGTAAAGTATTAGTATTGTAATGTATCTGTACTGTGGTAAACAAATAATAAAGTTTATGTCAAAACGGTACCTATTGATTATACCAGTCCATTCTCATACCTCAAAGCTGATGAAAATCTGCTGCAAGTAGGCCATTTCCAACTTGTCTTGTGCCTCTTTTTCAAAGTGAGGCCAAGTGCATAACCTTTCATATGAAAGGCTGTAAACCAAGACTTGCTTTGAAAAAGAGATCAAGACAACTCAGAAATGGCCTATTGTGCAAAACTTGCATGATCACTGAGCACTCCATAGTATAATTGGATTGGTCAAAAATAAAAATAAAAATTTAGTGCATTTTTGGAGGATTGCAGTAGCTGAAAGGCACCAGGTTTTTGTATATTTTCACTCATAATGTGCCAATGAAAAAGGTACCCATTTCAGGCGGGGCCACATAAATTATAGCCCACAATAGGAAGCACCCCACTCCCTAGGGGTATTTAAGGACTGTCTATGATGGCTACTCCCACAAGGCAAATGACTTACCAATCAAATATGACAGGGCAGTACTGACTGATGTACACAAATAGCAAGATTGGGTTGGGAGAAATCCACACTTCATCAAGTCTGTTTGCTATTGCTACGGCCATAAGCTGGGCACACCTTGCTGGAGGCATTCTTTTACTGTCTTGTTGCACAGTTGCCTTCTCTTTAAATTGCTGCACACAAAACAAGTGTTGAACAAATAAATAAACAAGCATTTAAAGCATTGTAAAGTGCTTAGCACTTACAAGGATAAATGCTATATAAATATTATTGTATCATTGTATTAAACAACCTTAATATTGGTAGGAAATGCTTTCAACCCACACACCTCACTAGTGTGTCCAGTGTCAGCAGAACCCAACAAGTTGTTCTGGCAGAACACCTGTTTGGAAGGCCAAAATTACTCAGATTGAAGGACGACACCTCAAAATACAGTTGTATTTTTGCAAAGGATATGACTATGGGGAAAAAGGAGATCTTAGCAAGGGTTATTAGAATCCAAAAAGAAAAATGTGGGTAACCACGCATTTTGTAGAGATAATTAAGCAACCATAATTCTAAAAAAGTGTTAAAATATAAAGAATGTATGGCAATTTCTTTCCAAATTTATGCTCAATTATCTCTGAAAAATGAGTGGTTAGCTCCAATTTTCTTTTTAGATTCTGATAACCCTTGCTAAGATCTGCTTTTTCCACAGAGTCTTAAACCGCGCAAAAATATTATTGTATTAACTTACAATTGCTTACAAAACCTGAATATCCCAAGATGCGCAGAACGTATGCACAGTAACAAAAGGAGGCACCGTCCTTTACTGTGGTGGAAACTAGAGTTTTCTTTGGTGAAATTTTAACTTAAACTTTTGTGATATCAAAGACTTGTTTTTTTTTCTTTTTGCAAGGCTAAATACAGTACATGTATGTTGTTAAGAGTGTGAAATAAGGTCAGCAGGCATTTTGGAAAGCCAACAGCAGCTAGGAAATTCTGTTCTTTAAAATTGTCTGTCACTAAAATTGTTTTGTTAAAGAGCTGAAGAATCTAAACAGACCCACCTATGAGCAAAAATGCAACTAGGTATGTATCTCTTGTAAGAGGAGGCTTAGGCACATACCTTGTTGATATCTTCGGTGAAGGCATTTGCCACAACATCAGTTTGAATTGGTCCAGGGCAGACCAGTGTCACTCCAATGTCATGCTCGTACACCTCCATGCGCAATGTATTAAAATAACCCTACAATGTCACAACAGCATGAGTAATTTATTGCAGAAATTTACACAAGAGAAAATAACTCACATCTTACACTACTCTACACGATCAGAGCTGGTAGTTCAAGGTTTAGTCTCTTCATCTTCTCCACCCCCCCCCCCCCCACCCTGTATAAATGGGTAACTTTGGCAAACTGCTTGGAATGAATTAGCATCCTATCCGGGTTATAGCGCTAATATTCCTAGTCACATTATAGTAAAGAAACTGCAATTAAACACTGAGTGTGTGCCATTTGTAGCCTGGCATGTGTGTGGCTTTATCTTTTCCCTATATTAGATCAGAATGTTACTGGACAATAATTGCCCAGGGACCAAAATTTGCTTGCCATATTTCGTCGAATAACAGCCATCCCCCAATTATATTGCCCCCCCCCCCCTTGGTGGAAGTATCATTCAAAACAATCACCTCCCTCAAATAATCACCCCCCCCCACCACCCCTGACCCTTGAATAATCAACCCCCTCTTCCAATCCTGCCCCTTTGTTTTTCCTCCTCTCTGATTATGCTGAAGTGGAGTCCAATTCAGCAAGACTGATTCATCATGAATCACGCTCTGAAGCCAAGGATGTCGACATTGAAAATTACCAAATTGAGAACACTTAGAAAGCCTGTGTTCAGTTCACCTGACGTGACAAAACAAAATATTTAGGGCACGACTCCCAGCAAGCAAGTTCCCCTCAATTAATCACTCCCCTTTCTTGGTGCATAAAAAGATACAGTAATCTAAGGGAAGGTACGTTTTTTTGGGGGGGGGAGGGCTGGGGAATTTTGGTATTTTTTTTCCAAAAAAGTGTTGGCCCTCCCTCGCGTTTTTAACAAAAAAACTCCTGACCCCCCACCTTTAGGTGACTGACAAAAGTGCGACCCTCCCCTCACTACTACATGGTATGTTCCATGCTGTAGAAACCTCAGAACGTTTCGCTTGTGAACGCAAAGTGTTTGAATACTTATATATCTCGATGTTTAATGTGTGCGCGCTGAAACAAGGAAAATGCGAACAATCAGTGTGGGATATTTACGTTTTATAGCTAAGTTTGAATATGGAAGTATAAACCTTGACTATTATAAAAGTTTTGCACATAAAATATCTAAGGGAAAATACACGCGCTTCCTTCTTCGACTAGCCGGCATTGCTGTTGGTTATTTTAACAGGTAAGGTTTATTTGTTTAGCATGCGAAATCTGCCTCTCAAAAACAAATATTTCCTACATTTCCGAATTCTGTTAAAGGCAGACAGGCCTCTGTAGGAAAAGGAAACTTCTCGCACACGATTGAAGCATCATTAAAAACTTACCTATGAAGCCAAACATCATCTCGCTTGTCATGGCCGCTCGTGTACTCGATTGTACTTTGAAAACAGTACTCGTGATTCACCCTGGATGGTCATTTATTACACCAGAGATAAAATATTTAATAAATTATTAAACCAGCGTATATCACATGATGTTTCTCACTTTCCAGGTAGGCTCTGCGTGATCTAGCTCAATTTCCGCTCTATAAAAGTATTACACAAATCTTCTTGTCGTACCATCATCGCGCGTTCTCAACTACGATCAGTACTATGGGTATAGATTTGCAATGAATCAATGGGGGGAAATGTTCATGCAGTGAATGCGCAGAGTTTGTGAGAGGTGGTGGAGTACTTTGTGGTTATTGTGAGTGCGCCCCAGTACGTCACGAGAAATTGACAGATCCAAATTCCGAGGCCACACAAACAGCACAGGATGAGCAAGAAAACCAACCAAGAAGTAGCATTTGGAAAGATGTCTCACTAGGGTGGATTCCAGATCCAAAAGGCGATTATACTCGCTTTTCCAATTCCCTTTTGGCAGAATTCCCATTAAAAAATTCTGGAAAAGATGTGTGACCCTCCCTTGAATAGCTCACATGAGGTATGGCCCTCCCCTTTTGGTGCTCGCTTTCACTGATGACCCTCCCCTCTGAGGCCCCAGCCCTCCCCCCCCCCCCCCAAGAAAAAACGTACCTTCCCTAAATTTGAAGGTAGCTTATATCAAACCTGAATGGCAAATTTAGTTGCGCTATAAGTGGCTTGACCAGGAGAGCCTAAAATAAAAGAAAATCATAAATAGTTAACCTTGTTATTAAAGACGAACCTCTGGCTTGACCAACCTGACTAGCTGGGTCTCCTGAAAATAGTCTGCCACGTAATTGCATGAGAGTCAGAAAGAAAAAAGCAGTTTAAATAAAAGTTCTGATGAATAAGAATTGTTTATTTTATTGTGAATAGACAGATAAGATAGGATAACTTTATTATATCACAGTTTTTCTCATGACAAAGATAATTGCAAAGTTTGCTGTCTTTGCGATTTTGACTACAAAAGGCACGTGGTTGAAAAAATTATTTTAATCTTGTTTTCGAGCTAAATTTGACAACAAATTTTCCATCCTGAAAATTAAATCCTTTTAATGAGAAAATAACTCACTGAGGGAGCGGTCATTATTTAGAGCAGGGGAGGGGGTGGATGATATTAGGGAGGGGTTATGGATTTTTGGGAAGTACTGGAGGAGGGGTTATGGAACATCCACAGAGAAAAAAGGAGGGGTTCCTAGAAATCACTGAACACTATGGCTTTATTGTTCTAGTTTTGCACTAGGAATCGGCTTTGCCACGTGGTGGCCAGTGTTCCAGACCTAAGAATAACCTGATCAAATAGTTCTGGTTGATATTCATTCTCTTCTATCCCACTGTTTCCCGACTCTGCCGACTCATCCAAATCTCAAGAAGAAGAATTGAATAGACTTGAACTGGGCAAATAAGGAAACAGAGAGTTAGAAATATTCATGAGTTTATATGGGAAAGGAACGTATTTGACAGAGTAACTTCATCCTTTGTCCTGCGTATTATAAATATTATGAAAGTAAGAAGCAAACCAATGCACATTGATAGCAGGTCACAAGGGGATGAGCAAAGCCAAGCAAGTGAGAATGACACTCAGATGACTGCTGATGCTCTGTGAATGATACGTGTGGTTTTTCCGCTGGCTGAGGTACGAAAGAAGCGGAAAACGTTTTTCTCACACACTGCTGGGAGTCTGCGTTGTAGTGTATTGTGTGGGGGGTATAAGGTCACATGGCTCGGTGCTAAGTTCAGTTTGTTTTTTGTCATCCGCCATTGCCTGACATGCCCCACCGACCCACCCTTAAAGTGTTTGTTCAAGTTTTTGAGAAGTGGTAATAGGCTTATAAGGTGTCGCCAGTTCTTCATTCTTGTGAGCCCTTGTGGGATTATGAGCTCTCCACCAGTTTGCTCAGGTTTTTTCATGTAAAGAATGTTTTATTACAATGTTAGTATCAATAAAGGTCAGGCTGTGTGGTTCAGCTTGGCATGGCTCCCAGTAGTGTGTGAGAAATTAAGGCTACACATGCTAAGAAAAACTTTTTTGTGGCTAATGCATCAGTTGACATTTGAAATGTTCCAGTTCGTGTTTAAGAGCATTGTCATAACATTGGCTTTTGAAGTGAGGGATTTCTTACACATCTGAAAAGCATTATTTTTACTTTGTCCTCGGCTGACCTTCAGGTTGTTTACTAAGTTTGAGAGATAGTCAGGTACACAGAAGCCCAAAATGTGACACCCACGGACATTTTTGTCTGATTTTTGGTAATTTAGCTATTTTTACTAACCCCAGTACGCTGATTTCGAAAATCATTGTTGCCAAGCTCAATTCTTGTGTTAAGATGGTGTTTTGGGGCATTTAATTATGACGTCATTGTCCAAATAAGGAGTTTTCTTTTAGTAATTTTATGTTTAATAGACCCAGAAATTCTCTCACAGCATTTTTGGTGTACTGTAAAGATGATTCTAAGAATTTCTGACAGTTTTTGCACTGTTTCTATGAATATGGATCCTTCACATGACAACTGATCCCACCCTCTCATATAAAATTTACCTTATCACCGATATAACTTTGCCTTTTTTTAAAGTCGAATGTGATTCTTGTTTTAATAAAAGTTGCAATTGAAAACATGCAACCCTTTCAATATTGGCAATAGCACAAGTTCTTTGCAATTGGAAAACCTTCCCGTGCCTACCCTAATTAAGGTAAGGTAAAAATTTTTTTAACGGCTAATTCAAAGGTGAAAACTAATGAAAAGACAGAGGGTGGATTTATTTGAAGCGTATGCGTATTGCTGTCGCATTTGCCCGTTGGAATTTTTGCATTGTTTTGAAGATTAAAAACAATATTAAATTCCAATGTGCAAATGCCAGAATTAGAAGCGGAGTGCGACTGGAAAGAAGGGTGGCGGCATTGCTGGTATCACAAAGACACCCTCAGCAGTTAGCAGATGGGCTTTATTCCACAACCTGTGTTGCCACATTGCTGCACAAACATCAGCGATGTTTGACAAACACCAAGACGACAGCTTGATCCACAAAAAGAGTGCTAAGGAGAGACAGAAGCAAGAGAGCGACGACAGCTTGATCCACAAAGAGAGTGCTAAGGAGAGACAGAAGCAAGATAATGAAGCTGAGAATGCTCTACATTCTACACAACAAAAATTTGGGGTGTTCTCGTCACAGGCAAATGGGACACTGCAGAACATTGCCACAAAAGATCTTGCGACTCCAGAAATTGAACAGTCTCTCGTCCAAGCTCATTCTTTGGGACAGACCCAGCTTGAAAGATTCGTGGAGCGGAGGCTGCTGTCTGCAGACAGAGAAGAAGAAGAACGGGTACAGGAAGAAGGGGCAGAGGAAAACGTTCTTGACTGTATTCCCAAGAATAATCCGCCTACATTTGCCAACCTTTATGAAGGTAAAAGTGCTGCAACTAGCTCTGAGAAGAGAAAGATTCTGCATGGGGACCGGCGTATCTTATGTCGTTTAGTGACAGGGTATGAAGCCAGATGCGAGGTAAACATAGAAGCCATATTCCAGCATGAGCTAAGGCAGAAATAAGCCACGCGAATGGGAAACAAGTCTATTTTAGCAGACGTTCTGATAGAAAAGTTCAAGCACCCGGAGTCAGTTACAGTTCAAGGAAATGCTGCTTTGTTCATCGATGGCTTTGCTCTGGTAGCAGCTATTGGAAAACCAGAAAAAACAAAGACTTTTGGTGGCTTTGCGGACTGCTACGTGGATGCTGTGTTACAGAAAGGTTCTGGATACCAGAGGATCGACGTGTTTTTTGATCATTATCGCAGGCACGCCATCAAAGCAATGACAAGAAGTCAACGCTCCAAAAACACGACGCGGCCTGTGCGCAGAGTTATTGAAGGAAGAGAGGTTCCATTGCCGGTGAAGTGCCAAGCATTTCTGGCACTAGGAGACAACAAAGCGCACGGTTCGCACTTATCGTGCAAGCACCTGCTAACACTACATGGTAGTATCTGGCCGTTGTTCAAACGAAGAGGATGTTCTCTGCCGTTTTGAGATCCAACCACAAAGAAGCTGATACGAGGTTCGTTCTTCATGAAGTCGCACATATCGACAACGTTGCAGTTTCCGCTTGAGACACAGGCGTGCTGTTACTTCTCCTGGCGCATCGTGTTAAGCTCTCATCAAAGGTGTGGACATGGGCAGGAACTTCAAAGAAGCCAAAGTACATACCTTTGGAGGAGGTCTCAGCAAATCTTCGTCGTAACTCGTCAAGTGCATTGTTACAATTTCACACCATCACCTGCTGTGACAGCACCTCGTTCACTGATCTGTGGACATTCAAAGAAGACTGCGTGGACGGTTTTCACAGAGCACTTTGATCTTCTCTCCTCAGTGGGCGAACATGTCCTCGATCCTGACACCATCGCATCTGCAGAAAAGTTTGCTTGTCGAATGTATGAGACATCGGAGGACTCATTTGACTTGGCTTGTGTCGTGCTACTTGGCAACATCAGTAGCCCAGAAAAGCTACCACCAACCAGCGACGCGTTCCAGCAACACTTGGAGAGACAACACTACCAAACCGCGGTGTGGGGCCACGCATGCATTCAGAAACTGGTGCTTTCGAACCCAGACGAGACAGACTGGATGCTAGCAGAAGATCTACTGGTCCCTGTATTTATGACACTAGATCCAACCCCGAAGGCCTGTTTAGAGATGGTTTCATACCGATGCACCACTGGCTGCATGACTCTTGGCTGTAAATGCAGAGAGTCGCATGTCGTGTGCACTGGATGCACCAAGACCGACGCAATTTGCTGAATCAACCGGCTCTAAAATGCATTCAAGACGCTTGTCTGAATAAAAAGTAATATTAGTTTGAAGTATTTTTGAAAGAGTTTAGTAGATTTATTAGTAATATTTACAATTATAATGATTACAATATTATAGACAGATTTAAACCTAAGAGTAAGAAGCAACGTCCTGTTAATTTGATTTCGTTAATTTGACGTGAATTCAACCAAAGTCACCATCATGAGCCCGTGACAGACAAAGTACATTGTGAAATGGCTTAGATTCAGCAATATACAAGACGAACAATAAAGTTTTATCTCCAAGTGTAACAACGATGATGCCATCTCCATTTTCCCACTATAAAGCTGAAAAAATGGAAAACTCGATACACGGACATTGTCATGACATCGTTCTTGATGCTCGTTAGCTCATGGATTCAGCGTGGCATGACCATAACATTTTTTTTCTTATTTCAATTGCAACTTTTTATTAATACAAGAATCACGTTCGCTTTTCAACAAAATGTCAAAACTATACCTGTAATAAGGTGAATTTTATATAAGGGGACGTGGTCAATTGTCGCGTGAAGGCTCCATATTCATGGAAACAGTGCAAAAACTGTCAGAAATTCTTAGAATCATCTTTACAGTACACCAAAAACGCTTTGAGAGAATTTCTGGATCTATTAAACTTAAAATTGCTAAAGGAAAGAAAACTCCTTATTTGGACAATGATGACATAATTAAATGCCCCAAAACACCATCTTAACACAAGAATTGAGCTTGGCAACAATAATTTTCGAAATCAGCGTACTCGAGTTAGTAAAAATAGCTATGTTGCCAAAAATCAGACAAAAATGCCCGTGGGTGTCACATTTTGGGCTCCTGTGTACCTGACTAAGAGGCCCTTGGTTTAATGGCTTTTTCATGACAGTTACTGTGTTTAATTTGCACCAATTCAAGCACTAATGGCCTATTAAAAGTATTTTGTTTAAAGGAGGGGTTATGAATTTTTTCAACCACTTCAAGAAGGGGGCAGAGAAAGTTACTATCTGCTAAAGGAGGGATTACAGACTTATGCTGTTTGGGGCTAAAAAATCATCCACCCCCTCCCCTGCTCTAAATAATGACTGCTCCCTAACTGGATCCTAGGAAAAATAAAACGTAACAACAAAAGCTCAGAATTTGTCTTTATCTACTGCACAGTGGGTTTATTTTTGCAAGTCATTTATTTCAACTGAATGCTAAAAAATGCTCAGGGAATTGGGAGTGGCCACACTCTATTTTACTCTGACATACTCACCAACTTTGCCAGCCACACTGCTTGTGACAACAATCTGCCCTGACTTCTGCTTAATCATGTGTGGAAGAACTGCCTTGGTCAAAGAAATTGGTCCAATGACATTAATATCCAACATGGCTTGGTCAACATCAATACTTGGCGTGTCAAGAACAAGACTTCGTTGGGATCGGCCACTATTGTTCACCAAAACGTCAATCTAAATACAAAATTATTAAAAACATAATTATTTTAAAAAACTCCGTGCAATCAGTCATTGGAGAATTACATATAATCAGTATATGTTTCATGTACAATGTGTAGTTCCAGAAAATATCCATACTCCCCCCATAGAATTGATTCTAAATTCCATGGAGGGTGGGGGGTCTCAAAGGCCCAAAAACTTAAAGCAATGTATGAAGCTAAATTGGAATTTCCAGAGGGATGGGGGGGGGGGGGGTCATAGGGCAAATCCCTTCCATGGGGGATATGGATATTTTATGGAACTACACAATACTGGACAGAAGTAACCTAAAAGGTTTAGGAAATGCAAGGTAGAACATTAAAGGAAGGCCTAGGGAATGCCAGGAGAACCCTTAACGGGACACTAAGCAGAATGCTTTAGGAATGCATTCCCTGTTAGGTTACTTCTGTATGTACCTACTGTAGCTAAAACCATCCCTGTAAAAATAGTGTGTGACGTTATATAAGTGACGTAAGAACCTTGGAACGAGAGAACCTGGGAACGAGGTTAAAAACCTCGTCCGAATTTGGTCGATCTGTTGTTAGTGTGTTTGTTAGTTCGGTTACTGTATATTATTCGAGTAGACAGCCAAATAAAAGGACATTGGTGGATTTATTGTCAGTTCCTCTGCCTGGCAACATTTGGCGACCCTGCCAGGACCATTGTTCAACCGATGTCTTGCGTTGTTTTGTGTGGAGACCGTAATCAAAGCGAAGGAATGCCGATCGAAGTAATGGCGGTGAACTGTGGTTTGCGTATCCTTTAACTGCACTGGAACATAAGCTTATGTGGTAACAAGAAGAAAGATGATGGATTCAGAGCTCGAAGAACTGCAACTTCAAGTTGAGGGAGGAATTTGTAAGCTCCCGATCGTGGAAATGGAGCAGTTAGCGGAGCATGTGGGTTTGGAATCAAAGGAATACAAAGGAAAGAGTAAGCTTGCCATGTCGCGGATCGTTCGTGCAAAAGTTGAAGTTGAGCTTGAACAAACGGAAAGTAAAGTTGAATATCTTACGGAACTTAAGAATTTTATTGCTGGGACGCCACCACCACTCGAAGAAACAGGGCAAAACAAAGAAGAATCGGTAAAACCGAAATTGGAATACGAAGTACAATGTAAACAATTCGAGGAAATGATGGAGTCGTACAAGAAGAAAATGGAGCAGGCTTCGATAAAGCAGGAGGACACAAAAGCACCAAAAGAAGGTAACGTGTCACTCATTGATGTAAAAACTGCTCTTAGGAGAGATTTTAAGATCATGGGTGTTATTGGAGGAGAGGAACAAAAGGACAGATTGTCCTTCGTTAGTTTAATTCGCCAAATAGATGCAGGGCTTGAGAAAGGATATAAAGAACGGGAGATAATTGATGCAGTTATTCGTGCTACACTGTATTAGCCCCAACTTGAAGTTGAGATCATACTTAGAAACCATGAAAGAGCTTACCTTAGCAAAACTAAGGCAGATGTTAAGAGCCCATTACAAGCAGAAGTCAGGTACTGAACTGTACCAAGAACTAACAACAATGTGCCAGTCACCGAAGGAAACTCCCCAAGACTTCTTAATAAGGGCCCTTGATCTAAGACAACAGGTTCTCTTTGCATCGCAAGCTGAGGGTGGTACTGTAAAATATGAATCATCTCTGGTTCATCCCTTGTTTCTGCATGCTGTTGAAACTGGCCTACAAGATGAATCTGTCCGTAATAAATTGCGGCCATTCCTCCAGAAAGTAGATTTACTGATGAAGAGTTAATGGAACAAATCAATGTGGTTGTATCTGAAGAGTCAGAGTGAAAGGGTAAGCTTGGAGCTACCAATCACAAAAACATCAGAGTAAATTGTTTGGAAGTTGAAGGCGAGCAGACCGAATCAGGTGGTCAAATGCAGCAAAAAAAGCCTGGGTCAAAAAAGGAAGCGAAGTCTGACAGGCCTGACAGATTAATGGTCACCCTTGAGGCTGCCCAATCGGATATTGCTGTCTTGAAAGAAGCCACGGCTTCCCAGAATACCAAAGAGAGAGACAGAGTTCACTTTAGGCAACCATTTGAGAACCAAAGGAGACGTGTCTGCCCAGCATGCCAAACAGCAAACCAAGAGTTCTGTGACCACTGTTTCCGCTGTGGTTCAAGTGACCATTTTGCACGAGGATGTCGCGGGGGTGCAGCCAACATACCAAATCAGGGAAACCGGAGGAGGCTACCACCGCGGGACAGGGAGTAGCTGATGACCACATTAAAAGGTCCCATGTTTGTGTTAACTGTGGCAGGAGAGGATTATCTCTAAAGCAATGTTCCAATTGTCATTCAGTACATTACTGTTCTCAGAAATGCCAAAGAGCCCACTGGATTAAGCAGAAGCAGTTGTGTAGTGCAATCAAGTATCTGTCTAATGAGGAGAAAAGAGATGTTTCTGACAGTGGCATGTATGTTAGTCACCTAACACCAAACCAACATGCTAAAGTTGCAAAATTGGTGGGAAAGAGATGTATGGTTTAGTGTGTTATGAACAATGTTCAAACTGAAGCATTATGGGACACTGGTGCCCAAGTTTCTATTGTTTCCAAGGATTGGATTGCTGAGAACCTGCCTACAGCTGAGAGTCGTCAAATGGATGAACTGCTTAATGACAAAGGACTTGATCTGAAAGCAGCTAATGGTACAGAAATCCCATATGAAGGATGGATTGAAGTTTCTTTCAAACTAATGACCTCAGATGACAAACATGGTATGTCAGTACCCTTCCTGATCTCAACAGAAGCTATGGATCACCCTATTATTGGATACAATGTAATTAAAGAAATTGTAAGAAACCCTGTTAGTGAGCCACCAAACAATTATGAAGAGACTTTAGTCAATGCCTTGAGCTCAAGCCTTCCAAATGCAAAGCAGGAGAATGTTAAAGCTTGGATTGGTCTCATTAGGACTAACACTCCAAGTGAACTGTGTAGTGTTAAAGTAACCAAAAGGGATGTGGTAGTTCCTAAGAATGGGATAGTAGCAGTAACTTGTTCTGTTAGTACTGGCCCGACTGAATCAAGACTTCCAGTATTGTTTGAACCAGATGTTGAATCACCATGGCCATCAGGACTTGAGGTCCCTGAAACATTAGTAACTATCAGAGGTAGTGCTTCATCACGTGTCAAAATTCAAGTGAGAAATACCACAGACCATGACATCACCTTAAGAAACAGGACAGTGTTAGGCAAGCTCCAGCTAGTCAAATCTGTAACACCATTAGAAGTAAGAAAGAGAGAGGATGAAGAAAGTTCAGCAGACTGTGTTTCTTCTAGTGACAAATCGTCAGAGGAGGGAGAAGAGCCCGGATTGCAATCAGATGCAACTGTAATGAAGGAATGTCAAAGTGAGACTAGCAATCCACCTCCAGATGTTGATTTAGGAGATTTGACAGAAGATCAGAAAATTGCAGTAGTGAACATGCTCAAAGAGGAAGCAGATTCCTTTTCGAAAGATGATGATGACGTAGGGTGCGCGGAAGGTCTGCAACTCAAAATTAACCTGTCCGATAATCGTCCAGTCCAGAAAAACTATACAGCTATTCCAAAGCCTTTGTATCCAGAAGTGAAGCAATATGTAGAAGATTTACTGAACCGTGGATGGGTGCGGAAGTCACGCTCAGCCTACTCATCGCCAGTAGTTTGTGTGCGGAAAAAGGACGGTTCTTTGAGACTGTGTGTGGACTTTCGTGAGCTGAACAGGAGAACAGTGCCAGACCGACATCCGCTTCCTCGGGTACAAACCACCATTGAGAATCTTGGAGGGAACAAGTGGTTTTCTCTTCTGGATCAAGGAAATGCTTATCACCAGGGATTTATTAGCCCTCAATGTCAACACATGACTGCATTTGTAACACCGTGGGGCCTTTACGAGTGGGTGAGGATCCCATTCGGTCTTAGAAATGCTCCTGGAGAATTTCAAAGATTTATGGAGGACTGTTTGGAAGGACTTAGAGATGAAATTTGTGTGCCTTATTTGGATGATGTGATTGTTTTCAGCAGAACCTTTGAGGAGCACATTGAAAATGTTCGGACAGTTCTGAGGAGGCTACGTGAACACGGAATAAAGCTGAAAGCCAGAAAATGCAAAATGTTCAAGAAGGAGGTCAATTACCTGGGAAGGATTGTTTCTGCTGACGGATATCGAGTGGATACTTCAAATGTTAAGGCGGTTTTGGCACTCAAAGAGACTAACCCAAAAACTGTTGGCGATGTGAGAAAACTCCTGGGCTTGCTGGGGTATTACCGAAAATACATACAGGACTTCTCCAGAATTGCACAGCCTCTCTTCGAACTCTTGAAATCACCTGGGGCTAAGACTAGCAGGCATCCTAATCAAACAGAAAGGCGTAGTCAGAAAGGAAATGGTACACAAGCGTCATCCAAGCATGCAATTGTTTGGACACGAGAACATCAAGGAGTGTTAGAGAAACTTGTGGACTGTCTGGCTAACCCGCCAATTCTTGGTTATCCAGATTATGATCTCCCATTTGTACTACACACAGATGCGTCGAATGAAGGGCTGGGAGCAGTGCTTTATCAGCGACAGTCTGGTAAAATGCGTGTCATAGGATATGGATCTAGAACACTCACTCCTGCGGAGAAAAATTATCACCTTCATTCTGGAAAGTTAGAGTTTTTAGCTTTGAAATGGGCTATCTGTGAACAGTTCAGGGACTATCTGTACTACGCACCATCATTCACTGTTTACACGGACAATAACCCCCTGACGTATGTTTTATCGACAGCGAAACTTAATTCAACTGGACATCGCTGGGTGTCAGAGCTGGCTGATTACAATTTTGAGATAAAGTACAGACCCAGTAAAGCAAACAAAGATGCTGACACCTTGTCAAGAATCCCTTTGGACATCAACCAGTACATTCCTACTTGTACACAAGAGACTTCACAGGATGTGATCAGTGCAACTTTGTCTGGTGTAAAGGCACTTCAGAACGGTGATACGGTCTGGATAACAGCAGTCAGTGATAGAACAGATGCGTTGAACCTTGACTCTAATCTACTTGATTCCAGGAATTATCATCAAATCGAGCCTCAAGTCATTCTGACAGCTCAGAAACAAGACCCAAGTATTGGCAGAGTCCTTGCATACAAACTCAATGGACGCAAACCAGCAATCCATGAAATCTCTAGAGAATTACCCCATACAAGAAAGTTGCTACGTGAATGGCCGAAGCTGGAAATTGGAAGCGATGGGCTCTTGAGAAGGAAGTGTGGACAGAATCTACAGCTGGTGTTGCCAAAGCAATTTCACCGCTTGGTCTACAAGGAGCTACATCAAGAGATGGGTCATTTGGGGGCAGAGAGAGTACTGCAGCTAGCCCGCGAAAGATTTACTGGCCCTACATGCAGCGAGACATTACTCCCTTCGTGACCAAGGTGTGCAGTTGTCTGAAGCAAAGGCGACCAAATGTGTCTACGCGTGCTCCTCTCCAACCTATTGTCACCAATGCACCCTTTGAATTAATTTCTATTGATTACCTGCACCTGGAAAGAAGCTCTGGTGGGTACGAATACATTCTTGTCATTGTTGACCACCTCACACGATTTGCGCAGGCATATCCTACTAGGAATAAGTCAGCTCGGACAGCAGCTGACAAGCTCTACAACGATTTCATACTTCGTTTCGGATTGCCAGCCCGCATTCTGCACGATCAGGGAAGAGAATTTGAAAACAATTTGTTTCACCAGTTGCAGCAGTCGTGTGGAATGATACGTTCAAGGACCACGCCCTACCATCCACAGTGTAATGGTAAAGCAGAGAGATTCAACCAGACATTGCTGTCAATGTTACGAATACTACCTGAAGAGAAGAAATCTAAGTGGTCGGAGTATGTGCCCAAGGTTGTACATGCCTACAATTGTACCAAGAGTGAATCAACTGGGTTCTCACCGTTTTACCTATTGTTTGGGAGGTCACCACGCCTGCCAGTGGATCTGATATTTGGACCATCTTTAGAGGAAGCTAATGTGACCCACATGGAATATGCAGACAAGTGGAAAGTCGCTATGAAGGAAGCATACTCACTGGCCCTAAAGAACACGTCCAAGTCTGCAACGGATGGCAAACGGCAGTATGACCGCAAAGTGAGATTTTCAAATCTGCAACCCGGGGACAAGGTATTGGTCCGGAATTTGTCACAGCGTGGTGGACCAGGGAAACTCCGGTCGTATTGGGAACAGAAAATACATGTCGTAAGAGAGCAGAAAGGGGACTTACCCATCTACCAGGTGAGCCCGGAGGGAGACCCAGACAAGACAAGAGTACTACACAGGAATCTCTTACTGCCATGTGACTTCCTCCATGCAGATACTCAGGAGTTCGTGCAACAGCCAGTCCAAGAGAGGAGGAGCACATCTGTTCGTACTAGGCAGCACAAAGAGAGAGGTCATCAACCTAACCATAATGAGAGCGACAGTGAAGATGAGGAGGAGGACATACCTGGCCTGGTACCCAGAGATTTGGACACAGTGCCACTTGTAACATCTACGACAAGACCTGAGGAAGTTAGCTTAGAACACTCAGAATATGCTGAGGATGGAGCCATGCCTGAGGGAATGGGGGAAGGACCAGACCATGATGAGACTTCAGCAAGCGCCCCTGAACCAGAACAAGAGCTTGAACCAGATCAAGGATTCCAACCAGAACAACAGCCAGAATTGGATCCCGAACCAGAACAGCAGCCAGAATTGGATCCTGGACCACACCAACAGCCAGAACCAGAACAAGTTTCAGAACCGAATCGGCCCCAGCGTGTTCGTCAGCCACCAAGGATGTTTACATACAATACACTGGGACAGCCAACCATATGTAGTGTTCAAACTGGTTCCAATCTTGTACCTGGATGGTGCTATCCACCTTTCCAACCACCATGGATGTTACCTACACACCAGTACCATGCACCACCCTGTTATGTTCCTTTGGTGTACCCGCCGTATATGCAGATGATGTATGCGTGATGCATCCAGATTTACTGACTGTTTAAGACTCTTAATGACGTTGTTGTTGAACAGACAATTATTGTATTATTTGTGGAATTATTATAAGTCTTTTCTTTTGTGCTGCCATGCCTTTCAAATGGGCAAATAAGTGATATAGTTATTCAAGAACTATGACTGTGCCATCTTTAAGTTATGAGTGAACATGGATAGGTTTTTCAAGATTTGTATTTTCCTAAGTTTTGTTTGTATGAAGTTGCTGACATGGGGCCTGATCAACCCACATAATGCAAAGAAGACAAGCAATGAGAGTGAGAATATTATAATGTGGCATATCTTTATGGGAGTTTAGAACTCCACTGAACATTGCAGTATCAAATGTTCCGGAGGACATTTTCAAAGTTGGGGAGTGTGTGACGTTATATAAGTGACGTAAGAACCTTGGAACGAGAGAACCTGGGAACGAGGTTAAAAACCTCGTGCGAATTCGGTCGATCTGTTGTTAGTGTGTTTGTTCGATCGGTTACTGTATATTATTCGAGTAGACAGCCAAATAAAAGGACATTGGTGGATTTATTGTCAGTTCCTCTGCCTGGCAACAAGTGCCTTGTAAAAACCCTTGACAACTATTCCTTGAACCTCTGCTAGTTTGCAAAGTGTTCATTGTAAGTTGTTGTTGTTGCTGTTTTGCACAGTTTTCTTAGTCTTATGGATACTTATTTTGTCATACTTGGCCTCTGATTGGGTGAGTGTGCCGTCAGTTACCAGTAAGCACAGACCTACATTACTTTTAGCAGCTACACAGACTGTCAGCATAGGTATTGATAAATCAATACCTACCCTCTGAAAATGATTCATGACAGCTTGAACATGATCCTTGTGTAGATTGTATTCTGTTACATCCAGGGGATGAACTAATACATCAATAGCAAGTGATCTCTCCTTTGCTAGGGCTAGAAAGAAACAAAAATGCAATACATAATACATTTCTCCATTTTGTAATTGTTATATGGTGCACTATAGGTTATAGGCAAAAGGATATACTGGTTCAATATAGACCATCTCAAACTCCAATTATCTCCACCAAGTTTTGGTTTCCGTTGAGTGTTTGAAATAGCAGGAGTTTACAGTAGTGTAAGAAATTCATGAAAAATTCCATATTGCAGTGCGGGAAATAATTTTTCTTGCTTTAACAAGACATGTTCCTTCTAGACCTTTATTTTAATCAGACATACATTCACTGCAAAGACATCCACCATTTTGGATTTTTTTACCAATGTCATAATCAGTCAGCATACATAACAATCATATCACCTAGTGCTGGGATTGGGAATCGGCAGGGTTCAAAATAGCAGCCGGCACTTTGGCCACTCTTGCCGGCAATTTTTCACCCAAGAAATAGAAAAAAATGATATCCCATCCCTTCATCGGCAAAATCAACATCCCTGGAACGTCATAGTAAACGTTTCATATCAGAAAGTAATGCAGCCATGAAACACTTACACACATACCATAAGTGAAAGTTCTGGTTGACGTTTTAAAAGCTTGCTAAATGAAAAAAACACAACAACAACAAATTATATTTGTCGTATTTGCCGGCACTCTTGTTTTCCGGTATGGTTTCATACGTGATCAATAAGGTGACCTTTGATGAAATAGGCCAGTCACGGGACAGCAGTGCCACAGCAATTCAGTTGTCTTTTAGGAACCGGGCAAATTTTCATTCACAATTTCTTTGTTACTAATGCGCCTTCGATCCTCTTCCACTTAGTGCCTTGTTGCTTTTGTCGTGTGCTTTCACCTTCTCGTCCCATTTGATTTGCTGGAGACCAAAGGAAATGTACTGTCGCGTCAAAAATCAGTGTCACTGTTGCCGCATTTATCATTTTCAAAACCTGATCTAATTTGCCAGTCCACCATCGACAATATTCCCATGCTCAAGAGAAAAATCGACCAGTCAGAAACGTCAACAGTTAAACTTCAGGCCCACACAGAAAAGGGCACATGCCTAAGAGACTTGCACTTTGTCGCAAAAGCAAACATCACTCCTGACGAGGAGCTTAAGACAGAAATACACTCCATAAAGAGAGAGGCCGGGCAAAAAATTCATAGGTGCACTAACCAAGTTTCATTATCGCTGCATTAAATGGAGTGAAAAAGATACATTAATGACATACAGTATTCTTGCTGTGGAATGTTGACAAAAAGGAGATAGAAGAGTTTATTGTCCTAGCAAAGACACCACTGGACAATTAAATTTACGGCTGAATTCCCAGACAAAAAATAAACTACCTGGATACCGGTACTACTGTTTTCAAAGGCAAAAGATTTAACAAGCAAGCAATCCTTGATATCCGCACACAATTTTAAGCCCACAAAATCTTTTAAGTACACTCACTCTCTTCCTGCCACCCACCAGGGGTTAGAAAAGGCTTTATCAAAGATGAAGCCCTACGGCTTCTTAAAACAAACTCTTCAGTGAAATCTTTCATTGAGAAAATATCACCCAATTTTTACCCCAACAGTGTACTGAGTAGAAAGAATAACGTCCAAAGTCAAATTCAGTGAAAGGTAGTCAGCATGCAATGCAACAAAGAGAGAGAGAGAGTGTGCAAAAAACTCTGCCTTTCAAGTTTCATTATCGCTGCATTAAATGGAGTGAAAAAGATACATTGATGACATATAGTATTCTTGCTGTGGAATGTTGACAAAAAGGAGATAGAAGAGTTTATTGTCCTAGTAAAGACACCACTGGACAATTACATTTACGGCTGAATTCCCAGACAAAAAATAAACTTCCTGGATACCGGTACTACTGTTTTCAAAGGCAAAAGATTTAACAAGCATGCAATCCTTGATATCCGCACACAATTTTAAGCCCACAGAAACTTTTAAGTACACTCACTCTCTTCCTGCCACCCACCAGGGGTTAGAAAAGGCTTTATCAAAGATGAAGCCCTACGGCTTCTTAAAACAAACTCTTCAGCGAAATCTTTCATTGAGAAAATATCACCCAATTTTTACCCCAACAGTGTACTGAGTAGAAAGAATAACGTCCAAAGTCAAATTCAGTGAAAGGTAGTCGGCATGCAATGCAACAAAGAGAGAGAGAGAGAGTGTGCAAAAAATTCTGCCTTTCATAGTAATGTACCACCCAGCTGTGCCCAATTCTAAGAACATCCTAATGAGCAAATGGCACTATTGCTAAGAGAAATACACAATCACATTAGCACGAGCATATGAGCCGCGTTTGGCCTGTCAACACTTTATTCCATACTTGGGATACTAAGGTGCTTGTTCATTCTTGTTGACAGCCAGCTAAAAATCAGCCTTGAGAAAAAAAGCCATTAAACTCACGATAAAGGCTCTGATTTTATTTTGAACCCTGAATTGGTTATGTTTTCATAATTGATCATTGGATTAAATAATCAGATTACCCCTACCAATCTATCATCGATTATAATTGGAAAAATCCTCTTATTACTAACGCTGCATTGATTTTGCACCCATATACAAAAGTGACAGTTTTGAAGATTAAATTGTATCTTTGACAACAATCAATATTATTCCTGACCACTGGCAATTGTGAAATGAAATCTTTATGTTCAATGTAAAAAGCATGTGGTACAACCTTTGTTGTATTTCTTTTTGCACAGCCTACAAACCGCTTTTGACATGTCTAACTTGTCCTTTGTTGCAGGACCTTCCTCAGGTTGGTAAAATCCAAAACAATCCCACGCTTTCAACCAAAATGATAGCTGTGAATTTCCCTGTTTGCAGCTGCCATGTTAAATCAGTGTAGGCAACATGTTAACAAGGCAACCTGAGAGAGGACCCCGGCTGGGAATCTGCTTGCGATAAGGATCAGTTTTGACTTGGTTCTGTCCCTTTTTTTTCCGAGAGCTGCCTTCTAATGATTGTTGTCTGCTGGTAAATTTGGTTCTATGCAAATTGTAAGACTATCTGGAAATGATTTGATTTAAGTTGAATGACCATTTTATAGTACATTAATTAACATCACAGGCTTACCATCCTCTGTTTGTGTTGCGGACCTTTGCTGGCTGTATATTAATGGACGCTTCGGTTGTGTACAAAGGATCTTGTGAATACGATAATGAAGGTTTTTTGAATGGATGAAAGTCAAATAAAAATGCTTAGAAACATGAACACTGTGTTAATGTTTGTTATTACGGGCTTGGTTTGTCAATTTAAAGCTCCAGGAGGCGGCTTTAGAAACTTGAAGTTTGACCTACTCTATAAATATATCTGATATACTCATAAGGCTTGCAACTTCAAGAACCTCAAATTTCTGACCTTCTTGGGATTTCGCCAAAATTAATACACTTTATCTCATGCCTTTGACAAAAGAATCCCGGTTTCTGAAAGAACAGTTTTCGTAGTTTGATTTGGCCTGATTTTGATTCATTCGAGTCTGCAGACTGACCCTTAAAATCCAGCACAAACTTTTGAATCTGATGGAAAATTTGTTTCTGCCTATGATCTGCACAAGTTGCCTACTCAAAAGCATCTCAGGAATGCAGTTTTTGATGCAAATTTGATCTCGCGAGTCCCAGGCGGCTTGGTTGACACATGCATATGCAGCCACGCATTGCAGTGCAACAATACGGTGATAAAAATAAATTAAAATGGTAAAACAAATTTTACTATTTCCTACAGTTTGCACATGTTTCAACTGGATTCCTTCACGTGCCAAACAAGCCGCTTGGGACTCGCGAGTTCAAAGTTGCATCAAAAACTGCATTCCTGAGATGCCTTTGAGTAGGCAGTTTGTGCAGATCATAGGCAGAAACAAATTTTCCATCAGATTCGAAAGTTTGTGCTGGATTTTAAGGGTCAGTCCGCAGACTCGAATGAGTCAAAATCAGGCCAAATCAAACTACAAAGACAGCTCTTTCAGAAACCGGGATTCTTTTGTCAAAGGCACAAGGTTAAGTGTATTTATTTTGGCGAAATCCCAAGCCGGTTGGAAATTTGAGGTTCTTGAAGTTGCAAGCCTTGTGAGTATATATATATTTAAAGAGTAGGTCAAACTTCAAGTTTCTAAAACCGCCTCCCGGAGCTTTCAATCAACAAACCAAGCCCATAATAACAAACATTAACACAGTTTTCATGTTTCTGAGCATTTTTATTTGACTTTCATCCATTCAAAAAGCCGTAATTATCATATTCACAAAATCCTTTGTACACAACCGAAGCGTCCATTAATATACGGCCAGCACAGGTCTGCAACACAAACAGTCCAGAGGATGGTAAGCCTGTGCTAACATCAACAAATACATTGACATCTACACTGGACATTTGAGATAATTTATCTGTTTCACGCAATGCCCTATGTCTGTCTATTACAGTATTCTCCGAGCCTTGAACCACTGACCCTCTGAACAACACTACCTATTGGCAACTGGGAAAGCATCTGATAGGTCTACAAGTGCCAATAGTGTTTCCGCTACCTCCCCTCCCCCAACCCTTCTTTTCCATCAAATACACAGTCACACTTCCTTCAGCAGAAGTATAGGACGTTCACGAAAGATAAAAGGATGAATTAAGTGTCACTAACACTCACCGATACAACCTTCTTTCACTCTTTCCAATTCTTCTTTCCTTCTTGCAGAAAGCACTAATTTACAGCCACATTTCGCCAGCTCATAAGCCAAGTGTTCGCCAATCCCGCTCGATGCCCCAGTGATCCAAACCACTTTACCGCGCAGTTTGTCCTCTGGTTTCGCACCAAACTTTTCTTTACATTTGAGAATAAAATCACAGTCTAAAACAAAGATTATGATCAAAATGATCACAACGATAGCTACAACAAGAAACATGGTGAGATTCCACTGGGCAAGCGCTTGTGCATGGATTCACTGGGGTGCAAAGATCAACTACGTTGTGTGACACGTCATGAAAAATGGCAAATTTTTGCTTCTAGGTGGGGTAGCTGGGAAAATTTTGGCTCGACACTTGAGGCAAACTTTTGTAAGGTATACACGTAGTAACAACACTACATGTATGGTCTCGCAACGTAGAATGCCTTGGTTTTCAGTGTTACTGATAGACTCCATAATTCTATCTTGTATGAATGCTGATGACCGATGAGACCCTTTCTTCAGCAATGTTATGACCCAGCCGGGGGGCAGTGAAACATTTTCTTGACCCGGACATTTGGTGTCTTTTTACATGACCCGTTATTTGTTGAAAACTGCTGTATCAAATAGCGTCGAGTGATGTTCTGATTTGAAAAGCTTTTACGCTTTTTATAAACCTCATCTTTACGATAACTCGTTTTGTAACAAGTTCAGTAACGTTTTTATTATGAGGACTCTTTTATGTAGCAGAATTACCTCACAAAACCGGCGTTTTGCCTTCAGACAGTTGAGAAGAAATGCCCTTCCTTTTACAAGGTGGCGCGCTCAACAAAGAGTAACCACGTGGAGTCCTTTAGCAACAGCTTTTAATTCGCCCCATCCAAGGCAGGATCGCTATTTAAGACCCACTGGTCTTTTTGGCGTACAGGAGTTGACTAACGCAAACGGGTTTACCGAACTAAAAAATAAGACTTTGACTGAAGGAGTCAAAATTGTTGATCAGGTTCTTAAATCTCCCCCTACACCACGGCTGGTAGGGATGTTTGACATGTTGTCAGACACTTTATGTGCCACAGCTGATTTGGCTGAGTTCGTGAGATTGACGCATCCCGGTTTTCGGTTCCGATGTGCTGCAGAAGATACCTCAAGAGGAATAAGTAGCTATGTTGAAGAGCTGAATACAAATCCAGGCTTGTACAATGTATTGGGGAAGCTGCTTTCCACTGCTGAAGAGCATGAGATGGATGAAGAAACCAAGAGAGTGGGAGAATTGTTTTTATTTGACTTTGAACAAAGTGGAATTCACTTAGACGAGGAAAAACGTAGGTATTTTGTTGAGCTCCAGGAAGCGATTTTAGTTATTGGTGCACAGTTTTCTCAAACAGCGTCAATGCCTGTCCAAGTACCATTGTCTGATCTTCCAATGGCCAATGAGCTTGCTCGCATTTATCCAGTAAGCGATGGTCATGTAATGATAGAATCTGCCTTTTTAGATTCAAACAATGAGAAGTTGCGTGAACTTGCTTATATTTCCTGTTTGAAGCCAGTGGATTCTCAGCTCAACACTCTAGATCTTCTTCTGACAGCTCGGCATCAACTGGCTCAACTAGTCGACTACCCAACTTTTTCCCATCGTGCACTAAAAGGAACAATGGCAAAAACTCCAGAGAATGTCATGGACTTTCTAAAACTTGCTGCAAATATGCTACACAAACCAGCAAAGAAGGAAATGGACATTTTAACTGGATTGAAAAAAAGCAGGACAAATGTTCCCAATGCAGAGCAAATTCTGCCTTGGGATCTTCATTACTATACTGGCTTGGCAAAGTTTCAGTCTGCAAAATTGAACAGCTCTTCCATATCAGCCTATTTTCCACTTGGTGCCTGTATGGAAGGCTTAGATTTCCTGTTCAAGAGTCTGTTTGGAATCACACTGGAAGCTCAAGACTCTGCTGAGGGGGAACTGTGGTCCCCTGATGTCCAAAAACTGGGTGTGGTTCATGAGGCAGAGGGGTTGCTGGGGTATATTTACTGTGACTTCTTCGGCAGAGAAGAGAAGTTGCTGCAGGACTCACATTTTACCATCAGAGGTGAATACTTACTTGTAGCCAAGTGATATAGTTAAAGAAAAGCATTTTCCAAAGCTTGTAAAATTAGTCAGTCACCAAACAGAGATGAGTAAGCAAAAGACTTTGAAATCATTTTAACTCAGTTATGTGGCTTTTGCTTGGAAATTAACAAAAATATACGCAAAACATGTAAGCATTCAATAATAATAATAATAATAATAACATTTGAGTTTTAGGAGCACTTAAACAGAGTCTCAGTGCTCTTACAATTATGCGAATAAAAGAAATCTAATACTAATACTAATTTACAACGAAAGATATATACTACAATCTGTACTAATTTACAATAATTATTCAAAGCTAGAACTAAACATAATAATAATAATGATTAATTCTTAAAAAGAAAGGTTTTCAAACTCGTTTTGAAAGCGGCTACAGATTCAGAGTTCTTGATCGCATTAGGCAGTTTATTCCATAATTTAGGAGCTGCAACTGCAAAGGCTCCTTCTCCATACAATTTTGCTCTATATTTGGGGACTACGAGTAGATTAGAGATTTCAGAGCATAGACAGCGGGATGGGGTTATAGACAGTGACAGTTCCGATAGATATGTGGGGGCCAGACTGTGAGGTGCCTTGTAAGTAATGAGCAGAATGTCTGAACAGACAGAATCCACCCCCCCCCCCTTACCATTGTAGGGTTAAAGGGAGGCAGTATCTGTGTTAGTGAAATATGACTCAGTGAGAAAAGACTCTTAGTCTTCAAATGTAGGGCCTGTCAGGGCTCGAGACTAACGGTAGCCAACTAGTCACAGACTAGTAGAATTTCCGTTTTGGCTAGTAGGTTTTGCACTTTCACTAGCCAGTTTGGCTAGTGAAAATTTCCAAGTACTAAAGCACCAGATGGAAACCAAACTAAATTATTGTTCCTGATGATCGGATCCCAAAAGCAATTCGAGTGAACAGAAACTAAACTTATTCTGTAAAAGGATATCATAATGTTCGTATGATACTTGTTTAATGTCCTCTCAAAGTTTCTCCCTACTAATTTTTGTCTCAGATGGCAACGTTTTCTCCGTCATTGCTACGTTCGAACGAAATTAGCTGACTTCAGAACGTTTCACCAAACGTTTCCTTGAGGTCCATTAGTGCATCCATATGATATTTGGCTACATGCTAGTACATGTACGTTCACACAATCCTTTAGTCTTCTCTTATCAACTTATTCCTATTAACTGCTACGTTCGTACAATATTAGTTTCTCTTCCCAGCATTTCTGTCTACGAAACGTCTTCACAACATTTCTCCGTATGCAAGTAGGTTCGTCAATTTATTAGTCTAGTCTTCTCAACGTTTCTCCGTACGTTAGCACATTCGCACGATATTGCTCTTGTCCTCTCAAGGTTTTCAGTGGGTTATTACATTTGTACGTACGATAAGTCTACACTTAGCGTTTCTCTGTACGTTAGTATGTTCATGCGGTATCAGTCTTGTCTTCTCAAGGTTTATCACTACGTTAGTGCGATATTAGTTGTCTCAATTACGCTTCTCCGTAATTTATTGTCCCACTGTGATAGTCCAGTTTGTCCATTTGGCGTTCTTCTGTGCGTTACACACGTTCTTATGGAATTAGTTTTGTCTGATAATGCTTCTCCGTAAGTTAGTAGTTGCATATTTTATTAGTCTCAGTGTGTCCTCAACTTATCTCTGTATCTTGGTATGTTGAAAGTGTCTCTCCTTACCGTAGTGCATTTGCATCCAACGTGTTTGATATGACTTCTATACGTTTCTCCATACCTTAGTAGGTTCGAACCTTAATAGCTTTGTTTTCTCAAATTTAGTAGTCTTCTCTCGTAGATGTTTTTTCCGTACGTGAGTTGAGTGCTGTATCAGTACCTTACAACTTCGTACAATGTTAGTCTTGTCTTCCCAACGTTTCTCCGTACAATGACATGTTCATATAAGGTTAACTTTTCTAGATATTCGCCATGATGTGACCGAAACGGAAAAGAGAGGCATGAACTACATCGCGCCTGGGAATTTGCCCTGAAGACACATAATACTTTGTGTTCGTGTGAGGATCTTTAACCGTTGGAAAGAATGCTCAACATTCCAGTTCTTCACTGGAGATTACAGAGAGGCATGTTTACAGTGCTTAAAACTCGGCTAAAAATTAGACATATTGAACACAGCATGAGACCGCCGCCAGTGCAAAAAAAAGTCTGGCTAGTGAAAATTTAGTTTGGCTAGTGAAATCAAACCTGTCACTAGCCAGTAGGCTATTAAACTGAAAAGTTAGCCTCGAGCCCTGGGGGGCCCTGTTGACTTTCTTTTCCACAAATGTTATTATTGTGTGCGCAAAGGCCTTCTAGGTTTGCTTATTGCCAAAACTTCACATTGTGGATCTCGTACTTGAAGGAGGTACACCAAGGCACAAATACTAAGCTCCAAACAATGGTTAAGTATGTTATGTGGTTGTTATATGCATGCTATTTGATGATTGTGGTAATTCAGTGGCCCATCAAGACAATGATTAGCTTGTTTCTTCTCATCAACTATAATGTAATAATATAATTACAATCCTTTAGTGAGCTTGAAAAGGTATCAACTTACTTGTGGGAATAGTAACTAGCTTTTGTTTTACTCTATTTTATTATTATTATTTATTATTATTGTTATTATTATTATTATCCTTTTTTGTTGATAGGTGGTCGTTTGCTTGACGATGGTTCCTACCAACTGCCAGTTGTGGTTGTTGTCTGCAATTTTCCATCACCCAGTGTCTCATTGCCTCCCCTCCTCAGTCACAACATGGTGGAAAACCTATTTCATGAGATGGGTCATGCAATGCATTCGATGCTTGCTCGCACTCAGTACCAGCATGTCACAGGGACGAGATGCTCCACAGACTTTGCTGAGGTTCCATCAGTGCTTATGGAGTTCTTTGCTTGGGATCCTAGGGTCTTGACAACGTTTGCCCGTCATTACAAAACAGGCCAAAGCCTGCCAGATGAGATGGCTGTGCGGCTTTGTCAGGGACGGTCTATGTTTGGTGCTATGGAGATGCAGCGGCAAGTTCTTTATGCAATGATTGATCAGATATATCATGGAATGCACCCACTTTCTAGATCAACCACTGATATCCTAGCTCAAGTTCAAGAACAGTACACTGTAATTCCACATGCACCAGGTATGTGATATGATCCAGGTGACTGGGGTCAAAATTTATGTTCCAGGTGCCAATATCACAGGACATTTAAAAGTTGTGTTGATCTTAAGTACTGCGCCCATCCCTCTTTGGAGGCATGCTGGTCTGGTTAGTGCATTGGACTATCAACTGAAAATTGGTGTGGTAGTGGGTAATAATTAAGGTAAATAGTCATGGAAATGTTAAAAAAGTGATCAAAATATGCTCATCGAAACTGTAAATACTGCTAACAAAGTTCAAGCAAACGTGCATCTTTTCATCTAAAGCTGAAAACTCTCACATGTCAACTCAAATTAAACTAACACAAGCAAAAATGCACACAACAGCATACCTAAAATTATGAATTAAAAATGTAACTTTTAAAAGCATGCATGCTTGCACTTTTCAAGTGACACCCGTCATTGCCACTGTCATCTATACAGGGGCAATAGTTTTAGGCTGGCCTCTTTACTGTGTTTTCAGATGCAAATTACAGCCCCCTTTTGTCTCTTTCTTGATAGTTCGAGGGTGAGTCTGGAAAAATGAAAATGGTCGTGAAAAAGGGTGGAAAAATTATTCATTGATTTTGCATCCAAAACTTTGTATGAACTCTGTAATCCAACTGCTGACACCTGTATTACTGTGTGAATGTTGTCCAGTAGCCTCCACTAGCAAATTACTAGACAAAGTACTATTCTAAACATGGAAATCCCCACAACCCAGCCATGAACCCCCATAGAAGACCAAGTGGCAGCCATCCCACTGAATTAATGGTGGAAAAAGAAGGAGAATAGGTAGGTGAAAAAAATGAAAGATTGATTGCTCATGAGGCACAGGGAGCCCACACGACAAAAGATTATTAAAAAACCTTTTTTTTCTACAGCATGAAGCAGCTGAGAGTATTGCTACTCCCCCCTCCCCCCCCTCCCCTGGATGGGATGCTAGTGCCTCGCAGGGTTACCCCCAGCAGTACATGTATGTCGCCGGTACCCGTTTATAAACCTGGGTGGAGACAGACAGTGTAGAGTAAAGTTTCTCGTCTAAGAAAGCATCACAATGGCAGGGACCAGGGGCGCGTTTCTCGAAAGCCCCGAAAAGTCATTCGTTTATATATATGAACCACTCAGCCGATCAACAACGCAAAAGTACAACAGCCGATCAACCACAAAGCGGACCTGTGAGAGAACAACATCTAATAGTCGGAATAATAATGAGGATCGAAATGCACCAGTAGCAGCGAACCATCATGCTACAAATAGCGACGTGTAAACAATCGACCTCGTCGCCTGATGAAGACTAGCAGTATTGCAGTCGAAACGTCGCGATCAACAACTCAAAGCGATTCCATCGTGAGACAAACGAATAAACGTTCATCTTTCCTTTCTTACACCACAATGAACAATAAACACATCTTTAATAACATGAACCACTCATTCTACAAAGCTGTTATTTTAGCTTGTCTCTGAGATAAGAAATGTTTAACTAATAGCAAAGTTTCATGCTTAGAATCATCTTTGTTTACGAGATACAGTGTGAATTATCGTGCCCGAAATCGGCCGAAAAGTTTCGGGGCTTTTGAGAAACGCGCGCCAGGCCTCAAACCACTGACCATCAGGACTGAAGTCCAACGCGCTAACCACTACACCACTGTGCCCCCCCCCCCCCCCCACACACACACACAAAAAATATACCCCAAATAAGGATGAGATGTGGATCTGATGCTCATTACATGCCCTGCGGACAAGAAACCTGTCAAGGTCTCAAATTTTGTTTTTTAAAGGTGAATGACAAAATGTATTTTCTCACTAATTTATCTCCTGCGTGAATCCACTTGCAGGGACAGCTTGGCAACAGCGATTCAGCCACCTCAATGGCTATGGGGCAAAATACTACTCTTATTTGTGGTCCAGAGCTGTGGCGTCCCGCATCTGGCACCAGTGCTTTGCTGAGGATCCCTTCTCCCGAAAAATGGGCGACAGGTATCGGCGTACAATGCTGGCTTACGGAGGAGGAAGAGACCCTAACTGCCTTGTTGAGGATATGTTGGAGAAGAAGCTGACGACTTCTGATCTGGTGCAATCCTTGTGGGAAGATCTCAAAGCTTCAAATCCTTTTTACCAGTAGACTCTGAATGGTTCACCTGATACAGCTAACTGCTTTGTGGGTAATCAGTCAATTAGCCCACACGTAAACTCCGCGTCCCAGGGGCGAATCCAATGCCAACTTGTTCTTGACATTTCGAAACCCAAAACCTGCGAGCAGGCCGAATTTTAGCAACGCTCTCATGTTTTCTTATGTGGGTCGCTCGCTTTTCGTTTCGCGTTTCCGGCGTGAATAGTTTACCAAAGCGAAACGAAATGGAGCCTCTTCGCAGGTTAAGCATACGCAAATTAAAAAGTAATCGATAAGATTGTTATTTTTCTGTTAATGAGCTTACAAAAGGGCAAATGTACTGGTGTTTACTGTTGAAGAGTTTACATTTGGACAAACTGAACGGTATTATTGTCGTTGACAAGTTTACATAGGAGCGAATGGTTTGGTATCACAGGGGGCCCAGACAATCTGTCGATTCGAAATTTAAAGGATTTGTATGGGAATATTACGAAGTTCGTATTTAAAGCAAAAGATTGGGGATAATGTTGATATTGTTCTTCAAAATAAACGTAAACTTACCTCAATTGTTGTTTTTTGGCGTCCTTGCAGCTGTAAATGGTGAATATTGACGATTTTGAAGGTTTTGTGTTCGGCGTTTACCTTATGAATACTCTCAGGTAAACGCAGAACTCAAAACCTTCAAAATAGCCAATATTCACCATTTACAGCTGCAAGGACGCCAAAAAACAACAATTGAGGTAAGTTTACGTTTATTTTGAAGAAAAATATTAACATTATCCCCAATATTTTGCTTTAAATACGCCCATACAAATCCTTCAAATTTTGAATCGAACAGATTGTCTGGGCACCCTATGTTGGTATTTTAGGGAAGGTACGTTTTTTCTTGGGGGGGGAGGGCTGGGGAATTTTGGTATTTTTTTCCCAAAAACGTGTTGGCCCTCCCTTGCGTTTTAATAAAAAAATTCCTGACCCCCCACCTTTAGGTGACTGACAAAAGCGCGACCCTCCCCTCACTACAACATGGTATGTTCCATGCTGTAGAAACCTCAGAACGTTTCGCTTGTGAACAGAACGCAAAGTGTTTGAATATGAATATATCTCGATATTGAATGTGTGCGTGCTGAAACAAGGAAAATGCGAACAATCAGTGTGGGATATTTACGTTTTATAGCTGAAGTTTGAATATGGAAGTATTTGAGTATTATAAAAGCTTTGAACATAAAATATCTAAGGGAAAATACACATGCTTCTTTCTCCGACTAGCCGGCATTGCTGTTGGTTATTTTAACAGAAAGGTTTAGTTGTTTAGCATGCCAAATCTGCCTCCCAAAAACAAATATTTCCAACATGTCCGACATGGTAGAGCGCATTGTTGGATCTACTAGTAACTCTTCAGAACTAAACGACTCAGGAGATCAGGCAGCGGATAGCCAACAGCAAGAAGCTGAAGAAACGATACCTGAGTCAAGTACTTCTCGATAGGGACGGAAAAGGACACGAGTCCTCCGAGAAAAACTATGTGCCATGGCATAATATACATGTAAAAATGTAACCTAGTAACTATAATAAAACACCAAATTAAATCAAAGTAGGTGAAAAGAAAAACTTAATCTGTAAGAAAAATGGAAAGCAACATCACAAAAATTCTCATTAAAAAATTCTGGAAAAAATGTGTGACCCTCCCTTGAATAGCTCACATGAGGTATGGCCCTCCCCTTTTGGTGCTCACTTTCACTGATGACCCTCCCCTCTGAGGCCCCAGCCCTCCCCCCCCCCCCCCCCAAGAAAAAACGTTCCTTCCCTTACTGCAGGCGAGTTAACCTCTGTGTGAATTGACTGGTAAATTACTATTGATGAGTTTAAGTTCAAGCGAATCGGCTTTTACAGGCATAACTTCCAGTGTAGGTAGCAATCGAAGAAAACTCGTCCAAAGATGCAGAAGATCTACTGTACACTCCTGCTGTTCCAAACTGACAGAAGCCTCGTTCAGTCCCGCGAAAATATTTCATGGTCCTTACCCTTGATTCTCGTATTTAGCGTTCACCAGGACAATTTTATGCTTTCTGCTTTTAGCAATGCCAACTTCAAAAACAACATCGTTATTCAGACTCGGAATAAATTTCACACAATTTCTGTGTATGTTGTAGTTTTCCTGAGCTTATTTTCAGATGGAATAAAAGACATTTTAAAGTGGTACTACGATCAAAAAATCACTTTTATTTTTCTCCGGATTTCGAAACTATGTTTACTAAACACTCCCCACGCGAAGTTTTAAGCCTTAATTTTGAGAAGAAGACCGTTTATTTAAACTGCAATTTTCCGTTTTAATGGTCAGCCATTATTACACCAGAAAGGAAACAATGACGCCATTCACTCAAGAGCTGTAGAATGCAGTGTGTAAACAGTGGTTTCGCCCCGTTACGAGTTAGCCCCGTTAAAGTTCGCCCCACATATAACGGAGTTCGCCCCACAGTTAACCAAGTTCGCCTCCAAAGTAGATCGAGTTCGCCCCACGAGCAAAACACGAGTTTGAGAGTCTGAAAGCTTAAAACACCCGTGCTGCATACTAAATAAGACATTTTCAGACGCGCTGCATTCTAAAGCTCTTGAGTGAATGACGTCATTATATCTTTTCTGGTGTAATAATGGCGGACTATTTAATCGGAAAATTGCAGTCTTCTTCTCGAATTTCGCTTGGGGAGTTTTTATCTACTAGCATTAATGTTTTATTTACACACGACCCCACAAGCTATGTAGCTTTTTTACCCCATCGTGTATAAATAAAGGTTTTGTTGTTGTTGTTGTTGTTGTTGTTGGGAGTGTTTAGTAAACAAAGTTTCGAAACCAGAAGAAAAAATAAAAGTGATTTTTTGATCGTATTACCACTTTAAAAATTATTGGAAAGTCGTTAGGTAACCTAGCCTCCAATAAGTAAACCACCTCGTATTTCTTTTCTAAATTGTGCATTCCGTCTCGGATCGAAAACCATGGATAGCATTGGAAGGAGCACCTAAAAATTAGCACAATCTGTGAATTTTAGGTTTTTTTTTTTTTGGTAAGACTTGTGTGGCGGTAGTGATGTCGTGGACACCGTTATGCAACAAGATTTGCGTACCATTGTACGAACGTCTAAAAAACTCGAAATTCACTTACCTTTATTATTATCACAACACAAACGTCTGTGATCGAAATTTGCCTGCTTATAACATCGCATGAAGACAAAAGAACCAATAGCAATCACTTTGGCCAATCACAACAGACGCAAGCACTACAAGGAGCCAATCAGAAGCAAATACCGGTACCTCCCCGAGCCAAGCGCGGGAAAAAGCGTGCGATTTTCCTTTTGATTGGTCGAGAAAGTGGTGCGAGTTTTTCAGCTAAACAGAGCAAAGTAAAGCAAACCCAGATTACCTTCGACACTCGGAAACTGCTCTTCAGAGCCTCTGCTATTTTTTTATGTTCCTTCTTGTGGTGTCGCGTCGTTTTACTGTCAAAGCCAAAATGCAAAATTTAGGAAAACTACGAGGTAGCTTAAGCCATGAACGTTGATGCAGCAGGTACTTGCTGGCTTTTGAGCGGCCTCATAAGTGAGGTATGTTTACTGATTAGAAACCCGCCGATATTTTCATATGAAACAATACAAGAACTTAACCATGAGATTGCATCTCTTCGGTCCCTCTTTTATTCTGTTTTCACGACCGGAGGAAAAACACCCAGACAATAATGTTCGCTGTTGTTTGAATTGTCTCTTGACGCAAAGGAATGGTGTGAGTTTATAAGGCTCCCTCTCGATACCTTTTTTACTTCGTGAATAAAAATTGGACGTGCGGACCCGTCCATACTATCGCGTTTTCGAAAACCTCAGTTTTTGTAGAGGCTCGAAAACGAATAATATCCGCCCAGGCCTGGATACTATCGGCGGTTGGATAACTACTGGTGACGTCATCGTTTTCTGAAAGCTTCGTTGTGGTGTAGTCTCCACTTAGGAGAATGTTTGCGAAAACCTCCGTTTTATAGAAAAACATCAACGTTAATGTGGAAGGTCGGTAAAAGCGCCTAGAAAAGTATGATAAATATTCAATTTGCTGTCAGACAGTATGCAAATATCAGCAGGATTTTCATGCTCGATTAATTATGCTTGGCGGTCATAAGAACAGAACAAAGAAAGAGACTGCAAGTTTACAGTCTATAAATCGTAACGAATGAGAGTTTTATTTCCTCAATATTGCTGCAAGAAAAGGCCAAAATTTCTTCTCGTTATCAGTGTTTTGGTGATATTTATATTGCTATACATAATTTACAAGAGAAGTCTTCCGCCCGCGAAAGTGTTTACGCCATGGCCATGTGATTCAAGAAAGTTACCTTACTCAGCTATGAAGGATGGAGGTAAACAATGCCACGGGAACGACACAAAACTCATACTGTTCTACAATAGCTGGTTTAGAGGGAAACCCTGGTCGGGCATTGATTCTAAGGAAAGTTTTCTTGCAGACTGCCCTTCCAAGAATTGCCGAATATCTTACGATGTTAATGACATAGGACAAAGCGATGTCGCTATATTTCATGTTGGACATTATGTCGATACGCCAAGATGGGAAGAAATTCAGCAGATCCATAAACACCGGTGCTCGTATCAACGGATGGCCCTTCTTACTCAAGAAAGCCTTCTTCATCCTGACATCGCTGATATTTCTTTCATTCCTGGCGGATTTTTCAACTGGACGCTAACAATTAAAAGGACTTCAGACTTTCCCATTCCTTATGGCCATTTCTTTGCGCTCAACTCGGCGAATGTTAATTTGTCGAAAGAAGTTAATTATGCAGAAAGAAAATATAAACTTGTGGCATGGGCCGTATCTCACTGTGGAACAACCCGGGAGAAATATGTGAAGGAGCTTGTGAAGTACATCAAGGTGGACATTTATGGTAAATGTAGCTCTGTTTACGGGCAAAATAAGAAATGTTCAAGAGGTGATTCCCGATGTGAAGAGCTTTTCAAGACTTACAAATTTTACTTGGCGTTCGAAAATGCTGCCTGCACTGATTACGTCACTGAGAAGTTTTGGCGAACACTGGATTGGGAAGTTGTTCCAGTCGTACTCTCAAAAGATATTTATGATCCAATTGCGCCGTCGGGTTCTTTTATTAGCGTAGATGACTTTCCTTCCGTGAAGGCCTTGGCAGAATACCTACTGTATCTTGATAAAAACGACACAGCATACAACGAGTATTTTCAGTGGCGAAAGAAATTCGGCAGCCAGCAAAAACAGATGTCTCAGTTCGGTTGTGACATTTGTGACGCCTTACATGACGAGTGCCTTCAACCCAAAGTGTATCATGATTTGACGTCTTTCTGGAATCGGAGTACCGACTGCGAGAAACGGGAGCTTTCGCTTTTAAAACTTGTTAAAGGGAACTGGGGTTGGAGCTCGAGACTGCCGTTTCTGGATTATCATCTTTCTTATCTACATTGACTAGGGCTTTCCATCAAAAATGGATTAATCAACGTAAGATAGCTGTGTAACTCCTAGACTGTGAAAAACAATTGTTTATCAGCAACCTCAAGTAAATGTGCTTTCTTTCCATTCTTTCGTGTATTATCTTTTTGTTTCACTGGTAATAACAGTGCAAGAGCGGTGAGGGTAATAGCAGTGCTAATAAAAACTGTTTTAACCTATTAAAGCAGGAATTTTGACCTCGAACAAAGTTTTGTTTAGCAAACCTGTTGACGTAGACAAGTTATGCAGCGATTAAATGATCAGCCCATTTCGCGAGGTTCTCTGGGTAACAGTCTGCGTGTTAAACCCTTAAAGTGAGCTATTACTAGTGAACCCCTCTTTCTATCAAGATGAGCGGAAATTTATGTATAAAAGGGACGAAAATCGTACCTGGAGAGTCACCAACTGGCGCGCATAACGCTTGTAGCTCGAGCCACCCCAACCCCCAAACAAACAAAGCAAAACAAAAACATGGCTCACTTATATCTTCACAGGTAGCCCAAGCTAAGGTGAAAGCTGCACATAAATTAGACTGTTTCTTCCACGCTATGCATAATAATGACATCGGCAACATGAGTTTGTATGGAAATGCTACAAAACGTCTCAAATTGCCATAAATCAGAAAGAAGTCGGAATAGAAGTAATTTGCCTTCTTTCATTGTTGTATTGGTCATTATTTGAGGGCTAACTGGGCTGGATTGAAGCTGTTTGGGCAAGAAATTGAGGTTTTTATTCTTCATGTTTGCTGAACGTTTAGAATTAATTAAAGGCAGGCAACAGTTTCACACTGCACCTCATTTGAGGTTCGATGAATTCCACCACAATAAACGAATCGTCCTAAAACTTCAAAGGTGTATTCTTGAGTCTTTCACATACCTCTGTTCTTTCTCGTGGTTTCTAAGTCCTATTTTAAGCCGTCGAAAATCCCTCTTAAATACGAAACTCGCCTTTCCTGGTATGCGTTTTCATTTGAAGTGCACACATGAATCGTTGCGAGCCGCGTTTCGACGACAAAATTGCCCTCAGCCGGGGAGAGGCTGAGTGAGATTGTCGACAAACAAAGGACGACACTGCGGAATCCAGAGAGGTCGGTTCGAACTATTAGAACGCCCGTGAAATTTACTCGCCTCACTTGACTTGGCAAACCAAAATTTTGTTTAAGGGATGACTGAAGAACTATCTTAGCATACTTAGTGCTGCACTCTAATCAATCCATTCGATGATTTTTATGGTATTTGGCCCAAGTGATCCTGCTCACTGGCCGCAAATCAAGCCCATCATTTAATTCCGATATATAGGGTTGTCTTACCCTAGAAAAATATTGCTATGACCGTGGAAAAATACTTACCACAATTTCCATTCCTTTGAAAACCGGTGCAATTTTTTGTTTGTTTGTTTTTTTTTTTTTAATTTTTTCACTGTTTTCCGGGATCTTTTCCGAGGTTAAGAATATTTAAAATCGACGTTTCGATCAGTTTCACTGATCTTCTTCAGGCTGTTGTTAAAAATGACAATATGGCGGATTGTTTCTCATGTTCAGCTTGGTAACCGCACCAATAAATCGTGACTACTATACGACGTATGTGAAAAAAGGCGGGAAAATGTAACGAGGCCTGTCAAGTAATTTTACATTTGTGATATTTCACTGACTATTACAGTCTCTCTCACGATCGAAGAAGGAGTTCAGGATTGATTTCCATGTTTCAACATGGTCAAAACTGTTAAGCACTTTCATTCCGCGGTGCTTCTGTCGCAGTGATTCAATTCCTTCGAGAACCTTCCTTTGTCTCAACCCTCTCTCTGTCGCTACGATTTTTGCGTTTGTCCAGTCAATACTTCTTTGGCACTCAATAGGTGAAAACTGCTCCTCGTCTCTGCTTCTAAATTTCGACACATTTTTTGCGGTAAACAAGTAAATGTGACGGAACAAATCGCTATGCTAGTATATTGTTGCACGAAGACATTAAAGCATGCTTGTCGTGTCAAGTGGGGCGAGTAAATTTCACGGGCGTTCTAATAGTTCAAACTGACCTCTCTGGACTCCGCGGTGTCGTCTTTTGTTTGTCGACAATCTCACTCAGCCTCTCCACTTCTGAGAGCAATTTTGTCGTCGAAACGCGGCTCGCAAAGATTCATGTGTGCACTTCAAATGAAAATGGATACCAGGAAAGGCGAGTTTCGTATTTAAGAGGGATTTTCGATGGCTTAAAACCCATGAAAAAGAACAGAGGTATGCCAAAGACATCAAGAATACACCTTTAAAGTTTTAGGGCGATTCGTTTATTGTGATGGATTTTATCGAACCTAAAGTGAGGTGCAGTGTGAAACTGTTTCCTGCCTTAAATTGGTTCTTAACGTTCAGCAAACATGAAAAATAAAAACCTCAATTTCTCGCCCAAAAAGCTTCAAACCAGCCCAGTTAGCCCTCAAATAATGGCAAATACAACAATGAAATAAGGCAACTAATTTCTATTTCTGAATTGTGGCAATTTGAGACGTTTTGTAGCCAGTTTCCATACAAACTCTTAAATGTTGCCGATGTAATTCCTATGCATAGCGTGGAAGAAACAGTCTAACTTATGCGCAGCTCTCAACCTGAGCTTGGACTGCCTGTGATGGCTTTTAGCTCCACAACAAGTGATCAGCTCAACCTCGTTCCCAGGGTCCTGTCTCTTCCTGGGAACGAGGTTGCGATCAGCTTTCTTCATCCGGGAACACCAGCCAACCTCGTTTGCGGGCTCTTTCTCCAATTTTCATTTACCTTTTCCGAACTTGCTAAGGCTACTAATTCTGATACTAATACTAATTCTGATAGAGCGGTTTTGAATTGAGTGCCGTAAAACGAAACTCAAAGCAATTTATGCTCTGTCCAGTCCAACAGACCCAGGCAGGGCAATAAACCAATAAAAATTGGAAGGAAATACATTCAGAACGCGTCCGAGCATAGACGATTGGTTTTAGGTTTACTTCTGACTGTTCGAGAAACTGTTGCAACCATTTTTAACCAATTACAGAACCTAGTAAAGCAAAACCAAAGCAGCCAAAGCAAACACAAATAACTCTCCCGACAGTCAACTGAAAACCACCCTATCACGTGCTCTTTCACGTGACATAAAAATTTCTTGGAAATGTTTCAGACTTTCAAATGTCTGAACTTCACTAAACGTTGAAATGTTCCAATTGCTTTCTTTCGAACATTACATCATGAAAATGACTGACGTTTAATTACAAAATAAAAACATAAATTATATGTTAATTTTCCACGCAACCTTGTTTGTGATCTAATATTACTATGTCTGCTTCATCTAGCCCGGACTTATGTGATTGTAAACTCCTGTTTTACTGTGAGTACACCTTGCTGGTGTTGTTTTTTTCACTGATTAGCGCTCCTGTTGTCCTTGAGAGTTGTTATCATTCCTAATGTTGTTCTCCACCCAAGTCGTTGCCACCTTCGTCATCGTCATTGTTGCTGTTGGAGTTGTTGTCCGGGTTTTTGCTGCCGCTGCTGTTGTTGTTGTTGTTGTTGTTGTTGTGGTTGTTGTTGTTGTTGTTAATGCTGTGTGATCCATTATGCCTATTATTTTCACCTTCTTCTGCCTGTACTCCTCCAAGCGGCGCAACAGCGTTCAAAGATCCAAAAATTCGCATTTCAATCTCTTCCGCTTGGGCATTGTTTTTACGAAACAAAATTTCGATAAATGCTACACGAAATTGCCTTACTCTAAGACAGTAAACAATGGGGTTAACGAGTGAATTAAGCACGAGAACAAAATTTGAAGTGAAATAAGCGACGAATTTTGCACCTTTGGAGTTGATGACAGATTTAAGCAGCAGAATTCGAGTAAGAAATAGAGGCAAGGTATTCAATACCAGTATGAAAATTATTGCAGACGTTAATTTAAAAGCTTTTTTCTCTTTTAAGAATTTCTGTCTGGCCTCCAACGAAACTTGCTGGGCAGCGATTACTTTTTCGTGGCGACGGGTCTCAAAGTAAACTGCAACTTGACAAAAAATAATGACGGCTACAACTAGAAAGAGTGTTGCATTGCTTACTGGTAAGTAGATGTCTTCGCCTGCAGCTATTAAGGGGATGTGTAGCGCAACAATGAATAAACCACATGATGGCAGAGGAACCGAGTATGCGAGCCTCGGTGACCATGGTTTGGTACTCAAGTGAGTGTTTTATGGCCAAGTATCTTTCCACGCTCAGCAGGACCAGGTGAAACAATGAGGCTGCAACTAACAATCTTACGGTGTTTCTCGCTAGCCGTTGTAGAGTGCAGATTTCGCTGGAAGCCTCGCCCCTTAGGGTTGATATCGCCACTGCGATGAACATTGGTTGCCCAATCAATCCCATCAACGCATCGGTGAGCACTAAACACGCAAGCGCTATGTTGGACATTGTTCTTAGTCGCCGCTTGATCTTAACCGCGATCATGACCAGCGTGTTGAGAACCGTGGTGGCAGGACATGTGATAATGTGGACAACTATTATGAACACAAACACCAAATAGACGTTGGTGGTGGGTTGATCGAGTTTCTCTCCAAGAAAATGGTAGATTTCGCATTCCGGGGACGTGGACCAGCCATTGGAAGTGGCACTTGAATTCATGTCCTTAACACGATCTGTGTAGCTGCCGTGGGCAAAAAGTAATTGTTTCTGTTAAGTTTGGTAACACAGCATGATAAGAAAAACACTAAAAGTCAATGTTATGTCTACTCGAGGGAGAAAGTTTCAGTTTCTCTCAACAGAAGTCGAATTCATGACCCTTTACACACCATCTCATCTGGGACTAATGAGTTTTAGAAGAATGCAACGATTGATACTTAGAAAAAGTTAGTGAACGTACTTTTAAAAGTGTAACACATAGATTTAGCCAAGCCTAAAAGCGGAACCCCCCTTTTGTTTTTGTTTTTGTTTTGTTTTTGTTCTTGTTTTTTGTTTTGTTTTGTTTTTTTTTGCTGCCACTTGTTAATTTGTGAAAATACTCTCATTCAAGTCGTAAAATTAAAAAAAAAAAAAAGAAACCGAACTCGGCTCGACGGGGCGTCATAAGCCGGCCATTAGTCCACTAGGCCATGAGTGTTAATGTTAAACTTCATTGTTAATTTTACTACTTATTTCTTTTTTCGTGACAAGCTGCCTATCACCATGAAAATGCTGGTGTTTTTCCTCGCAAAATGTGTTCGGACCGCCGCGAAAACCATGGTTGTGGACAGAAAAAACCAAAAAGCACTAGCTCTGCTATATTTGGCGTCGAAACCGCTGCGAAACGCTGGGAACGCAAGCGGTGTGCCGACCGAGTTCGCAACAGAACCGACAAGGCAAATTTGAACTTTTCGCCTGAACTTTATCGCCTATTTTTTTTTCGCCTAAATTGAACTTTTCGCCTTCCGCCAAAAAGACAACTGAGTATTCTTTACTGAGAACTTTTTTTTCCATTAACAAATTTGTTTTTGGCTTTTGTTGTCTTTGCTTGTTTTGCTACAACGCGGAACACGGGATACAGCACAGGGTTATATCAAGTGTATGCCACTTCACATTGGTGACCCTGTGGTGCGGACGTACGGACGTACAGACGGACGGTCACGTGACTATTACGTTACTACCAAAATTTCTTGGCTTGATAGGTTACCAAATTTGCTTAGCAATGGTGCTCCGCTAGTGCGCTAGCGCGCGGGCTCCGCTATTATTTGAGATTGGTGTAACGTTAGCAAACGGCCTATAGAGTTGTGTGCTATCAAAGAGACTTGACTTGACTTTTAAGGGTGCCACTGTGGATTAGAACCGTACAGTTTCCTGTCAAACCCGAAAAAACAAACTATTATATGGCTAAACTGGTCCTCACTGAAAAGGATCTCACTAAACGGTGTTTTAGAAAAATTTTGGAAAAGAGGACAGTTTTGCTTTCTTGCCTATAATTTTGGCAAAAACCTCTGCTAAAATGACATTATGGAAATCGTTTGTTCCCTTCTCGTCTCTGTAGCGCGCTTACTACGAAAAAAATACTTTGCTGTTCGCAAATTTGTAAAGAGCCATAATAATAAATCCTTTATTAAACTCATATGAATGTTTATTAGTAGTATAATTTTCAGAGCTGTGATGATTACTCTTACTATTCGTTGCTCATTTGCATGCCGTTGACGAAACAACGGAAACGACTTCCTTTGAAGGATATACATTCTGTTGACAGAAAAACGTACATTAATTTCAGTTCAAACTTTTGGCGCTAAAAATCCATAACTTCCTTTAAAATGTTGAATATTGCATAAACTGACAGTTTATGGTTCTCTGGAGGGTTTGCTGAACTTTCTTTGGAACCTGACAAAGACGGCAAAGTCGAAAAAAGAACCTTTAAAAGCTGGGGACACCTCAAGTGTAAGGAGTTTCAAAACTAGTCTAACTGGATTTGAGACACTGTCGCTACGGTAACGATAGATGACGTCAAGGCAGTCAACTTCTCGTTTCACTGTTGGTTGAATAAAATTAATGAAAAAGCATTAATAAATGTGTATTGAATTCCTTGATTCTGCAAAGTTAACAGTGCTATAAATCTTGAAGAGCTCTAGTGAGTCGCCTAAATGACCAGCGTCTCTTGTTTTATGTTGTATCCGTCTTGCTGTAACAAACCCTAAATCAGTGAGCTTTTTAAACTGACATGTGTCGCCTGCGCAAAAGATGCTTTCAGCCGAAAACTGTTCACAAAATTACCGATTAATCACACTATGTCTACTTACTCGTTTGATCTTACTACAAAAAATATACCTGTATCACATAAACTTATCCCAGTATACAATATTAACAATGAGCTTGACGAGAAACGCATTTTAAGACGTTCCTTGTGGGTCTAGATCACAAAACGCTATAAAGCCAACTTCAGTCAAATCTATTTCACCATTTGTGCAGCACGTTAATAATACGCCCCTTACATCATTTATCTCCCCTGTCTCAAAAAAAATATATTGCGACTAATAAAGTCCAAGTAAACCTTACTGCCGAAATTCGGCCAAACTGGTTTCAGAAATAATTTCTCCACAATACTGTGTCTACGAATAAAAATTGCCATTTTCAGTCCAAAAATGCAGCTGGTTATTGCAATTTTCAAGAGTCACTGATAACGATTTTCAATCTTCAAATTTAACTGCCTGTTAAAATAGAACAAACACACAAATAATTGCAGTTTTGTTTTTCAGTGAGGCAATTTGCGTGTTTAAAATCGCATTTCTTCTGCTCATTTAAATTTTTTGAAGGGCGTGAAACTTGATTTCTAAAGACAGACGGAAAAGCATGTAATGTTGCATTAAATCTCCCTTCTGGGACACATTTAGTTTTTACCCTTTTTTGAATAATAATCGCTAACGGTAGACATGACGCTTTTAAAAACTGTACGATTAAAAGGGCTTTCTTTTTAAAAAAACAACATCACCGACCACTAAGTGGCCATCACAAGGACCGTCCCGCGCTCACCGTCTGCGATCAAATTGATTTTTAGACTGATAGGTTATACCTCAAACGTGACACGTACCCTTAGCTTAGAGAATGTTTGGTCGATATGTGGATAATGAATGGAAAGAAAATGATCGTATATGCTAAGTTGGTGACATGACGAGAAAGATATTGATCAGGTTGAAGATGAAAGACAACTCGTGAGAATGGTTCAGTGGTCATGAATTCACAAAGTATCTTCTTTCCCGCTGAACTTGAAGTAAAATTTCATTCTACCGACCATGTATAGGTATACTAGCCCTACATCGACTCATTCCTTCTGTTTACTTGATCTCGAATTTCATCAACTAAAGCTACATCAACTGAGACTAACCGTGTGGAGTTGTTCCTCAACTGATGTCTTCTCTTTGCTTTGTCGAGCGTTCAGCACTAGCAGTTGGACTGACTGATACTTTTAAATTCATTTTATTTCTTTTTGGCCTTAATTGGTTCATCTGTTTTTATCTGTTTCTAGGTAACCTTTTTTTCTATTCCTTTTTCTTGAAAGAAAAGAAGAAAAGACACAGGAAAGAATCTTCACTGATGACGCTTACCAGTCAAAATGTTTAATGTGGAAAAGCATGTTAACAAGGCCGTCACTTGGGCAATATTTTGTTACATGTGAAACTGAACATCTGTTCGAGTACACAGAACAAATCCGTGGAAGTAAGAACTTTTAGTATTGTGGAAAATAAATTTTGAGAATCTCGATAATGGGTTAAATTCTAACCAACAGATACGGCCTTGTAATAATGGCGATTTAACACAGATGTATTCATGTTTTAACTGACGTAAAAACAGCTGTTTTCTGGACGTACATTTCCTCACTCGGATGTAAATTATTCTAAAATAATCTGTTCTTGATCCAGATAAAAAGGTCGTCGTTGAAATTAGGCCTGAACGGGAGTGCTCAACGACAGATTTTGCTCAAAAGCCTTCTTGTTGCCTCTGACGGTGTTTAGACCGCTGTAGAGACCTTACTGTTTAACCCCTGCCTCGTCCCCAGTCGCTCGCGATCGCTCATCTGGGGGATATTTTAGTCAATTATTGAGGAAAGCGGGGGGGAGGGGAGAGATGGGACACCGCTCGCGCTCTGCGCTCGCTTCCAGTCCCCCCACTGGCACCCGATCCCACCTCTCGCGTCAAAATCCGCGCTCGCTTTGCCTTGGAAAAGCCTGTGGAGGAGGCAGGTTTAACCTTTAAGCCCCAATATCCACATGCAAGTTCTCCTTACTGTTCTTCTTATATTTCTCATGGTATCTCTTGGGAGAATTTAACATGAAAACATTTTATCTTTGGTGATCATTTACTATATTTTCCTGACCTGTACGTTTGATCAAGTAGTGATATTGTAAGGAGAAATCAGATGCTTGTCACTTTCGGGGCTTGAAAATTAATAATTAACTAGTGTGCAAAAAAAAAAAAAAAAAAAAGCCGCTTCTCCCTGCCAGTCACCAAAGTTTCAGACTTATCGCTGCCAGGAACCTTTTGTTCGTTTGTTCGCTCGTTCTTTCATTCGCTCGGTCGCTTATTCGTTCTTCTATTCCTCCATTTGTTTACTTTTAATAACTCAAGCAAATTCATAGCATTTTAGATCCCTGTTGTAGTTAGAGAGGGGGGCTTATTTCAAATCTTTAAACGTTTATTCTTCAAACTGTTTTTGCACAAAACTCAAACACTGTTATCTTACTTCTTATCAATAAAGACTGGCCAAATTTATGCCGTATTTTTTTTAAGCCTTTATAAAGATACATCAGCTGGGGATGAAGTGGGTGGCTTCATAGAGGTTAGGAGGGGCGAATTACAAACTCGGATTCCCAAACGGGGGAGGCTGCTTATTAAAAAAAAATTAACTTTCACAGGGGGGGGGGGGGTAGGGCTTGTTAGAGAGAAGGGGTTAATAGAGAGGGAGGAAAAGTAAAGTTTTTACAGTAAATCAAGTACCACTTGCTAAAAGCATTAGTCACGCTGTCGTGGATCACTTGTGATATGAAATACTCGAAAAATAATAATTGAGAGAACATCCTTGAAGTTTCTGTACATTTAGCATGTTTCCTTACACAGATAAAGGCAGACCCAGTTTTGCCAAAGCCAAGCGATAAGTCAAATGGGTTGGGTCATATGGCATTAACCCTTTCACTCCCAGAGTCAGTTATGGAGACACTAAGGTGATTCTAACTTCTGAGTCTGTGGATGAAATCCTATGGTGTGACCATTCAAATGAAACCTCATCAGCAGTACTTTCACATGGTACTAATAATATTTAGGTATTTACAAAATGAAATTTGGTATTCGTCTTGAATTTTGATTTTAAGCACTCTTGGGAGTGGAAGGGTTAAATTTAGCAGCAAGGGCCAATTTTAGTCTGCCACTGTGCAATGATTGGCTGTTACATGTATTTATAGTTCTGTTGGTACCCATTTATACTTTAACTACAATTGAGTAAGATTGTGTTCAGTTTAGTATCTTGCCTAAGAACGAAAGACAGCACAAAGACCAGAGATGCATACTGTTCTAAACAATTCTAGTTAGAAGGTTCAAGTCAACCTGCAGCAAGCAGAAAAAGTGCATTGCCCTAACAAAAAAGACCATAATTTCTCAACTTCTAAAAGCAATTGAAACATATTTTGATTTCCAACGATGGCTCAAACCACTGGATTAAAGGGTGACCTACACTTAAGCAGAATAAACCATTCAAAACTAGGGACTGGAAAGGATAGTCTACCTTGAGATTACTACTTGTAGCAATGTCTTTATATAAAAAATTAAGCACATTCAAGTAGATCACTAATCTAACGACTTGTTAAATTAAAGTTTGTTCAATAACTGAAGATTTGCCGTCTCAATACTTAATCTGCAGGAGGAAATTGCAAAATTAAGTAATCACTCAAAATAGTACTGCAGTAATCCACAGCTGTAGGACCCTAAAATATATTTTTCTGAGGCCTGTTTAAAACCTTGGAGATCTCCACCACCGTGGAGTAAGATAGCCTTCAGGTACAGGGATTTTCTGTTCCTTGATACATTTTTCAAGAAAAATCTTTAATCTACTGACAGGTCCACTTTGTTCCTTTGCCGTCACTTTCTCAATCTTGGGTACATACTCTAAAACCAGAGTGTTGAGGAGCTTTCCAAACTGTTTTTTGTACTGCCTCATCAGAACATGTCCTGCAACAGCGAGGAATTCGTAAAGAGCTGTGGCAGTATAGTCAGGCCTTGGTTGCAAGTTCAACATTCTTGCAAGCCAGGTCCATCCTTTCTCTGGCCCATGGGGGTGTGGTTTAGATTGCTGTGTAGAAGGGGGTGGTATGGAGGAAACAATTGCTGCATATAGCCGCACAATTCCAGTCATGCGTTTGAGGTACTTGTCTTGTTGTTCGATCTGTCCCTCAGAACATACATAACCCAGTGATGCGAAGTACTCTGCGTCTGACATCCCAGCTGCCTTTGGGATGTAAAATGGCACAAGGAATGGGCATTCCTCATAGAATCGCACTAAAATAAGATCTCCAACATCAGGGAAACTGGACCATATTCCTATGGCAACAGCAGCAATGGGAAAAGCAGAACTGAGGCTAGACGAAACTTGTTGTGAGCCTTGGTCGACCAGTTTTCTTGCAATCAGTTCCTTACAGTATGCCTGAAAATAGTTACGAATAATCAAAATTAAAAAGAAGGACAAGAACACCATCTACAGAGCCTGGCAGAGCCTGGCGGCCTTAGGTTACCAACTTTTGTCTTCGAGCGACTAGAAAAACTTATTTTTTGCATAAAGTTTTAGGGCTGGGGACCCCAGATTTCACAGCTGGGAGCCTTTGGGCTCCCTATGATTCTTCTAAGAGAATAGCCTTGCAGTTAATTAACAAAGTGATGGCCAAGCAGGGGCAGACACAGGAATTTTTGATAGGTGGGGAACAAATGGGAATTTGCACTTGATACTGGTACTTCAAAAAGCCAAAGAAAGATACCTCAGATTTGGTAAATTTGCAATAATCAATCATTCCAAAATCATTCCTTGGTTTTCTGGTCAATGCTGCTTTCTTGGTTCGATTTTTTAGTTTAAATACATAGGTTTATTTTAAAACAAAAAGCACAAATACAAGTTAAATGGAGGAAGTCTGGATATCCTGTACCTTCCCCCAGGTTCTAACTCTGGTCAGGGTAGAATGAATGTGATAAAACCAGACCACATCCAACCAATGTTCTTTGATGCCCCCTCCTCATCAGTATGATTATGAGATGTAACCAACCAATGACATGGTTTACTGAACAGTGACATTGTGTTGTGCACAGTCACCATGGTTTTGTCAGTTATTTTAAGGCTTTGGTTAATGGTCTGTCCACGATTTAAGCCTTTGACATCCCACTGTAGTCTCAGCCAGGAAACCTATCAACTGGGCCAACCATTACGTGTTTGTTTATGGTATGAGCCAACTAATGGATGTCACTAATTTCCCTTGTATCATACAGATAAACTTCAATGAACAGAGTCTGTTTAATGCCTATCTTTACCTGGATGATCACATACATTAGGCAACTTTGAAAACAAGCAAAAGACTTGAAAAGAATTGTCATTAATTTGTTGATTACTACACCTTTCATTATTAAACAGGCAAACTCTGAACTTCAAAACTCAACAATAGTAAACTGTTGTGTTTTTACCCCAGTCAATCATAATTGAAAGGCACAGTCATATTATAGCCATGAATCAGTTGGATAGAAACTGAATATTAAATGGCCTCAGAAAATCAGAAAATTTTACAGAGTTTGCATGGTTGGGAGAGAATACAGCTGTTATGGAGGATATCTTTAAATTAATGTTATATAATAAAGTTAATGTGATATAATATTTTTTTAAGTTTATGCTCTTTACAGTTAGAACGTTTGCACACTTTGGCCTTTCTTGAGTATTGATAACCTGTTGTTCAGTGACATTTCATTTATCATACTTGGTAATTCTGATATGAAGGGGTCAATTTCTAAAGAAACTGTGGTGCTGTATCAGTGGGGCAGTGAAACACAAAAAAAAGAACTTACCAACTGAGTTAATAAGGTGAATTGGTCACTAACAATATTATTATTAATAATTATTAATAATGATTTGGAGATACATAAACAAGTAAAAACTAACGAGATTAGGTTCCAACGTCTCGGCGACTTCGTGACGCCATTATCAAGGAATGATTTTAATGAATACAGTGCGAAATGCTATACATCAAGCAACTAAGATTGTGCTTGAATGTACAATCAGATTCCATCCGTACTAAAGTTTTTGTCTAGTTTAACTCCCTTTATGTAAATTTATCTGATCTGAATTCTTTTTAACTCGCACTGTATTCATTAAAATCATTCCTTGATAATGGCATCATGAAGTCGCCGAAACGTTGGAACTTAATCTCGTTAGTTTTTACTTGTTTATGAATTGGTCACTGTTAATAAATTCAAAAGCTGATGTTTAGAGCATTAGTCCTTTGAGAGTGAATTGATTCAGTCTGACAAAAGGCTAACACTTGAATTTTGATATGCTCTTTCATGTGAAAAACCACTTTTTTAATGATTTTTCATCATTTTCTACTTCGTCCCGGGCCTGTATTCCTTTCTAAAGTGATGGACAAGCTACACAGTACATACAATAAAGCAAGCCTACCTCAGCAGATGGGTGTACTGCAGTCGAAATCTGTTTACGTCCAACTTGTACAGATCCCCTAGCAAGGAACTTGGTCAAGCGCTGAATCTTGTCAAGTATTGACTCTTCAGAGATGGAATTAATTGGTGTAGCAACAGCCTTCTGAAGATCAAATTTTAACTGCTTCAAGGATTTGTCAGTATTTAGTGGCTCAGCTGCCTTAACAATCTCACTTTTGTAACTTACTAATCGTGAATACTCTCTCCATGCTGTTTCAGAAATGCAAGAGGAAAGCTCTCTTGAAAGACCTGACTTCTGCTGTGAACCAGAACTTGAAGTTTGGCTGGTTGAAGTTGATGCTTGATTATTTTGGATTTCTCTGGCAGCTCTTTCCATTTTCTCCTTTTCAGCTTTTTCTTTTGCTTTTTTCTCTTCGTCCTCTTTTGCTTTAGACTCACGTTCTGCTTCTTCTTTGGCTGCTTTGGCATTGACTTCTTGGACAAGATTTTTTGTTTTTTGAAGCATGCTTTGGATCAGAGTTGAACACTCCTGCATGATCGTCAAATTCATTTCAGTGACTTGTTGATTGACATGGGCATCGTCAAAAGTGTTTTGTGAAACTTTCAACACTTTATCCACTTCTTTGAGTATATCTGGCATAGATGGTGACAGTGACGACTGATATTTACAGCCTTGGAAAATCTGCTGAATGTTTGAGGCAGTTTCCCTGATACTGTTGAAAGAAAGTTCTAGTTGCATCATTTGTTTCTTGAGTAGCTGTTCGTGTTTAAGAACTCTCAACCTTAATTGCTCCACTTCTTTAATTCTTCTTACAGCTCTTTGCGCGTGCTCTTCGTGCGACTCTTCAAGTTTTTGCTGCCGTAACCTAGCTTCTTCACTTTTTTTCTTCTCATCCAGTTGTAAGGCTTGTACAGATTTAATAAACTCGTCAACTCTCTCACTCTCTTTCTGTTGCAAATACTGATGCTTCGCTTCTAGTAGGTTCTTGGAATATTTTCTCAACTTCTCTATTCTGGAATTAAGCCTTTCTCTTGCTTGGTGCTTCTTTTCTTTTTCGTAATGTTGAATAGCGATATCAGTGGCATCAAAAGTCGCCTGAAGTTCCTTTTCCAGCAACTCAGCATTTCTCACGCTTCTATACAGTCTCTCATCTTTCAAACAATTTTCTGCACTGGAAGAGACGCTGTTAACAGAAACAACATCGCTGTGCTCTGACTCTTCTTTTGGCTGAATTTCTCTCTCATCTCCTAACAAAGTAGAACTGCTTCTCTCCCTTGAAATTAGAGAAACACCGCGCGAGGGAGAAACGCACGATAAATTTACTGACAAAGGAGGCGGTTTGGAAAATTCCTCGAGAGCTTGAGGAGTCGGCTTCCAGTCAGTATCATAATTTAAACGACTCTTCGAACAGGATGCTAAGCCTTGTAAGACATTTTTAAGTTCCATCGAGATGCTATTTGGAGAAGAAGGCAGATTTCTCCTCGCAATCACATCACCGGAGGCCGCCATTTTGTCGCTCGATTGAGCCTGGAATCGGATTACTCTAGCGCACTTCCAAATATGGATGAATTCCCAACGTTCCTCGGTAGTGGAGGTTTTGCTTCCAGAAGCGCTGAAAATGAAAATTGTTTATTTCCGCGTAGATTTCGCCGGCCTCCAAGGCTAGCATAATAGTTTGATTTGAAATGTGATGCTCTTTTTCCGCAGGAATTTTTCGCACACGTTAAGTAAACGAAAATACTTCATAATGTATTTAGCACATCTTTGAGTTGAAAAATGCCTTTGTCGCTTCACAACGGCTTTCGTTTACCCCATGGCGACTCAGTTGCTAAGGTGTTCTGGGGGCTTATTAGCCAATCAGAGTGAAGCTATCGAGCGTCATCGAAAAATTTACATGGATATCTGTGAAGTATTGTACACTGCACATACCAAGACTTGATTCGGTCGTTGCAGTGATTGTAAACTTAACCGGACTATTTTCAAGTTGTTCGCGAAATGGAAGACCCGATCGTTAATCGCTTCGTGACTTGGAGGTGACACGCTATCCATATTCGAAAGGCTCGCCTTCTAAAGTGCCTTGTTTGTGCCTTGTATTCGACTCTGTTTGGATGTCAAGTACCAGCTGAATTGAAGACCGCAGTCAATTTAAAATTTCCATAATGAGTTTGAATTGTCGCTGCAAATGTCAACGGGAATTTTTAATCTTGTTTCTGTTATTCATATGGCATTCACCTTCTTCATATGGCAAAGGTTTTTTCCCAAACTTAGTGGATCTCGCTGTACTGAAGCCAGTCAGCTCTTCTTCTACTTGTGGAGCTACGTCTAGTAAATATTGTCAGTCTTCGACGAGGCAATCTTCTTTGCAGACTTGCGAAGAGAAAACATGTCAATTTGCTTGTTGTGCAAACTGCGGTTCTAGCAAACCAGTGGCCAGAGATTTAGCGGAATTTTCGAGCAAAACTGGTGTCACACAAGACGGTGATCCGAGAAATGGATCAAGTATCAACTCTTTCCGATTTCAAGGAAACGCTTATATTCAACCTCAACGGATTCCTGGAGTAAACTACATTAACCCAGGTTTTACCGTTAGCGTATGGATTAAACAGAAGGCAAGAAATAAAGGGTAAGTGAAATGGGCTGGATTGATTTTCAGAATTTCAGTAGTGAAATTGACATGCCGGAAGATTGCAGCTGTCAATTAGCGATACACAACGGTGATGTACTATTATGAGTATGTACTCTTTGTATTGTGTTGATCTACAATGCCTGTTGAGTGCAATAATCAACGTCTTTTAAATAAAAATATAATAGTGGTATAAAGCTTAGCCCTTTTATCGCCAACAGTGTTACTTAAACATAAATTATGTTTAGTATATTTAACAGGTTAACAAATCAAGCATTCAACATAATCTGATAGAATAGTAGTAATCAAAGATTAAGAGAGTGCGTTCAATTGGTTGCATTATATCAGACAGCTCCCAAGTTGTCACCAAGGAGATGAAAGCCTTTGAGTCCTTTGCTTTCCCCTGAATGAAAGCATGGCTCTGAGCTCGGGTTTACATATTGTTTTCACCGAGAATTACTGTGAAAAGATTTGACCACAGTGAAAAAATTTTCTGCTGATGACAAGTGTCCTTGAATATGTTGTGACAATGTGTTTCAGTCAGTGGAACAGCGAGTGCCCAACTCAGCTATTGTCACTTGCCTGGTTAGCCAGCACAAAAGCTCCAAAACATGTACTAACAGAGGTCCTGAAACTAAATTTACAGCAATCTTTGATTACCTATTTAGTCAAGAGCAAATTCACACAACAAAATTAATGTTCTATGGCATGCCAGTTTAAGAATCAAAGACATTTGTAGCAAAACAAATTGACAAGATTTTCTCATCTACACGAGCAAATAAGGTTTGCCATAGAAATTTTCCCAGTGTGCATGGGGCTTTGGGCTCTACAATATCACAGTCTGGCATCTTAATATACCAAAAAACTGGAATCAATTCACTTATAAACCCTTTGGTGGTTTGTGCACGACTTTACATCAATGAATTTGCCAGTGATATGTTTTTAAAATGACCATCAAGGTATGCAGATTAACAAGAAAATTTCAAGCACTGCATAACAACAATTAGTATCAAGAAGCACTTTGATGCCTTTGCTGACAAATTGATTCACTCACTTAAAATTCCTCTTGTCAAAAATAATAGAGGCTAGGCTGTCGTGTGTCTCGACAAATGTCCTAACAGAAGTGTCCACTTTCATCCTGCAATTAAAGTAATATTTAGCCTTTCTATCAGTCTTTATCATCATGACTTGTAACAACAACATGACCAGTTTCTTGCTCTGAAAGTCAGCAGAAATCACTCTTAAAACTCTTTTAAGCCGGCAACAAGGAATAGCAAAATCTCCGTACGAACATCCTACCTCTGTCGCTTGTGTTTGTAAGTGGGCTTCAAACTGTGTCTTGTCAACAAACATGAAAGTTTTCCAGGAAAAGTCTTGTGAAAAGTCTTGTGAAAGCCTTTGTGGTCCTCGGCAGAAATCAAGATTCCATATGAATAATCGTTGTTCTCTCGACCACTTTACATCCTAGGTACGCTGCTTGTGTTTATAAGTGGACTTGAAACTGTGCCTTGTCGACAAACTCGAAAACTTGTCTAAAAAACTAGAAGAAAATAACAAATTTTCTCATGAAACCACGATCAATCTTCATCTGCTCTGTTGACATTGGGTGATTCCAGAAAATATCCAGTTCATATCCAGAAAATATCTAGAGCCCCCCTTGCCTTAGGAAACTCCAAAATGCTCAACCTCCCCTTGCCCTTGGAATTCCAAACTGTTCTACCCCCCATGCCTTTGGAATTCCGTAATCATTCAAACCCCCCTTAGGAATTGCCGCTTTTTTCTTCCAGCTGATTTGAAAAGCCCTCTCTATATTCCAAACACCTTTATTAAACGGAAATTAATCCTTTCACTCCCTCTGAAAGAAAAAATGTACATTCAGCACAGCAAACAATCGACGTTGCGTGATGACAAACAGCGGCCGACTGAGTGATATTTTACATTGTAACCTTCCACGGCAAAACGTACACTACCGATAATCTGTTAAACATTAGAAAACTCAAACAGCTCTGAAGTCATTACAATGCTTGGTCCAATGTTTAAACATGTGTCTATAATTTTTGGTGTCGAGGGTTGCCGTGAATACGTTAATTTGCGTGCCGTATGTGACGTAAAATTTTAATGACGAAGCTAAAATTTTCAGAATTGAAATTGGAAATTCATAATTGTGTTTGCCAGACTCAAACCTGCCATCAAAAGCGAAACTGTTGAATGCAACTTATTCTAAAAATCGAAGGTTATGATGTTAGGAAAAAAATTAGAGTAAAATAGCAAGCTTTTTTCCTGCAATTATTTTTAGTTCACAGTGAACTCAATTTGCATACTGTACTGCAGCCTCAAATAAATTGCGCGAGAACAAATCAAACTTTTTCCCCGCACTTTATCCTTCGATTAAAATTAAAATAGTAAATGATACTCACATTGAAATTCAAAGTCAATGACAACTTTAAAAGAATTTGTACAAAATAGTGAATGTAGTCTGATCAAAAGCACATCAAATTTGCATAACGCATGAAATCTGACCTTTTCAATGAACGTCGCATGGTATGTAACGCAACAATTTCACATGTGTCTTGATGATATCTGCTTTAATATAGGGGCTGAAAACCCTTTGCTGGGATCTACAGTATTTTATTCGAGCAAAACAATCGAAGAAAAGCCTGCAATCGCTTTCGTTACCGATCTACTGGCAAGTGAACAGCTTTCAGCCGTCATGTTAGCATAAACCTTTTATTGACCATGACCATTGAAATGTGTCTCCGGCGTGTTCATTGAGTTGAACGTGTCTCGTGTTTACGAGTGCATGAATCATCGTCCTTAGATAAGTCGTTTTTGACGAGTTGTTCTTGAAGAGACTTAACTACACCAAACTGGAAGTTACTCTCTTGAAAATCCCCCCATGCCTTTGGAATTCCAGTCCAATGAACCCCCCCATGTCCTCGGAATTCCAGTCGACGTAACCCCCCCTCCCCTTTGGAATTCCGAGATGCCGCCCGTGGTATGGGTATGGATATTTTCTGGAACCACCCATTGTGTTTACACGCTAAATTCACCGTTTGGGGCCTGGGTGTCGTGAAAGCGAGGCCAAAGTCCATACCAGTTTCCGGCCGAGCGTAAGCCCCTGCAAAAATCTTTGGGGGCCTAATTTGGTGTTGACAACGATTACAGAAAATCTCGAATTTTTCTGGCTGTATAGCATAGGACACCCAACACAAGATTAGGACTGCGTTCTCCTTCGTCGAACGCAAGTATCAGTTTAATTTCAAATTTGTTTGGTATTGAATTGACCAAGCGCAGTTGTGGGGAAAAATTTTTTTTTTACATGTACAAAAGACACACTTTATATTACAACAAGTTGTGGGGAAAAAATCGTGTGAAAGTATTGGATCACATTAATTTTCATTATTATCAACATAGTGAAAATCAGTCGCGGCTGCTTGCAGAGTCTACTGAAAACTTTTTCATTATTAAGATAAATTAACATAATTATGCAATAATATGTCCTGTTTTCATTCAATCAAAATCATAATCACTCCAGTTCAAGATGAGAAGTAGTAACTTTGACCAATGGAAGTCACAGAGATAGGGGCAATAGACAGCATTAGTGTCTGAAAAATAATTACTTTCAATACCCTGAGAAAACAGCCGACGTTTTGCGAGGTCGCCACTTGAGCCCTCGCAAAATGACGTCTGAGTAACAAGCACAGAAATTCCACACTGATGATGTGCACTACCCAGATCTTGGTAGTGCTTCTGATTGGTTGAAAGAAAATTCCCTTGCAGCACAACCAATCAAAAGCAGTCCACCAAGATCTGGGTAGTGCAAGTCATCAGTATGGAATTTCTGTGCTCGATACTCAGACGTCGTTTTGCGAGGGCTCAAGTGGCAACCTCGCAAAATGTCGGCTGTTTTCTCAGGCTACACTTTCAGGAGAAACAGGTTTCACTTTGTGACAGCCCCCAAGGATGGGGGGGGGGCACTCTCTCATATATAAGTTATGGGTGTCTGAAGGGTATGGATTTAACCAGTTAATACCCTGGGATAGGGATGTAGAAATCAGAGAGTTTTGGCCTTATTTATTCAGAAACCAGGGATTCACACTCGGCAAGTCTGGGATAGGGTAAGGATTGTTGGTGTCTAGGGCTAATTATATAGTCTAGAATAGGGTGGCACAATTCAGCTGGAAAGGGGCAACTCAAGAGTTTTGAGTCCCAACAGTACACTCTCACCCAAAAAATTACAGGGTACACCCCCCCCCCCCCCACCCCCATCGTAGTGATTTCAGGGCTTCAAGATAGGAGAGGTCCACTGTCTATTATCAAATGATTTTCAATTGCTTGGGACAAATCTCTTGTAGCTAACACTGGTTTCAAGAGCATCCTTGGAGTGTATTGAAGGTTTTGGGTTTGATTCCTGTCGAAGACTTGTCCTTCTTAGCTCCATCCTAGTAACAAACTGAATATAGTTTGGCTTATGATTTTCTATTTCTCTTTGTTTGACAGGACAATTATCTCCAAAGATGAAAACATAGCTCCAAATTTTGCGAATGTATTTCAGCTTGTTATTCAAGACTACAACCTCATGTTTTACTACCGGCCTGTTTCTGGAAATGCGTCAGTCACAACATATACCCTTTTGCAAAGTCAAAGTGAAAAGCTTAAAGCAGAAGAGTGGCACTTGATAACTGTGTCAGTTATTGACAAAGGATTGTCATATTATATTGATGGCGAGCTTATGAATGCAAACAATGCAACTCTGACTGGTCCTATTGATGATCAAGGAGGTACTGTCAGAGTTGGACAGAAATATGGAGGTCAGTGGCAGTTTGACATTGTTGTAAATCATAACTTTTTTAGGTACATTGTAACTGCAAGGTATCCATTTACCATGTTCCTAGATTCTGAGTAAATTACAGTCTGTAAAACACTTTCCTTGATACAGAGGGTATAATCTATGCACCTCCTCTCAAGCAAGTGCGCGTATGTGTGATAATCTCGTGTACAATCCAAAAGAAAAACCCACCCTTCACCCCAGGGGGGGGGGGGACTCCCATATGAAACTGACGGGGATGCTTGTCAGAAAATTAGAATTAAACCCCTAAAGGAGACCAATCTGGGCGTGGCTCAGGCGTTATTTGACCCCTACAGGAGATCATGCTAAAACAGACAGCCAAATAAGAGCTACAGTGATTTTAATTGCGCTAAAGATTGACGGCGTTTGGTTTTTTCATATAGATATTTCTTTTCGCACCACCCTAAGCGATACCTGTATGGGTAAAAATTTTGGCTTTCCTTCCTGAAAACCCTAAGCGAGACCAAAATTTGCAATTTACACCCCTAAGCGAGACGACGAGCATCCCCGTCAGTTTCATATGGGAGTCCCGTCCCCCCCCCCGGACCCTTCACCTTAACCCTCTAAGTTTCAAGCGTGACCAACATCAATTTTCTTCGACAAATATCAACACATAAACAAGAGAAAAAGTTGTGAGAATTAATAATATGATCACCAAAGGGAAATTGTTTTGATTTTCTAACAAATTCTCTCAACTAATACTTTAAGGAAATGTATGGAGACCAGCCTCGAGAATTTGTGTGTGAATATCGGGGCTTAAAGGGTTATAAAGGAGTCAGAAAGAATGCGTAGCGTAAAGAAGCATGGCATCTAATTAATAATAACAATTTTCTTAAAATTCAGCCTGATTTTTTGAAGGCTGAAAACACAAATTAAAACGTGAAACTTAAGTAAGATGAAGTGTTATGTACAGTATATGAAGCGTTAGTTATCAAGATTTTAAATGTGTGAAGGGTTAAAAGGAATTAATAATTAACTTTTTCTCAACCACACTAACAGGTACATGACATTAAAACTAGTCAACATTTTAAACAACAAAGTAATACAATTTGTCCATTTTAAGACAACATTATTTCACCTTCAGTCATTAGTAGTGGAGTAGTGGAGTATCCACTACTACAGTCACCAAAGTCTCCCTATTTCCATCACTTATTGATGTGTTTTTGTGCATTTGCCTTCTTCTTTTTTGAGAGAATAACTTCAATCATTGATTTTTGTGGAACTGTTTTCTCTTTCTGGGAGGCGGGGGTGGGGGGGGGGGGGAGGGAGCATAGTTGTCTGGTATGGCTGTGCCACTGAATTGCAAAATTCCCTGTCCACTTTTATGTAAGGTAATTCACTGATTGCAGAATTTGCCATTTTCTTAACAGTTTTTGCCATCTTCCCCAAAAAGTAATAATTATTGAAAACCCCAATACAGGTAAATGAACTGGTATTAATTAATGGATATGGCATTATCTTTAATTACCAGGTGATGATCAGTATGAAGGTTTGATGCAGGATATTTTAATGTATCCCAGAGCTTTGACCAACAGGTAAGGGCATGAGACCAGTACACACTCAGACCAGTATGACTTCAGATCTGTCTCTATACTATTATTTAATAAATAAATAAATATATTTCCCTGCCATCCGCCATATTTTATATTTTGTAAGAATTCAGTTATGCCGATCTGAAATTGTACTGATCTGAGTTCATACTGCTCTCATTTAGTCGGGGCATAGTTTCAGACCGGTCTCATGAAAACTAATTTGTGACGGTCTGAGTTCATGTCGGTCTCATGTAACCGGCTTCTTAGATAAGAAGAGGAAGGTCATGGAACTGACTAATCACCTGACTTTTATATTTTGATTGTTTAATTGATTTACTTTGACAGTCTCATTGTTTTAATTGATTGATGTATGGATTAGTTGTTTGATTGACTGACTGACTGACTGACTGACTGACTGACTAACTGACTAACTGACTGACTGACTGACTGACTGGCTATTGGATTAACCAGCTGACTGACTGTGACTAACTGACTGACTGACTTCAACTGGTTAGTGATTGGCTGTCTACTGTTGGATGGATTACCGATGGATTGACTAAGTAACCGATTGATTACTGACTGGCTGACTGGTTACTGGCTGACTGATTACTGGCTGACTACTGACTGATGGCCATGAATTACTGACTAGGTGGCTAATTTACCCAGCTGTTTCAGACTGTCCGCTGGCCGAGTCACTAACTGACTGTCTGACTAAAAGGATGATTACTGACTGGCTAACTGAATGTTTCGACTAACCAACTGTATGATTGACCGGCTGATTAAATGACTTACTGACTGACTGATTGGCTGTTGGTGGCTAACTGTGTGACCAATGTTTGACTGATTGATTTCTAGACTACGTTCATAAGATGGTTGAAATATAATTTTAGCAGGAACAAATTGTAGAGAAATCTTATTTATTAAGTAATTGCAATAAAATTTCGTAGGGAAGCGATAGAAGTATTCACTGGTACCCTACCATCAGCATATGTGGCAAGCAATTGTCGCTGTCCACCTACTCATCCTAAGATCAATGTTGCTGAGCCAGGAAAGTGCCTGCGAAATCAAGAAGGAAATCTTGATGATACAGTTTCCCGCTTAGCGGACACAGCACATCCTATTGAGTTTGCTACTGATGGTGACACTCTCAGCTTCTGGCTGTCAGAGATCACAGACAATGCAACTGTTGATATTAACTTGTCCTATAATGGACTGCAGGTGGGGTATTTTTGACTTTCATGTATTTTGAATATGGTAAACAGTCTATTTGTAACATGCAAGGGGAGATAGCTAAAGTTTGAGATCAGGGTTCAGTGGCAGCAATATGATTGTGACCTTATGTCCCAGCTGGGATGAAGAGGAGTAGTAGTATTAGTAGCAATTTGAGCTACCAGTAGCTTCTTTCCCTTGTGCTTAGCAGACAAGAAAAGGTCCTGGCTCTTGCTCCCTACAAAACCAGTAACTAGTATTGCTGCCTACTGGCTCAAAACACTGTGAGAGAGCTGCTGGCACTGGCATCAAGTTTGAATTCTTATGACTGCCATTTTTCATTTTTATTTAATTATACTTTTCAGGTGTTCTATGTTATACTGACATTTTATGGACCTTTGCCTGGTGCACTGGTAATCGAACGATCAACAGATGCTGGGAAGACGTTTCAGCCCTGGCAGTATTTTGCTGAAGACTGCGTGTCATCATTTATGTTACCAAATAATGGTCCTTTGACTCAACCAGACTCAGTCAACTGCATCCAGTACATTAAGTAAGTTTTGTAAGGATTTAAGTATTACATGTATCTCTTCATCTTACACATAGCTCTCTTGTTAACTTCACATTGGTGGTATATCCAGAGTTAAGCTCGATTTTGCTTTCCAATAAACCAATTGAATTTAAACCGTGTAATGTATGTACAACATTTATTTCGCATGCTCTCTAATTTATGCATGTGTAGCCTTGTTTGCAAGTTGAGTTACTAGGGTCACCATGTTTGTTTCTGGAGTGGCTCATAATTGCTGTGAAACTAGTTGCAATACTTAAATCCTAAAATGTTAACCCAAGGATTTTACAAATAAGTTAATACCAGTTATCACTTGGGTGTTTTTGTTTTGCAGACCATTACAGTCCAGTCGAGAAGCACTTACTTTCCAGACAGAGTACCCACCACCAGCAGGTTACAACATCCCTGTGCGGCCATTTGGACAGGGGTGCAATCATCTGTACTGCTCAGAGAAACTGCTTCAGTTTTTAAAAGCTTCTCATATCAAGCTTCACTTCTTTAATCACACCCTGGTACAGAATCCCCAGCATCGGTATTATGGTTTGTACAGGATACTTGTAACTGGAAGGTAGGTAGTCAAGCAATTTCTTGTGTAACAGTTACTGTTCTTTTAACCCTTTAAGCCTACAATGTAACAGTGATGAAAATGAAATTTCTTTTTACATCATTCACTACTTATTCAAACATTCAAGTGATGAGAATAAAATAATGAAGTAATCACCAAGGATATAATGTCTTGATATTTACACAAATTCTTGTAACCAGTTCCACAAGAAATGTATGGAAAACAGTAAGGAGAATGTTTTGTGTACTGAGTGAGGTTTCAAGGTTGTGCTTTATATGATTATGCACGTTCAGGCACAAGAAAACTGCTGACTTCATTGACTCACTTCTTATTTTGCCAAATGATGTTCAGTCACGTTAACTAAAATATGTTTTTTCCTGTTTTATAATACGAGGTGTGAGTGTTTTGGCCATGCTTCGTCTTTTCAGTACGTTGAAGGAAGCGGAGGACAAATTGGACGATGTGTTTGTAACTGTCACTCATCAACTAACACTGAAGGAGAAAATGTAAGTCACTTCAAACCTTAAAATTAACAATTCACTTTTTCCTCTGCTTAACTGTCTACATCTTATGTGTATGGTACCATAGTTTTTGCAGTTTTTACCATTAACAAAAGATTTCTGGTTAGATGTTTTGGTGGAAGTTTCTGTCCAGGAAGAATGTGTTTTACAGCATATTTCTATTCGACAGGATACACATATGAGTTTTAAGGTCAGGGAAGAGATGTTACATTAGCCTGTTTTTGAAAGTTGTTGTAACTACTTGCAGAAAATTAATTAATTAATTATTAAATTTGATGTTTTATCGAGGATTCATTTTGTTGTATTTATTTCATTGAGTCAATCGATTCAGAAAGAAAACACAGGTGAAAACACACCATTTTAACGTTGGAACCTTAAAGAACACTCGACCTCGATAAAGTGGGATGTGGAAAACTTATAGCGGAGAAATCCTCTTTCGTGTAGGAAGTCACGTTTTTGCAAAGGCAGAGAAGAGTTTGAAAGCAAGTGAAGAAAATGTTTTACACGATGAAGCGAGGATTGAAAGCGATTCAAGTTTTTGAGTTAAAGCAGTTCTCATCTGAGTGAACGCTTTTTTTAAGCAAAGCAGTTCTCTTCTGAGTCAAATATTTGCCTGAAAATAATTGTACTTCGATCTCCATTCTTTCCTTCATGACGAAGACTTTGGGGAAAAACGTACTCATCAGGTCTGTGTCACGGATGCATCACTGACGTCCGTCACGGGCACTTGTCCGTCACGCGTTTCACCATTTGTGTTTGAGGCCATCTCTTGTCTTTATAAAAGAAAATTCACTTTTGGCCATTAAACCACTGTTCTTCTGTATGCGCTTTACCCGCAGCACTTCACTTTCCAATGGAAACCACTAGTATATCTATGTTTTATTCTGTTTCAGTGTAATCGTTGCAAGCCCTTGTACAATAACAAGCCATTCCTGCGAGGCAACAGAGATGAAGCCTACCCCTGCGTCAAGTGCGAGTGCAATGATCATGCCGACAGTTGTGTTTATAATCAAACTCTAGACACTAACCCCAGCTCACGCACTCTGGGAGGAGGGGGCGTGTGTACTGACTGCCAACACAACACTTCTGGCCGCTTCTGTGAAGTGTGTAAGAAGGGGTTCTACAGAGAGAGTGGGAAGAGCCTCAAGGCTCGTGACGTGTGTTCTCCATGTGGATGTGAGGGACCTGGGGTACAACCTGGAAAGTTGGATTGCATCAAGGTTAGTGATGATTTTAACATGAGTAGACTGCCAGTAGTCTCTTATTTTGGCGATGCAGATTGTGGGGCGGGCGAGATGCACACACTTTGGCGCTCCCCTCACATTGCATCTCCTCAAAATTTTGTGCGCGCATGTGTATGTATTTCGCCCACCCCACAATCACCATCACCAAAATTAGAGACTACTCGCAGTCTAAACTGGTATAACAAAGATAAAGCACCGTGGAGCTGCACCTTACATCCTGAGCGTTTTGGCCCAAACACATTCTTGTCATTTTCTGATGCCGGCTAAAAGGTCTTTAATTTGACCAGCCACATTAAGTTATGAGCCCATCCAAGATTTGTTGTAGTTGAGATTTGATTGTTAGACTATTAAGTGAGTCACCAGTGTTCCAGATAAGAGATGGGTCTGGGATCAAAAACTCGACAAAGTTGGCAACATAACCTGACAAAATAAATGGTCAACTTGGGAAGATTTGAAGAGATCCACATCTATTGACCCCTCAAAATTCCTTATTGACCCTCTGCCTTTATAAGTAATCTGGAACACCGAGTCACGTTGTCTACATTTGCCACTGAGTAATTCAGAGTGCTATTGCAGTTATCCCAGCTCTCCAGTTCTGTGCTGCATTGCATTGTGTTGTTCCAGAAAATATCCATAATCCCCCCACAGAGGGTGTCTTGGGTTGAACCCCCCCACCACCCCTCTGGAAATTCCAGTTTAGGTTCATAAATTCCTTTTAAAGTTTTGGCTTTAAGATCACCCTCTCCCTTGGAATTTCCAATGACCCTCTGTTGTGGGGGTATGGATATTTTCTGGAACCACTCATTGAAAAACTGTCTTTATATGATCATTTTCTGACAGTGGTTAACGTCATTTCTATCTCAAATTTGTCCATTAGGATAACTCTAATTCAAGTGTCCCCGCTGGTCAGTGTGCCTGCAAAGCTAACACCTTTGGCCGCCAATGTGACAAGTGCAAAGAAGGTTTCTTTGATCTCAAAGGAAGTCACGCAGCAGGTTGTATTTCATGTGGCTGTGTGTTGGATGGGACGAAGAACAGGAACAGCTCATGTCACGCAATCACGGGACAGTGTGACTGCAAAGACAGAGTTACAGGTACGAAACCTTCATGTTCATGAAAGGAAAGGCAACACAATTTCTAGAGTCTAAAGCGTTGGGAATTAGGTCACTGATTTGCCTCTTGTTTACTTTCTGTCCCCTCTCCTTGCCTGTCAGTAAAGCCTGGACATTGAAAGGGAGAGGAGGCAATGGAACTTTCCTGTCCGCTGTTTGAGTAGTAATGGTTTAAACATGAACTTCTGAAATAGTCTAATTCACAGCTAGCCTTTGAGACTACTTCCGGCAATGGTCGAAGTTGATAGTCATTAACCAGAGAGTAGTTAGAGAGTTGGGGGTACCAGCACAACCGTCAAATTTATGATTAATTTCTGCCAAATTTCTGCCAAATTTCTCCAATTTTCCCAATTTTTACAGAAAAATCTTCCAGCACATCAGTCAAATCTTCTGTCAAAATTAAAGAGAAAATTATCCCAGTCAAAATCTTCTGCCACTTTTACCACTAATTTTACCAAATTTAACTGAAAAAATTCCCAGTTAAATTTGAACCCCATTTTTAGCGTATTTGGTGGAAAAAATATCATTAAAAGTAATTTAAAGTTAAATTTTACCAAAAATTAAAAGGAACTCGTTCTGAAACTCATTTTATCACTCAGATCCCTAAGTGATAAAAGCAGCTTGGTTAAAGTCTTATATGACCATACGCATAACTTGTCACGCCATTTTCATGAATATATCGCTTATCGTCAAAGCAGCTGAGCGATATTTTAAAGAAATAAGAAATAATGAAAAATGTATATAAAAAAACTTGTTTATCCATTTTTCCTAGACTGTTGCCAATATGCTGATGATATTTTTTGGGAAAATATTTTTTTTAATCTTGCATTCGGAATACCCCCCTATGGAAGTTATACTTCCAAAAATTTTTTATGTTGTAGTCTTAAGCAAAAAGAGTTTAATTATGAAATAGAAGAAAAAGATGGTGAAACTTTATATAAAGAAGTTTTTTCATTGTTAAGAAATCGTTTGGGTATTTTTTCTCACCAAGAAAAAGTAGGAAAGATAAATGATATTAAAAATTGGAATGATATTAAAACGAAAAAAATGAAAGAGCTCTTGATTGAACTTTATGTTGTTAGAATGATGACCAAGTACTCTCTGTCAATAAAACAGGCACGCTATCTTTTGTCTGCCATTTTGATTGCAATGGTATTCAAGGTGATTACAACCACTGATATTGATTACAGTAACGGTTGTATTAACAAAATTGAAGGAATTAATTTCTCAAACAAACAAGTTATAATAACGCGAAATTTAAGTTTCACATCATAGCCAACAATTGGGAAAAATATTACATTAGTTTCATTATTTATCTATAATGAAACTTATATATTCAAGCCATTTCCTCGGTAACGCAATATTTTACCGAGGAAATGAGTCATTAAGTTTTTCAATTGTATGCCTAACACGTTAGACAGTTCTTTTGTCTTGAAAACCGCAGGGACTTTCCCGAGGAAATGAGTCATCAAATTGTTATGCAATATTAGATGAACTTGTATTTGAAGTTTTTCAATTGTATGTCTAACGTGTTAGACAGTTCTTTTATTTTGAAAACCACAGGAACTTTCCCGATGGGTCATGTATTTGCAGTGAACCGAAAAAATAAGATCTATTCTTGGATGAATACCTTGTTGTATTTCTTTTCAAATTTGTCAGTTAATGGACACATATCAATAATTATTTCATCTACAACTTTGACATAATCAAGAAATTCTTTTTCATCATACTTCAGTCCTCTCATAAAGGATCGTAAATCTGTTAAAACCTTTGAATAAGATGTATAGGCGAATTTAGACATCTCAATCTTACTTTTGTAATTTTTGATTTCTGAATATGTTTTAAGCAATAGACCAGAACCAGATATTGTTCCGAGGACAATAGGGTTTAGCGTTACACCGCCAACTACTGTCCCTATTACTACCAATAAAGCGGATCCAATATTACATGTAAGTTCTACCTTTTTGAAGTATTTAAAGGACATTTTGGCAAGCCAGTATTTCTTATGATAGAATTTGTATAATGCTTTCAACTCAGATATTTGATTTTCCGTTAATTTTTCTGAAACATGGTTCCAATTGAATATGCTTTTACGTCTATCCATTTATATTATATGGTTATTTTAATTCAGCGAAATCGGATCGTGATCAACAGCACATTAAGTTTTTTAATTGTTTTTATAACGCGTTAGACAGTTCTTTTGTCTTGAAAACCACAGGGACTTTCCCGATGAAATGAGTCATCAGATTGTCATGTAATATTAGATGAATTTGTATTTGAAGTAAAGTTTGTTGGTAAAGTTTATTGGTGAAGTTTTTCAATTGTTTTTATAACGCGTTAGACATTTGAGTATTCCATTAATAATAAGAATTCTTCTCCTGGTGGAAATAAACCATTCATTTCCACAATTATATAACTAAGCGACACATCTAAATTAATATTTATTTTTTGTGTTTGAGTTGTATTTTTTGAAGAGAACAATTGTGTTGAATTATTTAAATTTAGACTGTGTTTTTTAATTTTCAAATTAACAAGTGGATATTTATTTTTGCGTTTGAGATAGAAAACTGTTATATTCATTATTTGAACATCATTTAAAAAGAGTATTTTATCCAAACCATTTAATAAAAATGCGTATCCATTTTTCGTATTTAAATACCCATTTATGTAATGAACGGAACCACTCAATTGATGGCCGTTCAAAGACAAATCCGTTTCCATCACCATCTTACCATTCTCAATAGCAAAAGCGGTGTCGTAAACACTTGGGTCAACGTTTGAAATTGTTTCTTTTACACCATAAACAATAAGGTGTCCAATTGTTAAAAGTGATGGAAAAGTAACTGTACCGTTTAGATTGAGATAAATAAATTGTGGAGGTGAGCTACCCCATCGGTGAAAATTGACAACTGTTTTGGTATAGTTTCCGAATGTTTTTGTTGCATAATTAGAAATTGAAATCGTAGTGCCTTGCACTGTCACACTCAACTCACTCATTTCCGGCGGAAACCATTCAACTACAAAAGTATAGTAACCGACTGGAAGTTTATAAAGGTTAAAACCGAGGCGTGATTGGTACTGGTTGGGTGAGCTTTTTTGAAACAGGAGTTTAAGTTGGTAAGCTTTTTTATTAATTTGATGTGGAGAATTGGGAAAATCAACAATACCCAAAACTTGGATATTTGATTCACTTGAAGATTCGTCGTCGTTTTCCATCAAGTATCTGAAGGCGTCTTTTTTTTGTCCTGAATTAATAATCTGAGATTCATGAATTTTTTGAGTGACAAGATTTCTCAAATCTGTTATTTCATTTTCCATTAACTCAACATTAACTGCGGATTTCGAATTTTTTGAATCGGTTTGCAAGTTAACAATTTTATTGTTATTTAAATTCAAGTCCCCCGACATACTTGTTGTGCCATCAAGTTTGAGATAATTTTTTTGCGAATTGGTGATTCTCTGAGTGATATATTCTACAGTAGCAACGTCTTTTTGGTTTACTGGAAATTTAACATTGGTTATCGCATTATTTTTCATATCAATTTTAGCTCCTTTATCTAATTTTTTCGCAAGCTGATTATCAACATATTTTTTATTTACTCCATGGTCTGAATTAACTGGGTCTTTGATATTTGTTATGAAATGGTTGTTCATATCTAAAGATTGTAGCATAGACCCGCCTTCTTTTTTACTCAAGAATATATTCCGAGCTGTGTTATAAGAGATGGCTTTATTCGTGTTTCCATGAACTGGGTACGGCTGTGGTTGTAAAATTAGGTCTCCACTCATAGTTGCTCCTGTCTTTTTCACAAACTGAGTTGTATCCGCACTTGGAATCTTAGCTATTTCACTATCTAACTGGCTTTTTGTAACCACATCATTATTATTGGTTCCTTGTTTCACATTCACTAATTTTTTATTCTGCATATCATAATCATTATTGGCATCTAATTTGAACCCAATACCAGGTAAACCTCTGGGACCTCTCGAATTCATAAAATGATTAAAATTCAATATTCCATTGTAGAAACTCATTTATTAACTATTCAGATTATTTTAGTAAAATTTTCTGCTTTAATTTTTCGTGGTTTATCAACATACAGAAAAGTGTACGGTTCATTTGTTGCTGAGATATAGTTGTCTTTGCTGATGTTCATTTCTCGGCATATCAAACTCTGTTCATTCTTGTTGTCTGGAAAATCAAAAATGCAGAGATGGGAACAGTTCAATCTGATGGTTTTGTCTGTTTTGTAAAAAGACTGAGACAGATAGATACAGCTGCAATTTTTATTTCGAGAGCTAATGAAATAGTTTCGTATTTCTTGATCATTTTTGGTTCCAGAGCAGAGGTAATCATCGAAAATGATTAACTTTTGGTTTCCATCATCCATGTCATCATAAGGAATTATCTCACCGTTGCTAGCCTCAATGATATTATAACCATATTTTTTCGAAAGAGGTTCAAATTTTTTCAACAAATATTGGTACTTGTTTTGCTGTAAGTTTTTAGCATATAGATAAATCTTATCAAAAAATAATAGGGGTTTGGTTATCATGTAAAACAAAAGATTGGTTTTACCACTCCCACTTGGAGCGCAGATCAACATTCTGAAGCATCTATCAGGCATGAAAGGATACAACTGAGTGAAATTACTGTTTTCATCACATTCAACGTCACAGTTTGGTATTATCAGTTTTTCCATTTTATTAATTCACAACATTTTTTTCAACTCAATATATAACTCGTATAAGCGCTCCACTATGCGACGTATTTCATCATCTGTAATGTTGTCATAGTTTGGTATTTCATCATCTTCCACATCATAGTTTGGTATTTTCATTTTATTAATTCACAACATAATTTTTTATAAATAATTTTATGCGACACGCCATGCGACACGCTATGCGACACGCCATGCGACACGCCATGCGACACGCCATGCGAGCTTTTTTATATTCAATAACCCCATTTTTGAATAAAAAAAAATAATATTTTGTTTCGATTAAATAAAATGAGTCTCCTCAAGTGGAAAGAAATGGCTGAAAAAAGATCGAAAATTGGTCAAGATATCAATACTATCAGGGAAACGCTGAAACAAAAGAAAATATCCGATACAATGAGTGACGTTGAAGCAGAAAAGCTTTTCAAACCAATAACATCCGGTTTGAAAGAGTTGACGCAACCTAAACCTATTAAAAGACGGTTGCAAAGGAAAAAAGCAGAGGTTCCAGATTATGGTATCAATATCGATGATGAAGGAATACCAGATTTCAATCTTGAAGATTTGTTTGATGAGGGGGTTCAACCACAAACTGCAAAACAGCTTGTTCCAAAACCACCCTCATATGATGAGGTTCTCAAAGATTTGGAAACAGGAAAAAAGAAAATATATGTCAATCCTGAGTATATGCAACTTGAAGACCCCCCAGAATATGAAGTTCCAGATTATGAGATTTTTGAAGAAGATAGAATAAATGAGACTTTAGATGAACTTGGATTGGCCAACTATGATGACATTGAAGCACAACTTGAAAGAGAAGATATGACAGAAAAAACAAGACATTCTTTCTTGTCAAAGAAAATCGAAAATGCAGTCAAGAAAAGACAACAACTTCCAGGTTATAAAACACACATTACAAAGCAGTTGAACAAAGGTTTGATAAGCCAATCAGAAGCACAGTTTAGAAGAAAGGTCATCGACGATGCTCGAAAAGTTCTCAACGATTATATCAACTATAACCAAAATAAGTTGAAGAGTATCAAAGGCTCTGGCCTCAAAAGAAAGGCAATAAAGCGAGGTGGAAATGTAAGCGCTTTTTTCATTAATCCTAAAGAAGCCGTTAAAAAGTTAGAGTTAATTGTTGGATCAATTGGTGCTGGTAATAATAGCATAGAGCTTAGAAACACTGGCGTTGCTATTCTCGATATTTTATTGAAAAACCACATAATCAACAAACATCATTACAACCAAATTTATAAAAACTTTTTTCATGTGAATTAATAAATAATGAAACTACCATTGGTGCTATCTTCTCATAACGTCAAGAAACAAACAAAAAATAAGCCCAGTGATTTCACAATTAGATACACCCAACCAATATTACTTGATCAAAACAGACAATATGAACTCGGTTTAGGTCGAATCATATCAATGTCTTTCACATGGTTCAATATCACATCAGAGCTGGACAATCAAAAAATAAAATACTCTTCTGATGGTGGGAAAACTTGGAAAGATATAATCTTCCCACCGGGTACATGGAATTATGTTAGCTTCAATGATTACATCAAGGAAAACACAAAAACAAAGAATTCAAACAAAATTTCATATCCAATAACCTTGGTATTCAACAACACAACTTTCAAAACGACAATAAATCTCGCGACAAACTATCAACTAGACCTTACAGCATCGAATTTTGGAGATCTAATCGGTTTCAACAAACAAATTTTAACCAGTTCTAAAAATGTTGGTGACTATACACCAAATCTCAGTCAAGATACAGAGATTTTGAATATACATTGTGATCTTATTTCAGAGAGTCTTGTTGATGGGGATGAGACAGATATCATCTACACGTTTGGCACAAATGATTTACAACCATCTTATGCTTTTACTAAAGAGCCATTGAGAGTTCAATATTATCCAGTAAACAAGAGCACCATAAACACACTGCGGATATACATCACTGATGGTAAACGACGAATAATAGATTTAAATGACGCTGATACATCATTTTCTCTAATTTTAAGAGAAAAAAAATAAAAGATAATTATAAAATGATGACGTACAATTACAAACGAATTTATCATCCGAGTTTTGGAAAATTTGTCTACAAACATAAAGGATCCGGTTTGATCGTGGATAATATTTTTAAACCAATAAAAAAAATTGTGGACGCAGTTGTGAAACCTATTGCTAAAAAAGCTTTGAAATCAGGAATAGAAAGTGCCGGTGATAAACTTGGTAAAAAAGCTGTTGAAAAAGTTGCTGAAAAAGCAGGCCATCTTTTCATGAAAGACCTTCAGTCTTCGGGAAAAGCCAAAACAAAAGCAAAGAACAAACAAAAAGAAGAAGATTACAACCTGATATTGAATAGATTAATTTCTGGAAGCGGTATAAAAAAAAGAGAAAAACAATATAAAAAAAAATTTCTCAATAGATAAATAAAAAAGATGACATTCAGAACAAGTGAAAAATTGCAGCGATATGAAATGGTTAGATTCGCCCTTGACAATATTATTGAACAACCTGGAAACAACAATTCTCAGAAAAAAACAGGATATAAATTCACAATAACCGACAGATCCACTTTTTTCGATTATTTTAATGGATATTTTGAGGTAACCAAAGAGCTTCAAAAGAAAGCCGATGGATCCGGTTTTGCAGCTGCTGACCGAATTTCAATGATTAATGGGTCACATTCTATTATCAAACACATGGTTATCAAATCTGCTGGTAAAATAGTGTACGATAGTGACAACATTCATAGAATCACAAATGTTAAAAATTTACTCGAGTATAGCGATGATTTCAGCAGATCAGTTGCTAAAAATAGTTTTTGGCATCTTGACACAGATGATTCAACAGCAAATACCAATTCAGGTTTCGAAGCAAGACGAATTTCAACTCAGGCAGTACAGAACAATGGTAATGGTGGAGCCAAAAGCATAAATGAGATCATTCCGTTGAACAGATACAGTTTCTTTGAGGAATTGGAAGACAAAATGCTTCCTCCCATGCAGCTCACATTCGAACTGGACTTGAATGATGATGATGAATTAATTCACAAAGCAGCCGCTGCTGACAATGGGCGGGTGGTTGTCACTCGATTTTATCTTTGGCTTCCAAGAATGATTCCGAAAGATAGTGCATATGGTGATTTTGTGAAAGATTTTCTCAAACCAACCAAATGGACATACATGAAAGATATGTACATTCAGAGTGCGAATACAAGGGCAGTTCAAAACATGTTTCAGATTAGCCCAGCCATTGACAATGTCAAACATGTATTCATTTATTTACAGAGAACAAATGCTCCAAACAATGAGGAATCTGAGAGAACTCCTTACATTTTCGATACTTTTAAGCTGAATTCTGCAGACGCTAATAGCTCTCTTGCATCATGTCGTTTGGAGTATGGAACCAATACTTTTTATCCTGGATTGGATTATGATGCTGATTCAAAAGTGAGAATCTTCAACGATTTAATGTCTTATGCCTTTCGAAAGAATGATTTGAATACAGGAACACAATTGAATCCACATAATTTCGAATCTCTTTACGGTCTTGTCTATTTTGATCTGACCTTTCAAAAAGAGGCTGTCACCCGAGATCCAAAACAACTGATTTTGAACTACAGATTAAACACAGCACCAACAGCTGATGTGAGAGCTCATGCCATCGTATTTTATGAAAGTGAGGTCATTGTCAACAAGGTTGGAAATGAACTTATGATGGTCTAATTCAAAAAAATTTCCTGAATTTATTTTATTTTGCAATAAAATAAATGAAAACAGTACTACAAGAAATAAATGTAACGCTTTCAAAAGAACAGAAAGAAAAAATTTACCAAGCTTTTCACAACCGTGAAAATATTAGACTGAGGTTATCAAAAGACGCTCTCAGAGGAAGTGATACTCTTCTTGTTCCTACAGAGTCATATGAGGGGTTGGATGACGCTCCCGATGGAACTGATGCTATCGTTGATGAATCAACTTGTGATGAAATGTGGAAAGAATTTTGTATTCATCATGAAGATCCATTTTCCGATGATATGTGGGAATCTTATGGTCTTTTTTTTTATCCAGCAATTGATGAAAGTTGGGAAGGTGAAAAAGGAATTGATTTTGCTTTAAATTATTCATTAATATATGACTCAACAAAAGAGTCCGTCCTAAGGAAAACAGAAAAATCTGTTACTCGGAATATAGAAAAACTTATGGAATGTGGTGCCAACTGCCATTAATTGAAAATTTCCTGAATTTATTTTATTTTGTGTAATAAAATAAATATGACTGAACTATACGAAATCAATGTAACGCTTTCCGAAAATCAAAAAAAGAAACTAAGTAAAGCTTTTCACAACCGTGAAACAATCACCTTGAGGTTATCAAAAGATGCTCTAAATGGAAGTGATACTCTTCTTGTTCCTAAAACAACTTACAATCGTCTGATGAAAAATCGCTCATTGAACAAAGGGATGGAAATAAAACTAGCTAAAACCAACATTAGAAAACAAGTTGGTGGTTCACTTTTGAGTTCAATTTTGACACTTGGTCGAACTTTTGGACCAACATTAGCAAAAACTATTGGATTATCAGCTCTAGCTGGCGCTGCTTCTGAGGGTGCATCACAAATTGTTAAAAAAATATCTGGAAAAGGTGTGCAAACAGGTGGTTTTCTCATTCCAAATTCAAAAATAGAACAACTTATCGCTCATAAACATCTATTGAGCAATAAACAAAAAAAGGATATTCTCAACGCCTTGCAAACTGGTTCAGGCGTTAATATCAAACCCACTCAAAACCAAACTGGAGGTTTTCTTGGTACACTTTTAGCATCAATCGGTATTCCGCTAGCCCTTGAGGCTTTTAAAAAGATGACAGGTTCGGGCGTTCCAAGAATTGGAAAAGCGCCCAAACTGGAGGGAGGATCGGCGCCTCGACTTGGTGTGTACCAACCACCACCCCCATTTTTTGGAACATGGGAACAAGGAGGTGGTGGGAGTAAAAAAAAAAAAAAATCTGGAAAAGGGTTGCTCCTAGGGAAAAACAGCCCATTCAACGGAATCCCACTGTTGGGAACAATTCTTTGAAATTCGATAAAAATACTGCCTTGAGCAACTTTGATTTGATAAAATGGTGTCAACATCTTGGAATACCAATAGACAAGGGCGGCGTGCTGTCAAGAGACCAAACTGTTCCACATAACCACAAAATGGCGCTATTCATTTATAATCTTGAACCATCATACATGGGTGGAAGCCATTGGGTTTCAACATATGTTAAAAATGGGGAAATTAATTATTTTGACAGTTTTGGGTTGTCCCCTTTTCAAGAAATAGTGAATCACGCAGAGAAAAAGAATCTCAATCTGATTTATCAAAATGATCAGATACAAGATTTGGGTACAACCACTTGCGGATACTTTTGTTTATACTTTTTGAATGAGATGAACAAAGGGAATACGTATTTCAACCTTTTAAAACCCTTTGATATTCATGATACGATGAAAAATGAGAAATTTATTGAAAAATATTTTAAAAATCCTGCTATGTTATAAATGGAAACATATTGTGTGAAACAAAGAAAAAAAACTAAGTGCGCTGAACCCTCAGGGCTTACAAAAACGTCAAACAATCGAGATATTTTCTTTTGCACATGTGCTGAATGTGGAATAACTAAATATAGATTTGTAAAGACAAGTCAGGTGAACAAAAATCAGGTAAACTAATTGGCCCGTCTGAAGGGGCGGGCATTTTGGATACAATGGCATCCACTGGTACTGATATGTTAATTAATCATGGTATTCCATGGCTTGGGAAAAAAGCAGTTGAAATGGGGCGTTATTACGGTAGTGAAGCACTAAGGAACCCAAAACTGCAGAAAAAGGCTCTCGATTATGCTTTGGATAAGTTGAATCCAATGATTCAAAATGTTGGAAGTCAAGCTCTTGATCAATTATCAACCAAAATAAGACCAAATAGAAAGTATAAAACTGACAGGAAGGATTTGGATGGTGCTGGTGTTGATATACATAAACTAATTGGGGAAATACCGAAACCAAAAGCTGGATGGACTCCTGGAAAGTATAAATACATGGGGCCATACAATCCTCTCGATAAACAGTTAGAGTATGATAGGAACACTGGAGAGGTCACCAAATGGTATGTACAACCTTACAATAAAGTGGATGAAATAGCAGCTCATCATGATATTTGTTATGATATGGGGAAAAACAAAGGTGAATGTGACAAGAAAATGGTTAAGTCATTAGATGAAATACCTTATGGAGAGATGCCAAAATGGGGACAAACCGCTCGGTTCTTGATTAACACTAAGCAAAAACTTGGTCTTGGTTTAAACTGAAAAGGCCGTCGAGTGAAGAAAACTGGCAAGAAAAATTAGCTGATGAGCTTCATAAACCGATAAAGCGTAACTTCACCCGGCGGCGGGTAATTGTAAACCATATTGACGGGATATGGTGTTCAGATATCGTTGAGATGCAAAAATTCAGTCGGTGGAATAAGGGTTATAGGTATCTTCTCATGGTACTCGATGTGTTTAGTAAATACGGTTGGATTGTCCCATTAAAGGATAAAAAAGGTGAAACTGTTGCTCAAGCATTCAAAACAATATTCAAAGAGGGGCGTAAACCGGAATATCTTTGGACTGATAAAGGGAAAGAGTATTACAACAAACATGTTAAGGAACTACTTGATAAGAATAAAATAACCTTGTACTCAACTGAGAATGAGGAAAAGTCATCAGTTTGCGAAAGATGGAACCGTACAATTAAAACCAAGATGTGGAAGCAGTTTAGTGTTCAGGGGAATACACAGTATCTTGAAATGTTACCCAAATTAGTGAAACAGTATAACAATACCAGACATTCAAGCATGAATATGACACCCACAGAAGCAAGTAAAAAGAAAAATGAAGGAGTTGTTTACTTTAGCCTTTTCGGTGATATGAAGCCAATTTCAACAAAGTCAAAGTTCAAAGTTGGTGATAAGGTTAGAATATCTAAGTACAAACGTCCTGTCTTTGACAAAGGATACACAGCCAATTGGACAGAAGAAGTTTTTACAGTTGACAAGATACAATACACCAATCCAATTACTTATAGACTCAAAGATCTTAGTGGTGAGGAGATATCAGGTTCTTTTTATGAACAGGAGATGCAAAAGGCTGTTCAAGACGTTTACCGTATTGAGAAAGTGATTCGACGAGACGCTCGAAAAGGTAAAGCTTTGGTAAAGTGGAGCGGTTACCCGGAAAAATTTAATTCATGGGTAGATATTAACGATCTGATGTGAAATAAATTTAAAAAAAAAATCTTACATAGTAAGAAAAGAAAAATGACAAAATTTTTAACTCTCAGAGAAATTCGGAAAATGGCTGTTGGGAAAAAAATAAAATATTCAAACAAATTATCAAAAGAAGAGCTGGCAAAAGAGTTAAATCTCGATGAAGAAGTGTATAAAAAACCAAGTAATGGAAGAGAGGTGTTGATTACCAATGTTGACACACAAGTTGTCAAAAAATGTAAAAGCATGCATCAATGTTCAAAAGTGGTGGGCAAAAATCCTGGTTCGGTTCATTATTTTGTGAATTGTGGACATGCGTTTGTGGATAAGGATGGAAATAAGGTTAGATTGTCTTTTGCTTGATTTTTTCATTTCATGATTTTTGAAATGAAAATAAAAGTTTAAAAAAAATATTGTTAAAGATTAAGAAAAGAAGAAGAATGAATTCACAAAGAAATTATCCACTCTTGAGAAAAGCGTTTGGTGAAATTACAAATAAATTTGGCAAACCCCTCACCACAAAACCCCCAAGCTTGTTTGAAAAAATTAAAGTCCCCATCCTCAAACCAACAGTTATCACAACAACACTCAAAAAGTTACCAAATCTTATCCGAAAAACGACTCAAAAAGTTGTTAATTGGTTAAAGTGGTCGAAAAATGTTGATAAAGTGATTGAAGAGCAAACTGAACCAACTGAAGAGCAAACTAAACAAACTGAACCGACTTTCACACAGAAAGAAAAAGCCCTTCGAGGGTATACAAGATCATATGAAGTTGGTCTCACAAACAAACAAGACCCATTAATTCAACTTCAGAAGACCCGTTCAGTAATTAAGAACAATCTATTAAAGATTTTAAATGAAATGAAAGGCTTGAAATTCAATGAAACGTTGAAGATTATGTTTGAAAAACAGAATGGAGATGAGTTGATTAAAGAGCCAGCTTATTTGAATGCAGAAAAACAAACAGTAACAAACGACACAGAGATTGCAGAATTGCTGCAGATAACACAACAACAAATTCTCAATAAGATTCAAAAATGGATTTCAAAAGGATCAGGATGGACTATCAAATCAGTTGATGGTCATTTCATTAATGTTATAAAGTACAGACCACTCAGAGGTCATTCATATATTGCGTTACCCGAAGAGCTGCAAAACCCAGCCAAAGGGATTATAAACATGAAAAATAATGACAATGAATGTTTTCGTTGGTGTCATATTCGTCACCTCTTACCACAGAATAAAAATCCACAGAGAATAAAAGAGTGTGACAAAAAATATGTAGAAAAATTGGATTACTCAGGAATTGAGTTCCCCGTTTCTGTAAAACAATACAACAAAATAGAGAAACAAAATAATATTCGTGTTAATGTCTTCGGTTATGAAGAAAAGCAAAAGCATCCGATTTACGTTTCAAAAGAAAAGTTTAACTCTTGTTTGAATCTACTCTTAATAACCGAAGGAGAGGTGGGACATTATTGTTTATTAAAGGACTTCAATAAATTCATGTATAATCAAACGAAGCACAAGGGAAGAAAGCATTTTTGTATGTACTGTCTTCAAGGTTTTAGCTCTGAAAGGGTATTGAATAATCATACAGTCGATTGTCTTGAAATTAATGGGGAACAAGCCATTAAAATGCCAGAACCTGGATCAAAAATTGCATTCACAAATTATCGCAAACAGTTGCCGGCACCTTTCGTGATTTATGCTGATTTTGAAGCCATCACCGAAAAAGTTTCGCAAAAAAAATCTCACACCGAGCAATATCAAAAACATACAGCTTGTGGATATGGTTATAAAGTTGTTTGCTGTTATGACGATAATTTTTCAAAACCAATCAAAATTCACAGAGGAGAAATGACCATTCATAAGTTCATGAAAGACATGTTGGCTGAAGTTGAATACTGTCAAGAGGTTGTGAAAAACCACTTTACAAAACCTCTTGAAATGACAGATGAGGATGAGGAAAGTTTCCAAAGAGCTAAAGAATGCCACATCTGCAAGAAACCTTTTGGTACGAATGAGGATGGAGTAAGAAATATTAAAAAGGTTAAAATAAAAAATGTTAAAGTAAGGGATCACTGCCATGTTACCGGTAAATACAGAGGCGCAGCACATGTAAGTTGCAATCTAAATTTTCAATTGACTAATAAGATACCTGTGGTGTTTCACAATCTCAAGGGATATGACAGTCACTTTATAATGCAAGAGATTGGTGATATTGCAAAAAAGAATGTGTATGTTGATGAAAAAGGAAGGGAACATGAGATGAGAATAAATGTCATTCCCCATAACATGGAGAAATACATGGCCTTCATGTTGGGTCCACACCTTTTGTTCATTGACAGCTTTCAATTTATGAGTAGTAGTTTGGAAAACCTTGTTAAAAATATTACTAAATGTGGGAAATGTGATGCGTGTAACCCTGGTAATTGTATGAAACGAGTTGTTAATAGTAAAGATCATGTAATGCGTCATAAAACAAGCTTTTCATGTGGTGAATGCATAAATTGTAAAAATAGTTCTAAATCATGTATGAAACTAAATCACAACAATTTAATATTCACCTCAAAAGAGTTTGAAGGTGAACAATTGAGTTTGATGATAAAGAAAGGTGTCTATCCTTATGACTATATGAATAGTTTCAAAAAGTTTGAGGACAACAGGTTGCCAAAGAAAGAAGATTTTTTCAGTATTATGAATAATAAACATATCACAGATGAAGAGTACCAACATGCACAGAATGTTTGGAATAAATTTGGGTTATCATCAATGGGGGAGTATCACGATCTATATCTCAAATCGGATATTTTGTTATTAGCTGATGTTTTTGAAAATTTTCGCAAAATGTGCCAACAATACTATGAATTGGATCCTGCTCATTATTTCACAACACCTGGTCTGAGTTGGGACGCAATGTTGAAAACAACAGAAACTGAATTGGAGTTGATGAGTGATGTTGATATGTTTCAATTTATTGAAAAAGGTATGCGCGGTGGAATCAGTTATATTGCTAATCGTTATGGCAAAGCAAACAACAAATACATGAAAAACTACAATTCAGAGGAGGTATCAAAATACATTATGTATTTGGATGCAAACAATTTATATGGTTGGGCGATGAGTCAACATCTTCCAACAGGCGGGTTTAAATGGTTGATGGAAAAAGAGGTAAATTTATCCAAGTATAATGATGAGTCTGAAAAAGGATTGATATTGGAGGTTGATTTGGAATATCCAGAAGAGTTGCATGATTTCCACAATGACTATCCGCTAGCACCAGAAAAAATCAAAGTAACTGAAGGCATGTTGTCACCTTATTGCCGAAAAATCGCTGAAAAATTTGGAGTAAAGGTTGGACTGGTTGAAAAGTTGGTGCCAACGTTGTTTAATAAAGAGAGATATGTTTTGCATTACCGCAACTTGCAACTCTATATGTCTTTGGGGTTGAAATTGACGAAAATTCATAGAGCACTCGAATTCAATCAGAGTCCATGGTTGAAATCTTACATTGATTTTAACACAAAAAAGAGAGCAGAGGCAAAAAACTCTTTTGAAAAGGATTTTTTCAAGTTGATGAATAATTCGGTGTTTGGAAAGACGATGGAGAATCTGCGAAAGCGACAGGACATCAAACTTGTAACTGATGAAGAAGATCTGTTAAGGTGGGCTAGTAAACCGAGTTTCATAAGCTGTAAAATATTTAATGAGGATTTAGTTGCCATTCATAAAACCAAAACAACTTTAACATTAAACAGACCGGCATATGTTGGAATGTGCATCCTGGACTTGTCAAAAACATTGATGTATGATTTTCATTACAATTACATCAAAAGTAAGTATGGTGACAAAGCTCGGTTGCTGTTTACAGATACTGATAGTTTGACCTATGAAATTGAAGCAGATGATGTTTACCAAGATTTTTGGAAAGACAAACATTTATTTGATAACAGTGATTATCCAAAGAATAGCCCATTTTATAATAATGCAAATAAGAAAGTCATTGGTAAATTCAAGGATGAAGCAGCAGGAATTCCAATTGTGGAGTTTGTTGGTTTGAGGTCAAAAATGTATTCTTACATAAAAGATAATGAACAGAGTAGTCGCACAGCAAAGGGAATAAAAAAGAATGTGATAAAACAACAATTAGGACATGATAAGTACAAGGACGTACTTTTCAATAAAAAACAGATGTGTCATACGATGAGACTGATTAAAAGTGAAAAACATCAAATTGGTAGCTATGTGGTGGATAAAATATCACTCAGCTGCTTCGACGATAAGAGATATATTCATGAAAATGGCGTGGCAAGTTATGCATATGGTTTTGAAAATGGAGAAATCTTGTGGATATATTAAGGTTCAAATTTAACTGGGAATTTTTTCAGTTAAATTTGGTAAAATTAGTGGTAAAAGTGGCAGAAGATTTTGACTGGGATAATTTTCTCTTTAATTTTGACAGAAGATTTGACTGATGTGCTGGAAGATTTTTCTGTAAAAATTGGGAAAATTGGAGAAATTTGGCAGAAATTTGGCAGAAATTAATCATAAATTTGACGGTTGTGCTGGTACCCCCAACTCTCTAACTACTCCAGAGACAATAACCAGTTCATAAAAAAACTTTCTACTTGGCCCTGTGAAGATTGCATGAAGGATGTACCAAACTTTCACCCAGACACTCTCAAGACCACCTACTACAAGCAACACAGAGTCACGATACTTTAGAGCAGAAATTTACCTCTGATGTTATTACTGATAAACGGTTATTTAATTACTCAATAAGTTCTCCACAAGATTACGAAACGCTTCATGTTGCTTCATGTTAATTTTTTCCCCTCCAGCTATGACTTATCTCCCTTCTTTGCTGTCCATTCTTTAGGTACTAAGTGCAACACATGCAAGTCTGGATACTGGGGTCTGTCTGGACAAGATCCTCTGGGCTGCAAAGCATGTAACTGTGATCCATTTGGAACAATAGCTGGGAATGTAAATACCTGCAATTCAGTTACGGGACAGTGTTCTTGCAAACAGGGCGTAATTGGAAGAAGATGTGATCAGTGTGCAGAAGGTTTCCATAGCCTTACGCCAAATGGTTGTACTTCATGTAACTGCTCTGTAGCAGGAACACCTCCGTCTCTCTTGGACAAGTGCAATAAAACTAGTGGCATGTGCTCTTGCAAACTTTATGTGGAAGGCAATAACTGTGATAGATGCAAACCAGGATTTTATAATTTGTCACAAAGCAACCCTCAGGGCTGTTTGCAGTGTGCATGTGACAGCAAAGGAACAGTCGGAGGATCAGGACAGTGCGAACAGCAGTCTGGAAACTGTACTTGTAAGCCACTGGTGATTGGCCAGCGATGCAACCAGTGCAAGCTGGGGACTTTTGGTCTTAACCAATCAGATCCTAATGGTTGTCGACCCTGTAATTGTTTCCCTAAAGGAACTATTGATGGTGACAAGAAAAGACCAGGCAAGTGTACTGTTGGTAGTTAAGCACAAGTCGCGTTAGCGTTAAACCCAAAATCGGGTTCATCAATGAATTTACTAATTACTAATTCTAAATTTAGAAGCAAATTTTGTTTCGTAGATCTGATTCAAACTCGAAGAAATACAGAACGTTGAATTTTGCGATTTACAAAGAATTTTACTGGAGAAAATACAGGACTTTGAATTTCACAGTCTTTGCGATGAAATCTTTGGCCTGCGGGCTCATAAACTCCCACACCATACGCTTTTCTTCTTTCTCTCTTATTTAGTATGATGCTCTCAAGGAAGTTACTTCGTGACCACATTGCTTCCTTCCCCCAACGATGTGAAATTTTTTTAAATAACTTAATAAAATAGTTCTTTTTAAAATCTAACATCATCAGTCTGAAAGGAAATATGCCCACCCAATTATAATGGCTTACTAGTGAGTAGCTTGGGTGCCCTTTAACCCTTGACCTTGCTCTTTCCTCTGACAGATGAACTCCAATGTTCTGGTAGTAATGGCCAGTGTCCTTGTCTATCGAATGTGGAGGGACTGCGCTGCGACTCTTGTGTTGCCACGTATTACTGGAATCCCGTGGGCCAAGGATGTGTCCAATGTCAATGCAATGCTGTTGGCTCTGTTGGTAGCAACTGTAATGATACTGGGCATTGCACATGTAAGGCCAACATTGGTGGGCGTCGGTGTGATCAATGTGTTGCTGGTTATTATGGTTTTATAACAACAGGAAGGTGAGTGAAAGGTTGACAATATGCCCGTTGGAGGGTGGTGTCAGGTGGTTTACGTTAAAATTAAACTAAAATTATGCGTTGAAGGTGAAAAATTGGCTCCAAGAGGGTTGTAAGCGGTGTTCTTAGCTAAAACTTGAGACGATGCATAAGACTTGCTCAGAAAAAATCTAAGGGTTTTTGCCACAACAAACGGTCTTTCCAAATATAATGGCCATCGGTACGGTAACGTCTTAGGAGTTAATTAAATCTTTAGACGCAAAAATTGAAAACAGATCAACGTTTGAAATATTGCAAAATGTGTGCGCGCAAACTGGGAAACATCTAGGGAAACAAGGGGTGCTTTCCATTCGACCTAAAATTCCAGTTTGAAATTTCGAAAATTTCATGTGGCAAATGGAACAGTAAATCCGGAAATTTTCCAGTCGGTTATACCAGCCCGGTTGGAACGGACCGTTCCATTCAGTTTCGGACGGAAATTTCCAGAAATGTACGACAGAGAGGTACTGGAAACCGAAGAATTTTCCAGTGCAGTGGAACAGTAATTTCCGAATTTTCCGGTTGTTCCGATTTTCCGGAACGTTAGGACAACCTCGCGAGGTATACCCAAAATTCCGGAATTTTACTCTGGAAAATTTCCGTTTCATTCGCCTCCCCACCTGGAATTTCCGGGATTTTTGGTTGAATGGAAAGCGCTCAAGCTTCTGCAAGAATGTTTCTGCAACAATGTTTCCTCGTTTGCGGGGGCCTTTATATATCGAGGTTCCACTGTATGACGGAATTTCTCAGCGTTCTTTTAACAGTTGCTTACAAAAGAGGAAAGGGAAGAAAACAAAAACAGACCAATAAATTGTCCTAGTTGTTATAAGAAGGCAATGGCGTGACAGTGTAATTTAATTTTTTTTTGTCTCACACCAGATGTACCGCTTGTAACTGTAATGCAGCTGGCAGTCTGTTGAATCAATGTGATGAAAGCGGGAAGTGTACGTGTAAACAGAATGTCGAGGGGCTCAAATGCGACCAGTGCAAGAATGGAACAGTTAATTTACAACAGAACAACAAATATGGCTGCAGTGGTGGTAAGTGGCCCATTGGTGAATTAATAACTGGGAATCCGGAAGGAATAGGTATTACCTTTTTTTCGAAGTGGATTTCTTCGCAGGAAAGAAATTCGTGTCAAATTTTTCATGAAATATAAAGATATAAAGATATATAGTCCTTTAATTAAGACAAGCTTATCAATATTTTTATAATGTATATTTATACCAAAGTGTAACATAGGAAATGCATATTTATCAAGTATGAAAACTAAAGACCATTATTATTTATTATTATTAGTAGTATATAGCAGTTTTGAAGCATAACATTACAAGGTTCTTAATTGTTTTTTGAAATTTTATACAACGCGGGAGAAAACCATTTGACAGTCACCTGTTGAATTTTTTTTGTTTCTTGTACCTTGAGCGCAAGTTACTTCCTCGTTCACTGATAAATTCACTGTGACTTATTGTCATTATCAAAGTAGAAACGAAATACATAACGCAGACTGTGCGATTCTGTGAGGAACCAGTTTTCTAGTGGACGTGCATTGTTAGGCTTGCTTAGCTCTGTAAATGGGTCACAGGGCAATCAATGCGATGCACTGAAGTGTGAACACATTTTGTGATATTAAAATCCAATGGGAGTTCGAGATAGTTTCCAAGACCCACTCGAGCACAGGACACCAACTCAAGAGCACTGGTTAACTTGAGTTGGTATTCCTGGAAAATATCCTCGAATTGTTTTTGGATAGTGGCTCACTAAAGTATGCGAGTCAATTGAAACTGATTCACATTTTTAGTCGTTGTGCTTTCCTCAATCAGAGGAAAATGTTTGTTCGGTCAGCCAATTAAGATTTACGATAAATTAACATCAACATTTGCCTTTCGTTTCAGCTCCTTCAGAACAACCTGCTCCATTCGCAACAGTCCTGTCCCCTCGTGCAATTAGGCTAACGTGGTCCCCACCCGATAACCCTAACGGTATCATCTTGCGATACGAGCTGTACAGAAATGGTACACAGATCTACAGCGGACTGAATCAAACGTTTAATGACAATTCACTCACCCCAGATACCGTGTATTACTACTACATCATCACCTACACAGCATCTGGCAGTACGAGGAGTTTGGACGATGGTAAGATGTACCGTACGTTCCAAGACGCCCCTAGCGGTATTTCCCCACCAGTTATCACGAATATTCTTCCGCGCAATGCAACTGCGACGTGGCAGCCTCCCAGTATGCCAAACGGGCGCATCATTGAATATCGGCTGATATCCAACAGTAGCACAGGCGAAACTGAAGTTGTTCATTGCAGAGGTATTATTTTTACGTGCAGTTTAGGCGGACTCAGACCCTATACCGAGTATGACTTCGCGGTTGAGGCGTGTACAAATGGTGGATGCAGTCGAAGTAACGTAAAAACCATCTTGACTCTTCCGACACTTCCGGACTTCCAGCCTGCACCAAATGTGACGTCACTTCCTGGAGGAAGAGCCGTCGAGGTGGAATGGGACGAGCCGCCGGAACCAAATGGAAGGATTTTCCGCTATGAGCTGTGGATGCGAGGCGCGTCTTTTGTAGGTGATGGAGCTTTGAAGTACAACAGCAATCCTGCGCATGATTCTAATCCCCTGAACTTCAGGAGGACTAACGTGACGGGCCTGCAGCCATTTACAGAGTATGAGTTCAGGGTGCGCACCTTTACTGCGCAGGTCAGAGGTGATCGCGCGAGTGCTTGGACACGTCATAGGACTGGTGAAGGAAGTAAGCGGTGAACTTAAACAGCTATTTCAATTAACGCTGACTTATTTTAAAAACACAAAAATTTGGATTGAACAATTGAATTGCTAAGGTACATTGGTCACTGTAAAGAGATTTTTTTTTAAAAAAAAGCTCACATTTCGAGCATCAGCCGTTCATTAAAGCGAACAATCTTAAACAATGAAAAAACGCCTTAAGCTTATGCGACAAGACCGAAAGGTGATATGGGTAGTCATAAACCTGTCCACGTTTTGTGCTTGTCGGTTCAGTGGGAAGAAAGAAAATAACAAATCAAATGTGATTAATGATTGCCCTATATAAATTTTTTCTATTCGAGCGAGTCTTTGCTGATTTTGAATAAGTATTTATAAAAAAGCCCATACTAAAATTCGAGGAACCCACAATGTATGTATGGAAAACTAAATCTACGATACAAAGTGCAACAGTAACTAGCCTTGTGTATTAACATATGATCTTTTTTTTATTGGTTTGGTACAATTGTCATTTTAAACTCAAGTCAAGGTGGTCCTATTTTTCAGATTTGCACCGCGAAAGGCCAAGTAACGCGGCCAACATTTTCCCACAACTTATTGCGCAACAATGTTGCGTTGCAAGTTGAGATTGTTTGTTACGCATTTTACCATTTTACCTCGCACAACAAATGCTCATGTTACAGAAAGTGGACGTCGTTTCTACTCTTTCAACATGGAAATCGTTTGGGCGTGGAGAAGGTATAACGCCCAACAAGCAATCTCAACTTGCAACACAACGTTGCTGTGCGAGAAGTTGTACGAAAATGTTGCACGTATTATTTAGCCTTAACATGATTAAGCTCTCACACTTTATGACATTGTTTTCTGTCATTAGCTCCTATGGGCCAAAACGCCATGAACACTGGCGCCAGTCCCTTTAACAGCAGCGCGGTCGTTGTGTCGTGGAGTCCTCCCCAAACCCCACAAGGAAACATCAGTCGCTATGTCATTTACAAGTACCAACCTCCCTCAAATACAACGGCCGTGAGAGCTACGGAGGTGGCTGGGTCCCAGAGGCAAGGAGTGGTTGTTGAACTGAAGCCGTACACGGAATATAAATTCACAGTGAGAGCTTGCAACAGTTTTGACTGCTCAGGACATAGTCCGGCTGCATTTACGCGAACACACCCTGCAGGTAAGTAATAGATTACTTTTCGCAGTCCGCCATTTTCGAAATGGAACAAACATGGCAAGAACACAGAGTCAGTATGGGAGAAAAATCGTTTCCGTGCTAATCCTCACTCTGCAAAATCGGATGACAAATTGTTTTTGTAAAATTTGAAATGTGAACAAATTATTAATTGGAAACAAAAAAAGTACGTATTTTTAGTTTTCGTACGTTGTCTGTAAGAATTATCTTGCAGACTTTTGTAGGGTTTTAAACACAAATGTATGGAAAAGTTGAAAGCTCTTTGCTATTCTAACTTATTCTTTTTATCCTACGTTTCTTTCTTCATAGCTCCCGAAGGCCAAGGTCCACCTCAAGTGTACTCAGTTGATTCATCCACAGTGTACCTAAAATGGTCCCAGCCCCAGACTCCTAACGGTCCTCTGCCACCGACCTACAACGTGAGCCGAGCCTTCTCAGCCCTACACTACCCTCCCCAATTAGTAGCAGCAGGGGTTCATTTCCCAGGCCTCGGTTATTACAAGTTTCCTTCAAGTTTTGTCAGAACTGGTGCGACAAATAACATTGAGCTTTGGTTTCGCACGCAATACGCATTTGGGCTGATTCTTTTCCTCGTGTCTGATGGCTCTCAAACCGACATGTTAGCGGTTGAGATGCGTGACGGTAAACCATGGTTGATATTTGATTGCCAAGATGGCGCCGCTGCGTTCACGATCAGCCAGTCCGTGCGCTTCGATGATAATCAGTGGCATCATATGAAAATAACTCGAAGAAGTCGCAATGGAACCCTGATTGTAGATGGCTATAGCGCGAGTCAGAACAGTCCTGGGTCGGCCACTGTGATTTCCGCTAACACGGGCGTGTACGTAGGGGGGCTTCCTTCTGCATTTACAATCCTGCGCCGTGACACTGGAAATTCCAAGATCTTAAGGATCAATTTCATTGGTTGCCTGCGCGGAGTCACTTCGGAAGAGAGTGCACTCCCCTCAAAGAGACTGGACTGGACTTCTGCTCTCGAGACTGTCGGAGTTGAACCGCAGAGAAATGGCTGTCCAGCAAGAGACAATAAAAAGGCGGTGTTTCTCCGAGGAGGTGGCTATGTTGCAATAAATAGGCAGACCTCTGACTTGCTTCTAACCAATATTTTCACCTTCAAATTGAATTTCCGGACTCAGTTGTCCTCAGGTGTTCTTCTATTTGCGTATGGCCCAACAACTACGTTTGCGATTCAGTTCGCCAGAAACCGAGTGGAAATGAAGTACTCCTCATCCAGTGCGCAAGGATCACTCTCTATTTCGCCGCCATCTGGTGAAATTTGCGACGGAAAATGGCACAACTTGACTGTAACCAACTTTCAGGGCACGTTTACCGTTGTCCTCGATAACAAGAAGTCTCCTGATGAGCCCGTTATCGCTAACTTTCAAATTCAATCCAGCGTTTACGTGGGAGGGGTCCCATGGGGCTCTGAAGCCGATAAAGTTGCGCGTCAGGCTGGTGTGGATGTGGAAGCCTTGTTTGGGGGCTGCATTAAAGTTTTCTCTACCCTTTTAGAGATAAACTATCCGCGTGACGTCACTGCTATGCACAATGCTGATCTTGATGGCTGTCGCCCTGAGTCCACGGAACCGGTCAGCAGTCTAATGGGAAGCTGTTTGCCTTTTAATAGCTCTGTGGTGCATTCTGGGAAGACTGGGATGTTTAATGATTCCACAGTGGAGACTTTTACTGGTAAATAGATAGTACTGCTCTTTGTGATTTTCCTTTTTTGTTTCCGTTTTGAGGTGTCAGTGTTGAGGAAATAGAATTATAGCGATAGTCTCACAAAAATGAGAAATGTACAGAGCTTCTAGTCCAGAAAAGGACAAAATGGACGGATAATTTTTATTTCCAGTAATGTGTGCAATAACGCCTTTACCCGTCGTGTGCTGCTGGTTTATTTTCGCATCTTTATTTTCTCTCTACGCGAGAGAAATGAAAATAAAGCCACGCGAATAAAAGGCGTTAGGGTATTTTGACTTTATGTTTATGTGGAAGACAGCTCCATTTTTACCTTGTCAAGTGAATGATCTCCATCGTAGGAATTTCAGATTCTCTCAGTGGAGATAATATAAAGAGCTTCGAGCTTTGTTCCGAGTAATTGGTATTTGTTAACCTTGTGCTTCCTTCTTAGATTACCTGTACCGAGTGGAAAGTTATCATGTAGGAACAGCAGGCTCGTCAAAAAGCGCATGGATTGCCACTCGCAGCGGCCAGGGAGGTGAGAGGAAAAAACTTAGCAAAACAGCACTGGTGTGCCAAACGGACATAAATTTATGGATGATGAGAGAATTGGCCGTGTGCGGGTGGATTTATTTGCAGTATGCACGTGTAGCTGTCGCATTAGTCCATGCGAAGTACCTAAGCAATATTATAGTACAACGCTAAATTTTGGCGTGCTCCCATTGGTCGAAGTCGATCACGTGACGCGATAGTTTCTCTCCTCAGCGAGCGCCTATCAGCGAATAGTGCCCGTTTTTGGCGATTTTCGCTCAAAATTTAGCGTTGTACAATAATAACAATAGAGTCCTTCTGTCTCAGGCCCTATGCGTGATAGGTTCCCTCGGAAATTTGATGTTCAAACTTCATATAAGCCCTCGAACTACGTTCTCTTGTTGTGAACATCAAATTTCCTCGGGCAACCTATCACGTGATAGTGCCTTCGACAGAAGAACTCTATTAATTAAGTAAGAACATTGCAAGGCTAATGCGACAACTATATGCCTGTGCTGCATTTAAACCCACTCTGAGTAGACATACATTGGACAAAAGTGACAGCGAATAAAATCAACAACTAGGGGCGTCTTGATGCAAACATACAATGGAAAAAATGTATGGCATTAAGAAGGAGAGCTTGGGTTAGAAAGATTAGCGGTTTTAAAGTGCTGTCGGTTTCTTCTTAATCAGGAGTGATCGTGTTTTTTTCTTTTTTGTCTGTTTGTTTGTTTGTTTCTAAGTTAAAATGAATTTTTTAGAGCTCGTTCACGTGATATTTAGTTGAAGGAACGGTCATGACTTTTTCAAAGGTGATAACAGAGGTGCAATATTTTTATTGTAAGGTCCTGGCCACAACCGGCAAAATCTTTTGTTTTACCTCCACATATATTGCTGAGCCTGCTCGCAGGCTATCGTTGGTTGGTTGCTCTAACATAGTACAATTGCTTTGTGCAAGTTCTAAACTAGAAATTTCGTACAAAAACTTCATAAGCAGTTGCTTTTATTAACTGTGATTCTTAATGTTGTTCTTGTTAAAAGCCCCCACTGGTCTCCAGGCTCCCATTCAACTGATATCACTACCAGGCGGAACAACAGTGAGAGTGGCCTGGGTACCACCTCAGCGGCCAAATGGAGTCCTAACAGAATACAGGATACTTTCCTACCGTGTCCACCCCCCACAGGCAGTTCCTGGGGAGACAGTCGTATCAGACACGACTGTTCTGAATACCACTATCTCTGGTCTCCAACCTTACACAACTTATGAAATCAAGATCCAGGCCTTCACGGTTGGCGGAAGTTCAGTAGGACCTGGTGGCAATGTCACAACGGAAGAATCAGGTATTTTAAATTGAAATATTTTTTTGCCAAATAAACTGACGATTTTTAAATAGTAACGAAAAATTTAAGGACAGTTTCAGTTTAAAGTACCGTTGTTCAAATATGGCTAATATTTTAGGCGATTCTTGCACGTTCAAAATGGTTTTAAAACCCTATAGTACATCAAGAAAACGATTTGAAACCGTGGAAAAACAAAAAAGGAATTGTAAGAACATGAGGTCGAAGGATTGTAAATCTTTCATAAGATTGAATTTATGGAAAGATTTTTGGCTACCAGATAGTTTTCTCACGCTCTTACGAACAATTAAGAAACTGCCAAAGACATCATCCTTGATGCACTCAGGATAGTTAGTGAAAAAAAAATATACTTGTCTTTTTAGTCCCAGATGGTGTCCGAGGCCCTTCAGCTATTCGCCGTCCAAGAGAACTCGAGGTGTCCTGGGCCGAGCCTGTACATCCTAATGGAATCATACTCTTGTACAATCTCACACTGGAAGGACAACTGGTGTACAGCGGAACAGATAAGAACTTTACAATCTCAAATTTACAAGTCTACACCGAGTACGCGCTACAACTGACGGCCTGCACGCGAATCGGATGTGCTCAGGGACCGGTGACTCGTATTAGAACTGGGGAGTTACCCCCCGAGGGGGTTAAAACCCCAAGGGTATTGGTACGCGGAAGAACCGAGGTTGAAGTGGGCTGGGAAGCTCCTATTACACCCAACGGTTTTGTTGTCCGCTACGAAGTACTTTTTGCAACCAGTGATGTTCTGAGTGCGTATGTCTCGAAATTCAATGCCACACCGAATACATTTAGCACTGTTATCCGGAATCTTACGGCGGGGACATTGTATTATGTTCGAGTACGTCCCTTTACCAGAGGCGGTGGGACCTTCAGCAATGCGTCCCAGGTGAGAACCCATGAGGATGTCCCTGATGACATTCCAGCTCCCAAAGTTGTCGCGCTCAGTCCGTATGCATTATTTGTCATCATTCTACCACCAGAAAAACCCAATGGAATCATTACGCGCTACGAATTGTACCAAGACTCCATATCAGATCCGGTGCTGAACGAAACGCAACTCGCAAACTACACAGCAAGCGGTTTCACTCCGTATAGCCGCCATACTTTTCGTGTGCGAGCTTGCACAGCGCAAGGCTGCGCCTACGGTGCAGAAGCGGTCGCCTTCACTAAAGAAATCGCGCCTAATGGAACAGTGACTCTGACTGCAAGCATTCGCAATGCTACCGCAGTTAACGCCCGCTGGACACGTGTGGCAGTTCCTAATGGAAGGTTATTTTACAATTTGATGGTTGGTGGAAGGTTTATTGTACCAGGCTCAGTTGACCTCAGAACCGAGGATCGCGTGGAAACAGGGATTTCTGTGGAGCAAGCCGAAAAAGATTTCATCTACAATAGCCTTCTTCCCTTTAGTAATTACACTTTCTGGGTGAATGCGTCCAATTCTGTTGGCTTTATTCTTAGTAACAACGTGACTGGCTCCACCCCTGAAGGAGGTAGGTCGCACACTGTGCAAAACATACTTTTCTGTGCGATTTAACCCTTTTACTCCCAAATTGAAGACAATTCTCAAATTTCATTTTATAAAATACTCAAATATAAATAGTACCATGTGAAAGTACTGCTGAAGAGGTTTCATTTGAATGGTCACATCATAGGATTTTGTCCACAGACTCTGGGAGTGAAAGGGTTAAGTCGTCCTGTTTTCCTCAGATCCTACACATCAGTGGAAACATAAATTTCATGCAAATTATCGGTAAAAACGAGAGAGGGTTGGTTTCGCGTCTCACCGTTCACGCTTCACGTTTTGATCTTCTCTCAATGTTTGCACGTTAACCAATTAGGAGAAAAGACATTTCTCTCAATGTCGCAAATGATATTGCAGTTAATTTGCTAAATTGCATGTTTCCACCCATTAAATTTTGTGTGCAATATTGAGCGTGCTGTAAAAGCAGAACATGGTTCTACTTCTGTAGCAACTGCACACCGCAATGTCAGTGGTAGACGCATGCTGCTGCAATGTCATTGCAGTTTAGGGGCAAGAGGATTGGTACAAGAAAAGAAAGTTAACTCAAGTGTTCTAGTGTTCCATGTACCTTTGCAGGAAAATTCAATTATCCGGTGTCGTTCTCAATTTATTTTCACCAATCAGAGTTCCTCGAACGTTTGGTATTTTATATTCTAAGCCAAAACTAACTCAGTTTATTTCTTTTTTTTTAAATCTTAGTTCCCGATGGCCTGAAAGCACCCAATGTTACCGTGTTGACCTCCACATCAGTTCATGTCACGTGGCAGGAGCCCGCATTGCCTAATGGGATTGTCCTTAGATATGGATTGCATCAAAAAAGAGGCGGCGTGGAAACAGTATTGTTCAGAGGAATAGGATTTAGTTTTACTGTCACTAGTCTCCAGCCTTTTACGGTCTACGAATTCCGCGTTAGTGCTAACACTACTGCGGGGTCCGGGTTCAGTGAGTGGAGTCAGGTGACGACCTTTGAAGACGGTAAGTATTAGCTCGGGTTGGTGAACTTCCCCTTTATCACGTGCGTCAAGTTTCTGCCTAGCGGGCGATTTTAGCGTTCGCGTGTTCTTTTCGCTTGGCCATCCTTGAGCTTAAAGAGAGACGGCTCGTAGTCCGTTGTATGTCGGTTAATATTTCGTTTTGAAACTTCCTAAAGTTTAAGTCGTTTACACAAAATGACATTCTGGCATCTGTCAGGGTTTCCTTCGGTAATTACCGACGAGATCCCTGTCAGTTTTGTTAAATTCCTGTAACATTAGTGACGATTTTAACTTTCTGTCAATTCTGTGTCCCAAATTTCCATGTCTAGCCTTCCTCCCCTCCCCCCTTCTCAACTTAAATTGTTAAGGGGTGACATCTGCCTCCTCAACTACTTTTATCTCTTAATGATAGAACTCTTCTACTAAAAACCTGCTCAACTTTCCATGCCATTTTAGTTCCCAGTTCTCCGGATGCACCGGCATTTAGAGACGTGACCTCGACTTCGCTTACAGTGAAATGGGACCCACCTGACCCCGCCAATGGAGTGCTGCTTTATTATGTCATCTATCAAAATGGCACCGAGATCAAGAGAGTGGCGGGAAATGTCACTAGCTACGTAGTTACTGGGCTCCAGCCCTTCTCGGTCTACGTATTCAAGCTGAGTGTGTGTACAGCGGTTGGGTGTAGTAACAGCTCCGACTCAGACCCGCAAAGGACGTTGGAGTCTGGTAAGAATCCTTTTTGGGCGGTTTTGTCTGACTGACTGACTGACTCCTAGGTACATTGTTGCCTTTAAGCCCTAACAGTGACATAAATGAAATTTCTCTTTGCATCGTCAATACTTGTTTAAACATTCAAGTAATGAGAATAAAGGAAACAATCACCAAGGAGAAGATGTCCTGGTATTTAGACAAATTCTCCTTACTAGTTCCACAGGAAATGAATGACTAACAGTAAGGACAATATGCATTTTCATATCAGGGCTTAAAGAGTTAAAGGTGAATGTGACCTTATGGATTAAAATTCGCAAAATCGGGCAAAATCGTCCAACAAACAAAAAAGGAATATAGGCATCCCATTCAAGGAAGGCGGGGGAGGAGAATGTTACTATTTTTATTTGTTCAAGGGTTAATCTCCTGCCTGAAGAGTTACTTGACTGGAAGACAGACTGTCTTTATCTTTGACATATCTGTTTGACTTCTTAGGTCCTCAAGGTATGTCTGCTCCAAGGCTTTCATCCCCAGCAGGCAGAACAGTGATAATAGAATGGAATCCGCCTTCGGTGCCTAATGGCATCATACAGAAGTACTTGATTCAACGGCGACTCATGGCAGGGGGAAATCCGTCCGTCATCTCTGAAGTGAATGCTTCTCTGCCGCGGCGATATGTGGATAACACAGCACAGCCGGTGACTGCGTATCAGTACCGCATTATCGCATTCAACAGCGGCCCCGGAGATCCGAGTCCTTACAGTAACATAACAACTGGTCAAGGAGGTATGTGTGGGGATAAAATCAAATGCACCTGGGTACCGTCCGCTCGGATTTGTTTTGCTCTGAAAACGCAAGCTTTCCTTGTGTTTTCATGTTTCGTCCACACGGATTTGCCTCAAAAACGCAAACTTTTGAAAACGGTCACCAGAGTGGAACCTTTTGAAAACGCGTCCGTATGGACAGCGTACTATGGAATCCCGACAACTTGAGCCGCCAGGAGAAGCCCAGTACTGATGAAAAGTCGAAGTTTCAGATTCAAGTTATTGAAATGAATACAGCAGGACAAACGGGTGCGATAAAGAAAGTCTTCTAGTAGGTTATTGCATCCAACCGGTGTACATGACATGGGTCTATTTTCCGTCGGGTTTTTTTTTGTCCCACGCCCGTGACATGTTGCAGGGTGCGAGAACAACGAAGATTGGCAACATGTAACTCACACAAACATGTTATTTTACTAATGATTTTGTAAAATGAAAAATTTAATCTATCCAAATTGCAAAGTCACTTTTTGTCTTCCATCTCCATTAAAGACGAACACAAAGAAAGCGGACTTGTCGAAAGGTAGCGGTTTATAGATATCGCTTGCATATGAATCTTGAGGTAATACTTTCTCTTTTTCCCCAGACCCCGAGGGTATCCCAGCACCCTACGTAAAAGCGCTCAGTCCATACGCCATATATGTGAACTGGAGTGTACCCCGCGTACCCAATGGTGTCGTGACACACTACATCATCAGAGTTGTACACCAGCAAACGTCACGCAACACCACCGTCAATGCTAACGCCCCCTTCCAGCTCAACATCACTTCACTGGATCCCTACATTGAGTATGACGTCATTGTTAGCGCATGTACAGTTGGAGGATGCGGCAGCAGCTCACCGTCTCAAGTGCGCACGCTTCCGGCCAATCCTGAAAAACAGCCCGCGCCCACTGCGCAGGCGCTGTCGCAAACTTCTCTGCGCGTGCGTTGGGATCCGCCCGACAGACCTAACGGGGTGATTGTAGGGTATATGCTGTTTAGGAGAACTCTTGAGGACCTGGTGACGGGAAACATTAGTGCACCTTCAGAGTATGTTCGCGTGTTTGAAAGTGGAGCTCTGCAGAGGGAATATGATGACACAGGACTTGGAATCTACTCCTTACACCAGTATAAGGTGAGACTGAGAAAAAGTATTGCGCTCAAGTTTTCTGCATTTCCTGACAAATTTATGCAAGTTGTGTGTTTATGGCACGCATTGTGGCGAGCCGGTGGAATTATTACGGCGTAAACCGCCGTGTGTCCACTTAATTTATATTAACAGCTGTAATTAATAGTCAATATACTGTCAGGACTCGGTAGCTGGACTATCCAAACATAGTTCAAGAATGCGTCTTCCAGGAAAACATTTTGTGGTTTTGGGGGCCTTGAACAACTGATTTGGTTTCCTTGGGCCGGATTTATGACGTTGTCTGAGGTCAGAATGTGCCTTACATGTTTTTGGAACACAAAAAACTATTGGTAAGAAACAATGCTTAGGACATGACATGTGTCTTAAATTTCAGTATCTGGAAGCTGACTTCGAAGATCAAATTGTCAATCTACAAGAAATAAAACGAATTGGTATATAATTTTTTTCAGCATTTATTTGTTCTTTTACCGTTTCCAGGTCTTAGTGGCAACTAGACAAGGCAACACCACAAGCAACTCCTCCCTACCCTACAGAACTGGCCCCGCCCCTCCCCTGGCGGGCCCCATTGTCAACGGCACTGCTCTGAATCACACGACCGTGTTGATCACGTGGTATCCACCGGAAATCAAGAAGCTGCGAGGTTCTGTGGTGACGTATGTGGTGGAAATGGAAGAGACGTCACTTCCGGGTGCGCCTGTCAGTCGAGTTGGTCAATTCCCTGGAAACCAGAATCGTGTGGCAGTTAGAAATCTGAAAGCGAACACTTACTACACATTCTACGTAAGATTATTTCACTGTTATGTCGTATGGCTGGTAGTTCTGAAGGTTTTACTTTTTTGCGAATATCTTTACAATTTGCGAATAATCAACATTCCCTTCAGAAGTATCTTTCGCACGAAAAGTAAGTCCCCTTTAAAAATTACGAAAGGAATATAAACTTTTCCAGCCTCTGGCGATTAGCAAACGTAAAATCTACAGCACAATAAGTGAGTCACAACAGACAAACATGCAAATGGTGCCAGTCGCGGGAAAAGATATAACCAGTGCCAATACAGGGAAAATATGAGACTGTTGCCAAGCGCGGGAAAACTGCTGGCGGCACCAAACGTGGGAAAACATGAAACTAACCTGTGCAAATCGCGGTGAAACACGGAGCATGCGTAAGCAGGAGAAATCAAAACAAAACCAAAAATGACCTCTTTCGACAGTGACGAAATGAGAGCCAGCTGATACCAAAGTGTATCACTGACAAATCCTTTGTCCTGTTTTTACTAGGTTGAGTTAAATAATGGAGCAGGTGCATTCAAGAGTGCTGGCTTCCGAATCAGAACCTTAGACGGAAGTAAGTCAAACAGCGAGGCGGTAGTACTGACTTATGCATCAGTTCACGCGATTAACTTAGTCCTACACAAAAGACGTGCAGAAAATTTTTGCAACTGATTAGTCTAGTTTTTTTCTTTTTATCAGTTAAGAGGAAGTTTCAAATTTACTAGAGATTTTCGTTAAGAATTATAAATTAGCATCCATTTTATTTTGAGGTTGTTTTTTCAGATACACGGTGAGATAGTCAGTGTTTTTAGTTCAACTTGTGTCGTTACAAGAAAACGTTTGTAAGGTCTGTGAATACAGCAGTCGGACGATGCTCTCCCCCGGGTATATGCGCATCGCGCCCCTCTCCTTTCCTCTCTGTCGCTAAAGAAAAGTAGCGACTGTTTTGCGTGACTTGAAAATTTCCTTATTTTAATGCTCAAGTTTATTTATTTATCACATCGAATGCATGAACCTAGATTCATTTTCGCAGTCTTCGACAGAAGCCCGTGTCCTTGTGTACTGTTCTTGCAGTGGAATGTCTCTTTTTTATTTCAAAATTCGCTCACTGGTTTGATTCTTTTCAGTGCCCGAGGGATTTGGTCCACCGACACTTTACACAGTGAGCAGTACTGTGATTCGTGTGAGCTGGAACCCACCTACGAACCCCAATGGAAACGTCATATCATACATGATATATGTGTAAGTAAACGACTGCTGGACGTCTTCACTTGCGTTGTACCAGTCAGGCACTCAACCCCAACTTGCGACTTGTACGATTTGACAATGCCCTGCTTCTCTTGATATGGCCCCCGCCCCCACCTCTCTTGGTATAAACGTTGTATCAACGTTACACTCAAGTCAGTGACTGGCACACCTTTGGTTATTATATCATTCCCTGACTTAACTTTCAAATTTTTGTTTCCTTTGTTTCACGTCATCCGTAAGTTTTATAGGTTCTTACTCCGAAGTAAAGTCCCATTTTGCATTTGGTCTTAAGCTACAACTTCACTAACAGGCAAAGCCCTGGTCGGACTTAAGTATTTATTTAACATGGTATTCAAAAACTTAACTTCATGATAGGTGGATAACTAATACTCTTCAGCTTAGCAGTGTTTGTTTTGTTTTGTAGAAACGACACCTTGCGGATGAACACGAGTGGTAACGCGCGTCAAGCTCTTGTTTCAGGGCTTCAGCCATACACTTATTATGTCATAAAGGTGTGTATGATAATGCCACGGCTAGTAAGTCTAACTTGCCCGAGAAAACAGCGGACGTTTCGCGAGGTCGCCACTTGAGCCCTCGGAAAACAACGTCTGAGTAACGAGCGCAGAAATTCCATACTGATGACGTGTCACTACCCAGACTTAGGTAATGCTTCTGATTGGTTGAATCGAAATTCCTTCGCGTTTCAACCAATCAGAAGCACTACCTAGATCTGGGTAGTGGCACGTCATCAATATGGAATTTCTGCGCTCGTTACTCAGACGTTGTTTTCCGAGGGTTCAAGTGGCGACCTCGCGAAACGTCGGCTGTTTTCTCAGGCTAGTATAACTACTATTTTGTTTACTATATTTGTGATACTTCTCGTAAACGACCACCCTGAGAGATCACTTGTCCTTGAAACCGAAGTTCTTGAAAAACTCACCTTATGCCTGAGTTTTTCAGTCCTCTGCAGTTTTCGGTTTTCCCAGTACATTGTTGACACATAGGTAATTTATTTGTGGTTTGATAGGTGGCGGTGTGCACAACTCACGGTTGCACTGTGAGCGAGCCAAGAGCAGCAACGACTAATCCTGCAGGTGACATTTTGTTTGTTTGTTTGTTTGTTTGTTTGTTTCCCTTCACATATTTATTGGAAACTTACCTTTAAAAATTGTCCCGTCAACAGGCGTACATTTAATCTTTTTATTTGAAAACAGAGATTTAGACAAGTCTATTTTCAAAAGGCTTTCCATCTACACGTGGCAATTGTGGTAACGTGTTAAATTTAGTTTGGTACTAATACCTCTAGGGATTACTTTATAGAACACAACACTTTAAGTGTTAAATTCTAAACCTTTTCTCTTTTAATGTTTTAGCTCCAACAGGTTTTGCTCCACCGCGTCTTACCGCAGGTTCAACGTACATAGAAGTCCGATGGGGTAAGAATAAAACCTTTGTAGATGTCAGTGCATCAAAATAATAGTCCATATTTGTAACTACGTAACTCAGTAATCTTTTGCGATTGTTGGAAAGGCATTTCTTGCATTCAAGACAAGACGAAATACGTGCAGCCATATAAACGCAACCATTTAATGTTGCTGTTTTACACTTTCAGTTCCTCCTTCTCGTCCAAATGGAATCATGTCTGGCTATCAGATTTTCAGAAGAATGGTCTACCCATGTCCAACAAGGTTTGTACCTGGGATTTTCTTGCTAAAAGTATTGAGATGCATGGTCGCTTTCAGGTATCATTCTGATTGATCTGAGTTGTATTTGTTTCCAGCCCTCCTCCGAAAGCTAAATGCACTTTCATCGAGTGTCCTCTGTCGGAGCAATTGTGTGGTGTCACGTGTTACAATCCAGCCAATCAGGTGCGTAAATGCAATATTTTGTTTAAAGTGGATGTATACTCAGCTGTCCAGCTAGTTTGCGGACTCCCTAGTAAAATACAAAAAAAGATACAAAAGATTACAAACAAACAAAAGTTACTCGTGCACTTGTAGACAAAGACAGTGCTCCCACCAATGCTTCTCAAGTTCGAGCCCCGTCATTGAGTGGGTGGAGTTAATACTGGTTTTTGTCTTTGCTTCGAACATTTTTCCGGGTTCTCTGCTTCAACTTAACAAGAAAAAAGATCAACAACTTTAATCTGAGATTCGTCAGTCACAACAGGTTTGCCAACTGATCGGTCAAGTTTTTGGACAGGAACAGTTTCTTTCCTTTTTCATCTAGTTTGTCTTCACTGTTAATAAAGATGCCCTAATGTTATATTGAAAGCATATTTCTGGTATTTTTAGATGTGCTGTAATGGCGTTCTACACCCACGTGACCCAACCAAGACCTGTTGTGGCACAAGCTACCTGCGCAAGAACCAAGCCTCCGACGTGTGCTGTGGAAACGCCTTCCATATCCAGCGCGCCGAATATCAGTGTTGCTATGGCGACTACATCCGGGTCCCTTCAGGCAGTGTTTGTTGCCCGACATCTCAGGGGGGTAGAGTGGTGGGGCAAGGTAATGCCTGCTGTGGGGACACCCCTTATGACAGCGGCGGGAGTAGAGTGTGCGTATGCGGTGCGCTTTACAATCCCATACCACCCAGGAAGTGCTGTGGCGGCAAAGTTGTGGCATCTGCGCAGGTTTGCTGCGGCGACGAATCAAGTGGGGCCGCGTATGACCTGGATTCTAGTAAGTCGTGCTGTGGAAGCCAGTATGTTCCTAAAGATACGAGCCTGTGTTGCAGGGGATCAGTGGGTGGTGTTGTGGTAAGTGGCAGTTATATGAAATTTTATTTACGCACGTAAAGTCATTGAAATTTTCGTACTCGTGTAACATGGGGCTGCTGTAGAAGCTGGAGCCTCGTAATACTGTTCGAAAAAGAGTGGGGAGCTCAATTTCAGGTTTTATCATCTGGCCTCCAACCATTTATTTTTTGGTCGCACATCCGATCTCACCTGTCCGTTGAAGTGCGCATTTGAACTTTAAACATTTCTAACGTGAGCAACGTTTCATTTTCCAGGTATATAACTACACCAGTGCAGCCGAGAAGTCTAGCTCCAATCATACGTGCTGCGGTAAGGCAAGAGTGGTCAGCAGTTTAAGCTGCTGCAATGAGCGTGGCTATGACTCTAGTTACCAGACATGCGCGTCTAGATCAAGCAACGGGACAGTTGGTTGTGGACTGGGTACGATTTGCAATAAGACGGACGCACGTGTGGCAATGTGTGATCGCTGTGATTTTGATAACACGACATTAAACTGTGGTTATGTACCAGGATATTATGACCCCTCGCCAGCGACGGTTGAGCCAAGGATTTGCGCGACAAATTACGAAGAGGTTCTCAGAAATCAATACAATCCAAACCTTCGATTTTACAACGACACCAATCTGACACCGCATACGCTTTATGATTATTATCTTGTAGCCATAAACAACGTAGGAAACGTATCAAGCACTGTCGCGCAGAGCCGCACATTAATGGGCCGACCTGAAGGACTTGAACCACCAGTTGCTGTCGCGATTTCGTCCTCAGAAGTTCGGGTGACCTGGCGCAGGCCATTGACTTCAAACGGAATTATTCAGGAGTATAGACTCACAAGAATTAACGGTCAAACTGGTCAGCGACGAGTGGTATATGCCGGTCTTAATATGACATTTACAGACCGTGGGCTTGAGCCTTTTACTGGATACCGTTACATCATCGAGGCTTGTACCACGCAGTGTGCATCAGCGGAAATGACCTCATTGATCTACACTGACCAGGCCGCCCCTGCCTATGTGAACGCGACCATTTTCCTTCCGGTAAACTTCAGTGCAATAAACGTAACGTGGGTGAGGCCTTCCAAGCCAAATGGGGACATTATTCGTTACAACGTAAGCCGTGTAGTGAACAGCACTTTCAAGATCCATTTGAATCCCAATGACAAGGGACTGGGCATGAGCCTTGTGATTGGTGGATTACAACCGTACACCAACTACACTTTCGAAGTTATCGCTTGTACCAAAGTGGGTTGTACAGCAAGTCCGCTAGCTTCTACGCTAACACTGCAGGCGCCACCGGAAGGTGTCCATTCGCCAAACCTCACTGTAACAGGTGCGCGAGAGATCGAAGCTAAATGGATAGAACCAGACATTCTGAATGGTGTGATAGTAAAATACTCGCTATACAGAGGAAACATGCTTGTGTATAACGGTACAGATGTCTGCTACAAAAACAGCGATGGTAAAGACACTTGTATTTTCCAGGATAAAGGCAATGGTCTACAGCCAGTGACCACATACAACTATTCAGTCGCTGCTACTACTGGCGGGGGTACCACGCGCAGTGGTATCTCTACTGCCACCACACCGGAGAGTTCTCCGGAGGCTATCCCCAAACCGCGTCTGATCGCACGAAGTGCTTACAGTATTTTCGCAGAATGGGACGTGCCCGGTCAGCCGAACGGTAACATTACGAGTTATTCGGTGGTTGTGAATGGAACTGAATACAATGTTGGGCTGGACAGGAGCAAGCAGGTCTCAGGACTGAAACCATTCACTGTGTACTCCGTCCGAGTCAAAGCTTGCACGGCGAAAGGCTGCGGACTAGGGGATCGAGAATATGTGACCACCCTTGAAGCACCGCCCATCGGTCAGGGGGCTCCGACTTTGCTGGCGCGGGAGTGGAATGTTGTCCAGATCACGTGGTCGCCTCCAAGCTCTCCAAATGGAATCATCACACGATACGAGATTTATCGCAAGATTGGAAACAATGCTCCACTTCAAGTTTGCATAACACAGCAGCTAACGTGCCTGAACAGCCGACTATCAGGGTACACTGTATACTCTTACAGAGTGCGAGCTAGAAACAGTGCTGGCTTTGTTGACGGACCCTGGAGAGACGTGCGAACCCTTGAAGGACCCCCTCAGGGTATCAATCCACCCTTACTGAATGTGCTCAACTCTACCGCTATTTATGTTTCGTGGTCTGCACCCACTCAACCGAACGGTATTGTCACGCACTATGAAGTGCGTTACCGAGAGGAACTGCAAGTTCCGGACAATAGTAACGTCACTGTAGCCGCACGCGTGACAAGTAACGTCTTTAACTTGACTGTGAACGGCTTGACGCCGCACACTGATTATCAGTTCTTGATAGCTGCCATCAACAGTCGCCGTGAAGGAACGAGTGCCTGGGCAACAGCAAAAACAAAGCAAGCTCCACCAGCCAACCTGCGACGTCTTCAGGCTGACAAAGCAGCAGACGGCAAGAGCATGCGTATATTCTGGGACGAGCCCGGTAGGCCCAACGGTGTCATCACGCACTATAATCTGTACCAGGATGGCGTTCAAATATACCGCGGTTCCCCGCGCGAGTACAGGGTCTCAAGGCTTATTCCTTTCACAGCTTACGAGTTTCAGTTGGAAGCTTGTACCGCTGCGGGTTGCACGCGAGGATCCTTGCAGGTTATCTTCTCCGCAGAGGTGAATCCGCAAGGACAAGCCCCACCCATGGTCAGGTTTACAAACGCAACTGCAATCCAGCTCAGTTGGAAGCCACCAGTCGTTCCAAACGGAATCATAATCCGCTATGAGCTTCACAGAACAGTCACGCCAGTTCAGAAGCGAAGGAAGCGCGCTGTCGTGTCGTCTTCGCTAATTTATTCCACTAATGATACGAACAACACGGACTATCTTTACACAGACACGGGACTGAAGCCCTATACACGTTACAGCTACTCCGTGCACGCAGTAAACAACGGAGGGTTTACTGCCAGTGACCCCGTTACCGTGACAACGAGCGAAGCGTCCCCCACGTCCATGGACGCGCCGCATATCAGGCTTGTGGATGCGGACTCCTTGAACGTATCGTGGACGAAACCGCTGGAGCCAAACGGAAGAATCCTTCGTTACATCTTGTTTCGTAACAACTCTATACCGTACAGGGGAAGAGAACTGAGTTTCCTAGATCAAGGTCTGCAACCTTACACTGTTTATAGCTACACTGTTGAGGCGTGCACAGGTGCACAGGAAGGTTGTACGATGAGCCCTCTATCAAGCCTTCGCACCGCTCAAGCTGCACCCTCAGGCATGCACCCCCCGGATCTAAAAGCGCTTAGCGCGTTAGCGATTACAATAACCTGGAGGAAGCCGGACAAGCCTAATGGAATTATCACCGAATACCAGCTGTACGAGGTTGGCAAAAGTTCACGTCTCTATGCCGGACTTGGTATGTCGTTTACAATAAGCAACAAAGAACCCTTCACCAAGTACTCATTCTACATTAATGCCTGTACTGTGGCGGGGTGTACGCAGGGTCCCTCCGCTGAAGTGCGCACTAAAGAGTCAGCACCGAGAGGTCTTGATGCTCCAAGAGCCACCGTCGGCGGCTCGAGGTTTGTACGTGTGGAATGGAGCCCGCCGCTGAAACCAAACGGTGTTATCTTGTATTATCTTCTTACCCGTAACGGAACTCAAGTTTACAACGGCACTGATTTACGATTCAGTGACCACACTGTTGCGCCATTCACCGTGTATGCGTATGTTGTGACAGCAGTCAACTCCGCTGACCGCTTGGCAAGCCCTCCTGGATTTAGCCCTCCTACGAACCCCGGCGCCCCCGATAACGTCAGCGCTCCAACTCTAGAGGTCCTCAGTGCCACATCCTTAAAGGTCACGTGGTCTGCTCCCGGCATTCCTAACGGTGTGATTACGAAGTACGAGGTGTTGTATAATTTCCAGGGATCTCAAGGAAACGCCCAGATCAAAGATGCAGGCCTTTCTAAAGAACTCATTTTGACTGGTCTACTGCCCTATACACAGTATGAAGTCAGAATTCGCGCTTGCACCAAGGAAGGCTGCAGCACAGGAGAAGCAAGGTCTGCAAGGTCATTCGAGGCGCCACCAGAAGGTCAGAACCCCCCGGATTTTCCAAGCTTACATATCACTGCAAGGAGGGTGTTGGTCACTTGGAATGAGCCACAGAAGCCTAACGGATTTATGTTACTGTACAGACTATACCGACGTGGTGTGTCCTTGTCTGGTAATCAGCCTCTATCGTATGGACCGGAAATTTCCGTGGCGAACATAACAAATGGCTCTGCGTTAGCGTTCAACGACACAACTGTAAAACCATATTTCAGATATGAATACCGCATCACCTCTGCAAACAGTGCAGGCGAGACGACAAGCGCTTGGTCAGTGGTGCAGACATTTAGCGCGCCACCAGAACAAGTCAAACCTCCGTTTGTAAACAAAACTCATCCTTACAGTCTGGAAGTATCCATTCTGCCTCCTGGAATCCCTAATGGAGAAATAAGGCGCTATATACTAGAGGTCTCTGGGAGAAATAAATCGGTGGACTTGGATACCAACGTCGAATTCTCCGGGCTCGAACCATATACGCAGTATGTGCTGCGTGTCTACGCGTGTACGGACGCGGGGTGTGCAGGGGGCCCCACTGTCAACTGGAGGACTTCAGAGGGAGTTCCAGCCCAGTTCTCTGCCCCGCGCCCGGTCGAGATAAATGCGACTACAATTGTGTTGGAATGGGACGAGCCAGGGAAACCCAACGGAGTCATTCAGCGGTGAGTCCTTGTGTGTGTGTTTGTTTATTTGTTTGTTTGTTTGTAAACTGTATCTGAAGAAAATCACCGGAAGTAGCACCGGAAGTGTCACCGGAAGTGTCAGTTTATACAGCTTTGGGGGCTTACTACTTTTCCGTACGCGTTTTCAAAGCTAATTGTTTTGCTGGCCAGGTGTTGAAAGTGGTTTGCGCCTCAGATTATCGACTGTATGGTGTTTCTTGTTTTCTTGTTTCATATGTCGCCTTAATATTTCCCTTCACCCAGTTGTATACAAAAAAATGTCACTGAACCATTCGATAAAACCTAACAAAATATTTGGGGTAGCCCAGCGACGAACTAGCATCCCATCCAGGGAAGCGGGGGGTACACTAATAATCGTAGTCTTAGTGTGAACTTATTACCATGAAACCGGTTTTAAATACGTAGCTGTGGCTCTACGTCGCTGATAAACTAAATATATATTTTATCTTCAGTTACGAGGTCCTATACCATGAATCATGTGCTGTTAGCTGCCCTACAGCGATGCCTGATAGCGGAATAAATGTGCAGCTTTCGCGGCGTTATGTTGTGAGAGACCTGAAACCTTATTCCATGTGCAACTTCAGGATACGTGTTTATAACACACGACATTCAAGTATGTCAGATATACAGGCTGTACAGACCCAAGCATCAGGTACGGTGATGTGTTTGTTGTAGGCCTTGGCTGTTTCTTAATATGCTTATAGTTAAGGTACGAACTGCATTTTTCTTTGAGGATCGTTTATAGAACAACACTTTACGATAATTTTACATGTGACAATGATTAGCTCAATATCAATATTGCTTGCGCTTTTTCCGTTCAAGTGACGAGTAAACCAAAAAATGCGGGTTAACAATCGAAACATCTTCGGATTTCTCTCGTTATCTTCCGCAAGGTCTGTAAATTTGTGGAAAATCTTTGGAAAGGTTGGGATGACTTTCGGACAGTTTCGGAAAATCCTCGGGAAATAGACGCAAATATTCGGAAAATTACTGGGAGTATTATGTTCGGTTATTAACAACATTTTAAATTTCTTTTTGGGTGTTCAGCTCTAGATCTGTAGAATGAGCATAGTAAACAAAATGTTGCTGCCTTGTCGTGGTTGAAAATTACCTTGTTGCTGTTGTTCTTGCTTCGTTTTAGCCCCCACAACCAGAGGAATAAAACCGCGTGTGAATGTGACCGGGTTCCGAGTTTCCGTGGACTGGAGCGATTGCTTTGAACTCAACGGTCCATTGGATACCTATGAACTGTTAGAAAACGGATTGCTGATCTATGATGGACAGCAGACCAGGAGGGACCTGGGAACTAGAAACGTAGGAGAATATACGTACGTAGCCCAAGCCACCACTACATTCCAGGGCCATAGATTCACAGTAGTCGCGCCGCCTAGTGTTCCAGTTACAGTACAAGGTAAGGAAATAATAATGGGTAAACTTAGAGTATTAAGCGTTGTGAAACCTCTTGAGCATTTGCCTTAAGGCCGATTTGCACGGTACGATTTTGTCGCATGCGATAAGCAAAAATTGTACCGTGTAAATCGGCCTTTACCAAACCGATAATTTGTGATACTGTAGTGCCTCGTGAGGGCCGAGTTACACGGTACGATTTTTGCTTACGACTGTCGTATGCGACTTTTGTAGCGCGCGCTGGTTGCGTCAGGAAAAGATTGTGTACAACTCGTCATTCTAACATTTTGATTGTGGCTACGAGTGCCGTAAGGTTTTAAAACATGTTTAAAAATCCTACGGCATTTTTCGTGTTGTGTGCGACTGTCGTAAAGGTGCTGTAGGTTTTCTTGTAGTAAAGTGGAACCCAAGAAAACGGCCATCCCGCAATGAATTTTGTGCTTCGTGACCGGGTGACTTAAATTGCGTAACCACAGCTTCTCAATGAGTTTTGTACACGGCATCCTTGGAAAGCAGCTTTATTTTTATTTCTTTATTTATTTCTTTTTTTTTTTACCACGCAATTTAGTCAGTGAGTTAGTGAGTAAGTTAATGTTAACGATTGTGATAGCTGAAGGAATTTTACGGTGTCTAAATAAGTTATCTTGTCTTGTCTTAAACCATTGACCCCGTTGTTGGCCACATTAAAGTGCATATCCCGAAACCAAATCTACAATTTGAACTTATCTTGAGGTAAACGTGACTTTCTTCCCGCTTTAAATCTGTTAAGTAATTTAAATAAAACCATTACAAAGATAAATAAAATGTAGAAACAAACAATAACCGATGTACAACTGTTTTTCAGGTGAGGTTGTCCCAGCAACCCCTGCGCCCCGTGCTGCTTCAGACGAGTGGTACCGCAGTGCATGGTTCATAGCTGTCATGGCGCTGGTGGCTATCATAATCCTGTTTATCCTGTTAGCACTCTGTCTGTTGCGAACAAGCGGGAGTAGAACTGTTTATGTACGAGACCGTGAGCCTCTGCCGCCGCGCACTAAACTCAGGTCCAGGCCCCCGTCGATGTCTAGTCTTTACACCTCAAGCGACCGCAAAAACGGAAGCATGATCGTAAGTTAATGTTTTGTTCCCAAGGGAGGAGGGGGCGGAGAGCTTACCGTATGCAGGAACCGATTAAGCCTCGGGATGCATTAAATAGGTTGCTAAACCGACAAATCGGCGTACCAGCGTTCGGTGTCTTCACTGACAGCCTAAACTGAGGCCGTGAAAAGACTACCAGCAAAGAAGCTTGAAATCCACCAAATACAGCGTACGATCGTGATCTTTTGAACCTGCTAATAACGTAAAGCATAACCATTGGTTGAATCTTGGACTTCAGATTTCGTATAAAAGGAGCAGTAATAAAAATGTCTCGACATGTTGTCTTTTTCGTTATTTGTCCGCTTTTTAGGACGATTCGGACAAGCCTTCAGCTTTTTTTTTACATTTGGTTACATAATTTTTGTTTGTTTTACATTTTTGTTCACGTCGTTATCAGTATTAGTGTTTACTTATTTGGTAACATTGTTGTTTACCTTATTGTTGAAATTTAAGTTTGCTTTTTTCAATTTTTTGTTTACATTGCTATGAACATTGTTTTTTACTTGGTTAATTACCTTGTTGTTTACATTAATTTTTCGTTAGTTTACGTTATGGTGGAATTGTTGCTTACTTAGTTGTTTACTTTGTTGTTTACCAGGACATGCAGTCGATGCAGGTACCGTACCACAGCAGTACCACGGCCTTGTTTGACAGCACAGAACGGCTAAACAGGGCCGCTAACCAGTATGAGCTCTACCACGATACAAGCCAAGACTGGGATGGTTTTGTTAAGCCCCATAGCAAGGATAGAGATTCGGGACTGGTAAGAGAGTAATGATTGTTTGGCCCAGATGTCGCTCTTGTTAAGAGACTCGCAAAGGCTGGGTAATAGTAAAACGCAAGTTTTGTGAGCGTCATTTAACCCTTAAGCCCCGATAGTGACAAGCGTCTCATTTACCTTACAATATCACTAGTTGATCAGACATGCAGGTCACGAGAACAAAGGAAGTGATCACCAAAGACAAAATGTCTTGATTTTTAAGGAAATTCTCCCAACTAGTACCATAAGAAATATATGGAGGACAATGAGGAGAATATGCATGTTGATATTGGGGCTTAAAGGGTAAAATGACAGACGAGTAGAAATGAGTCAGATGTAGTCCCTTTTCTAAGGCACCTGCAACCCAGCCTACGTAGGTGGTAAATCCTAGGTTAGATTTGTTGCCTCCTGGTGTTTCGGCTCTCGCATGTTCACAGTGCACCAATGAAATACTACCGGTAACAAGTTTCCAAGAGGGATTATTTAACTCTACCAAGACTACAAGGACGCTCTTGCAAATAATTATAGTGTACAATTTTTTAGGCGTCTCGTGTTTACTTAAAGCAGATATTTAACGCCGCTTAAATTGTTGACTTAAGTTAAATTTTCGTCTTGTCCAAAAAAATACTTGATTTAGCAAAAAAAATTTTAAAACATTTAAGGAAAAAAAACCAACAGTGAATTAAAAAAAAACCCGAACAGTTATGTTTTGTTATTGTTATTTGAATTCGTGTGGTAGAATGATGCTACAAAATGCTTAGAAAGTTGCGCATGTGGAAGCCGAAAATCCAAAACTCACCAAACCTTAGCCCGGCGAGTTTAAGTTAGTAACAAATATGAAAAGCCTGAACGCTTGTTAGTTTTCCATTTCCGAGTTGATGAAAGCCTCTTTTCAAAACGAAAATGTGCATATATTAAAAGAAAACCTATTTTCATTCGCATGTGAATTGTTTTGCTAACTGCTTCGCCCTTTTAAGAATGGATAAGTGTTTTTCAAATAACTGCACTATTTTATCGGTGCCAGTCTGACAACAGACAACACCTTAAGGAAAATTAAGGTTACTCCTAAATTTCTGACCTCTTAACCCTTTAAAGGGGCTACGTCACGAGGATTTTGCTAGTTTAGGTCAATTCTGCGCTAAAATCATTACTAAGTGCCTTTACTCATACACAAAATGCTGCTGTAATAATTTGAAAAAACTATCAAATGAATTTTATCAGGGGGAGCTAACCATGATAATTTTTTTGGTGATTTTTGAAGACATAGCATCAAAACTTGAAAAAATTGGCCCAATTTTTTCAAGTTTCAATCCATTTCCATCCTTGCCATCGGTAGCGACAGACGACAGGAAACAGTTTCAGTGTCGTAAGATAGTCTTAAATAACAAAGCTAGACCATTAATTTGGAGTTCAATTGATGCCAAGACACTTTTTAGCTTTTTAAAAAGATACTAAAATAGCGTGACATAGCCCCTTTAAGCCCCATTATAGTACAACGCCAAATTTTGGCGTGTTCTCATTGGTCGAAATCGATCACGTGACGCGATAGTGTGTCTTCTCAGCGGGCGCCTATCAGCTCATAGTGCCCGTTTTGGCAATTTTCACTCAAAATTTAGCGTTGTACAATAAAAACAATAGAGTTCTTCTTTCTCAGGCCCTATGTGTGATAGGTTCCCTCGGGAATTTGATGTTCAAACTTCATATAAGCCCTCGAACGTAATATTTGGTGTGAAAGTCAAATTTCCTCGGGCAACAGATCGCTTGATAGTGCCTTCGACAGAAGAACTCTACTGTTTAAATAGTGACCAGCATCAAATTTCTCCTCATCGTATCAGTGCATTATAACACACAAAGGTAGTGAGAACTGGGAAAGAGATCACCAAAGATGAATAGTTGAAATGTCTTGACAAGTTCTCCCAATTAGTATTCAGTGAAAAGTATGGAGACCAGTGAGGAGAATTTAAATAGTGATACCGGGGCTTAAAGGGTTAAGTTGCCTTCTGCGCGCCATTTAGCGACTGTGCACATTGAACAAAAATTTGAATTTATTTTGCGCTCCTTTTCCAAGTTAATTTATTCAATTTACTATTTCCTTTTTCCTAACAGTATGATGATGAAAAATACGACTTCTCAGACAGCGAGCCGAGCACGCCATACCAGAGCTTTAAACGAGAACAGTACTTCACGGATACACATCTATAGCAGCCGTCCTATATAATTACTAAAATGGTAGACTAATAAATTGTATATTGTATTAATATTTCTAGGCCCAGACGTGTAGTGTGTATTTAACTAATAGATTCATGTTGCCGTGCGTCTGTTCAGTAATGATCACAGATGACGTCAAAATGTGGTCATAACAAAAAAGTGGCACACGCGGCGATAGCTGAGTGTGTCACTGATGTTCTTACCACATTTTGACGTCTTCTGTGATTAATTACTGAACAGGCGCACGGCAACATGGAATCTATTTGTCTTATATCATAAGGAAACAAAATATACGTCATCTATGCTGTCCTCTAATATAATAGATCATAAGTAAGAACCAATCAAAATGCGTGCATAATTGAGCTTATTATACAACGTTAAATAGAGCAGTTTTCCAGACACTTGACGCCTGGTAGGTTTTGTTAATTATGCCTTTGCGTAAGCTGTGATGTTACAAAGTGTTCTCACCAAACGTGGCAGTGATGTGTTTTTGGAAGACTGGGTAGCAAGCCAAGTGATTTATTTTGCACGACTTTTCCCGCGCTTTCTGCCAGCTGCGTGTGTAAACTTCAAGTTCTGACGGGTTCGTTGCATTTTTCAGTATGCAATCACTGGCAGTATGTCAGTCACTAGAAAACTGCTCTATTATGATATTATACGGTATTAATTAATATTTAATATTAACAACCAATGTTGCAGGAATTTTGTTTAGCATCTCAACATGCAAGGAAGTCTTATCCCTCCATTTCTGATGTGTGGCAAGGAACAAAACTTGAATTTCACAACAGGAAAAGCACAGCTCGACGCCTGTCGTCTGATTGGTCATGCTTTAGAATTTTATTGTCAGTCTCAAAAGTTGGAAGTAACTAACAAAAACAAAAAGAAGAACGGTACAGTGCTGTAAACGTACTGCTGAACAGATTGCATTTGTGCCACACCAGAATGTTATCCATAGGCGCAAAGCTTTGATCCATGCACACATGACGCAACTCAAGGGAAATGTTAACGTGTGCAATGATATTTGTGTTGTACAATCATCATAGGCGATGATACCGGTAACTAAAGCTTGTAAAATTTTGCTGCGTTGCAACTCGTCTATAGCTTTTTACAAGAGTAAACAATAGGTGAAAGCAATGTAAATGTTTGTTTTTTCATAGCTAAAGGTTATTTTTGTAAATTTAATATCTGCACTTGGTAGTGTGAAGAGATGCTTAAATTATTGTTTTGAATGAACAAAGGCGAGTTTGTAAATGAGTAATTTCTGTACAATTTATGGCTTTAAGTCTGAGCTATTCAAATTAAGATATGGTTTGTAATAAAACAGTGAATTTTTCTACTTATTTTCGGTGCTTTATTGTGCTGGATTGTATGCCCGTGATGAGATTTTAATAGCATTCTTATTCCCTACAGATTTTCGCCCCACGATTTTTGTTCTCTTTCCCAACGATCAGCCGAATATTGTGCAGCATTAGCAAAATTAGAAATTGCTTTCATTTGCATGGTCAAGAGTATTAAAGCCCTACCTTTCACAGCGTAATAAACAGCACCACTGGAATAATTTGCGTAACAATTTCCTTCAAAATAAGATTTTATTCACCGAATCACAAGCTAGAACCATTTTTAAAGACCGAAGAAGATTTTAACACTGCTCAATAGCTTCATTTCAGTGGTCACCCTTTTGGATTTAGGGGAAAAGAATAAAATGACAGCGCGACATTGAACAGGTGAAAAAAGTGGCGCGCACAGCCATAACAGATGAAGAATGTAAAAGCCTGGATTAACAAAGGATTTCTCCTGTGAAGTCTGAACAATGTATTTGTTATTGATGAGTTTTGATTGCGATGGTTGGCTGACTATTCAACACAAATTGTGCAAGACCAAAGCTCGGTGCAATCAAAGATGAAAACGTCAAAATATGCAGCCTCAGGGGCGAGGAAAACTTGCTCCAGGAGAATCACTCACTCCGAGGGTCAAAATAACGAATTCAAAAATTATAGTCTGCGATGGCCTGTGGCAGCGCCTCGTTGACAAGTATAAGAACACCGATTGCAAAACCTGAATTCAGACCCATTTTGGCCATTTCTCTCCGTTTCTTCAATTTATTGTTGGTTTTTCGTTGTTTATTAAGCATCACAATATACTCACTTTGTTTACCAAATCAAACGGTGCAATTGGAGACTTGAGTTGAGGCGTTAGCGACATTTTTGACGGCGAGGGGCTAGGTGGATCCAGACTTGTCCGAGGAAAAGCATGGGGCGGGGAACGAGGTGAAAACGTTTCAAAATTGAAAAATATTTCAGCTCTTCGTTAGCAAGTCGAATGATGAGCGTCATTTTGTAGTTGTTGTTATTGGCAGCGCAAGGCAAAATGACAGACTGCGTCTATCCCTTGGCTACTGTTCTAACGGGATATTAATGGAAATGGCAAACACCCCTGCCAGCAAAAGCCTGCTCGTTGAGATTTAATGTCAGTTCCCTGTTTGTCTTTTCATACTGAGCCACGAAAGTAGGGATTAATTTTCTCTTTTCCTAGTGTCTTTAGTGCAACCTATTATTACTTCCATAAAATTTGCTTGGGACGGCGACACTACAGGCCCGCTAATTGATTTCCTTCAAGTGCATCCAAGCAATGTAATAGTTAAACCATAGATATCCTATTGTGTATTGTACATTTATGACTGACTTTAATCCATCAATTATAGTTAAAACCTCCGAAAATGGCTTTATAAGTCATGACTTATTTGGCCCCTAGTCAGGCGCAATGGTCACCAAGTGTTTTATTTCCAGTCAGCTACCGATGAGGTCACCAATGGGAGATCAATATTCTTCACATGTACACAGGCAAAAGCTTGATTTCGAAGAACACCCAAAAGACACAACACTTTATTTTAAGAAAGGGATTAGCGAACCTTTCCTTTCTTTTTTCGCACATTTTGTGCTTATTCAGGTTTCGAAAGTGGTTTTGGTTGGAAGTACGTTGTGATTTTAACGTTTGTCTTAAATTTTGAGCTAGGGAAGTGGAAGGAAAACGTGATGTAAAATACTGTTTAAAAGATTTTGTTTTTCATCCAGTGACCCAAAAATTAGACCAGCATCAAGATAATTAAAAGCTAGGGGAGTCATAAACTCGACATGAAATAGAATCGAATCATGATGGTCATCTTCGGCTGGGTGTGACGGACCACATTAGTTTAGTTTAGTTTAGCTTAGTTTTATTGCGTACACAGCGGCTTGTCCAAAGGAAATGTCTGGTTCCAGGTCATTGCTTTATCGACATGCTTGAGAACAATCATAAAGAACTCCTCCATGCTGCGAGATTGTATGTCGCATACTGCTAAAAATAAAACTTAATACCATCAAATTGTGCAGATGGTGCAAACTTGAGTTCAGGCATCATAGCCCTTTTTGATGGTGGGTTGCCATGATTTCAATGATGGATCCAGGCTCGTCGGGGGAACAGGGGAAGAAGGGACGAGGTGAAAAACATTTCAAAATGGAAAACAGTTCGGCTCCTCGTTAGCAAATCGCATGTTTGGCGAGAGTTCTGTTGTCACCGGCACGATAAGTCAAAATGGCGTCTTTGTTTACTTCTTAGACTTCTGTTCTAACGGGATATTGCATTGATAGAAATGGCAAACAGCTCTTCCAGAAAAAGCTACTTGTTGAGATTTTAACGCGAGTTTCCTTTTTCTTCTTCTTGCACTCTGAACTACGAAAGTAGGAATTAAACTTCTCTTTTCCTAGTATTTTAGTGCAACACTTCTTCAAACCCGCTAATTGATTTTTTGAGTGCCGCCCGAGCAATGTAATAGTTCAACCAGAGGCACCCTATTGTGTATTGTACATTTATGACTGACTCAGTTAATCCATCAATTACAGTTAAAACCTACTAAAAGTGGCACAAATTTGGTCCCAAGTGGGGCAAAATGGACACCAAATGTGTTATTCCCAGCTATCTTTCAATGACGAGTGAGTATTTCTCACACCAATCGTCAAATTTTATGAAATCGCAGCTTTGCTCAACGCATACAGAGCACTAACCAGAGAGAGATCTAAAGAATCGGACAGACTTCAATGCGATCAGCACATACGACTGTCTCATTGCAATGTAACAGTTCAACCATGGATATCCTATTGTGTATTGTACTATGTGACTGACTTTGGTTAAAACCTATGAAAATGGCTATCAATGGGAAGTCAGTATTTTTCATCTACGCTGAACATCAAATTGCACGAAATCGCAGCTTGTTCAACTAGGGCGGAGTACGTATCAAGTGCTAACTCACGGTGATCTAGAGAATCAGACAGATTTCAATGCGATGAGTACATTTGATTTTCTAATTGGGATAATAAACACCGTTAGACCTTTAGAAATCGGCGGCTTATTAATCAAAACTGCTTAGGTCCCCGGGCGATGAAACATGACTGCTGTTGCAAAACTGCATTTTATATTTTCTAATCAAATACTGAGTACAAGAGCATAAAAGTGAAAATCTTTTTTGGAATTTTCAGAGAAGCTTACTCAGGACTGCATTGGCGTTCAGTGGTCTCAAAAGTAAATACCTCAGTTTACACTATTTTCTTATATTTTCATAACCCGGGCAGCAGCTTTCACATCGGGCGATTTCGTAATTGCCTTGAGTTAAGACAAAGATAATTCAAAGTCTGTTGTACAATTTCCAAAGATTAGACTTAAAATGAAGTCGATAATTACATCATTCTACCCGTAATTCTAATTAGAAGGTTTTTGCTTCTGGTGGTTCTAAACTTTTGAACAAAAGAGAGGTCCCTATTGTCTACAGAGAGGCTGGTGGGTGCGTGTTGTATATGAACTAGAACAGGTAGATATATCCTAATATCTGACCTGATAATGGCCAATATGATTAAGTGGACAAACCTACACTGCTACCACTTGCTAGAAGTGTAATCGGCAAAAAGACGCGAACTGAGACACAGGGCAGAAATAATTTATGCAAACTAAAATCGATTATTGTTATTGCCTTCTTTTTAATCCATGTCTGGGGGATTTGTTTAAATTAAAGTCGCCGATGGTTTTCCACCATTCTTGCAGGGTGCATGTATGTTGTAAACTAGCAACTACTTCACTGCACGTTGTCCTCGCAATTCAGAGCGGGCTGCAAAGTTTGTCGTCCTCTGTCAAGGTAGGAATTCACCTTACCTTCTATTCTAGGCTTTTCCGCTGAGGTTTATTGTTCAAATGCTTTCATAAAGGTGTGCGTGAGTTAATTAAACCACGTTCGGGAGTTAATTCTGATCAATTCAATTAGCCGGCTAAGCATGCACTATTGCATCGAGCACGGTAGAACGAAGTTTTCTCTGTCCTTGTCCGGGCAGACCGGTCTCTTTGTTTCTCCGTTATACCGCATAATCAATTGCTACCGCCGAATTTGTCATTTATAGAGGTGTAAGTACTTAAACTTAAACTAAGCGACTGCAAAACTTTACCCACCCAATTTCAAGGAATATTTGTACGGTAAGACATGCTGTTCTTAATAGCTGATCGCCCAGAATATCGTCTTGGTATTTGACATTCCTATGAAAATCGCTTCTCCTCAAATTTAAGAGGACAATTTTATAATTCTCATTTTGAGTTGATCTTTATTGTTTTTCACTTGGTTGCCCTTTTACAAATTAATCTTTTAGTGGATAAATTCTAGAACAGACCATCTATCAACACGGTCCAGTGCACACTTTTTGAGCCACACCCCAGTGGTTTTGAAGAACACCCAAGAGACACAACAATTTTTTACTCAGTCAAGAAAAGCATCAGTGATATATGGCAGCGTCTGCGTGTCAAAATTCTAACGAATTTCCACTGGAGAAAACATTAGAAGCGAACTGAAGTTTTGGATTTAAAACTTTGCATTCACTTTTCCTTCCTGTCCCAGGGACCCAAAGGTTAGTCTCACATTAAGATAAATCGTTGTTATTTGCTGAGACTTCCTAGCCTTTTCTCATCTCAGCTCACAAGTGAGCTTCGGTAGAAATTATAAACTCGGCACGAAACGATGTCACCATCTCTGTCATCATCTTTAGCTGGGTGTAACAGACCCAAGTTATTTCAGTTTAGTTTTGTTTTAGGCTGTTTTCTTGCACATTGCGTGCACAGCGGCTTGTCCAAAGGAAACCTCTGGTTCCAGGTCATTGTTTTAACGGTGTATTGCTTCACTGACATGCTAGAGAACAATCATAAAGAACTCCTCCTTGCTGCGAGATTATACGTCGCGCTCTGCTAAAAATAAAATTCGACCTCCGTTAATTTGTGTAACTTTGAATCGTCATTTTAAATTTCTTTTTAAAAAAGACTTTCGTGTAATAATAAGAAAGTATCTAAATGTCTCTGATGTTGTCACGTGGCCTGCAATGTAAGGGGGGAAGGGGGAGAAGGATCAAACAAACAAACATTAACTCCCGCTCAGACTAGCTTTCTCTGAATTCAAGCAACGACAAGGAACAGGAAATGTTATCGAGTCCTCGCCAGAGTGAACTACACAATCCCTTTTTTTATCACACTAGTCTTTACAGTCTTACAGGTTGACGTCTTAACGCGTTTTATTAGTTTTGTCGGATAATTCTGAAAATTCCCATGTAAATACATAAAATAAAGACAAAAGCGACGATGAATAGCGTTCCCAATACTTAAACAAACAGCCTTTTAAAGTGGCGTCACATCGGCTACATAACTACCCCCCAATCTTAAAGACTGTCTACTTCGAGCAACGGGAGTCTAATTGTGGCGGAAATATTTTCTTTTGTTTAGCAACACCCAAATAACCACAAAAATTTTGTTTCACTTGTTGAGTCGCGTAGGTCGTTCCGAAAATTGGGCCGGTGAATTTTCGAGAGGTTTCTTCAGTGATAGCTTACCATGTCCAAAAACTGAGAATGCAAAAATCTTGAATGAATGTGAAGCTAACAACGAGGGGGGGAAAAGAAGCTGTCAATGCAACTGCGAAATGATTAGCTCCTCCAGTGAGGCCATCCAGTAATAACAGAGCCCTTAATGCTTAGCTAAATTGGAGTGATTTTCACGGGTCAGTGCTTTGGTAATATTCTGTGCACGTCTACTTTAACGCAAACGTTATCTATGTTTTGATTTTGAGGTTACAGATTTCAACTTCACGACCTAAAGATTCACGCAGTACATCATGATTTCAGCAGCGACAAACATTCACCTGGTAAGTCGCTCAACTTCACTCTTTCACGGAGGCCACTACGTTTATCCAAGCTTGCCTCCACAATGCCCCTGCCAGTTGAGCGCTTCCATTTCCTGCCAAAAGAGAAGTAACGTCCAACATTCATCATTGGACGAGTCTATCAGCCAAGTGAAAGAAGCCACAGCACCATTTCGAAAAAGCTCAGCTTCCTACCACATCAACTCCAGTGAATTCCAATATCATACGTCCTGCCCAAAGGATGGTGACGACGTGAAACGACTAACACAACAGTTCTACCCAGCACGGTTTAGCGGAAATGCAGTTGCCAATCATCAAGTGAGCAATGAGCAATCAACTGAGGAAAGCAAGACAGAATATCTTTATCATGAGGAAATAAGAAAAGAAGCTTCAACTGTTAGGTTATATTTGCAGAAAGGTTTAACCAACGGGGCACACAAGATGGAACGAAGTGAGAAACCGGGATACCATGTGGTTTTTGAACCGCGTGAGAAAGGTCCCAAGCGTCTGTCCGTCACTGCTAGACCATACGGAAGGGACCAAATTGAGTCAACGAAAAGAGTGAGATCCGAAATATACGATGATTATCAAAAAGAGCTCAGCCTATTTCATGGGAAGAAATGTCTGTCCAACAAAGAGGTGGTTTGTTTAAAGCCAAGTGGATATCAAACCAACTCAACACGGTTTCCTGCCACGAATGTGGGTAATCATAATCGTTTGGCACATGAAACTCACTCAGTGCATGTTGAACAACTGAGCACAAAGTATCCAGGGGATTTCCAGTACCCAAGAGCTCCAAACTCAGCTGAAGAGCATCATTCATCAAGTTCTGCGTCGCAAGTGCTTGTTCCAGTTGCAAGTCAAGCCTTTGTTGAGGCCAACACAAGTGAAGTTCATCCACTGTTTAAAGCTGCAAATCCAGATTCTATTCAGCCTTATCCCGGAGGAAATGTCAATCCACCGCGACAAAAGCAAGAGCAAGGCGGACAGCTGGCCGCGCAATCGGTCACACATTGTCGATCTAGTGTGACAGCTCATAGTGGGCGCAGTGCAGAAGTGCTTTCTTTGAGTTATTCTCCCCATGGAAACAGCCATCCTGTTGGGTACATGGCGTCAGTCTGTCCTTCAGTTCAATGCCATAAGCCCACCCTTAAAGCTTCCAATGGAGTGCATTCCTTCAAAACAACATTACCATCAGTTGATCATTATTACCCAGAAAATTGCCATCTACTCAGCAAACGACTGCAACAGATGAATGCAAATTTATCGCAATACCGCAAATCCGCGCGAACACCACACTGCGTTTCTCCCAAGCACATCCTTGCAGCCTCACCAGTTCGTCATCCAGAAGTTCCCATCGACGAGCGCTCTCAAAAATCGACCTTTCATGTCCGTCCAATACCTCCTGATGATCGAAGTTACCCTAGTGCTCCCTGTTTCATTCACTATGGTGATGTAACTGGTCGCACGCGTTCTACTGAATTATCTCATCTGGCGTCAAGCATTGAAAGTCTGCCAATCGAGACTGATAGCGGCTTGCACTATAGTGGTTTTCCGCTTGACACAAATGGATACAAAAAAGATCCTCCCTCTTATGTACCAAGTCAAGTCAAAGTTTCACAAAGTGTGACGACAAATCCTACTCATTATACAATTGTCAACGTGCCCCAGAAGGACGTTGTTGTCCTGTGATAGGATCTCCACAGTCCACGACTCCGTCATCCCAAAACAAGTGCCTTCCCAGCAACTATAAGCCATCCAGATTATCCAGTCGTGTCGATTTCCCAGCACCCAGAAAGACCCAGCCAGACGACTTCTGGCCCTCATTTTGGTCCGATCAATGGTCTTGTACCTCCAGAGTCTTTTACGACTTACAATAGCGAAACCCCTGCATTCCCAAGCCGGGCCTATCACCAGAAACCAGTGAATTGAATAGACCAGATGGTACTAACGCACTTGTGAATATCGACCTACAGGTAGTCACTAAACGGCCATCTTACCAAAGAAGTGGCGACAACAACATATCCAGAGGTCCTCCGTGCGCCAACAATAACATAGTTGGTCGAGCACTAGGTTTCTTTAGGGTGGAAAATTCAATACCCGCAATAGAAACTCAAGATGAATGCCAGAGCTTAGAAACAATAAAAGAGCCTCGTTGTTATATGTCAGTTGACTCAAAGCCACAAGATGAAGAGGAGAAGGAACAAAGTAAGCTTCCACAGGAAATGGGGAGGTTGCCAGAGAAGACAGAAGCCCGATTTCCAGAAGTGAGTTCGCCTTCTAATAGCAGTAGCTCCGACGACAAGCTTTCGAAACTCGTCACGTTTGTCGTTGGTTTGGAAACAGAAATACACTGGAATAAATGTAAACCAAAGAAAGATAGAAAAAATTCAAGCGAAAGTGAAAATGAAATGAAGATTGTCAATATTTCCAGCACGCAGCGAAGTGATGACCCATCCACAGAAACGCCTTCTGATTCTTCTGGAAGCGATTCTGAGGATTCTCTGGGTATGATTCGTCTCGAGAGAGTGTACTACTCCGCTAGTCCCCACGTAAAATCCCCGAATGATGTCCAGCGTCCTGACCTGCCCACCACACCTCACCGTCTGTTCGATGCGAGTGTTCCTGATTCTCAAAGCTGGACGTTTTCCGCTCCCCCTGTCGACAGAAGACAAACAATAAGCGGATACAATTTAGACCAAAGCGATTCTATCATGTTCAGAAACAAAGCCAGGAAAGACGCCTCTGTAGTCAAGAAAAATCGTAAGACGTCCCAGGTCCCTTGTGCAAGTTCAGGTATAACTAAAAGGGATGCCAAAATAATTAAGGGAGACGAGAGTCGTTGCGTAAAACGAAAGAAGATTCAGAAAAAGATTCAGAAAAAAAGGCAAGCGAGACAGTGAAATCAATCTTGCGGAAGAAAAGGCTTTCCCACGAGGTGTCTAATAAGAAATACAAAATTGAAGACAAAACATGTATAAACTGAAAGGCGATGAAACACTTTTAAAATTGTTACTCAGGAAAAACACGGACCAGAAATTAACAAGTGCCTTGCCGATGCAGCACATTTTAAGCAATGATGGTCTCCTGTTTTTCTTTCCTCGGCCTTTTAAACAAAAAGACAACATATCCACATTCCCGTGTTTAACGTACACGCTCTGTTCTTGGCCTTTTTCACTGGCTAAGAAACCAAACCTAACTTTTGAATACTCTTCGTCCCCGATGAGACCAAACGTTACAGTGGCGGAACTGCACCACATCCCACGGACACTAGCAAACCGAAAAAAGACGCGAAGAACTTGAAAAACTGAACGAACACGTGACAATATGGTACGATAAATTTCACGGTAGTAATGTCCTCCCTGCGGAAATTAGTAAAAATGTAGAGAGCATTATGAGGCACTTCCTGCAGCTGGTTGCAAATCCCTGGATCCGCCTGTCTTCTAACTAAATGGGTATTAATTGAGCTTTGTAGCTTTATGCAACGCTTGGTCATAACGTTTATTCATTTTCAATAACTTAAATCGTTTAATCTGCGTGGTGTGTTTGTTTCTTTTAAGCAGCTTTCTGCCAGACTCGTACCCAGTCGCTTCTCTTGTCCGCGTTGTGGTTTATGGGTAGGATTTGATAAGTTCGCAGTGCATCAAGGGAAGGATGGAAGAAAATTGTGAAGTTTTCTCCCTTCTTCCCCAAAGGCTTTGCGCGCATTGATCGCCTTCCCACTATTCCAGTGCGAAAACAAGATGGCGAAGAGGAATAAATAAGTGGCGACTGGGTACGAGTCTGGCTTTCTGCATCTTGTGTGTAATTTGTTATGAAGGGAAATAATGATTTGATGTATTTGCAGTCAACTGATCATATTGGAAAACGAGGCTTCTTCCTTTTGGTCATGCCTACCTGGTACAGACTCGGTGTCAATCCCTTTATTTTAATGGCAGTCCACATCGTTTCTAAGTTCACTTCAAGTGATAGTGTGTGGCCGGGGGGCACTCCCTACAGTGGGCTACACGGGGAGGCTCCGCCCGAAAGGGGTGCCTTTTTTAAGCTCGCAGTTTATGAAAAGGTAGGAAAAATTGCCATTTTAGTTTACGAAAGGGTCACAAAATCCGGCAGCTGCAAAGTGGAAGAAATGGTGGCTAAAGCGAATTACTTCAAAGGGTGCCACATTTTGGCAGAAATGACTACGCAACTGAATCAGAAAGACTGAAAACCCGGGAAAAACGTGGCGATTCCAGGTAATTCTATTGTTTTGACTTATCCTTGAGGTATAAGAAAGCGGTGCAATTTTGCTCTAGGTATATGAAAGGGGTGCCATTTTGGTAAAAATAAGTATATTAAAGGGTAAGTGTGCGGGCAAAACAAAAAGAGCTCATCAAAGATATTGTAAGTCTTCCATTATGCCACGATTGCCAGGATTAAAAAATGTGCTGATAGCTGTGGCTGAAAAAGACATCCCATAAACCAAGTGATTTTGTCCAAAACAGCAAAAATCTGTATTCAAATTCAACCCTGGCTCAAAAACTACGCTCTCCGCTGTGATGTATGCCAATATAACTTACGATAGCGATCGAGCTAGCGATTTTGTACTATGCACAAGCTCGGAAAATTTGACAACTACAAAACCAAAATACTTTTCTGAATTGCTTGGTAGTTCCAAACAAATATCGAATACTTCCAGAACGTTTAATAAGCCTTTCCGTAAAAATCCTCTGAAAATTTCGTAGCCTGTTGTTTGGGGACTTTGCGCGACTATCTTGGCGACTATCTTGGCGACTATCTTGGCTCACTTTCACTCGCCCCATTCCTCTCGCCGGCTCGCTTCGCTCGCCGACTCGCAAATGGCGGCTAACGCCGCCAAGATAGTCGCGCAAAGTCCCCAAACAAGTGAGCCTGCTCGCAGGCTAAAAATTTCGAACCGCCGGGCATTCAGCAGATTTAGATTCGAAAGTTCCATCATCTCTAGTAGCCGGGTCCAGTCCAGGTCTTTCGGTTGTGCAGTCTGTGAAGCGTGACAAGTCACCGATTCCAAGAAATCTGCATACAGCTGGAATGCAAACATTAACCCCTTCCTCGAAATTTCAATCGTATTTTAGAAGCCTCAGGTCTAATTACTATGGGGAATGCAATGAAAATTGAAGGAGTGGAGGGTCTTGAGATCAAAGAAAGAATTGGCGAAGGAAGTTTCGGCGTAGTTTACAAAGCAAAGTGGCACGGAGATTTTGTAGCGGTAAAACAACTCAAAGCCGATGTAGCTTGGGGCTACCCCAATGCACTGGAGGATTTTCAAAGAGAATGTGAATTCTTGAGAGTTTTAAAACACCCGAACATAGTGGAAATGTACGACGCTATTTTTCCAGAACAAAGCTTACCTCTTCTCATCACAGAGTTGATGTGGTGCGATCTACGCGCGTACTACAAAAATTCGAAAACGAAGCCCAAAGTTCCACTTCACGAAACGATCAAAATCATGCTGGATGTCAGTGAAGGCTTGAAATTTTTGCATGTCCGCGATGATCCTATCGTTCACCGAGACATCAACTCGCACAATATTCTACTGGACTCCAAACTGAGGGCCAAAATTGCGGATCTCGGCCAAGCGAAAGAATTCCCAGGGTTAGGGGCATTTGCTACCCCTGTACCGGGTGCTACAGTATATATGGCACCAGAAACATTTCCCAGCGGCTGTACTCTTCAAGCGTACCGCAGTGTTGATTACGGAGCAGAAATTGACATCTTCTCTTTTGGTGTTGTTTTGCTCGAACTTATACTTGGCCATTTGCCGACTCCTAGGCCTTTTTGTGTACCGTATACGAAAGGTAAGTCAGGCCACTAAGCCCCGGGGTGGGGGTGGGGAGTACCCTGTGTATTTTTGGGTGGGGTGTGCCGCTGACACTCCGAGACCCTTACTCTACTCTAATTTCTACACTAGACACCTAAATTAACTCCCTACCCTATCTGAGACTCGCCAAGAGTCAATTCCTATTCCAGCTTAATTTCTTCATACCACTTTATCAGTTTCCCCTATTAATGATGCCCTTCTCTAGACTATCCCAGACTAAACGGCTTAAAAACCATGCTATTCACAGCAGCACGTACCCACACAGCACATACATCATATTTGGGTTTCTTAAGGAACTTGCCCCCCTTATACAACGATATTTTTGCGTGGTTTATGTCTATTTCACAGGAAAAAGCAGATCTTAGCAAGGGCTATCAGAATCCAAACAGAAAATTTGGGGTACCCATGCATTTTTCTAAGATAATTGAGCTTAAATTTGGAAAGAAATTGGCATACATGCTTTGTATTTTAACGCTTTTTTAGAATTATTAATGGTTGCTTAATTGTCTCTGAAAAATGCATGGCTACCCACATTTTTCTTTTTGGATTTCAATAACCCTTTGCAAAGATCTACTTTTCCCCCATAGTCACAACCTTAGCAAAAATACATCTCTATTAGGAGGCACTGTCCTTAAACTGCCCTAGTGATCACTTCTCTGCTCCCACTGCTCCGACTTCCTTAGGGACACTGACCATTACAAAAATACTGCAGGGGAGCAGTGCATGAAGTTTTTTTTAGCAGTCTAAATTCTCTGCAGGAATGTTTTGATGTGCAAGCTGTGTAGGTGCTGGTTATTTTTCAACTGCTTGCAGGTTTTGTTTTTGATAATTTGACAATTTTCCCTCACACAATTTCTTTTTGAGGAAATAAGGTCACCACCCCCACCTCCCTAGACTTCAGACGGTCCAATCCCTTTGCATGAAACAACTTATGGTTTAGATGCAATAGATGCTTGTTCCTATTTGCAGGCTACATCCATGATAATTTTGTTAGGTTTCATGAGATTGGTGATGATACTGTCTCTTATATAGTCCTGATTTTAACATGTCCCAAAAGGTCCTTTAGCAGTCTTGTAGGGGGGTTAATAGGGTTGTTTGAGCTCCTTAGAGTGAAGGTGACGGTTTTGTGTGACCTTCCAGCATTCAGCCATAGCTCAGTGACTGTATCAAAATTGTCTCCCTTATAAGCAGCTATTAATCATAGTGACTCCTGATAACGGAGGTAACTGCCAGTTTCTTTCAAAGTTCCCACCTTTCAATGAGGTAAACTGTCAATGGTGATCGAAATGACAAAAACTAATAAAATCAGGACACCTCTAACCAGCAACAAATGTTTACACATCAATTATCAAATTGATAATGAGGGTAGTTTTTAATGTCACTTATATAGATGTTTGACCTGAATGGGTTTACAGTGCCGGCACACAAAATTGTGACAGTTGACTATCCAACCAGATTTCAAGGATGGGATTTAGCAAAGCAGCTCAAGAGCACATTAGAGAGCTTGGGTTGGTTTTTTTGGAACTGTCCTCAAATTTTTATTGCAGTGTGTCAATTTGTAAGCGAAGGATACCAATTAAAGTAAAGTGTAAGCTTTTGTGTTTCATGCTGTATAACCATCAAAAGAAAGATTCTTTGGAGATTTAGATCCTACCATCAAAATACAAGTTTTTGTACCATTCGACTGTCAAAACCAATAACCATGTTGAACCACAGCAAGCCTTTGCACTAAAATGTTGTTTGGTATGTTTGACAAGCAGTTACAGAGTACTGGAACAGTGAAACCACATCATCTAAAGTTCAGCAAGATTCTTTGGACCTTCCAGTCACATGCTGAGAATAATAAATTTCAATAGAATTATGAATGGTTTCCAAAGGCTTCTCAGTTCCAGATCTTGAAATATTCAAAATGGTGGCATCGGTTCCTGAGACCTCACTCAAGCCTGACTATGTGTATATACTACTAAAAATCAAAATGGTGGCTATGCGAATTTGATGTCAGGGCAGGCCCATAGCAGGGGGAGGGGCAGGGGGGGCTCAAGCCCCCCCAGAATTTTTGGAAGTTAAAAAACATAATTACTGTGCCAAAAAATATGTATAAATTAAAACAAATTAATGTGCAACACTCAGTCTTGAATGCTGATGCTAAAAGTGCCTTTTATAATTTCACAACCTTTAACGGGGTTCGACATCTGTTGAGTTGAATCACTAGCCACCAGGCAAGTGGGCTTCAAAAATCTACTAGCTTAAGCCCACCGCACACTTCAGTCGCCCAAGTTCCTTACCAATGTCTTTCTTCTGACCCATATCTCCTTGATCCTGGCAGTTAATAGCTTTAAGACTGTGAAGGACCTTAATACCCTTAATAGCTAAGCAACTGCTGTGTATTTGCTGCAAGCTTTAAGCCCATTGTTGTAAAACAGGTCTAACGAAAAAAATTATATTTATCTCACCAATCGAGTGACAAACTACGTAAACGTTTACGAGGGTTAGGTAAAACAGGTCCAAAGATTGTAGCTTAGCTGTCGAAATGTTTGAATTTTAACAAACCTTGTAACTTTAAGGATACTTTTTTAAAACTGATGCTATAAATCTGGTGAATATTGCCAACAACTTTGTCGGCGAAAAAGCAAACAGGAAGCAGGTTTTTGGCAACTTTTCGATGAATGATGTCCCCACAAAGGTGTCCGTTTTGACAAAATCGACACAAAATGTGGCATTACATGTGAACAATGTTAGTATCTATCTGACATGAATTTTGGGATGCCTAAATATGACCTATTTGTTAACATCTGTATTTTTGTAGACGGATTTGCGGGGGAATAAAGAGTGACCACAGCGGAATGAACTAACACAACTTTATAACTGTAAACTGTAAACAAGGTAAACGCTGACAAGACTGACAATCTCGATCTCCCCAACTTCGATTCCTTCCCCTCTCGCTCCATGTGCTCTTGTCACGTGACTATTTGAATCCCATAATTCCACTACATTTTGACGGGGGGGGGGGGGGGGCTTTGACTAGGCCAATTTGCTTGGCCCCCCCAGTTATTTAAGCCTTGCTACGGGCCTGCAGGGTGCCCTGCATGTGGTGTAACCCCTTCTTTGGAAAATGGAATGCTAGGTGGAGGGTAGGGGGTTGCTAAAATTGAGTGATATGGTGCTGCCATGATCATTATACCCAGACCCTGCAAGCTCTGAGTTTTGTTGGTACTGCAGTTGTTTGCAGTTGAAGGGCTTGCTCAGCACATCTAGGAGTCTCATGCCAACTTGTGCAAAATAATGAGAATTAGGCTCTTTGTGTTCCAAATTTCACGCTCAAGAGGACAACCCTGTGAGCTATGAAATAAAACTTCCGTTTGGGATATCCTTTTTTTGCTTACCCACATACCATTGGGCTATGGGAAAAGTTAATGTCGGACCAATTATATAAGGTAAGGAGGCTCGCAACAGTTTTTTGGCCTAGCCTTGGAGTGTATCTTTTGAAATCAAAATTTCGCATAGAAGATAAACTTCGATTTCCTTGCATGCAGATACTATACCACCTTTTCAATATATGACCAAAGCTTATTTTCTCATTGGTTTCCTAGCAACAGCTGTCACCATAGCAACATTAATGGACAGCCCTACTCAACCCACACAACTTGTGTGCGAAATTAGGGAAAAATCTGTAAGAGCGTTTTCAAGTAAATCATGATTCATTTTTTACGGGCTGATTTTGGTCATTCCTGCAATTTTCTCCAACATTTCAAGAAAGATAAAACTAAACACTTTCTCTTTTTAGTTGAAAGATCTTTCATGATAGCAAAACATTCTTAACCTACATTATTGAGCTTCCTAGGTGGCTGCGACTGAAACTTGACCGAGATTCAGCCTTCTTATCTGATAACAGAAATGTTTATTCAGCCTAAAACTTGCTGGAATATCAGAAAGAATTATTATTCTAACGGCAATTAATTTAAGAGAAAAATCGGTAAGGGCAGTTTAGAAATATTTCTATTTATGCAAATTACAAACTTTTTGACTGATTTGTGCTGCATTTTAGCAGTTTTTAAATATAAATATCTTAAAATTGCAGTCACCTAGGAAGCTCAATGTACATTAAGAATGTTTTGCTATTATAAAAGATCTTTCAACTGAAAAGAGAAAGTGTTAAGTTTTATCTTCCTTGAAATATTGGAGAAAATTGCAGGAATGACCAAAATCAGCCCGTAAAAAATGAATCATGATTTACTTTACTTGAAAATGCTCTTACAGATTCTTCTCTAATTTCGCATACAAGTTGTGTAGATTGGGTTGTTCAAATAGTTCAAGGTTCGTCATAAAGTGTCTGACTAGTTTTCGTGATATTCGGCATTATTTAAAATGAGGTTGTCCATTACCGTTGCTATGGTGACAGCTGTTGCTAGGAAACCAATGAGAAAATAAACTTTGGTCATATGTTGAAAAGTTGGTTTAGTATCAAGGAAATCGAAGTTTATCTTCTATGCAAAATTTTGATTTCAAAAGATACACTTCAAGGTCGAAAAACCTGTTGTGAGCCTCCTTAAGTTTATTTTCTATTAATTAAAGTTAAATTTATTTTATTAGCCTTTTGTCTTTTGTGGTTGTTCTTCCCATATATTTCATGGTCAAAGCTTCAGGAAGCGAAATCACTACATTTTATCCCGAAATAATGCCAGTGTGTTTTAATAAGTCTTCAGTTGGTTACCATTGTAGCATTTTCTTTGAGTCTGGGGCACGGGTGCTAAGTGGTTGGTGTTAACTGTTACTCCCATATCCAGGCATTTCAGTGGAGGATCCAGGATTTTTGAAGGGGGCGGGGGGTTGGCTGGCCACCCAATCCATCCCCCCTGGATCTGCCCCTGCATTTTTGGGAAATAACACTAACCACTTAGTGCCCGCTTTTCAGATTTTCTAACTCAAGTGGAGTGATTTCCAACTGAAGCTTTGACTGTGAAATATATGGGAGCAAACAACCAGAAAAGACATTTAGACTACTTCACTGTGAAAAATTTAATATATGATTGGACAAAAGAAATCATATAAATCCCAGTTTGTACTCAATAGGAGTACCTGTCAATCTGTACAGTACTCTTTATGTTTCCATGACAACAACTGAAGACTAAAAGATGTCTCCCAAAATTACCGAAGACTTCCGAACGGGATCCCAGACACCATCCGATGGCTTCAGAAGTGGTTTCGAAGACGTACAAGGATTTCTGAAGCTAATCCGAAGATGAACCTATAGGATTTATAAGGTTTATCCCTTAAAAATGTCGACGTTTTGAAAGTGATTTTTTTCTACCCTAATACTTTTAGGTGGGGATTTGGTACCAGAACACACCCGCAGACAGAAGGAACTCGGAGAAATGGGCACGCTTCATCCCCTTAGAGACACGGTCCTCCAGTGTCTTGAAAACGACCCTAGAAGAAGACCCAACATTACTCAAGTGATAACAGACCTGCGAAAAAACTACGGAAGCGAAAACTGCATCAAGTTGAAAATAGCTCTTCTTGGCAGCTCTGGAGTGGGGAAGTCCCTCCTGATAAAGCGATACGTAGACGCGGACGTTCCCTTCGAATTTGTGAGGTCTACAATTGGTGTGGACCAGCAATTCGTGCCAGTGGAGATTGGAAATCAACTTGTGGTGCTCTGGATCGTTGACCCAGCCGGACAAGAGAGATTCGATAGCATAGCGCCTGCGTTGTTCAGGGGTTCGCATGGCGCGTTTCTTGTCTATGATGTTAGCGAGCCACTGAGCTTCAACGCTCTTCCAAAGTACATGGAATTTATCGAGAGTTACTGTGGTGAAAACGTGAAGACGATGTTAATAGGGAACAAGATAGATCTGCGGAGACGAGTCGAATTTGCAAGTGCTCAATCTTACGCGGACAAAAACGAGATGGAGCACCTGGAGGTTAGCGCCAAGACACTTGATAACGTGGATGAAATGTTTGAGCGGTTGGCAAGAAAAATTTTAGACTCATTAAACGAAAACGATGTACACATCCTTGAAGAAACATTGCATCGTCAGCAGTCTCGGATTCATCTGGCTGATCACTCAGGAGACCACAAAAATACCGCTAGGGGATGTAAATGTTAGCCGGACAAGACTGTGTGCTCCACTACAGATAGAGTGGATTCAAGTCCATGCTATGCTACTTCTCTAAATTTACCTTAGCGAGATGCTAGATTTTTAACGTGCGTATCGTGTCATCTTGATGCCAATATCGTTCGTTTCTAATACTAGCCCGTCAAATATTCCCCAAACATAAATTGTGACGTATCCCCGAATCCAAACAGTAAAACATGAACAGAGCCTATTTTTCAATGCTAAACATTTATTAGGCCCGGAAAAGTAAACGGCTGTTAAAGGTGGTGAAAAACGCAATTGTCTACCATTGGCCCGCACCGTTGCCACAATTTGCACGGCTTTTGATTAGTTTTTGACGACCTTTTTGACAATTTTTTCATGGCTTCCTTGCTCATGTTGCCAGCTGGCCAACTACAAAGAGAAAGAAATGTGAGAGACGGAGTTGTCAAGTTTCACGTTCACGAGTTTTTGGATGTGATTGGTCAGATAAAGCGGAAGCTTTCAAAGAGGTGTCAAAATTACCATGCAAAAACCGATAAAAAGCGTCAAGTGGCACTTAAGGGAGGGACCAATAGAAAAGTTATGGGGGGGGGGGGATAATCGAACAGTGACGAATTTTCTTTTCGTTAACATTTACCTTGCAGGAATATTTTTTTCCCGTATGAAGGACTTTTTTCCTGGGCTACCCGCTGGGCATGAATTTTTTCCTCTCAAATTTCCCTTGCATTAATTTTGTTTTTGTCCTTCGCCCCCCCCCCCCCCCTCCGTAGCTTTTCTAATGGTCCATCCCTAACCTGTTAGGGAAGTGGTCACAACAACACTAGTATACTACAGGACGACCCACCTTGTTTAGGGGTGGGGGGAATACAAGACACCACCTTTCTGATGAAACTCGTGGACAAAACCTTCTTGGCCTTATAAATTTACAATGACACAGTAACATTACGTTGGCAAAATCTTCCATGGCCAGCGGACAAGCACAGGGTAGTTTGAATCTTTTTCTCAGTTTTTCTTTCTTAGAGGATTGGCTGTACATCCAAGACACCAACCTTAAAGGTGAAGGCTGTGGTCTACAAGAAGAGATCACCATTCTCTTTGTGGTACTGACTAAAGTTATAATAGCTGCTTTAGGTAAGCGCAGATGCTTGAAAAAATATGTGTTATCAGGAGCCCATTATGCATATACCAAACCAGTGAATAGTGTTTTTCGCGTGCTCTGATTGGCTACTCAAACTCGGGATAGTAACTGCTATTCACCTCCCGGAATTTTTCTGGATTTCACGCACGAGTTGTCCCTCATTTCGCAGAGAAAAAAGGAACTACAGTATTTGGTGCTGGCTATCCACTGGTTTGGTATATACTATAACAGTTATTTACCTCAGTGTCAGTGAATAGTGCTAGATATTTACCTCGCCGCTTTGCGACAGGGCAAATATCCACCACTGTCCATCTCCACTTCGGTGGTTAATTGTGAAATATTGAACCCTTCTTCTGGGGAACTTGTGATTTTTCATTGGTGCATGGGGAGCATGCGGAAGCGGAATATCCAGCTCTAAGCTAATAAACCACATACATTGGTAAGGAGTGTCCTTAGAACAGCACTAGGCTTGGTCACTCAGAGCTAAAATCCCATAGAAATTACGCATTTACGAGGAAATGCACATGGAAGTAAATTGTTGTAATAACAACATTAAATTTCAGTTACAGATGGTCACCGGGAGATGGTCAAAAATGAACTTAATATTGGGGTGTGTACGCAATAGCAGTACGCGTTCATTCCAGTTCCCTCTTGTAGTCCTGTATTCTCATCAGTACGAGTCATACACCAATGCGAATTCTCCCCGGTTGCTGTGCAGGTTCGAGATTCTCATTCCTGTAAGAAACCTTATACCCGTATCATGTAAACACGGTGTGACTATTCGTTTTACATTCTTTGAATTTTAACCTTTTCCTTTCACTACTATAAAAAACGGTACCGATATCAAACGGGATACCGGGACGAATGTCGCACTGTTAGCAGCTAAACACCCCCTAAGTCAGTATTACGAACGTACAGTATGAACAGTTGGTATGAAAGATTTGTGTAGAAAGAGTAGAGTGGACGCCTTTATTTAGAAAAAAAAACATATAAGAAGAAAATATACATGTATTTACCCAGGGTAGTCCATTCAGGGAGCTTGCAAAGCATTCCTGCTATCAACAGGAGCCCTGAGTTAAAATGTTGCAGGAGTGGAAAACGAGTGGTAGCAGATGATGTACCATGCAATTTATATAGGTATGTATACTATATATTGGTGTACGAAAAAAAAAACATAAAACTGAACAGGATTAGCTAAATTTCGTCATGTATGATGATATTACGAGATTCTAGAGTCTTGGCCATTAGGTACTGAGAATCGCGAATATTTCAAACAAGAAATTCTGAAGAATTTACAGGCGGCGGATAGTCTCTCCCCCCCCCCCCCCCCGCCCTCCCCTTTTCCTAAGGAAAAAAGGTTTCTTTAATAAACCACTTTAGTAATTCGTGGTTTCCGGTGACCTGTTATGGACAATTTGCACTTCCGGTATGTAAGGAATTAAATGTAAACATATTACCGGTGACAGATGACTATTCGAGAATGTCCGGTATTGGGTTGTAATCAGTGACCTCGCGAGACACTTTCCAGTGAGAGAGAAACCCTGTGGCCTTACCTGGAGAAACAAATCGTTCTTAAACCGTGATATCGTGAAGTACGGCCCCTAGGTATTCACGACAAATGTTTCAGCCTTCAGGCAAGGGCTCCATTTGGATCCTAACGACACGAGTGTAGGCTACTTCCAATCTTTTTTAACCGACGAAGTCGGATAGTGCAGTCGTGAAGACGGTGGATTGGTGTAGTGGATAGTCAAAATACGTCGTGTAAGGCTCATAAGGTGTGTATTTCGCTATGGCCGATGGGATGGGATGACGTGAGAACAAGAGCGGACCAAGTCGCCATTTTGAATTGGCAGGTCAAGAGGTTTGGTGGAAGATTTGCTTCGACTGTGTTGAGGGATAATTTTGTGCTGACCTCTAAACATATAGAGAAGAAGTTGTATACAGACATCGATAAGTCGCACACAAGCGCGCATGATAGGACAAGGGTCCACAAGAAAGTATCGTAGGTATAGACGCAGACGTCCGCCGAGCGGTGTTACACCCTTGCCTGTCACGAAAGGACATACTGAAATATCTGTCAAATACTAGTGAAAGAAAAGAAGGTCAATCAAATAAAATTTGCTAGCTAGCATTTTACCGCAAATTCTGTTCATTATAGTACCAGAAGGGTGCCATACTACTTGACTTTGACATGACAGCACAGTTGGAGCAATAATATTTGTTCATTCCAAAAAGATGAAAAGCGACTGTGAACGTAACAACCAGCTAATACAAGTATCGCTAAAGGTGCCTACATATCACCATAATCAACTCACGGAATCGTCATGTCGGTCAACACAATCCCATCCTAAACGTGCCAATCCAGCAATTCTTGGACACCCGGTAAAGCTAGAAGTTTGCCGACTGAAGGTTCTATTTCTGACTTTAATTGGCAGTTGTCCGGAATAAGTGGATTTTTTCAGATGGAATAATGATTTTGTGTGGACTGGTATAATGGCATAACGAACATATTCGAAAGGGAATAATGGCATAATGAACACCCCATTTTTCCTCTTCAGCACCCGAAACCAGTTTGTAAGTTCCTGTGCAGCTTTTTCCCAGGCCTTCTCGCTCAACCATTTCGGTGACGTATCCGAGACGAACGCTCGGACCACGTGACCCGAAACGGGTCGACCGCGACGAACTAGGAACTAGGAACTAGGCTGTAAATCTGGGAGGCTGAAGTCTCTGAGGCCATCACTTCTCGAAATTAAAGTCTCTATAAATTTTCTACTTAAAAATCAAGTCATGCTTATTCTAAAGTTTGACTCCAGAAGGGAAGAGGACAATCTCATGACTTTTGGAGGGCATATAGTTTATTTGTGGCCCGAGTAGCATCATTTGCGCCCGAGCAAAAATGATGCTACGAGGGACACAAATAAACTATATGCCCGACAAAAGTCATGTGATTATCATTATTATCAATACACAAGGCCAAATCGTACAAATTCATTAAATAAGAAAAAAATGTTTAACAGAGATGTAGCATGAAACTATGGTATGGGAAGTTGTTGCTACAATACGATCAGCTAAACAAGAGCCAAATAAAATTCCTTTTAATAATAATAATAAAAAAAAACAATCTTTAAAGAGGAAGCGCCCGTCACGTAAATACGTGGTTTTCAGGGAGGTCCTCATAAAATAAAAAGTATTAAAATCTAAAATAAGAAATACAATGTCACAGATCTAAAATATAAAATATACAATGATTAAAACTACTAAAACTATCTACTGTCCTAAAAAAAAATTACAAATAATTATTTTCGTTTACAATAAAAGTCAAATATAATCTAGTTTTAAAAAGATTGCTAACAATGATTAGGAAAAAGACAGTTTATATTTAAAAAATAATAGTCTTCCCGTTCACAGGCAATGGACTCAGACTGTCTTTGCTAATTCATTAAAAAAGTTACAGCTTTTAGTCGCTATCATCGCTCTCGATTATTCGACGGCGTTTGTGGGTTGACGGCATACTTTCCGTGATAAATGTTCATTGTTCCAATCTGAATATGTTGGGTGCAATTTTGGTACGGCTGTGCCAAGGAAATAAATTGGTTTTGGAGAAGAGACTGTGGGTTTAAGTTTGAGCTAAGACCGGCTGAAGGGCCGGCGACATTTTGCCTTGTGATTCCTGAAGCTTCTTGCTGAACAGCGAGTTTTGGCTGAAACGTGCCACTTAAAATCTTTGAACACTCTCTTTTTTGTGCACTTGTTGTCTCGCTGATGTAGTGGGAAAGGCTCCGTTCATCATTGTACTTTGTGATTGCACAGATTTTCCTTGCGTCCACACCGCGCTGAAACAAAGAAGTGACAGTCGATGCACGAATGTAGTGATTCGTGTACCGCTCCGATAACTCTGCTTTGATGGAAATTCTCAGTTTCCATCATCTTGCTGATAGTATTTTTTCCCATAGGCTCATTTCTGTACCAGTGTCGGGTGCTTGCAAAGTTTAAATTCTTGGTGGTAGCTTTGTTTGGAGTCTGAAACAGTGCCTTGCAGTCGGGATGAGTCTTGCCGAGGTAAAATTCAAACGCAGCCACTGGATCAAGTGCAGTTGAAGTTTCGTACATACGAACATCCAAGTATGACTGCTCAGACTGTTTAGCGCCTCCTTGGTAATTTTTAGTTTGTTCAGTAAGTTTTTCGGTGATGTAACGGGCTCCAGTGTCATCAGTTTTTATTTCAGTCAAATGACTGCCTTGTAAGCTCCCGCCATCCCTCTCTGCCGCGGCGAGCAAAATGAAAACACAACGAAAACCAAATAAACTCAACTAACTTCTCCGCATCTTTCCAAACGCCGTCCGTGTTCTGCCCTTCCAGGAAGTATCGATTCAATTTCTGCATGTCTCCTGACTGAATGGATGATTTGTGTTTTGGTTTCGCATTGTTTTCTTTCGTATTTAGCTTTGCCTTCGCTTCAAACATCTTGTTGGCAGACACGAATTCGCTGTCTTGCAAAATATTTATGTTTCGGCTGAGTGGAACACGGGTTAGATGGCGATGAAATGGCCGCTCTAATTCCAGTCAATGCACCTGGAGTTAATGCTTGGCCTTTCTCTGTTTTCACTTCAGCGAAGAACTTTCGCAGAATTTCACTCAAGTCCGTTGCTCTTACTGTTTTGAGATCCACTGTAATTTTTCTTTTCTCACACCATTTCTCGAACATTTTTACTCCCCACTCAGTTGCTCTCTTGGTGTTTTTCGCTTGAGCTTTTTGCTCAATCTCATCCAGTTGCTCGTTGTCAAAGTCCGAGTTTTGACTAAAAAAAGCTGAAAATTTGGGACTTCTTCCATTTTAAGGTAATTCCCCCGAAATAAAATTTAACATGCGATTTTTGTCAAACTTTCACAAGTTGTTATCTATCGTGCAATGTGTTGAAAAATAAAATGAATAGGTCCCCATGTCCGTTTTACGAGATATCATCGTCTCAAGTTACCCCATAATTCCTTGCAATCTCGCCTAACAAACACATCTTTATTTGATCAGTTTACGCTACTTTCCACAGGAACAGGAAGCACATAATTAAAGCAAATCTTGAAACAATGCACTGGATGTAAAATATCGATAACAAGGAACAATTTAATAGATGTTTTATGGCAGATCCTCGAAGCGTTAGACGAAATTGACTTAAAACCTTCCTCACGTGCGTGTTCTCGAGGTCGTAATTTCATCTCCATGAGTAACGCGTTTCTAGTAATAATTTGTTTTCGAACATGTGTTTTTTTTGTAACTTTTGAACAAAAAGGGGATGAACGGTAGGTTAAAAATAAGTGGAAAAAAAGATAGGTTACTAGGCTTGTTTAAGAGTAAATAACTTTTCTTTTCTCTGGTGAGCTTAACCTCATAGGAAATCTATTACTCCCTGGACGTGCGCGCGCCGTGAGCGCGCGCTAATGACGCAACAAATCGTGCACAGTAAGGATGCGCAATGTAATACAGGGTTAATGTTCATCGAATGGCATCGGATGATGAACCGTGAACCAATCAGAAACAGGGCCGTAAATACGTTTGCAGCCCGTCAAATTCAATATCGCCCGCCACTCACGCGTGTTTTCGCGAAGGCAGTTTCTTATTTGGCCGCGTATATTGATAATAATAGCCGATAATCAAGCTCTCTGTTAGTCAAATCCCGTCGAGGATGGTTCAGTCCAGTTTTGTGCCTACGGCAATCTCGTTCCCAGAGGCTGCATTCCTTTTGGCATTTCGATCCCGCTGACCATAAATGAGCGCGGGCTCTGGGGACGAGATTGTGCTATATCCTAACCCATGCTTACAGTAAAAGATAGGGCGAAAAACCCCGTAAAAGGGCGTAGAGTGAGTAAGCACAGGTCGGACTAGAGGGAGGGCGGGTGGGAAAAACAGACCGACCACTGTGAATTCGCGTGGTCTCCAATACCACACAGGATACTCGAATGGCCGACCCTATTCCCCGAGTGTTGAGTAAAAAGAGCGCCTATTCAAGTATGATAAGATCTTTTACAGTGCGCATGACTCAGGACAGTGCTATATCCTAACCCATGCTTACAGTAAAAGATAGGGCGAAAAACCCCTAAGGACCCTTCTCCTCACATCACTACTTCCCCCACCCACTAGTACGTGTCTTATACCCAATCCCAATCCCACTCCTGACCAATCTGGATAAAAGAAAGAGCCGATGACTACAGTTTGTCAAGTTTATGTTTCCTGGGAGACCGCCTTGTAACGGGTAGGGGCTCGGAGGTCCGGGGAGCCAGTTGTAGAGGAAAAGCTGGTTCAAAACCACTGAGCTGATTAAGCTCCTCGTAGCGAGTAGATGTTTCGGGAGTGGCTTGGGCCATTCGTGCAGCGACTGAGTCAGGCTGGAGGGACTTGTGTAGCTGCAGATAATACTTCGCCATGCGGTTAGATCTCCATCCTACGTGGTCAACGATGTCGTCCAAACTACTACCAGTAAGGGCCATTGTAATGGCTCCTCCACAACGGAAGCTGTAGAGAGTTTTGTTGCTGAGTCCAGCCTCAGACAAGTAACCTTTAAGGCGGGCTTCAGCAGCATCTGTTGAAAAGGCATCAAGAAGGACTCTGTTTCCACTGGTCGTCCGAAACAGAGGGCCGTTATCCACGGAGATCTTAATCGCGCGACAGATGGCCATGTAATCATCGAGAGCCTTCACTGGGCAGATAGAGGGGCTGGGGTGTCGGGCGACCGCGAAAACCCTGGAGTCCCCCGAGCGAAGAGTTTTTCCGAAGACATGATTAAATATGACGCCTTTGTCATTCGGAAAACGCAAGATTTCGGCTGCCTTGATGTGGCTCAGGTCCGATGGCCGGTCGCCAGAAAAGAAATGTAATTTGAAGTAAGCCAGATCTCTAGCATGAATATAAATATGAATTGGGTCGGTTCCTGCCATACGTAGCTTATTATCGATGACCTGGCAAAGGGTTAAAAGGTCACTGATAAATAAAGGTTCCGCCTGTTTGGGGGTAGCGCGCGCTTGCAGTTGTTCTTCTGTCACACCTTTTAAGTATCGTTTGACCGCCGCATGGGCAACTGGATTAGATGCTTGGACCTCCGATGCGGTGAGACCAGTACTTTCCAAATAATCGCGCATAATAGCTCTAAGTTGACCTAGATAAGAGTCGACGGTTTTGAACGCCAAGCGACGAGGACACTCGCATGGTAGGAGTTGTTTGGAGTTGGTGCCTTGGTGAGGGCAGGACTCCTTGTGTATCTGAGTTTTTGAATCCTTGTCTTTCCAGATGAGAAAATAAATAACGTCTCTAGGTGAGACACTATCCAAGGATTTAGGGGGGGATAATCTCTCAAGAAAGGACATGAATTCGTTTTCAAGAGCGCTTCGTCGTTTCCTATATTTGGAAGACGCCATAGTGTCCTCTAAGGCCTTCCAACGAGACTCGAGCGGGGTCGTATCAATTTCTGACTGTCTGGCTCCTCGCGGTTTCTTAATGTTTTGGTGAGCCGCAAATGGGGCAAAACAAGAAGTTCGGGTTGTTGGGAGCGAAGCACGAAGGGCAGTCGACCTGGGTTGCAGGATTCCCAGGACAAAATGTTGTAGTCACCTCCTGAAACAATATGAGTTGAAAGGATAAGTCACTCGGGCTGGAGCCCCACAAGGCGGAAAGCCCACAAATCCCATGGCAGGGGGAGATTGCGTGGTTGGTGGAAACCATGTTTTTTTGACGGCCAAATCAGGGCGTCTGTGTCCCCCTGCCTAGCGAGGCGGTGTCGATCCCTAGCATGATGAAGTAGTGTAGGCCACCAAAAAGGTCGGGGGGTGATACCAGGTACAATTACGGTAGCTGTTGCCTGCGCCGTTAAAATGTGTCGGATAGCAGGTCCAATGAGATAAATAGGGGGAAATATATATCCATTCTCTACCCGACCCTGCACATCATAGAGGGGATTTTGTGAGAAAAAATTTAATCCCGTCGACAGGGGTGACGGCGATGGCGTGTAGTGGCGAGGACACTTGCTATTCGAATCTAATGCCATGAGGTCGATAGTGTGAGGTCCGTGGAGCTCTTCTACGCGTTCCCACAAAGGCTGAGCGAGTTGCGCGTCAGCATCTGACCACTCGCGTGACGGCTGATCGGCAGGGTTCGAAGCACTCGGAATCCATTGTATAGAGAGAGCCATATTATAACGTAGAGTAGTGTCGAAGATGGACTTCAAGGCCTGATTGACCCCTTGGTTCCTACAGCCCTGACGCAGCCACGCATGGTAGAGCACTTTGTTATCTACCAACGCATCCACGCGCGTGTTCTCGAGATGAGAAGAAAAAGCTTGAAGGGCATATAACAATGCGTAGGCCTCTTTTATAGCAATATCGCGATCGCCCAGCTGTTGACTGAAGTAGTCTCCTGTCTTTATCAACCCTTCTGGAAGAGTTAGAGTAGCGCCCCACCGGGACTGAGAGGCGTCAGAGGCGAGGGTCTGCACGACCCTGTGGTCTTCCGTACGCCATGGGACGCACCCAGACCATGTGTCGATGAATCGCCAGTGCATTATTTCAGCTTGGAGCTCTGTCTCGAGTTTTACGGGTGTCCCCAGCCTCTGACAACGAGAGATAGCATTGGCGGTCATTCGCGTATACAGCTGTGCCGCGGGGACCATCAAGGTAAGGGAAATGCATTTACCCTGAAAACGTTGTAAGAGGGTCAAGGTTACCTCTTCGAGAGAAAGAATTTCTTCGCGTAACGCGATGAACTTATGTTTCTTTTCTTCAGGGAGGGAAAACGTCAGGCGTTCTGTATCTACGAGGTGTCCGAGGAAGATGAGACGCCGTGTGGGGACAGAGACACACTTGGCGATGTGTAAAAAATACCCAAGTTGGGTTAAAACAGTGGCCGCCACGAAAAAGGCACAATTTGCGGCATCCAAACTGGAGGTGCGTGCGATCTCTGATCCCCATAGTTCGCCAAGATGTCTATCATCTATGTACTGGGAGCAAGGAACTCCTAGTTCGCGCATAACGTGGGTTGCCACCATACCCAGAGTCTGATAAATATACGGGCTTTCCTTCCATCCCTGGGGTAAGGTGCGCCACACCAGCCACCAACCACCCCACTCTGCACCCATATATGGCTGGCTATCTTTAGAAATGAAGAAATGGTCGAAACCTGATTTATCGTCTAGCTTCGTGTGGAAGGAATCACGGGAAAGGTAACGTGGCAGATTGATCACCTGGTCCAAGGAGAAGGGACATGGACGCATGAAACAGTTCAGATATTGTTGGTCATGAACCAAGCGTGGTTTCGAAGGCTCAATACTGAAAGGCATGACTATGGCGGGTGGAGGGGTCTCACCAACCTTACCCCATACTCTGATGGCGCCCATAGCTATTTTGTTCTCGATCTCACGTGAGATAATGTTTTTGTAGAGTTTACATTTCCGGTTGTTAGGGAAGTGCTTGTTCGGGGGAAAGGAATGGTTGAAGGGCTCGTTGCGATATTTCCCTTTGAAAGGGACAATGAACTGCTTAACTGGGACTCCGTTTTTTATCCAATCGAGGATCGTGTTCCTTTGGGGGTGAGATTTTGTCATCTGATCCCAAACTGCGAAGTGGCGATGTGGTTCCCCCGCTATAAAACCATCAGGGTCCCGTACCCAGACATCCCCAGCGGATGCCGATGCTCTCCCTTTTGCTACTGACTCGATAGAAGGCTCGGCGGATGAGTATAACGGTCCTCCCTCTCCAGGGGGCCACCTCATAAAACGTATTTCTCGTTGTCGAAATTTTCGTTCCGCCTCTAGGGGGTGGAACTCGGCTTCTAGCTCCCACCGTGGAACGTGTGGAGTCTATGGTGAAAAAATAAAAGGAAGTAATAGGAGCCACCCAGAAAGGGAGGACCGCCTCATCCCGCCACCTGAATTCAAGCAGCTTAAGGTCTGATTACCAGACAGTAATTTGGACCCCGGATGAAGCGGTCGAGCTAATCGAAAAACTACCATATATGGGGCATATAAGACACAGAGGAAAAACAGACACATATAAGGCTAAATTAACGTGGTTTATTCAACCTTCGGTTTCTTTGGTGGAGGCTGGTCACGTGGACGTCGTTTTGGGCAGTCCCTAGCGTAGTGCCCTGGATCCCCGCAGGAATAGCAACGGCCATGGGCACTTCCTACACGCCTTTCGCCCCACTCGCGTCGAGGACCGGGTGGTCCGCGGTTCTGGCTTGTGGGTCTGGCTGCTCGTTCGTATCGGCGGACCAGTTTGTCCGCTTCCAGTTCGGCCTCTGTGGCCAGGGAGGCGAATATCGTAGCCCGTAGGTCCACGGGACGACCGCTCTGCTGGGAATAAGCCAGTCGCTCCCACAGCGCTGCCAGCTTGGCCGTTTCGGTAGCTTGACCACGGCGTGCCTCCTCAAGTAACCCTCGCAACTTATTGAGGGCGACCGCCTCGCTGAAGTCTAGCGCGTGACAATAGGTTTTTAGTTCGTCACGGAGGCTTTGAAAACGCCTCGAGTGATTCGTGCCAGTGAGGTCGGAGACCTGACCTTTCAAATCTTTAACGAGGGAGACAAGTTCCTGTAAAGGCAAAGCTAGATGTTATCAAGGTTGGTGCAAATGTCAGCACCGCCGCGCCGATATTATTCTTGGGGCTCTAAGTACCGGTATCAAATTGCAAAAAAGTCATCTAAGCACGCAAATCGAAGCTTCAAAAGCAATACGATATCTGCGCTCCTCAACTCAACTGACATATTCTTTAGTACTATGGACAAGAAACGCGGTGTCCATTGCCAATTTTGTTCGTATGTGGATCGGAAGATCTAAAACGGACGAGAGTTCTATTCGTAGATCACGCGGGAACGTATAGAGATAATGACAGTAATTAAAAAAAAAATAACAATGCGCTCAGTTTGTTTGCATCAAGATGAAGGAGATAACGATAATTGGACACTGGCACGCGATGAGCGAGGGTAACACAAAAGATGAATAGTATCCTCCACGAAATTACTCAACGGGTGTGAGGAAGTAACAAAGCAATCCAAATTGTTCGTACTGTGCCGGTTGGCTGCGTTGGGTCCTAGAATCCAGACTTTTCACCCTACGCAGAGGGCAGGTACAACGTCACCCTATACGGAACATCATACACAAAAGGGCTCCTTATCACCTTGGGTCACGAGAGAAACAAAATTTGATAAATAGACATTGCCAGGGACCGTCAAAGTTCCCGTTGAAAGAGATTATAATAAAAGCCCTGAGGATTGGGGTCCGAGCTAAGTGCCTTGCCCCATAGTGCTATAGTCCGTCCCATACGAGGATACACCTCACGATACTCAGTGTACGCAAATAATCGTAGTTTACGTGTAGATGCAAACATACTCCGTGTCGATCGCGAACTGATTTACGTAATAGTCGTGCCAGTGCTGTGTTGCCTCTAGAACAGTGAAAAAAACAACCTAACTGTGGTCTCGCCAATGTGTGAGTTGGTCACACAAATCTGATATGCTTACTTATTCAGAGGTCTCGCCAGTTTTCTGTGTTGGTCGCACAAAACGAGAGCGCTCGGTGATCTCGCCAATTTTCTGTGTTGGTCGCACATAACGAGAGCGCTCGGTGATCTCGCCAGTTTTCTGTGTTGGTCGCACAACACGAGAGCGCTCGGTGATCTCGCCAGTTTTCTGTGTTGGTCGCACATAACGAGAGCGCTCGGTGATCTCGCCAGTTTTCTGTGTTGGTCGCACAAAACGAAAGCGCTCGGTGAGCTCGCCAAATTGATGTTTGAAGTACATACACATTTGCCATACGGACCGCTACTTACATCACCATAAGCACGGCTCACGGCAAAATCATGAAAGTAAATACAGAAGCTACATTAAAGTAAAAACATTTGAACAGGGCCATAGCGATCCTGTGCCCATCTAAAAGATTATATGATGTCGGCCTGCATGACCGAAGGTAATTCACGCCAAAGGCATCAAATAGTAAAAAATCGCCGTACATAGCATGAAACTGAGCGAGTAATATAGGGGTGGAAATAAAAAACCCAGCAAGGTAGTAGCTAGAGATAGCTAATAGCCTAACATATAGGCGGTGTGAAAGTAGACAAGGATAGCATGTGCTTAGCTATTGTAACAAAAAAAATTCCCACAGCGCAAAACTTGTTTGCCTAATAAGAATGACAGACCGATATAGACCCGCTAGTCCGCTCTATGGGGGAAAACCGTATCCTAAACGACGGTGAAGGAAGACAGAAATCTAAATGTGGAAAGGCAACGCCCGCGCGGGAAGAAGCCCGCGCTTGCAAAGGCGGGAATGTTCCCCGTATATAACGAAATTTTGCGTTCCTAAACGCACCGTGTTCTAAAACAGGGCAGGTTCTGCAAACTCAGAGAGAACTGACCTGATAGGACGCCTTGGATGGGCTGATGGAAGCGCCAGCAGCAACAGATCCAGAAGCTGATGGTGGCTGAGAAGTGGCGGTCGGGTTTGTACCGGTCGCGACGCCTGCTTGAGCTTCGGAGGTTTTATTGTGGCCAGAACTGCCGGAAGACCCGGAGGTCGAGGCTGTTTCCCCGTCTAAAATAGTACTAACGTTACCAGAAGGTAACTGAGGGGTCTGTTCAGTCATTGCGATGACTTTTTGTGGAGCTCAATGAGCGAGGTCTGTTCAGCTCGAAGGGTTGAGTAAAAAGAGCGCCTATTCAAGTATGATAAGATCTTTTACAGTGCGCATGACTCAGGACAGTGCCTGCTGTGGACCAGTCGCTTCTCAGGCGTGACAAAGTCACGCACACCATAAATACCAAGAATTCGACAACCGTAGCTGAAATGCTCAATGCTGATCACTTCCTAGAAACTTCGATGGCATTTTAGAAACCTGAAGTCAACAACCATGGGAAATGCACTGAAAATTGAAGGTGTAGAGGGACTTGAGATCAAAGGAGAACTTGGCGAAGGCAGCTTTGGGGTGGTTTACAAAGCGAAGTGGCACGGAAGTTTTGTAGCTGTAAAACAACTCAAAGGCGACGTAGCTTGGGGTCATCCTAAAGCAATGGAGGATTTTAAGAACGAATGTGCATTCTTAAGAGATTTGAAACACCCAAACATTGTGGAAATGTATGACGCTATTTTTCCAGAACAAAGCTTACCTCTTCTCATCACAGAGTTAATGTGGTGCGATCTACGCACGTACTACAAAAATTCGAAAACGAAGCCCAAAGTTCCACTTGACGAGACGATCAAAATCATGCTGGATGTAGGCGAAGGCTTGAAATTTTTGCATGTCCGTGATGATCCTATCGTTCACCGAGATATCAAATCGCACAATATTCTGCTTGACTCCAAACTAAGGGCCAAGATTGCGGATCTTGGGCAGGCGAAAAAATTCCCAGGGTTAGGCGCTGCCCGCTGTGTTGCCGCTACCCCAGTACCAGGTACTACGGTCTACATGGCGCCAGAAACATTTCCCGACGGTTGTAGTCCTCAAGGGTACCGCAGTGTTGATTACGGAGCGGAAATTGATATCTTCTCTTTTGGTGTTGTTTTGCTCGAACTCATAGTTGGTCATCTGCCCGCTCCCAAACCCCTATGGACGCCGCATACAAAAGGTAGGTGTTGGCACTCTGGCCTAGTGACGGGGACGGGGACGGGGGGATGGGAACCGGGGAGAAAAGGGGGCAGGAAGTGTACAGGAAGTGAGAAAAGAGGGGATAGGAAGCGGGAGACCCAAGAAGATGGGAAGCAGGAGAAATAGAAAAAAAATACACAACATTGCATAATATTTTGCATTGGAAAAGGCTGCAGAAGGTGGGAGCTAGCAAAAATGGGGTGGGAACCAGGATTAAAGGGAAGCAGGAAGCTTGGTCCCCCCTGATCCCCCACAGTGATCTGCACTGCTTACACTGTTCCATTTTCCTTAGGGATGGGCTATTAGAAAACACCCGAGGGGGCCATGCATGAAGTTCTCTTGCAGCATATGTTTGTTGCAGAAATGTTTTAAAATGCCAGCTCTGTATATAGTGTGAGCTGATCATTTACCAACTGCTTTCAGAATTTCTTTGGGCTAATTAGATAATTTCCCCTTACTCAATTTTTCTGGAGGGAGAAGGATTATTACCACTTCCACCTCCCTAGACTTAAGATGGTCCAGTCCCTTAGTATGAAACAACTTAGAGTTTTGATGGTTGTCCATATTTTTGGGCTACATCCCACTTGTCCTTATTTCAGGATGATCCAAAAGATCCTCTGGCATGATTGTGGGGGGAGGGGGGGGGGAGTTGGTAGGATTGTCTTAACTCCTTTAGAGGGGAGGGGGTGGTTGTCTGGCCTTCCAGATTTCCCTGCCGAAGTGCTCTGTAAATTTTTGGGTGGGAGTGTGCTGCTGGGACTCTGAGATCCTGACCCTATTGTGCAAGCCTATTCTGGACCCATTTTAGACAAGTAACCAAAAATCCCTACCCTGATTCCATACACAGCAAGTGTCAATCCTTAGTTTTCTGATACATGATATTCTGTTCTAGACCAATTTCAAGGGCTCAAGGGCTTCTTTCCATCTTGTGGTCTCAGGAATGGTCTCATTACTCAACATGTATAAATAAAAAGAGACAAATGAAGAGGCTCCTTGTGTTGGAAACCTTATTGAGATGTCAACCCAGCTATGAAAAACTATTATTGCCTTTATTTCTGGGCCCTAGAACAGGCGAGACAGGAGGCCCTGTAAAGGGAGGCCTGAATAATCTGTAATCCTGAGTAAATTTTGCAAATAACCCGTATCCAAATTTTGTAAACAACTGATATCCCTGAAATAAAACTTACTTTATATCCCTAAGATAAAATTTCAAAAATAGTCCGTAATCCTTAAATCTAGTGGCCAATAATCGGTTCTCTAAAAGCCCTAATAATCCATAATCCTAAAACCCTAACAGGGCCTCAGGCAGGTCCACGTGGATAGGTGTTGCACAGCCTGTCACTGTTACATCCCGAATGAAGCTGATACTCAGATAGCCGGAACGCAAACCACTTGAGTCATTTCAAAGCCTTTTTCGCACTCCTTACTTGGGTTTATCAGTCAGTGGCAAATGCTTTTAATTTCCCGACAGGTGTTTTTTTTAAGTTGGCATAAAACCTAGATGAGGCAAGACAAGGCAAGTGCCTCATCTTGCCTCATGCTAGCTATGCCCCTGCATTTCTCTGGTCTGTACTACTATAATCCCATGATGGATACCCCTTTATAGATACTTACCTTTACTCTGATCAGACTTAATATAATACCCTCTTTATCTCTATCAAATTATTTTTACATCATAACTCTCTGGGTTTTAAATTTCAGAGAACCTGGGCTTTCTGTTGCCTTATCTACCCGCTTACCAGTAGGTTTTAGCACCTACCCACCAAATGACCCAAGTTTTAAAAGAGAGATGGTGATGGAAATATCCAGCCTCGTCCCCCGGCCTTTACGTGACTATCGAGTGACAGCGTGAGGCTTGGGACCAAGAACCATAGGTCCTAGGCGAATCTTCCCGTTGAGCTCGACGGGTGACCTCACATTTGATTTTCCGCCGAGGATGACTGGATACGAGGCTGGGAAATACCATGCGCAGCATAACAATAATACGAAAAGTTTTTCAAAATGCAAGCGTAAGGTTTCATACACTGATGCTCTGGTCTTTTGATTAACAAAGTAACGTGGCATGGTCCGCCGATAATGCTGCCATAGTTTAGAGATTGCTGCAGCTTAGCGGATAGTTTACATGATTCATGTATTGAGGCTTTGACTGGCAAGGAAGGAGGGCAGCTCTTCTCTCCAAATACTGACTCTTGCCTATTGACTGACTATAGCCACATTCAAATTTCTTCCCCACTGATAAGGTATCTGTTGCCGGATTAATTTTATAGTCTATTTATCAAAATAACTCAATTATAATTGGATGAAAGCAGTACAATTAATCCCAATTTGTACCTATTAATCTGTACTACCGTAAAGTTCCGAAATTAACGACCCTCGTTACTTTCGGATTTAGCAGCCTTTTCCTATCGCTACTTTCGGAGGTTCGCTACTTTCTGGGGCTCGCTACTTTCAGGTAGCTAAAACATGTACCGTACTTGGGCCGTTCGAAGTTAATAAAATCGCGACAAATGTGAAAACATACAAACTTTTTATTTGGAGAAACTTATTACATGTTATTGTTTTGAATAACAATTCGAAAGAATCAGTCTTTGAATAATCTACATTAGCGGCAGTCAGTAATTTCCATTAATACTGGTAATATTAAATCATATTGTGAGCTGTTGGAGTTAGTCGTTGCAGGCTTTCCTTCAAATCTTTCCTCAGCTGTCGTACTCCTGTTTTGACTTTCACTCCACTGCCTCGCACCGAAACACCTTCCGGGGCACTCCTACTCTGTCCAGTTACCCGACATGACGCCAAGACGTTGTTATCCGTATGTAACGGGTATTCAGAGACGAAAGGAATACTTTTTGAAAACAAATGTAATGTACTTTAAGAGTTATGTATTGTCCTTTGAATAGGAATGTCAAAGATCATTATAATCGTTAAAAATAAACCTCGGATCAGTTTGGTATAGCTTGTTATATCTATCCTTTCCGTTATTTCTTGCTAAAAAGGGAAATTACTTTTGAGGTCGCTACTTTCGGAGGGTCGTTAAATTCGGGGGGTCGCTACTATCGGGATTTGCTAACACCTGTGAAATTGTATCGCTACTTTCGGGGGCTCGTTACTTTCGGAACTTTACGGTATTGCACTCTGTTTCCATAGCATCAAAGACCAATATTTCACTTTGATGTATCCGTGGCATCGAAGTTGCCATGAGTAACCCGAGGTTTTCGAAGGCTAAACGATGTCTTGCGAAAAGTACCCGAAGAATTCCGAAGATCACCAAATTACCAAATACCTTCCGAAGGTTTTTGAAGTTGCCCCGAAGGCTTAGAAAGATTTCCAAAGTTGATTCGAAGATTTCGAAGATGAAGCTTGGATTTAAAAGACTCTTCCGTCAGAAGGTTGCTTATGATTTGTGGCAAATTCGAAAATGTCGATTCGGTATTGTAAGTAGAAAGCAAGTTGCAGTTAAGTTAAGAATTAAGAGTGTCGATTTTTAGAAAGTTCTTAAGCTGTACTTGGCTATAGGCTCGTGCAATTTTTTGAACTTTCAAAGCTTCACTCGAACAAATTAAAAGAAGTAACGTACGATTTCCTAAACTAATTTTGTCTCGGCTTTTTAGATGGAGACTTAGTTCTAGAACACGCTCGTAGACAGAAGGAACTCAAAGAGATGGGCACTCTTCATCCCCTTAGAGAAACGGTCCTCCAGTGTCTTGAAAACGTCCCCAGAAGAAGACCCACCATCATTCAAGTGATAACAGACCTGCGAAGAAATGACGGAAACCAAAAGCGCATCCAGTTGAAGATAGCTTTTCTTGGTAGCTCTGGAGTAGGGAAATCCCTCTTGATAAAGCGATACGTTGACACGGACTTTCCCTTCGAATCTGTGAAGTCTACAATCGGTGTAGACACACAAACTGTGCCCTTAGAGATTGGAAATCAACTTGTAATACTCAGAATCGTGGATCCTGCCGGTCAAGAGAGATTCCATAGTATTGCACCTGCGCTGTTCAGGGGTTCGCATGGCGCGTTTCTTGTCTATGATGTTAGCGAGCCGCAGAGCTTCAACGCTCTTCCAAAGTACATGGAATTTATCGAGACTTACTGTGGTGAAAACGTGAAGACGATGTTAATAGGGAACAAGATAGATCTGCCGAGACGAGTTGAATTTGAAAGTGCTCAATCTTACGCGGACATAAACGAGATGGAGCACCTGGAGGTTAGCGCCAAGACACTTGATAACGTCGACGAAATGTTCGCGCGTTTGGCAAAGAACATTTTAGACTCGTTAAATGAAAGCGATGTACACATCCTTGAAAAAACATTACAGCGTCAGCAGTCTGGGTTTCAACTGATGGATCAGTCAGAAAACCAGGAAAATATCTCTGGGGGATGTAACTGTTAGCCAGTTACAGTGCTGTACGCTATGCCGTTGTTACATGCACAAAATGTACTGATCATTGTTTTTGGCAACTTTTTGACATCTTTTGACAACTTTTATGGCCTCCGTGTCAACCACAGGCTTACCATCCTCTGTTTGTGTGGTGTGCTGTGCATTTATTATGGCCGTATCGGTTTATGAACTACTAAAAGTAAAGGCGAAATTAAGGGCGTCTAAACCGAAGAAAATGTCATAAGGTTCTGCTTTCTTTCTCTGTTCCCTTTGGTGATTTTTAATGAAAACGTTACTTTCGCAAGCCTTGGGTGGTAAGCCTTTGTGTCAACTGGCCAGTCAAATGAGACGTGATTGGTCAGATAAAACGGAAGCCCTCGAAAAGTTGTCAAAAAGATGAAAACAACTGCCTGAAACCGATCAAAAACTTTGTTCAGGTGGCAACGGTGTGGCGCGTAGCACAGCAGTCAACCTACTAGGAAAGCGGTCATAAGAAGACTGCAGCGAACTGGAGGGGGACCCACCTTGTTTAGGGGGTGGTGGGTGGGGGGTATGCAAGATACCACCTACCGAGTAGCACTAAATTTTTGCGGGAGTTTAATTTTGCGAATGGGCGATTTTTTTGTGTTCTGCGGGAACTAATTTTTGTGATTGGGAAAAGCTGGTTTTTCTTGCTGGGAATTAATTTTTACGATTGTCAGGAAGTCGCCTTCAATTTGGAATTATAACATTCTCGTTTTATGAGTAAAAACAATCAAAGGTCATCAAATGCAGGTGAACATGGGCTCCTGGGTGAACGACATGCAGATGTATAACATCTTTTCAGTTAATCAATAGAATACCTTTAGCCGACTGCAATTGCATCGTTTTATTTCTGAATGTTTTTTTTAATTTCGTTTTTTGTTTCTATACGAAAGAGACGGTCATTAACATGATTTAAGGCGATGTTTGTATAATTCCGACAGTGGAGTAAATTTTTGCGGGAATTTTTTTCGCGGGAACTCTTTTTTTGCGAATCGTGAAAAAACCACAAAAATTAGAACCAGCAATAATGTAGTGCCACAGGGTATCTGATGAAACTCGTGGACAAAATCTACTGGCCTCAAAAATTTATGATAACACAGTAACATCATGTTAGCAAAATCTTCCATGGCCATTGGGCAAGTACAGACTAGTTTGAATCGTTTTCTCAGGTTTTATTTCTTAGAGGGTTGGCTATACAACCAACCTTAATAAGGTGGGGGACTGTGGTCTACAAGAAGAGACCACCATTCTTTTTATGATACTAACTAAAGCTATAATAGGTGATGAGCGCCAGGTGGTTGAAAAATATGTTGTCAGTATATGCCAGACCAGTGGATAGTGTTTTTCGCGCGCTCTGATTGGCTACTCAAACTCGGGATAGTATCTGATATTCACCTCCCGGATGTTCCTCCCGGATGTTCCTCCCGGATGTTCCTCCCGGATGCTCCTCCCGGAATATTTCTGGATTTCGCGGGCGAGTTTCCCCTCGTTTCTCAGAAAAAAAGGAACTAGAGTATTTGGTGCTGCCTATCCACTGGTTTGGTGTATACTAAAACCATTATTCACCTCGGCGTCGGTGAAGTGTGGTAGATATTTACCTCGTCGCTTCGCGGCTCTGCAAATATCCATCACTATTTACCTCTACTTTGGTGAATAATTGTTAAATATTAAACCCTTCTTCAAGGGAACTTGTGGTGCAGTGAGCTGCAGTCGTTCGTTGTATTCCCCAACGCAAAACGTCGGAGGCCTTCTCTCTTGAAATTAAAGATCTGATTGGGCGAATGTTGTGGCGATGCCTAGTCTTGGGCATATCTGTTATGGGTTGTATGAATCTCTGGGTTTAGGTACTGGGAATCTCGAATATTTCAAATTATTTTTTCAGAGGAGTACGTTGTACATCAGTACGCCGAAGACTACAAAAGAGTTGTGTAGGAAACGCTGCTTTGGGCGAGCGGACCCAGATGGTTGATGGCTCACGCCGTCTACGACCCACGTGCTGTCTCTCAAGTTTTAACCCTGCATCGTCTTGAGTCTCATTGATGGGCACCCAATCATCCTGATTCACCTGAGCTCACTTTCCCCTCACCCCCCCCCTGAGCTCACTTTCCCCTCACCCCCCCCCCCCCACACACACACACACACACACATACACACCCTGGCAGGGGCAGATATAATCGGGGCGAGGGAATGTTGATATTCACGGTTTGTGGAAATGGTAAGCAAAACTGGCGAGTGGGAAATTCTGTTCGAGATTGACGTGTACCATTTACTCAATTCAATCTAATTTACAGAGTCTGGAACTTAGTTTGACTATTGGCACAAGGCCTGGAACTGGTAGAAAACAGCAAATAGAACACAACTGTTTCGGTTTGAAACATCGTAGCTGAGAAAACGGGACTAAGTTTTCAGACGTTCCGTTTCTTCCAGAAATTTTCCACAGGAGCGATCCAAAAAGACGTGTTCTATTTTCTTTCTAACCGAAATTTGAAGAATTTTTGTTGTAAATGGTAAACAACCAACTTCTGCTATAGCCAACGCTTTTCAACACATTGCGACTAAGCAGGAGGATTCACTGGTGCAAACTGCAAGCCTGCTTCATTTATTGAAATCAACTGCAACACATTTAGTCCATGACACGATTACCGATCGTAACGTTACTGTTTTCCGCTCTCATAGTTAGTTTTTCTGGTTTAAAAGGAGCTTTCTGATTGGTTTCCTGAGCGGTCCGAATTTTCCTTGACGGACCGCTAAGATGGACTGCTCACGAAAAGATCTCACTAATAAATCGTGTTTTGGAAAAAATTTAGTAGAGAGGACAGTTATATGTATGAAGTGGAAACCTTGTTCTTGCTTTCTTGCCTATAATCAGGATTTTGGCATATAATAAAAATAAACATTGAATGAATGTTCCTGTTTCACAGAGAACTAGACGGCTAAGAAATAAACTAAGATGAATAACACAAGTTCAAAGTCCATGCACTGCAAGAAAGATAAACTCGCACGACAGATACTGAAATGGATACAGTTAGATGTATTAAAACTAACTTTTGAGGGAATTATCTAGGTGAGTAGATACTAATTCAGTGGATAGTGTTTTTCGCGCGCTGTGATTGGCAGCTCAAACTCGGGATAGTTAACAATTATTCACCAAAGTGGAGGTGAATTGTGGTGGATATTTGCTGAGCCGCAAAGCGGCACGGTAAATATCCACCACTAGTCACCGACACTGAAGTGAATAATTGTTTAAGTATATACCTAACCAGTGGATAGCCAGCACCAAATAGCTTCATTTTTTCTGAGAAATGAGGCAAAACTCGCGCGCTAAATCCAGAAAAATGCTGGGAGGTGAGCAGCAGATGCTATCCCGAGTTTGAGTAGCCAATCAGACCGCGCGAAACAAAAAACACTATCCACTGGTGTGGTATATACTAATTGCGTTCGACGAAGGAGAACGAAGTCCTAATCTTGTGTTGGGTGTCCTGTGTCATAAAGCCAGAAAAAATTGAGATTTTCTCTGTAATGGGTCATCGACGCCAATTTAGCCTCCTCCGAAGACTACGCTCGGCCGGAAACTGGTATGAACTTTGGCCTCGCTTTCATGACGCCCAGGCCCCAAACGGTCAATTTAGCCTGTAAACACACGAGTGCGGGCGGATGCGGGCGAACATGGATTCCGGTTGAGATATTTTGTTTATTTTCTTCGCGTTTTTTAAAAAAGTTTTTGAGTTTCCCGACAAGGCACAGTTTGCAGTTCACTTATAAACACAAGCGGCGCACCTAGGATGTATTAGCGGTCGAGAAAAGATCGATTATCCGTATGGACTCGGACTGCTACACCTGTTGCTGAATTTGAAGAGAACAGTTTGAGAGTGATTTCTGCCGAGGGCCATTAAGGCCTTCACAAGACTTTTCGGAGACAAAAACTAACGTTGCTGAGAAATTTTTCAAGTTGGTTGACAAGACACAGTTTGAAGCGCTCTTACAAACACAAGCGGCGGAGGTAGGATGCACATTGCTCGAGAAAACATCGCTAATTCGTAATTATTCCTTGTTGCTGAATTTAGAGAATTTTAAAGGTGATTTCTGCTGACTTTCAGAGCCAGAAACTGGTCACGTTGTTGTAAGTCACGACGATAAAGACCGACAGGAAGGCTAAATATAACTTTAAATGTAGGATAAAAGTGGACACTTCTGTTATTTGCCGAGACACGCAACAGCCTAGCTGTGTTATTTGTGACACGAGAAATGTCAAATACTGAGGCATCAGAATGCTCCTTGATACTAATTCATCACTGTTGCGTTGTGCTTACCTGGATGGTCATTTTTAAACATTCACTGGCAAATTCGTTGATGTAAAGTCGTGCAAAAACCACCGAAGGGTTTATAGTTGAATTGATTCCAGTAATTTTGTATATTGACTAATTGAGATGCCTACCTGTAATTAAGTTGTAGAGCCCAAAGCCCCATGCATACTAGCAAATACTATAATAATTGCAAACTGTATTTGCTCATGTAGATGAGAAAATTTTGTCACATTTTTTATGTTGCAAATGTTGTTGCTAATTAAACTGGCATGTCAGTTTCATTTGTCATAGAAAATTTGTCATGTGAATTTTTTTTTTGTAAATAAGTCATCAAAGATTTCTGGAAAATTAGTTCCAGGCCCTTGGTTAGTACATGTTTTGGGGCTTTTTTGCTGTCTAACCAAGTGATTTAGCTGGCTTGGATGCTTGCTGCTTCACTGAAGGAAAAACATTGCTAGCACATATTCAAGGACCTTTGTTGTCAGCAGAAATATTTGTTCACCATGGTCAAATCATTTCACAGCAATTCTCTGTCAAAATGACAATTCCCCAAGCCAAAGACCCATGCTTTCATTTAGGGGAAAGCAAAGGACTCAAAGGCTTTCGTCTCCTTGGTGACAACTAGGGAACCAGAAGCGATGGCTGTCTGATGGAATGTACCAGTCCAATGCACTCTGTTAGATAGATAGATAGATAGATAGATAGATAGATAGATAGATAGATAGGTTTATTAGAAACAATTAAATGGCAGCCAGCAGGCTGAATTGCATAATTATTTACAATATGTTATTAAAAAAGATAAAATTTTATGATAAGATCTATTATCTATTATCTGTTAATCTTCGATTACTACTAGCATTAGTTATTCACCTCCCAGCTCGTTCTGGATTTCGGGCACAAGTTGTTTCTCATTTCTCAGAAGAAAAGGAACTGATTTGGTATGTACTAAAACAATTATTTGCCTTAGTTTCGGTGAAGGATGGTAGATATTTACGTCGGCGCTTAGCGGCGCGGCAAATATTTACCACTACACTCTTTTTTTTTTATAAGAACCTTTTTTAAAAGAACGTTGAGGCTGAAATTGACCCAGATTTTAAGAACATACTAAGAACGTACCCAAGCTGAGACTAAGAGACAAAGCAGTAATTTTGTTCAGCTCTGCATCCGTTTTTGCATCGAGCTAAAAATACATCATGAGTAACAACATGAATTTCTATCGAATCACATTTTCTTTGTTTTGTTTTTTTAATGTAGAACTCAGGCTATATTTTCTTTCTTTCTCAACTGTGGAAGAGTAATAAAGTGAATTTTGCTAAGAAGGAAAAAACAACAACAGCATGTATGTCAAAGAAATTTGACATGGTGCAGCGCACAATGGGCGTTTTAAGGTTTCCTGGTCACGTTTATATCAGTTTTCTGAACTTCTATACCATGTAACTTAAGAACATTCTAAGAACATTTTAGGTTCAAAACGTGAAAAAAATAAGAACGGTTCAGCCTCAGTCGCAAAATTAGACGTTCTTATAAAAAAAAAAGGGTGTATTCGCCTCCACTACAGTGAATAATTGTTAATTATTTCACGTGCATTGTTTAAATCCAGGCCATTCTTCATTCTTTGTTGGAAATCTTGTTAAACACGACGTCGCGTTTGACGCATTGGTAACATGAGATGTCTGATACAGAAAGCAAGCTTTCTTCCAACACCCATCCGTGGGCTTTACCTCGGTGTAAGAACCTGTGAAACTCACGGATGACGTAAAAGAAAGGAAACAAAACATTTTTAAACAATCGCGTACAGCAAAACAAAAGCTAACACAGAAAATCTTGTCAGGTTCTTACACCGAGGTAAACCCCATCCGTGAAGATGAAAAGATAATTATTTTGTAAACATGCACGGGGTTGCTAAAGTAAACGGTCTACAGATGTTGGGTCCCAAAAAGATGTGACTTAAGGGATCATACAGTGATACACGGTTCAAACTGCCGAATAAGACAAACTTGAAATTTGACGTATTCGGCAGTATTAGCTCCGGGATTCCAAGGAACAAGAATAAAATATTTTTCCGGCTTCAAACTGCCTTGGGCTCTTTGCTCTTGAAAAACCTACAAAGGTTTCCTACTTGCCTCTGTTTGCAAGACCTCGAGTCTAAATTAAGTTATTGGAGCAATATAATGAATGCTTGCACATGTTGAGCAAGCAAGGTTCGATTCCTTGCATACGTTCTGACTACAGTGTTGGTCCGATATTGCACAAAAAGTGCCAGTGATTCCTTTGCTGGACATTGTTGTACGACCGACAGGTTCGGGATGATGGCTCATCAATGCTCCAGGTGCAGTGATAAATAGTAAACCACTTTTAAATTATCTATTAAAATGTGTGAATGTCAAAGCGTGGCCGAGAATTTTGAACACGGGACTACCGTGAACAAAACCAGTCGGTGGTCAGAGAGGAGACTTGCACCCGAGACATCCGGATTACAAGTCACCAACGTTTGGGTTACTCTTGCTTCCCGACTGGCCTATTTTGTACGGCAACGTTGAAACGTCGGTCTACGGCACGCTGTACCAACAATGTTTAAGTGTTGGTCTATACTATGACACTGATCGAATATTGGCCTCAGTATTTGTGAGAACAGTGTTCGTGGGTTGGCCTATGTTGTGAGAGCAATGTTTGTGCGAGTGGATTCGTACTCTAAACGTCAAGAGCAGCATGAGTTTTTCTTTGCGCCCGGGTTCCCAGTGGACGAAGAATTCATGCTACCAACGACTCTGCCACGGTTCTCATTTTCTGGCTTCAAGCTAATACTATCAGGGTCTTTCTCAATTCTCTTTCGCTGGGCCGGTTCCTTTACGGTGAATTTAGCGGGAGCTTCATAACTCCGTGTAGAAGTGGAAGGAAACTCACGAACAGCCGCAGAAGAAGAAGCACCCAACATTTGCAGGTCTCTTTGTTGTGTGGAAGCACCTGGCGTTTGCTGGTCTCTCTGTTGCATTAACTGCTCCGTCAGCACAGAAAATGTCTCATCGATATTCACCCCAGTTTTAGCGCTAACTTCAATGTAAAATAGGTTGAACTCGTCGCGCACATGCTCTGCCGTTTCCACGTTAACCTCCCTACACTCACAATCCGTTTTGTTTCCGACTAGAATGATTGGAATGTCATCCCTGCACTTCTCGCGCACCATAGACACCCACTGGTGCACACTCACGAGGGAATCCCACGAGGCAACGTCGAAAACAACAGCTGCTCCATGAACCCCGCGATAGAACTGCGGAAGAGAGCTTGTGGTGTTAAACTGCCCTGAAGTGTCCACGATTTGAAGCAACACCGACTTGCCCTTGAGCTGAAGTCGTTCGTTGTATTCCCCAATGCTAATCGTCATAGGCTTTCTGTCTTGGAATTTAAGATCTGGCTGGACGAATTTTGTGGCGATGCTCGTTTTCCCGACTCCAGTGTCGCCCACCAACACAATTTTGAACTCGTAGTCGTACTTGCCAGCGGGCATGCGATGAATGGCCTGTTTTCTGTGAAGACTGTCTTGTGATCGCTGAAAGTCGTTGCTGTTTTTGTGTTCCATCAGCTCGTTGACCAAGTCGAGGGCTGTAGGACGGTCCTCGGGGTCACTCTTAAGACAGCGCAGGACAAGAAGCCGCAAAGGATGCTCCAGGTTGATTTCATAGATGTCTTCGCTCCGACGAATGGATTCAGGTACAATTTTCCCATCTACAAACAAACAAAACAGATTTTTCATTATGGCCTTCCTAATAACGGAGATGCGTAATCTGCCTGGTGCTGATGAATCGAAGTCCGTCTTGTTGAACGCAACGTTCAAGACGGATTATCGGATTAGGCGGAACAGTTGCTTTATCTCTTAAAAAAGGCGTGGTGGTAGGGAAGGTGCGAGTTGTGAGTCACCATCGAATCCGCAGATTCTCTGGCGAGGAAGTCTCACATGCCCTCGCCAGACAAACTCGCCCTAGAATGCGGACTGTCTTGCAGTCTACAAATTATTAGTTTGTTAACGACACAAGGAAGTGATTGTGGTCTAGTCTAACTATGCCACAACGAATCAGAGGAGAGATCAAACCACAAGGTTTAACCCTTTCCCACCCAAGAGTGCCATATGGCACAAGATGCCATTACATGCTCAATATTTGGTCAATTTGTGTGAAATTTGCACAACCAAAAGATCTTGGAAAGATCTGAACACTGAAGGCATAAAATTGAACCCCTTTCCTATATGAGACTTGATTTACCACCCCTCCAACTTTTGGAACATTTTCGCTTTGTAATTTTAGGTTCAAGTTGATATCTGACAACAAGCAGTGCACCGAGAGCTGCAAATTTAGCTATAGTTTAGGGGTATACCCAATATGTATGAGGAGTAGGAAAATTTTACACGTTTTTCTTTTTTAATTTTGGACACTTCTCAGTCTAATCTAAGACATCCTCCATCCCTGTTAGTGTGATTTACAGCACACCCTAGAAATTATCTTTCAAATGGTATATCACATGAGGTCTACCAGTTCACTGTTGCCAATTTAGAAAAACTTGGCATTTACCTTGGGCAGGAAAGGGTTAAAATACACTATAGCCTCCTAATCAAACCGAGGCCAGCTGCAGAACTTTTCATATGAAAATGAGGTTTATGTAAATGAAAATTCATTTTTTGCATGAAACTGTGCACCAGATCTAGCTTTGAAAAGGAGGGTAAAGGCAATACAGAAGTGGTTAACTTAACAGCTTGCCTTTTTTCATCTCACATCTGATAATTAGGTTCCCTCATGACATACTAATTGAAGCATTGTTACTGTTCGGTTTGAACTGTAACTACACCAGCTTCTGAAACAATATTCACTTGAGCTGTTAACAACTCCTTTTACCTAGACAATCATACTAGACTGACTTCTGACACTCCTGGCTTCTGATTGTTTACTATGAAGACAGTGCCAAACCAACAGGGAACCAATAGAAGTGCTCCCCAATTAACCTATGTCAGCCAGCATTTCCTCAGACGTTGTCTCGTGGATAAGTGAAGTGGTGCCACAAACATACAAAATCTGTTTCTCCAGTTGCTGAATATTCTCTCCACACTGTGGAATTTAGAATGAAAATTTAAAAATAACAAGAAATTCTAGGGAATTTTCAGGCGGCGCAGAGTCTGTCAGCTTCCTTTCCTTGGGCTGTTATGTATAAATAGTGCTCTACCTTGAATCGAACTTGATTCAGGCTCAAATGTGACTCGTGCTATGCTGCTCAAAACATCAACAGTCTAATATACATAACTTACCTAGAATGGTAAGTAAACTTTTTATGGTCAAAGCTTCCGAAGAGTCTCTTTCGCTAGCATCTCCAATAGATAACTAAATCTATCTGCTTACGTCATAGCTACAAATGAAAAATTCACCTTCAAACTCTTCAACAAAGCTAATCTGACGAAAGAAATGTCGCGTATATGACAGATTTGCTTTGAGAACTTTCTCGCCTAATGACCTCTCAATGAACTCTATCGACACAGTGAAATTAAATGATATTACCCAAGAATGTCAAATAATTTAGAAATTGATTAACTGATAAAATCGGTGACTTTTCCTCAAGAAATAAATAGAGGCTACTTGCAATCTAAAACCTCTAAACCTGTGTTTATAAAGATTGGTGTTCACAGCTATTTATATAAAGATACTGTTCACAGCTATTTAACCAGTAGACTCAACAATATCTTCCTTCCTATGCTTTACATCATCACAAAACTCAAGAATGGAGTTTGTCATCGCCTTCGCAACCAGTTGAGTTCGAAGCACTATGTAACCACAACTAACAATACTCTCCATGACTCATAGACGATCTCGCATGCTACACAAAATGGCATTTCAATCTCCCTTTCTATGTCATTTAGGACAACGTGCACAAAGCAACACAACATACAAAACTATTTTTATGCCGACATACTGACAACCTGCACAACTCCAAAGTTCTCACCAGCCTTTGTAAACACTGCCCCTTAGAAACGAAATCTCCTAAAAAAACAGCGAAATAAACAATTCAACAATTACCTTTACTCAACTTCAATACACTGCGAAACTCAAAACAACAAAATTACACCTCACACTTTCAATCTCGTAAAATACATGTCATTATAACGAGCCTGATTATTTAGAGCCTGCGCGGAGACTAAGTCTACTGTCTACCGCCAATTCAGGAATGTGCTACTTTTATAAGAAAAGACAGGGAATTTTCGCGCGGAGACTAAGTCTACTGACTACCGCCAATTGAGGAATGTGCTACCCATTTCATGAGAGGGCAGCGACGTTTGAGATGTTGCGCCGCCTAAAAATAGGCCAATAGCATTGTAACGTATCTTTCACTTTTTTCTCAAAAATTTAAAATGCAAAAGTTTGCAAAAAACACGCCGCTTCGCCTGTTCCAGAATTCCATGACCAAATTCCCAATTTTACAAGAGCAATGAAACATTCCGATCTGGATGTATGAAATCTGTCAACAAATCTTCGTTCAACATTGTGTATTTTCACTCTACGTTGGATACTAGGTGACTGTACATTTGGTGACGGTCACTCGTTTTTAAAAATAAAATACATAGCTGGTTGAAGCAATAAATAAACAAGAACTGACTTTCGTTTTGACTTGCATTAAAATTATCCATAGTACTATAAAGCTTACTCGGGCTTACTACGCCCGGTTAAAATATCAACTACGTGGTACAAACCGTAAGATTATCTTCCTACCTTCAGTGCGGAGTTCCGATAATCGTATTGAAGGATGCCCAACAATGACCTCCAGCAAAACCACACCAAAAGAAAACACGTCCGCTTTAGTGCTGTAATTTCTCTTTCCTCGGCTAAAAAAGGACTTTCCGAACGTTTCTGGCGCTCGATTCGCCAGCGTTCCTGGGTTAGCGGTCGCAGCCATTTCGCCACCCGGAAAATACTTAGCAAATCCAAAATCGGCAATCTTTGCTCGTCTCCTGGCAGTTAAAAGAATGTTTTTGCAAGCTAGATCTCTGTGAACAACTGATCTCGATGGCTCGTGTAGATAATTGAGCCCTTCAGCGACATCAAGCATTATGTTGACAGTATCACAAAACGAAACCTTGGGTTTTGTTTTCGATTTGTCAATGAAAGTTTTTAAATCTTGGTCCAAGAGCTCGGTAATAATAATAACCGTCGACTCGTCCGATTTCGGAGACTTTTCAGGCAAAACAACGCCTAAGTACTTCACGATATTAGGGTGATCGAGATTGCTCAACAGTTTCCAATCCTCGGCATATTTCTTCGCTTCGGGCTTCCCCAAAATATATGGGTGAAGTTTCTTGGCGGCTACTTGTCGGTTCTTCCAGACCGCCTTGTACACCACGGAATAAGCTCCTCTGCCGATTTCTGCGACTAGATTCACATCTTCTTTCGATGAAGTATTTCCCATCTGTCCAGCTGTTCCTTTGATTTAGCAAGTTACATGATTTACGATCAAACTGACGGAACTACATGCTCACTTCGCAACGAGTACCGGTAGTATGCGCTACAGATTGCCTCGTTTCCAGCTCGAAAAGCTAGCAGACGAGCAGCGGGTTTACAAACAAATCCGAAAAGTAAATATTCAAAGTAAATGCCAATTTTGAGCGTGAATCAGGGAAATATTGCAACGCCCCCCTCTTGGGAAGTCGAAAATGCCGGAAATGCACTGTAAAAATCTTCTCGTGCACTTCGCTCCCTGACTCCCCACAGGGACTGACGCCAACTGACAACTCCCCCCCCCCTTCCAAAATTCTTGGATCCGCCCCCCATCTCCGTATGAGCCTACTGTAGCCTTCTGCATGCTTCAAAATAGCAGAAAGGACAAAACGTGCTAAATTTTCACGCTTTTTCTTTCGCATTTCCTTTCGCACTGTGTGAGAGCCAGGAAAAGGCCATCATTGTTAATCAAACCATCTCAGGAGCATCCTCGGAGAGCTAGGGGCAGATAGTAGGGGCGAGGAAAGTCAAAAAGGGCGAAGGAAAAAACGTTGAATTCCTTAACTTTTCTTTGCCAGCTTTTTTTTTCATTAAAGCTATGTTAAATACACGCGCCGACACCTATTTCAACGCATGAACATAGGTACTCAGCTGTCATTGTTCTAGTTAACTGACATTATTTTCTTATGTTCTAACTCAAAACTTTAATATTAAAAAGTTTCCATTTGATAATGGCGACAGGATGACGCCGAAATGTCATGTTCTTGCGTTAACTTTTTTTTCACCCTTTTTGACTTTCCCTTTGTTTTTCTTTTTTCTTTTTGATGACAAAATGTCTTGGCTCAGAAGATTTTGGACGTATGCATGTATATGACAGGAATTACAGTCGAAGCTCTCGTAAGCGACCACCTCGGTAATTCAGAAAAGTGGTCGCAACTAGAGCTAGTCGCCTACGAGAATGAGCTCTCTCTCGTAAGCGACCACATGTTGAAACAATGGAGAGTGGTCGCTTATAAGAGCTTTGAGCGTAAAGCTTGGGATATGTTAATGGTTACTAACAGTTTAGTAGTAATCATATTGAATAATTTTTTATTGCCTATCACAGAAGAGGTCCGCGTAGGTGCAAGTCAAAGAACCATTAGCACTTGTGTTTTGTATTACTCTAAATTTCAACAAGAACCGAGTGCTTCACTCTAAATTTCAACAAGAACCGAGTGCTTTTAATAAAGATTTGACCGAGTGGTTGCTTACGAGAACTTAAAAAAACAAAGGAAAAAGCCCGTTGGTAATTCACAAAAGTGGTCGCGGTCGCTTACAAGAACTTTTCATTACAGAGTTTAAGTGACAAGTCAAACGGGGTTTCACAAAGCTGGTCGTAACTAGAGCTGGTCGCTTACGAGAGTGGTCGCAAGGAGAGCTTTGACTGTATCTCTTTTTTTTTCGATTGTATGCATTACATAACTAAGTGAGTAAAGTAAGGGTCAAGTCTTTCTTTTGATTAATAAATGAAAAAAAAAAACGATTTTCACACTTAAAAAAATAATTATTTCGTGTGTGAACTACCGGACGTTACATGTCAAACAACCGGACGTTGCGTCCAGCGTCCGGCCTTAAACGAAACCCCTGAGTTTTACCTTCAGATTAAGAGTCACCTTAACCTTTGCGTTATTGATTCAAGTTAATGACCATCTTTTTTCTAATTTCTAAAATTTTAACTTTAGTCTTCAATCTCAATTCGTAAGTCTTAAGGACGGTGCCTCCTTTTGTTACTGCGCATACGTTCTGCGCATCTCGGGATATTCAAGTTTCTTTAGGAATTTGCCCACTAATACAACAATATTTTTGCGCGGTTTATGACTATGTGGAAAAAGCAGATCTTAGCAAGGAATATCAGAATCCAAAAAGAATATTGGGGGTACCAACGCATTTTTTCGAGATAATCGAGCTTAAATTTGCCATAGAAATTGCCATACATTCTTTGTATTTTAGCGCTTTTTTAGAATTATGGTTGCTTAATTATCTCTGAAAAATGCGTGGTTACTCATATTTTAATTTTTGGATTCCAATCACCCTTGATAAGGTCTACTTTTTCCCCACAGTCATAAACCTTTGCAAAAAATACCTCTGTATTAGGAGGCACCGTCCTTAATACCTTCAATCTTCGGGTTTTTCCTTTTTTAAGCCCTTCGAGTGAAAAAGCTGAGAGACTGAGTTGTATCATAGTATGCAATGCTGTAATACTATAGCGCGGCGCCTCTTCCTTTCACTACAAATTAACAACGTCTCAGTGAAAGACTGCAGAAACTCGCTACTTATGACGTACCTAAATATTGTACTCTTCGCAGTTAATGTTAGTTGTTCTCCTATCTATTTTTCTGATCGTTTCGCGCGGTTAGATTACTACACAGCATCTATTTTTTTTTTCCTCTGCCCCATCGTGCTCCGTTTTCTGTGCCGTCTTGTTATCTCCGGATCCTTTGTCGGGAGCACTCGTTTCCTCCAACACGATGATTCCTGGATCGAGTGCTTCATGACGAGGGCTTCGCTGGCGTTCAGCAATCAAGCTCTTCTCTATCGCCTCCCCCTCAGAAAGCGACCTCCGTAAAGAGGCCAGGAGAGAGCTTGCTTCAGGTGAAGATTCCCTCTGGTTTTCACACTCAATCATTAAATCCATCAGAACAGAAAAGATTTCGTCTATGTTCTGTCGGGATTTAGCGCTGGCCTCGATGTAAAACATGTCGTTCTTTAAGGCAAAGTCCTCCACCTTTCTAGCATCAACCCACCTCTCCAATTCGTCATTTTTGTTCCCGACGAGCACAACAGGCAGTCCCTCGTGGCAACTTTTCTTCACAATTTCCAGCCATGTCGGCACTTCCAAGAAAGACACTTGAGAAGTGAGGTCGAACACAATGACCGCGCCCCGAACGCGGCGGAATATCTGCGGCACAAAATTGGCTGCGGGGCTGAACTTGTGGCCACCAATATCCACCAGATGAAGATGGACTGACTTGTCTCGAAAGCGCAGACGCTCAAAGTGGTCTTCAGATTCAATGGTACTGGGAATGGATGTATCAGGGAATGGACTGCTAGAATCCAGGAACCGAGTAACAATGGACGTCTTTCCAACACCGGACTCGCCCAGAACCAGAATCTTGAACTTGTGATCGTAATGAATATGTGACATGGCCCCAACCTTTTCCCCAGCGGGGCTGCTGGAGAACTTGCCTGCTGTACCCTTCGAGAACTTCAGTAGCGTTTCTATGATTTCAGCAGCACTGGGTCTGTTCTCAGGTATGTTATCAAAGCACTGACACACAAGGTTGTGGAGGGGGTGGTCTGGCCCCATTTCTTCCAGATCCTCACTCCGACGAATGTACTCTGGGACAATTTCCCCGTCTAAAAAAAAAGGAGCATGATATTTAAAAGGTCTCAGTTGAGCATAAGCCGGGGCTGGGAGTAGCCTGTCTTGCAGCTGGCGGTTGTACCTATACCCATGCTATGGACTGCAATATCAGCGGTAAGGCAGGGTCGGTTAAATACATTAGTTCTGACTGAAAAACCTTAATTTTGACTGAAAACCGTGCTGTCTGACATATTATTATAACTTTTTCAACTCCAGAGCCAAACTTTGAGTCATATACTATGATTCTAACTTTTGATTCTTTGAATGAAATCCTTAAGTATGACCATTCAGTTGAAAGCTGTTGAAAGCTATTGAGCTGTACTATCCTGTTATGTGTGGTACTCTTTATTCATTTCTGTGCCAGGTGGTTCCAACTATTGTCATTCAAATGAAATCTACTCAGAAGGACTTTCCTTTGGTACTGTCTGTTACGCTGTACAACATAGTTCTAACTTTTGATTAATAATATTTTAACACTTATAGTACACATATTCTATAAATATACTCATATGCGCATTACAATCCTGCATTAAACAATGAATGTACGATTAAAAGAAATAATAAACAAAAATTATTTTTAAAAAAATTAATTCTTAAAAAATTAATTTTTAAAAAATTAATGATTCTGTAAAATGATTCTATAAAAATTAATGATTCTGCGGATGACATCCTTGAGTGTGACATTTAAATGAAAGCTATTGGAGCAGAACTTTCCTGTGGTGATGTTTATTATGCTGTAAAAAGCAGCTCTAACTTTTGAGTCTGTGGATGAAATCTTGAAGTGTGACCATTCAAATGAAAGTTATTGAGCAGTGTTTTCCTGTGGTGTTATTTATTATGCTGTACAAGGTGGTTGTAGCTTTTGAGACTGTGGATGAAATCCTTTATAAGTGTGACCATTCAAATGAAGGCTGTTGAGCAGTACTTTCCTGTGGTGAAATTTGGGTTTCTTAAGGAATTTGCCCCTAATACAACAATGTTTTTGCGCAGTTTATGACTATGTGGAAAAAGCAGATCTTAGCAAGGGCTATCAGAATCCAAAAAGAAAATTGGGGGTGACCACGCATTTTTCAGACACAATTAAGCTTAAATTTGGAAAGAAATTGCCATACATTCTTTATATATTAACGCTTTTTTAGAATAATGGTTACTTAATTATCTCTGAAAAATGCACAGTTACCCACATTTTTCTTCTTGGATTCTAATAACCCGTGATAAGATCTACTTTTTCCCCATAGTCATAATATCAGGGGAAATCATTTTTTTTTTTTTTGATAACTAAAAAACATTATTATAACAGGAAATTGGCCTTTAAACTCGCGATACGCTGCGTCCTTTATACTAATTCAGTTTTCGTTCACGAACCTCCATTTTTTCTAGCCGAAAAACAAAATAACGCAAAGACAGGTCGTTACTACTTTGAAAATTGCGTGACTTCCGGGGTGCGTGACGTTATTCACGGGGCTTGGCATGCATATCAACAATGTTTTGATAATAGTACGTTTTCGATAAAATAAACAAATTTGAAACGTATTTCCACTCTAAAAGACCTATTACACTTACAACCTAGCAATAAAATAAGCCAACTGAAATCTAATGAGCTTTTGAAAGCATTTTAGAAACTGTTTAATATCAAATACATTTATTTAATACCTTCAAGAACTGGGTCTGGCAAAATTCGTTCCGGTAGATGACCAATAATTGTCTCCAACATCATGGCGCCGAAGGAAAATATGTCGATTTTTTCCGTGTACATGGCTTTATCGCCCCACTGTGCTCTTCCAGACTTCTTCGGGTAAGTTTCTGGGGCTGCGTAAACTGGCGTCCCGGGCACAGCCGTGGCATACATCGCACCGCGAGGGAACACCTTCGCCAAACCCAAGTCGGCGATCTTCGCATGCAACGATTTCGTTAGCAAGACGTTTTTGCTCGCCAGATCGCGATGGACGATCGGAGGTTTAAGAGAATGCATATAGTGTAGGGCTTCCGAAACATCTAACATGATTTTAACCACATCAGAGAAGGGTACTTTCGATTTGCCTACCGGATCGGAATCCCGAACGGTCCGAATGTACTTCGCCAAGTCGTGCTCTAACAGTTCCGTTACGATTATCGGAGTTTCTGGGGAAGGAGGCAGAATCACCGTGTAATATTGTACAATGTTGGGGTGTTTAAGATCCCGTAGCATCTCCCATTCCGCCTTAAACTTTTCCAAGAAAGCAGCTCTGATGCTTCCATCGTAGTCACTCTCGAAGAAAATGGCACGGATCCGCTTCGCAGCGACGTGCTTTCCTTGCCATACAGCTTTGAAAACCTCCCCATACGTACCGTCACCGATTTTATCCCCCAGTTTTATCTCCTCGACTGAAGAAGTGTTTCCCATGCCACTATATAAGTCAAATCGAAGTAACGTAGTTTGATCTACAAATTTCTTGCAAGCTTAACGACCTCGAGTAACCAAATACTGATTTTTCCCGGAAGTGCCTGTATATGGCGACACAAGAGACAGGGTGGGGAGGGGTCCGAAGCGAGGCATAATGGCGATCGGAGTGGGGGCGGGGAAAGTCCAATTGATTGTTAAAATACATCTGACTAACGTTTCGAGGACATTGAACTGTCGACTTAAATTTGTTCATTTACTCTGTAAATTTCTTAAGGGCATGCGCGCATGCACATGTAGCGTAGGTAAAAGTCGCACAGGAGGCAGAGGCCACCCACACGGCCCAAGCTTAACCCGGTTTCTGTAGACTCTGTAACGTGAAGTAACTGAGAGTATTGCTACTCCCTCCTGAATGGGATGCTAGCCCATCACCGGGTTACCGCCAGCAGTATGTTGCCGGCAGCCATTGACATACCTGGCTGGAGAGAGACAACGTGGAGTAAAGTTTCTTGTCTAAGGCGCCGGACAAACGGATGCAACAGAGTTATTCAACAACGTTCCACATTGTGGGATTCATCGCAGTCAAATTCCGTTCACCGCCATCCAACATCATTCCGCATGGCAGCCAATCACGTGTAACATTGTTGTACGTTGTTGATTGGAAATGTTGCATCCGTTTGTCTGGTGCCTCAAAAAACAACACGATGGCAGGGACTAGGGCCCGGTAGCATAAAGCAACTTAAGGTCACTTAACTGAAGGTTAACATAATATGCGAATTTTCTCCAACCATTATCTCTGTTCTGGAGGATTTTCCTGCACGGTTTCACTAACAACTCGGCCGAAGACGAATTAGTGAGTATAGGAAGCACAAAGAGAGCACGATGAAATCATCCGGAACACAGGGGACTGGTTGCAAAAAAATCCCACTTAACACATGCAACCCTGGGCCGGTGATTTCGATTTTCAAGGCAGGGCTACTTTTGACTTGTAGCCGAGGCAAAATATATGGGTTTTTTTTTACAGACCAGGGGTACGTTTCTGGGAGAATGCGAAATTGGTTTTGTGATCAATATCACATGGATTCTTCACCTCCAACAAAACGACAAATCCGATAAAGGATCATTTCCCATAGGACAGCACAGGATGAAGACCAACAAGGTCTGTCCGGAGTCCTGGAATGAATCGAAAGTACCAACAAGCACATTATCCTGATACTCTCAAACAACTGGTTCGTTAGCAAAATCGCTGCTTTTTAGTCAGCACCAAACTTACAGAAGTTGCATACAAATGAAATTGCTGTGAGAAGCAATGATTTTGTCCGAGCTTCCAGAAATGTTTACAAAGATGCGGTAAAGAAATCTTGACTGGCTTTTCTAGATTATTTCCATCCTCGGAGACCCAGGGGCAGCTAATTGGGGCGACGGGATTTTCACGGGCGAAAGTTTACAGTTTCTGATTGGCCAGAAAAATCCTTGAGTAATCTTCGGTAAGAGTAAATGCCCAGGGGCTCCCCCGTTCTTGTTGTAAACTTTCGCCTGTGAAAATCCCGTCGCCCCAACTAGCTGCCCCTGGGTCCCCGAGGATGGATTATTTCATGAAATTAATACTTACGGGTACCGGAAACTAGTTAAATTCCTTCCCTATAAAACGCTGTATCGTGAATCTTACAAGATTCGATCCGATGAATCCATTCGAGGTGTGGCTTTTATGGGTTAAATAAAAATCGGCATCTTCGCACCCCTCCCCCCCCGAAAAAACGCACCCCGAGATCACCCTTCCACACCCGCAAGAGATATTATTGCGTGTCTGTCTATCAGACATCACCTGATCTAGCCTGGAAACAAGCGACGCTTCCGTGTGCGAAGCTTTCGAATTCTACTGTTCGATCGAGTTAGAGGAAGGCGTTTGTTTGGAAAAACAATGTAAGAAGGTACTTAAGGGGCGCCAATCCAAAAACATGGGTAAAAAGTCGGGAAGCCAAAGGTATGTAGTTTCAATTTGTTGGGCATTTCAAAGCTTTTCATTTTTAATTTGGAAAGTCAGTGAAATTTGACGATTTGAGCAATCACGCGAACGGCGAAACCAAATACAGATGAAATACACAGACAAACAAGTGAATAAATTTAGCTGTTTATTCAGCTTCTGGCTAAATGCCTTTCTTTAAATTGGCTAATTCTACATCTTCGGCACTTACGTATATTTGTAGCCATCACTTACGTAATTGGCCTCATAAGTCAATAATTTCTTGATAATATAAAAGAGTGAACGGATCTAACAGCCTTCCCTGCAACAGTTGAATAATGCTGTTTTATCTTTCTTTCTTTATTCTCTGTTTTAATACCCCAACTGTGTTCTCTTTAATAGCGTACTTGTGGACTTCGATAAGGCATGAAATCTAGCACGTTACAAAGGTTCCCGGCATAAGCAGGGTTTCGTTTTTCATTTCAAAAATTGCTGCGCGTTTCCCGAAAGCCCCTTGAACTTTTCGTGCCCGGAAAGCCATTTGTACAAAGCTGTTATCTAGTTTTACTGTAATACGTGTTTAAGATAACAACTGTTTCACTTATAGGGAAATTTTATATTTAGAAACTTATATGTTTTCAAGTCACGGTGTGAATTATCGCGATCGTGCCCGAAATCGGCCCGAAAGGTTTTAGGGCCTTATGTAAAAATTTAATACTTTCTAGCTTTTGGCAATATACCTTCACTCTACCTGTCAGCCCATGCATTGATGACCTTGTAAGTAGCTCAGAAAGCTAGCAAGCAACACCTTTCTGTTGAATTCATTTTGCTAACAAAATGACTATGGAATTGTTTCTCAAATGAATTTTACATTGGACATAAATATGTGTATAAACTACCTTGTATGAAGCAGGTCCTCCAGTGCCCCCCCCCCCCGTCCCCCTTTTTTGCTTCAAACAAGTAAAATGGGGGTAAAAGGTCTTGAATTCATGAAATGGACGTCAAAAACCGAGAGTGAATAATTGTTGTGTGATATAAAACTGAGAAGTACTGAAACTTGCAGGGTTATCAGAGAGGAAAGAAAACACCTTTCTCCAGTTCAACATCTCATTGGCTTTTCTGGGAAAGTTTTACAGAGAAAATTGAAACCTCTCAGAAGGTCTCGTGCAGACAAAATTCGAGAGAACGCTCTAGAACAAGATTACCTAGACAAGGTAGGATTATTGGGATTTTATTTTTTGAAAACACTCTAATCAGGATGAAACCAGAAATTTTAACCCAAATTAGGCATGGTGATCATCCCTGACACTCTTGTTTGGGAGTTCATCCCCCAACCACCCTCCTGGTACAACCACCTCCATCACCACCCCGTGCCCCCCACCCACCATCTTTGGTTGGTGGAGGGGGACACGGGAGATGAGAGCTAGGGAGAAAAGGGGGTGGAAAGTGTACGGGAGGTGGGAGAAGAGGGGGCGGGAAGCGGGATTCCCAATTGCAAAGTGGAAGAAGTAGGGAAAAAATTAATATCAGTGGATTATAGTTAATGTTCTTAGCTTTGTATTAAATATTTTATATGTATATATTTTATTGTAACATATCTAGTCAGGCATGGCTTCACAAGCTACAAGTTTTAAACCCTATCATGCAAAAAGAAAGGTCTTAATGTGTAACTATGTTTATGTGAAAAATTATGCAACAGTATGCAATATTTTGCAATTGAAAATAGGCAAAGAGATGGGAGCCAACAAAAATAGGGTGGGAACCAAGACTAAAGGGTATGGGAAGTGGGAAGTTTAAACCTCCCTATCCCCCAACCGGTTTGTTTTGGACTTTACATCCTGTCATTCATCTGGTAAACTAATGGATAGATTTTACATGGCCACCTTTATGGTGCCTTCAAGGTATTTAAGGCTATTAATTACAAACCACTATTAACATAAAATATAGGGGTTTACAGGAGCTATGTCACTGTATTTTTACCTTATTCATTTTCTGATCTGACAAAACTACTTTCACATTGAAGGAAACCTCAAAATAATAGTTTCCTAAGGTGGAAAAACACCAAAGACGTAATAATAAACCAAAACTAAACAAGGATAGTTTTGACTTAGGGAGATTAGGAAGAACTACGAATGACAAACTTGAACAAATTTGCCATTTTTTTCAAGATGTGTCTCCCATGACATAGCTCCTTTAATACATCTATTTCTCATGCTCCAGAATCTTAGAGAGAAGTTTAAATTACACTGGTTTAGTTACTGGTGCCAAAATTTATATGTGCTCGTTTTTTCCCACTAACATCAATCTCTCTGCAGTGCAACAGCCTTGCTTCCCGGCTGAAAGATCATGGACACTTATTGGAGTGCATGTTAGAACTGACTTGCTGCGATGGAGAGGATCTTTGTGAATCAGTTCTTTGTCAGGTAATGAACAAAATTTATATCAAATAGCGGAATAGTTAATTGTCTAGGAATATACAATTTCAGTTGCATTTGACTTAATAACTTTTTGACTCTATGCCATTAATTGAAAGTAAAGACTCTAGCAGAGTTGAAAACTTAGAATTTTACTTTCAATATGGTGTAGAGTCAAAAAGTTATAAAGTGAACCGAAACAAAATTTATATTTGTTTGACCCTAAATTCTCTATTTACATGTACATGTACAGACAGTTTATTTTCATGCAAGTATGGTTTGGCCAAATTAAACAAGGAAGTTGTATTTCTTGCATGTGTCCACCCTTCAGATCAGAAAAAGATCAGTCACTCACAAGAGATGGTTGCTTATGTTGCACACATAACTCTTGTACACCCAGTGCATGAATATCAGTTAACAGTGATAATAACAAGATCATCACAGTTACTCAGCAACTTATATAATGTAAGGTGGTTTGATTGAACACGAATTACACCACCTTAGGAAATAATTCAGGGCAATCAACTGCCACACTTTTCATAGCAATACTATTGAAGTCTCAGTTGAAGTTGCCAAGTTTTGTTGTGTGGTTCCAGAAAATATCCATACCCACCCCACAGATGGTCAATGGAAATTCCAAGGGGGTGCAGTATCCAAAGCCAATAAAGTATGAAGCTAAACTGGAATTTCTGGATTATTATTTTCTGGAACAACACATTGCAATCAGTGAACATTAATATATGAAATTCATATATTTGAACTGTGGATAAAGATAGAATTGTATGTAGATCATCGCAGTGAAGGTGTTTCAACCTAGGCGGTTGAAAAGAAGAAACCTGAAAAAATTCAGGCTTGAACGGGAATCGAACCCAAGACCTCTGCGATACCAGTGCAGCGCTCCAACCAACTGAGCTATCAAGCCACATTGCAATCAGTATTAACATAGTAATGAAACAATCAATCACTCAATCACTCAATCATTTTTTCTGACCTTTCGTGTAAACACATACCAAATTTGGTCAAGAGAGCAAAATAAAGATCTTATTTAATTGAATCATATTAGTAGATGGGCCCAGGCCATGGGGGACTAAGCACTGTCTTTAGGACTGTCATTAATTAAGGAGCTGTGACTCATAACACCATTTACGGCTAAATGTGCTTGGTGAGGTCTTCATGCCACAGAGAGTTTTTGTCAGAGGGTTTTGGTCTAGAATTGCATATCATTTGGAAGGAAACTTAAGGGATTGACATGGTGAGTCTGGGATGGGATTTTTAGTGTCTAACCTAGAATAGGGTTGCACAACGTTAACGGCCACTCCCAAGAAATTTACGGAGTACCTGGCCCCGTCTTGATGGAATAATTTAGTCACAAGGCCACAAGTTTGTTACAGGTGTGAAGGTCAAAGCAACAGCTCAATCAAAGCCTAATAACAGCCCTGCTTAAACAGCATATACATGCATGTAAGCAGTTATTTAATTTAGCCAATAAATATTATTTTCAGGAGCTTAAAGAGAGGCATACCAATAGTGCAGCTATTATCAAGTTCCTTATTGAGCAAGTGGGAACTACCCTTGATGTGCTTCCAAAACAAATTCAAGGTATGTCACTTATCTCCATGGGGAGAAGAGAAATGAAAACAGCTCCCCACAAATCTGTTGGTCAACTGTCAGCCTAAGCAATGACTCACAGTCTACTTACAGTTTACTGTTGCCATTCTGCCAACAGCTAGATTACCAAGAGATAAAAATTTGGTAAATTGTGATCGTCCGGGTGAGTGTAGTCCTGAGAAGGACTGTTTGAGGTGACATTTGACTGACGTTTCGGCAACCTGAGCAGAAGTCATCATCAGAGTCAATTAAGTGAACTGTGAATCATCAGTAGATGTTATAAGTCTCTGGTCGTTGTACTGATTGGTCGACGATCTCGTGATGTTATTGGTCGACTGTCAGTTAAGCCATGATGTTATTGGCTGCGACGACTGTTAAATGTGATTGGTGCATTTCGATTCGTCTTTTGTTAGTCAAATGTCTGTTGGTCTATTGTTAGTCAAATAAGTCGGTTTGTCTATTGTTTGTCTGTCTTGTTATTGTCAGAAATCAGTCGTTTGTAAGGTGCAGGTAGCTGTTGGCAACGGTTCAGTGGTGTTGGTTCTCAGTTAATAAACCAGCTTTTCAGAGTGATTCGTTGATAGTAGTCCATACTGTAGGTAACGCATTCAGCAGAGTCCCAGTTGATTCTGTGGTTTGTTTTTAAATGGTGCTCAGCAATGTGATTGTTGATATCACCATTTCTAGTCGCTCATTTGTGTTCAGTCAGTCGGACGTTCAAATTCCTGCCAGTCTCACCAATATAAGTGGCCTGGCAGTCGCAGCATTTGATCTTATAAACTGCTCCCCGTCTGTTGCTCGGTTCGTCTTTGTCTTTTACGTTCGTCAGTAGCTGTCGTAAAGCAGTGATACGTTTGTGAGCAACATGGATGTTGTAGGGTTGTAGGATTCGTGTGATAGTTTCATAAGTCCCTTTGATGTAATTAAGGTATGTTTGCAGTAGTGACAGGTGTCGCTTCAGTGTTCGTAGTGTTCGGTTCGGAGTTTCTGTTAGTGTTGTGTCTAATAAGTCCCGGTTGTAATTGTACTTGTTGAAAACGTTGTCTAAGTACTTGATTTCGTCCGTTAAGCTGTCGGGTGAGTCACAAACTAGTTGCGCGTGTCTTGTGAGGGTCCGTAGAGTCGTAGCCTTGTGAGAAGTTGGGTTGTAAGATGATTGGTAGAGTAGTCTCTCGGTATGTGTCGGTTTTCTGTAAATTGTCATCCGTGGTTCGTTGTTGTCGCGGGTAACTAAGCAGTCTAGAAAAGGTATTTTACCATTTTCCTCGATCTCCTTAGTAAACTGTATGTCGGCGTTTTGTCCGTTTAGGTGTTCGTGAAAATCGTTGATTTCGTCTTTGTGTACGGCTGTAATGGTATCGTCAACGTAAGGCAGCCAGAGTGGTAGTGTTTGTTTGTAAGTTGCGAGGGCTCGTTCCTCGATGTTTTGCATAACGATTTCTGCAACAACAACGGAAACTGGTGAGTTCATAGCTGTTCCGTGCAACTATTGGACAGTTGGTAAGTCGGGGACTCACAGAATGAGACTATGGCTCGCATGGGTATGTTAGGTTTGTACAGTTTCGGTAGTCCGTAAAGTTTCAGTGGGTGTGGTACACAGCACCTCGATCAGTCTGTTGTAGTGTTGAATGTCAATAGCGTCAGTTTTCTTGAGGTCAAGTAGTTTGCTGTTAAGTTTGCATTGAAGTGCTGGTGTTGGGTCTGGTTTAAGTACTTCGTAGGTCTGTTTGTCGTTAACAAGGGCGTCCATTTTGTCCTAATAGTCTGTCTTGTCCATAACAACAGTCACTCGTCCTTTGTGAGCGGGAAGCATGACAGTGTTGTCGTCAGTTTTCAGGCGTTTCAGTGCTTGTGGTTTGTCTTTAGTCAAGTTACCGTCAGGTAGAGAGGCCGATTGTATAGTAGAAGCTATTCTACTTCTGATGTTATCCTTGGCTGATTCTGAAAGCTCCCTCTGACGGGACAGAACCGCCTCAACACTGAATACAATGGCCTCGGTCGGTACACGTAAACGCACCAATCAAGTTTAACAGTCTTCACAACCAATAACATCACAGCTTAACTGACAGACGACCAATAACATCACGAGATCGTCGACCAATCAGGACCAGAGATTTATAACATCTACTGACGATTCACAGTTCACTTGACTCTGATGATGACTTCCGCTCAGGTTGTCGAAACGTCAGTCAATTTCACCTCAAACAGTCCTTCTCAGGACTACACTCACCCGGACAATCACAATTTACCAACTTATGATATGACTCCTGGGTTCAAACCGTTTACAGATAATTAATTATGTTAAAAGGTGTTAGGTGATGAAATGCATCTGGCTGAGTTATGATTGGCCCAAATTTCTATTGTTTTTCATTTGATTACTGGTAGTTCACTATGCCCAAAATACCAATTATGCCCCACATGAAATCAGGCAAGTAGTTTATTTCTAAATACTTAATACAGTAATTATAATGACTAGCCCAGTTGAATTCAGTTTCCTCATTTGTGTCAATACATTTATCCATACATTTGCATGGTTGTCTGGATTGACTCCATGTGACTTTGTATAGAACCTATTAGTATATACCAAACCAGTGGATGGTGTTTTTCGCACGCCCTGATTGGCTACTCAAACTCGGGATAGTATCTGCTTAACCTCCCAGCATTTTCTTGGATTTTGCGCGCAAGTTTTTCCTTATTTCGGCTGGCTATCCACTGGTTTGGTCGATTGTCGGTGAATAGTGGTAGATATCCACCACTGTTCACCTACACTTTGGTGAATAACTGTTAGTTAGTACTATAATTGCTCAGGTGATTATAATACTGAAGCACTAATTTTCAAAGTGGCCAATACACAATTTTTAATGTTTCTGGAGAAAAGAAAAAAGAAAATGCATGTACTCTGATAACTACCTGAGCAATTATACTAAAACAATATTATTCTCCTCAGGCTCAGCGAATATTGTCAGTGGAATAATCCCCTCAACTTCGTCTCGGGGATTAGTTCTTTTTGTAACTGCCACTATATCGACTATATCTTTGAATAATATTATGTCATTCGCAAATTTGTACCTCTCCATAAACTTTGATTATTTCAGTTTCCTTGACTGAAATATTATGCCAAGATAAAAAGCTTAGGACCAAGTTGGATAAAGTTTTTTGGTGGCCTAAAGGAAAGCAACAACTGAAGGTAACTAAGAAGTTTGTAGTTAAAATTTAACTTGAAAAATAATGTTATTTGTTCCATGTATAATGATGTGTACATTCTCCGTGGCTGTTAGTCTTTATAATCACTCTAGAACAGGCCTTAAATTTTGATTTAAAAAATATCTCCAAGGGTTTTGGTTCAGTCGTTTTTGTCAGGCGTGTTTTAATAATAATGCGTTTTAAAGAGTGATACGAGGGTATTTAGTGAGCTGTGATTTGCCACTGATGATATTTATTCATAAAATTGATGAAATCGCTGTTTGAAATTTCCTCACAAACATGACAATACCTGAGAATCAAGAATTTAGTTTTTATTAAGTTGATTGAAGTGTGATTTTTTTGCCTGTCCTGCAAGGGACTGTAGGGGTACTCCCTTATATAAGCTAGATGGGTATGTGTGGAGCCAAAGGGTATGGTTTTCAAGCCATTTTAGTCTAAAATACAGGGTTAAAAGTCTGAAATAGGGACTTAGGTTTGTGCAATCTGGTGTGGAATTGGGTATTGTTTTTAGAAGAAGCTACTTTTTATCTTCTCAGCTCTTGAGAATTGGAAGCAATTCTTGGGCAGGTCTGAAATGGGCTGGTATCGAATTTTGGGTCAGGGCTGAAATAGGGTAGGGAAAAATCACATATTTTGGTCTAAAAATAGGGTAAGGGTTTGCAGGAGTGTGTCGCACACCCCAACCCAAATTTCCGGGGAGTACCCCTCCCCACCCCCAGGACTTCATCAACTTCTAAACTCCAACAAAACAAAAATAATTTATATATACATGTAACTTTATAACTGTACAAAAATCTATAACTGTCTGCATCATTTTGTTTTCAGGACAAAACAACCCACTCATTTCCTGCAGCTGCCATCGAAAGAGAAACACCACTAATGTAAGTGGTTAAACATGATAGCTCAGAGTGACATAGTAAAAAGTGCAGGTAGGCTAATATATGGTAAGAGTTTGTATGGAAAAGCGAACTGAGAATTCCTATCCCTAAATAATAAGTTTTAGAAGGTAATTGTTCTTGAATATAGAAGATGAAGTGTTACCTGGTGTTGTTTTATGTCTTTTTGGGTAGTTTTAGTGCCTTTGGAAAAGTATTTTGCTCATACATTGTTAGGGTAACAAGACCAGAAACCTCTCCAATGGCACCAGAAAGGTAACATTTTATCTATTTAATTATGCAGCTTTACTTTTTAAAGCTTATTTATTTATCAGGGGGAATTCTCAGTTCGATTTTCCATACAAACTCTTATATGACGCTTTGGCTTCCTGTGGAGAGTCATGACTGAGTTTCAGTTCCAGGTTGGAATTGATCGATCCACAGGAATTCAAACTAATGAATCATCCTCAGTGACAGGGCCTGGAAGGGTATTCTCGGGATCTGGGATTTGGCCAAAATACGGTGCGGGATTCGAGAAACGTAAAATATCTTGACAGGATTCGGGATTTGACTGCTTCCAGGGAAGCGGGATTCGCCAAAATTTGGACACGGGATGCGAGATTTTTTTGCTTGTTTGTCGGGAATTCGGGAAATTGTCGCCACCCAAGTAAACCTTCTAGCGGCAAAAGCGAATCAACCAGGCGAGTGCAAAATATCAATCAAAAGGGCCAATCTACATCTTAAATTTATTAGCTTTTGCAAGAATTAGTCATTTTTAATGTATTTTTGGGAAAGAAAAACCGGGATTCGGGATAGCAATGGAAAAAGTGCAGGATGCGGGATTCTTGTGAAAAAGGAGCGGGAATGCGGGATCAGGACCCCCCCTTCCAGACCCTGTCAGTGATTCTTGTGATGACACTACATTCCTCTTTGCATCAGAACAAATCATTTTAGGCTTTGATCTGTACCCAAATAATCATAGTGCTCATGATTTTTATTATTCTCTTAAATCATCATCATGATTTTTAGCCATGTGTTTTATCATGTTTGGAATTATAGCCATGATTTACAGAGACATGAATCATGATCATAATGCCTGTTGGAGTGTTCAATCATGTCTGGAATCATAACCACGATTTACAACCACAGGAATCATGATTACGATGCCTACAGCTGTACTATTAATAGATTTTGGGCATTTTCATGGGTGTTCAGTATGGCTTAACCATTTTTCTGTATTGAGCACATGCACTAAAATGAAATGGTTGGATTTAAGTTGGTCTACACATGCTAAATACAAAGGAACTGTAGTCATACTTGTATAACATCAGGGTTATGATTCCAAAAAGATTTTAACTATACACCTGAGATCAGAAATATGATTTAGAGATGATGTTTTGTTTTTCATAGAATCCGGGTTATGATACCACAAATGATGCTATGTATGCACAACAGATCATAGTTCTGGTTATGACATGATTTCATTCGTTGTGATCACATCATGTTATGATTTGTGAATGGTTCTATTTAACAATTAGATTATGAGCTCGAGATTTCTATCGCGTGATAGTTGATGAGGCCGAAGGCCGAATCAACTATCACGCATAGAAATCAAGAGCGAATAATCTAATTGTTTTAGTATAAATCTCGATGAATATACCACGAAAGTGAAAAGTTTTACTTAATTGCATTGTTATTTTGAAGTATAAGACTGCGCCTGCCACTCACCTTTTCGCTACTCACTATCTATCACAGAATAGATAGCGAGTAGGATAGCCAATCAGATTGCAGCATTCATATGATAGAACGCTATTAGATTTATACTAATAGTCATTATAGTACAGCGCTAAATTTTGGCATACTCCCAATGGTCAAAATCAATCACGTGACGCGATAGTGTCTCTCCTCAGCGGGCGCCTATCAGCGCATAGTGCCCGTTTTTGGCAATTTAGTGGTGTACAATAAAAACAATAGAGTCCTTCTGTCTCAGGCCCCATTTGTGATAGGTTCCCTCGGATATTTGATGTTCAAACTTCATATAAACCCTCAAACTACGTTCTCGGGCTAATATTTGTTGTGAACATCAAATTTCCTCGGGCAACGTATCACACGATAGTGCGTTCGACAGAAGAACTCTATTGTTTAAATAGAATCATCACACGAATCATTATGGATGATTCATTAGGGCGAATTCCTGTGATGCACGGAGCAAAACAAATGAAAAGCCTCTCCTTCACGTTTACCTTTCAACTCTGAATCTGCCTTCGCCTTTCGTCTCGGTACCAGCCCTTCGTGAAGTTCATAGGGTTGTTGATGGGCACCGCGGAAATACGTTTTGTGACGTCAGAGTAACTGGTCAGCGGTCATTGCCTCAGGCAGTGTTTGGGTTCGATCGAGTTTCGACTGGATGAAAACAAGATGCGAGAGCGTTTTATTATCGTGGAATTAAACGTGGAGTCTTCGCTTTTTTGTGAGACTGGCTCCCTTGAATAGGTCTTTGATATTCGAACGAAGGGTGTAATTAATCACCTTGCAAGGAAATCATTTTGTGTAGGGTAAAAAAGACTTCTTACTGGTGATCATTTATGGCTCGCGTTAGCGTTGTGTTGAATCGGATTGAATTGCCGTCGAAAGGATGTGTCAAAAACTACAATGAAGAGCCAGAAAAAGCAGAAGACTTGTATTGCACGTAGGCATAGCAAGCATTTTGAAGACTGGCAGGATTTTAAGTGTAGCATTTGCATTCAGAACATGCAACAGAGGTAAGACACTTTTTGAGACCATTTTCAGTATTTTATTTTAGGCCCTAAGATTACTGAACTGCCGTTTTCACTATCGCATCAACCCAGATATCTCGTCTTAAGTCTGAAGTTAGAGTTTCATTAATCGACAGGTTCATAACTACACCTTTGTAGACTTCTATTTATGTGATAAATTTTACTTTCTGCGTGGAACATAAGCTTAATTACATAATAATTGATTTATACTCGAAGCATGAAATTGATTTATCAAAAACAGCGTATCATTCATGCATAGTAGCGAAAGAATGACGTCGTTTGATGCACTTGACCACTGTACATTTCATTTATACACTTTTTAAGGGCAATAGTTTTCAAGCTATCAACAGGCCCTATGAGTTGTGTCAAGGTGTATATGTTGTTGTTCTGTGATAGATTTGAATTTAAAAATTGACCTTGCTACCTTTGACAAATTCATTCAAGTAATTAAAACTTTAAATTTTTATTATGTTGTACAGCAATCAGTTGACTTCTAAGGTGTATCTTAAAGCCGTGCTGGGTGTTTGGCTTTGCCAGATGCTGGGGACTCTGCTAGAAAAAAATCCCCCACCAGTGGGGAAATACAATAACTGTTAAATGCACAATTAACAAAATCCACAATTCAGTCTGGTCCCCCCCCCCCCCCCCTTGGGCATTGCATTGATACATAATTGATTGATTGGTGTCATAAGGTTTGTAATATATTGGTTTACAAGGAGGGGGGGGGGGTCTGCTACCAATTACGAATACACTATATTTACTATCTAAAATTATAATTTTCCATTAGAAATTTGAATGGAAGGCTGTCCAAATTGTGACACTGATCTGAACCACAAATAATGGAACTTGCAGATTATTGTTGTCAACCGATTTAAGGGTTCTGATCACATGTTAATATTAATATTTCAGATCATGTGACAATATATATTTCAGGTCACATGCCACGATTAGGTACACAAAAACAAGCAACTGCCTACTCCTCATGAGATACATGTATGGTCTGGGCAGTGATAGCCGACTTAATCTTGTTTACTCTATCGGTGATGTACTCAAAGAACAGGGGTGACTTGAAATACTTGTGATCTTTTTGCACTTCAGGCATTTCTGGGGTAGAATTGTCACCATCATCATTATCATCATCATTGCCATCACCACTATCTTCATCGTCATCACCATCTCTATTCAGACCAGAGAGAAGGCCAATGTTCCAGGCCTGGGATAGCTTCTGGATATCAGCAGTCAAGTTGCGTAGACAAATGATGCATCCAAGGCTGTTGCCATCCTCATCAGACATGCAAGGAGAGTGAAATGTATGGCCACATGTCATTCGCTGGATCTTTGAATGAGAAGGATGATGGCAGGCTTCCGCATCACAATCCAGTAGAGGGTTCGGTCTGCTAGAAGGCCATCTGTACCCCAAAGGTAAGGACTTAGCACTGAATTCCTTCTCAAAACTTGCTAGGTAGTATGGTGCTTTGCCATATGGCCGGCCAGCTCTGTTCAGTGGTCTTGGTAGCATGTAAGATTTGCCCAGATTCAATGCCACTCTCTCAAACATAGCAATAATGCCTTCAGATGCCAAACCTGTAAAAAATTATAGAATTTCAAAAAAATTAACAATGATCTGTCTTTGGTAGCAGGCATTTAACATGTATGTTGAAAGCAACACAATCAGTGAGTAATACAAAATTGCATTTTTTTAACCTTGCTTTGTCAGTAATGCATACAAGAAGGTCTATACACACCTGCAAGCAAAAGTAAGTCTTGATCACTGTAACCCCGTACATAATGTGGAACGTAGGTCCTCTCAAATCCGTTTTCTTCGAAGTTTGATCTTGCGATCAGTCGTGCCGTTTCTTGAATTTTAGCTCCTTTATCTGTCTTTCTTATTTTAGATCGCAACATGGAATGAAAGATCTCCACCTTCTTCTCATTCAACACGGAACACAGAGCAGACTTTGCAGCATGGTAAGCAGGGAACTTTTCCTGTTGGTGTTGAACATCACTAATCCAGGACAGAGATGCCTTGTTGTAGTGGTGTCTGTCCATGGCTACAAACATGATGGCTAGGCGCTTCATCGATGACATCAGCTGTTGAAATTGGCCTCCTCTAACTATAACGGGGTAGTGTAGGAAACACAAGGGAATTAGTTCTTCGAAAAGATGCAAGAGGCAAGTATATTCAGTGTCCTTGCATTGGCTGAAGGCCTGAATAATCTGGCTGCGGATCCTCAGCCAACCACAAAATGATAGCGTAATACACAGTGCCACTTTATCTGGCTTGGGTTTTTCAGGCAGTCTCACCCTTTGGCCAAAAACTGATGCATAGAGCTCTTTAAAGATGGGATAGTACTGCTTTACGATGTCTTCTGAGCTATTCAGGTAGACGTGAAACTGTCCCAACTCAGGAATCAGGGACATAACCTCTTGATCCAACTCGGCCTGGCAAACAATCTTCTTCTGATGGTACCATGTGGGCCAGTCACCAACTGTAGGTGCCACATGTAATTTGAGGAAATCTCTGAGCTCTGGGATTGCATCATAAATGTACTCATGACAGGCCCGGTAGTCATCTTTACTGTGCAGATTCTTTTCTATTTCGTCGATCAGTATGGTTGATTTTAATGTTTGACATTCCTCGTGATCTTCTCTTGAATAGACTCTGCAATAAACAGAATCATATGTGGCTTAGTGTTAATTTTAAGGAAATTTATGGTTAGGAAACTTGTAGCTTTAAATCAAAACAGTGGAAAGTTATATGTAGCAAACCACATGTTGGACAGCCTCGGTCAGGTAGACATTAACCATTGACATTTTGGACTTTTAATGAGATGGCTATTTTCTATGACTTACCGTAGCTCCTTCATGGACTGCTGCATTCTACTGGGATCAATCTCCTTGTAAGGCTGAGGCAAGCTCTCCAGGAAGAAACATTCACTGTAGTGTGGCCAGAATGTCCTCATTTCACTTATCACTGCAACACTTGAAATGCCACCTCTGCAGAGCTGGGGTGCACCACCACCTTGTGTGACCATAACACATCTGTGAATATTGGCTGGATCAACTGGACGAGGAACTGCGCAGACAGAAGGTTGAATGTCGAGGAGAAGAGTTGCCATATGGACAGCATTGGTAAGTATTCTGTTAGTTGGTGTTTTCACGGCATTAATATTGTGGAAATCATCCATGGTTAGTATCTGAAAGGATTTCTGTTAAGACAAAGTAGAAAAAAGAAAGAGAGTATGAAGAGAATTGTTTTAAATGTTGGGAGATCTACCTTTTGGATTTCAAAATCACAGGCATCACAGAATTTAGAACTGGATAGTGGTGGGGACCTTGAGGACCAGTTTTTTCTTAATTGCCATCATGCAATATTTTACCTTGTTAATAGCTTCACAAGCCATGTATTTTGCCCTTGTCAAATGGTTTGATGCAACTTTGTGTTTCTGGTGAGTCTTGGTTTTGTCGTCTCTTGCAAAACCCAGCACTTTGCCAAGGGCCATTCCACTCGATGAAAGACCGTTTAATTCCAAGAAGATAGAACTTTCGTCCATGAATTCACCATGTCTCTGATTTCTGAATGTCATACCAAACAGATTTGACACATTTTAGCATTAGCAAGTCACATACATAACAAAAAAGGATGAAACAATTTGTTGGAAAGTAATTCAAACACTAGTGCATAGTCCATAGAATGTATGTCACAGAGGTACTTTTATAGACAACATTATTTACAATGTAGATCAGTATTGTAATTATTTACATAACAAGATGTTAATAATTTATTTAAGTCAGGAAAAATGCCACACATTTTGAGTACTAAATCCCCTCCTTTCCCACAATTTGGTTGTAATGATGTTCCCCTACCCCTCCCCCCAATGAGGTTTGAATAGGATTCTTTGAATAGGAATCTAAATGCTGTGAGTGTCATAGGCCTTGTGATCTTGTATAGTTGCAATAATTGCACACCCTTCACAGCAGGCCTCGAAATTAATTTTTTTCCCAGGAGCAATTCTGCTCCTAGGTCCAAACTTTTAGGAGTAAATTTGGTCCAACAAGAAGCAGAAAATGTATTTTATTCTGAAAAATGAGCCAAAAGTTGAAGGAGCATTTGCTCCTAAGTTATTTTTTTAGGAGCAAATGACCATAAATTTCGAGCCCTGCTTTACAGCATACTGTTATTTTTTACACTACAGTACCTGTAATATAGTAGCTGCCATATAAGAGCTGTTGCCCTCTTCTCCTGCAGGTTGGCCCTTTTCTCACCATGACGCTCTGACAAGATACTGTCAAGAATGTTGTTGTACAGAGTAGGGGCATTTGACAGGAGGAACTCTTTAAAGACTGGTTGACTGACTAGTCTTTTTCGATCTGCACATTGGTCCATTTGTCTACTTAGGGCATCTACTTGTTGTCTGAATGTTGGTTCTGTTAAAGTTAATGAAATTTGATGACCTGTCAGTGTTAGATTAATTATTATTGCTTTAAAGTACCTAAATATGTGTTACAAATGAAACTCAAAAATCCCTTAATAAATTAATAAAGAAAATACAAAGGAAATTAATGTTAAATGAGTGTATTTTATATCTGTTATGTCCAGTTCTCCTGATATGTTCAATTTTCATGGCCAAAATAACCCAAAAGTTAAATACATGTATTAGTGCATGGATGAATAGACCTAAATCTGAAGTTTTTGAAACTGTTCAATGAACTCGCAGTTCTTCCTTTATTGAGTCTAAAACACTCAGCTGTGCTTCATGTTTTAAACTTGATAAAGCATTCCTGCATGTTTATTAAACTGTACATAATTATAACCATGAACCCCATGACTTAGGAACTGTATGCATTAGGCAAGAACATGAATATTATATGTTATATTTTTTAAAATTACTGCATTATCTCAAACAAGACTCAAACTAAGGGTGTCTACATTCACCATTTAACTTTTCCTGAATATTTTCCCAAGTTGATGCTTCTATCATAATATCGCCATCTTCGCCGACCAACATCTGACCAAAGTGCCCTTCTACAATCTTCCAGTAATGAGAATTCTGCTGATGGGGCACAAGAATGGAAAATGTGAATTTTTGTTTGTGATAAGTAACCTTATTTAAAAATCCAGTACAGGAAATTTATATAAAACACTTGAGTATATTATTCCCATACCACTGTTTGTGGCTCTTGCTTTGGTTCAGCAATGGATCCAACATTTAAAACTTGGTTGTTTCCTTCATAAGTCTGAAAAATTGTAATAACTTTTAGCTAGTTATTGTAATGTCTGTATGAAATGGTGAAGCTCTATGCAGAATTTCATAATTATGGTGACTGGTTCTTTGCATACTCCTTGGAGTATTTTTTACCAGTCCTCCTCCTTATTTCGTTCATTTTCTTTACTTCTTTGCCACCTGTACTATTTAAATATTGGAAATAAAGTTTGATTTCAAGTTACATTTATCTCCAACAATCCAAGGGAGAAGAAATGAAAGGGAGTGTAATGCCAAACAAAGTGTTTACCTTTAATTACTCTAACTACTTGACACACCTTTCACAAAAGAGTTAAATAGACCACTTCAAATTTTGTGGTTCTGTGCAACTCAAGGTCTTTTTTTTTATTGTTATTAGAATACATTCACTTCAAACAAACCTCCTGGTAGCCACTGTATTCATAACCAGCAGCCGTCTCTGCTTCACATTCCTGCACCTGTGAATGGACAGCATTAAAAATGTTTCTGTGACAAAACCCTCTTGGTTATCAAAATGATGACAAAGTATCATTAATAATTTTTGTCAATGTCTCTGTCCCATCTGTTAGCTTATTTCAATTTACACGCTTGCTGTAGGTATAAACCAGATTTATAATAATGGGTAATTTCAAATTTTGGATTTCAAAACAATTTGTAAGCTTTGTAATAATCATTGCGATAGGAAAATTCACTTCGGGAAAGTAAATAAATGTTTCACTGAAATACCAAACACTAATACATAAAACAATATCAAGGTTTTACGCCAGGTTTGTTTCAGTATCGTACGAAAAAATGGACATAAGAAAACTTGCCTCCATTGGATCTTGCTTACTGCGTTTGATAGCGATGTTTTCGGATTTTTCGTCGTTTTTTGGCCAGTTTTGGATCCTCTTCGGGGCTTCACTTCGGCATTTGTTACACCAGCGTGTCCCAGGTTGATAACAAGGAAAACTGGAGCCAGCTTGATCAAGAGTTTGAAAGAAATGAGAAGGGATTGCATGGCCGTGCAACTTGGAAGAGTGTCCCCAAGTGGACGGACACGAACATCTTCTGTCGTCCTCTCGACGGATTTTATCGAAATGGCGTTGGCAAACCATTTCGTTTCGCTGTAGCCCACCAGCTCTACATACTTGAGGGGTTGCTTTCCTCAGAATACCGCTACAGCCACCAGAAAGCTGCCTGGTTTTGCCCTTTGCACACAACATCTTCTTCAAAACAAAGTTTGTATGTTGCGAAAACCTACGCACCGCGATAGTCTTACGCGAGACAACAATTTCACATTCTGTGCAAGTTCACTTTAGCTCTGGCACAACATAAAATATGGGATACGAATAATAGAAAAGACAGGGAAAGTTTTAAAGCTAAGTTTCCAGTTTGCGCTCTAAGTTTTGGGTTTTTTCACTGCCTACCGGGCTCGCGTTGAAAACTAATTTAAAGTTGCCGGTGTTTTGTATTTTAAAGGGGAGATGACGCTGACCAGCAAAATACTGTATCGCGCCCTCAAAAACGTATTTCCGCGGTGCCGTTGTTGATACACCTTTGTACAGGAGTTCAGATAACAAAACGTTTAAAAACATTCGCGCCCGGGTTTCCCGCGGTATTTTGCCCATGTGACTATCACGTGACGTGACTTATTTGCATGGGGAAAAGTAGACACTTGAAGACACTTGATCAATATTGTTTGCATTCCGGAACTGACTCTCAAGGCCTCTCAAGCACCTGCCGTACGTAACTCCAAAAACTCGTTGCTTTCGGACTTAGGCAGCCAGCTGACTCGTTTTTCAGCCATCGAGCCATCAAACTTATTTCTCAACCAACCCGGCGGGACCCGGCGGGACCCGGCGGTTAATCAGGTTAATCGTCCTCGGCATTTTCAGAAAATAACAGGAAAAGTCCAGATTATCTCCAAATTCACAGAAAATTTGGTTATTTTGGGCAATAGTTGGACCTCTTTAAAAATGTTCGGCAATTAATCAGACACGTTCCATGGCATTCAACCCAGCTGAACTAAAAATCTGGTATTAATCTTTCCAGGCGGTGGCAGGTTGAAATACCGTTGTCACCCTGCGGTACAGAGATAACTGATATTTTTTTTTTGCCTCGACAGGGACAGGGTTAAAACTTGGCGGTCGCACGGTCGCCCGTGGCGACTAAGAAGCGACCAGGGCCTCTAAAGGTTGAGCTTTGATCGCCCGAAGGGCGTCTAGCTACGATATGGGAAGTACGAAAAGAATAACAATAACAATAAAATAAAATGCTTTTCCTTGAGTACCTTTCTTTTCTTTCCTTTCTTTCCTCAACTCTAAGTTCATCAATTGTAGTAAAAGTTTCGTTCTGAAGTGCAAAATTCAAACCGTTCGTGATCGAGTTTTTAGATCGCTCCGATATGTAGACGCCATTTTGATTTTGTTGACACGAGATGCGGTACGTTTTCAAACATGAATATTGGCAAAATCACTCAACACTGCTCGATATAATAGACTTGCTTTTCACCTGAATTCAAAAGCATTCGAAAGAAACTGAGAATCGTGATACTGTAGGTTATAGGCGTTGAGAAGATCGTTTTGTTCATATGAGGAAAAAATGGTCCAGTTTTTCTTTGGGAGTTTAGGTTCTGACCTATAGGGCAAGGAAGAACGAGACGAATCATTCCCAACACAGACCGAACAAAGTTTTTATTATTATAACAATTTAACCAATTTTTCAACAGAACACTGCCAAATGTGAGCTTTCAAGACAATGTTAAGATCAAGCAAATTTTTTTTTGGCGTGTCAGTCGAACACCTACCCTGCAAGCAGAGGTTTCTTGGTCGGCCTATGTTCCGGCGGGCGAATAAGTAACCTCTGCGCAAAACCGTCCGATTCTTTGATCTGCCGCCGTCCAGGATTTTGGATGAATTAATTAAAAATATTTGTTTCTAACCGGCTCTCAACAGGTTTTGAAGCCGACGCATGCTGTGAATGCTGTCATAAAGTGCACGCGCTGTGATACGCTTGCAAGGTTGTTGTACGCGACAGATTTGCTTTTTTTGTTACAAAAGTCTTTTGTCATTTCTCCTAGCTCAGAAAATACGCAGAAAGATAAGGCAGCAATTGTTAAACCTTTGCTATACTGATATTTATTCGGAGTTGAAAGTGACACTCAAATAAAGCGGGTGCAAGTAACGTTTTTATGGAGTTCACAAGTTTTGTTTATCTGACGTATGAACGCGTGTGCAAAAGGTAAGTGACGACGCATATGACGAATTTTGCGCATGCGCGACAGGAAATCGAACGGTTTTGCGCAGAGGTTACTTTAATCGCCCGCCGGAACATAGGCCGACCAAGAAACCTCTGCTTGCAGGGTATCGAACACCCTACTAGAAAACATGGGCCGAAACATCATCCGTGAGGCGTTTATTCGAGTAAAAATGGTTTAAAATTTTTTTGTGTTAGCAGAGAAAATTTGAGGGCCACTTTATTTTGGCCTGGGCCACTAAGAATTCAGGGATACTGGCCCGAGTGGCGACCAAGCACTGAAGTTAATTTTTAGCCCTGCAGGGAGGAGTGCTATCAAATGTTTGTACATGGCATTAAAGCAGACATGCCATTGGTTTTGATGCTAAAGCAAGATGAGTTAGGTCGCGCCTTGAGGGAAGCTGTTCAGAAGAAATGCCCAAATTTACCTCCCTCCTTCATTCTATTGCACAGGGGTCGAAAGGTAGCTAACTCAGGCGGTTCAATGTAATGTATACTATTAAACAACTGGCCGATCTACGTGGGGGATCCATGGGGACCGTATCCCCCTTTAAACCTGTATTTGTCTTTTTGACTTTTAACAATCAAATACATTCAAACAAAAAAACAAGCCGGAATAAAAAGAAAGAAAGCAGCAGGCCGACCCTCCTACCAAAAATTCCTACCGCCCCTGCCCGCTGTTGTACTGCATAATTCGCTGTTTTCTCCTTTCTCTGTAAATTCAAGATTTGTCTCTGCCAGAAAAAGAAGAACTCAGAAAATCTATTAACAATCTAAAAGGATAGTAGGGAACTATCCTGCGAGAAGCAAGTTTCCGGCGGTGAAAAAAGTTCCCCCAAAACTAGCCTGCGGTCAGGCCAAATTTTAGTTGCGCCCTTACGTACTCTCCAATGAAAGAATGAATGGCTTACCAAGTATTAAAAAAGAAAATGGAGCCTGATGGCAGGTTACGAAGAAACCGGATGCTCTCGCGGGCCTTAGCATACTGGTACATTTGGTCTTTTTATTAGTTTTTGCTTTTATTCTTTTATTATGAGCTATTTATCAGTTAATAGTCTGACAAACACTCTAACTCACATCTTCGGGCTTCTGAAATATCTGGTATCGGTGCAACGGTTCAGTAGTGAGGTGTTCAGTTCTTCGTCCTGAGTTAAAGGATAGACTGATTCCTTAAAACATTCTATTAGCTGTTAACGTTAGTTGCTGGCTATCATTTACAGATTTCTGCCGAACACACCCTGAGAGAACAAGAGTTAACTCAAGATTGCAACATCCATGTCCACTTAAGATTGTGCGGAGGTAAACCCAGATTTTGGATTTTGATAGCTAATTAGCGTGGTCTACAGGCCACGGTGTATTTCAAATGGTCATTTTGGTTTTTGTTTGTTTTTAGGAATGGAGAAGGAAAAAGATCGTGCCGATAAAAATGGTGGAGACAAGAACAATAAAGGTATTTTTGCGCTCTCGTGGTTTTGTCATTTTTTCTGGAAATTTACTGTTTGCTGGTTGATGATAATGGTGATGATGACGACAACAACAACAACAACAACAAGCTTCATTTACACTCGAATTTAAGGGTAGCATGGAAATGCTAATTATCTCCGAGCGAAAAACTAATAACTTAAACAAAACAAATGCAAAACTTGAATTAAAAGAAATCCCAAAATGAAAATTTATAAAATACTATTACAAGACGTTATTAAACTACAGAATTGATTGAACTCTATATAAGTCCTCTCTCCTCCGCAGAGGTTCCTGTTAGTAAACACCGTTCCCCGCGCGCTTTAATTTTTCCCTCTTTCCAGCCTCCGCGCATTTCTACCCAGCGCGACTGTAGGTGGCCTCTGCGGAGGAAAGAGACATATGTCCTATAATTACCGGGGAGTGCATTCCAGCATTTGGCCGCTAAGTAACTGAAAGAATGAAGGCCATACGTACGATGTCGTAGTATTCACTTTAGGGACGGCCAAAATATCACTGCCTCTCAAAGAGCAGGTGCTGGAGCGCAGACTAAACATTTCATTCAGGTACCCCGGATATTTGTCAAAATGAACTCATTTAAATACAGTAGGAATCATGTTTTGTATACGCTTGTTTGCCAGTCTTGCAATCCCAGCCCTTTTATGTTAACTGCAGTAGTCAGAGTTCCAGTCCTTGAAAAGAAACCGTAGTATACGACGACAACAATGATGATGATAGACGATGGCAAAGCAACAACAACAACAACAAACAAAGAAAACAAATTTTGCAGGCCGTTAAGCCAAGAATCGCGTATGGTGCCGAGGAAAGTAAACATACTTAAATTAAGTTCGTCTCTACGGCGGGCGTTTTCTACAAAGTTGTTCTGTGGAAAAAAGACGTCATTCTAGTTGCCTTCCGCTTGCAACTAGATTTAGTGTTTGTTTGTTCGATTTCCTTTATTGATCCAAGAATATTTTTGTCAGTCCGCGAAGTTCCCTCATAAGCATGGGTAAGACTTCCAAATTTCCCTGATTAGTGATTGCAATGCATCTCCACTGACATGCGCGGGCTACCTTCCCACAAGGCTGTACTCTGCCTGTGGCGTTGAGGTCTCCAGAACAGTAATCTGCCCTCGACTCAAGAAATTGTAAAATTCCAATTTTTTTATTGTCACGGTCTATAAAGCGAACAATTTAATTCACGTTTTATGTACATTGTTATTTCTTTCTTAAGGCCCGCAAAAGTGGAAGAAGGCACGGGTTGTACAGTGGATTAATGAGGTTTGTGAGGAGTACGAGATTGATGAAAGTGATATTTCAAAGCTGAAGACACTCTCAGGCGCCGGACTTATGAAGTTAAAACGGCAGGACTGGATAGAGAGGTCCCCCAATCAGGGGGATTTGTTTTTTAACCTGTGGACGGAATTGCTTGAAAAATCGCGGGAGCGTGGAGGTGATCCCGCGAAAAGCCCCCCTAACTCACCAAGAAAAGGTAGGTTTTGTGTTTTATTTAATAAAGCCTATGTTGCTCTTGAAAACTAGTTCCAGCTGGTTGGATCATTTGTTGTGGATTATAAAGAAGTACACGCATTAAGCCCCCCCCCCCCCTCCGCCCCCACCCAACTCTCCCACTCAACTTACCAATACGATGTCTTACAAATCTTTGGGATAGATAACCCCCTGCGGCATTGTGGATTTTCTGCGATTTCGGTCAGTCAAATGTGGCGCAGAACATTCTGCCAAGGATCCCTAATTTCTTCAGTTTGTGAATGAAGTACTCTTTCGAAAGCATTGCAATTAAGAACTGTAAAAAAAAAACAAGCTTTTTGGTGGAACATCATTAAGCGCTTCCTACATTAGTACAACTAGACTAGATCCTCATTTTAAAGCGGACCCCAACAAATTTCAGAAGAGGGGGCAATGGGTCCTCAGAATGGCAAGCCAATTTGTAGAATAAACCCTGCAGTATGACCTCTGACCAGTGGGTTACATCCCAGATTCTTAAAGTAAAAACACAGGATTTTTGCGTTTATTTCTCGCTTCCTACATGCAGAGCGACTCACGTTGTTTGAACGTATTCGCATGTGATAGAACTCCTAAAAAACGAACACCTCAAAACGAGAAATAACCCATTAATTGTTTGGACTTTGGGATTTCTCTGGAGTTTTCAAATAATGAACTTTCGCATTCGAGAAAACGCATTCGGTACAGCATTCGAGAAAACCAGTCCGGTCCGGCTGTCCTTGTATCTGTATATCTGATGTGATGTCTCCTGTGCCTCGTAGTCCTCTACGGCTCCGTCTCCCAATTTGAATTGCCATTTTTGGTAGTTTTGAAAATATGAAGATGAACAGGTTTTGTCTCCTTATTTGGTCAGTAATATTGCATGGTATTTGTATTTTTTTCTTAGGAAGCGCAGAAAAGATGGCCGACAATGATGACCTCGATTTGCCCTGTGGTGCAGCTCCACAGCCGAAGCCAAGGAGCATGTCTCCTAGTGGGGAACAAGCCGTTCTGAGTCCGATCGCTTGCAGCTCTCAAAAGAGGTAATGACACGAGTTTTTGCATTAGCATTGATGGAATTGTTTGGAAGAAGCTCCACTGACTATGTATGCCTATTTTTTCAGTGCTTCGGGTGAACAAGGCCCGTTTGGACCTGTTGAGAATCTCGACAAGAGTGAAAATTATCTCACCATAGACGAACTTTCCAAGCAGACTCCAGCTGAGAACGAAGAAGTAAGCGTAAAAGGAATATGTTCCTCTAGACCACAGAACTTTGGGGGAGCAGGAACTGTTCTGCTTAGGAACGACCCAGCAAAAGGTGGAACTTTCTTAGAACTAAAGGTGGATATCAGAGCTTGTCCTGATTCTACGATTCTGACCAAGCATGTGATTTCAACAATATTAAATGTGAAGCTCGGTGAGCAATTAGCTGTGAGAGGAAAAATACAGCGTCTGGACAAAGGGCTCAAGTCGATGAAAAAAGGATTTCAGATACTTCCATTCAAGATTGTGGTGGATTCAGATCAACATGCTGCGTTCAGAAAAGACGTTAAAGTACAGCGCTCGTATATTCGTCAGCTATCTGTGCCATGGCCAACCGAAGTTGGTATCTTTCCAGCGGAAGGATCTACACAAGAACCCATTTTCCAGAACGAATCCCTGGAGAGCACAAATGGGATTTTGTTCTGTCCTCCAGATGCATCGCCAGAAAAAATAAGAGAGAGTGCCGTGGCGCTTAAAAATAGTCAGACAGGAGAAATTTTTGTCGGTGTCAACGGTGATGGCAGGGTGGTTGGCTCGAAAGTATCGCGAGATGCAATAATTCAGAAGAGAGATGACTTGGTCAGAAATTTGAATGGAATATTGCCAGGTGTGAACGAAGGTGTGTCTATTTGTATATCTGCCACCCAGGCAAACGAGTTTGTCGAAAGAAAGAAAGATTTCGTGGCTGCCATGTGGTTGCAAAGCAAAACGCTTTCTCTGTTGGACGATTTCGAAGAGAAAGAGCAAATTTCCATTATATTTCGAATTCATGTGGTAGAGGGAACGCCAGCAATAAGTTTCTCAAAACTGGAAGATACACATGCCTACACACGCGTAGGCACGGAAACCAAACTGATAACAGACCACGGAGACTTATTCAGCCGTCTTGAATCGCTTGCAAGTCGAAACATTCCCGAAAAAACACCGACGTATATTGATCAAGAGGTAAACAAAGCGTCCACTTACGAACCGAGTGAAAAGAACTACCACATGTTTAAAAGAGTTAACTTTGAAACAGAAAGAATGGAATTTAAAGTAATTTATGGTGAGCCTTTGAAAATCATCCTGAAAGATTACGTTAAGAAGTACGCTGCATCGTTCCTTAACTCTGACGGAGGTGACATTCTTTTTGGAATAGACGAGGATCGGAAGACAAGAATCGGCTATGTTTTGGGGGTATCTATGTCGGAGGATGATCGAAAAGAATTGTTACGTAAGAGCAGCAAAATGATCTGCAACTTCTGGCCTCCAGTTGACAGTAGCCAGTTCTTCATGAAATTCATCGAGGTGAAATGCGATGTGTCTAGAAACGTGTTAAGATACCCAAAGACCCATGTGGAATTAAAGAAAGGAGAAGTTTGTCGCAGTACGTGTCCAGAACATTGACTCAAATGTTCCAAAACTAGTAAACTTTGCTAAATCACGAAATTTAGGTCACCTCGCAGTTCTGCGGCTAGAAAACAATCGCTTTGGCCTACTGGTGAAAGATGCCTCGAAATTAAACGTGGAGAACTTTATCTCTGAAATGGAGAATGAAAGCAACAAATCAAGATATTTTAAAATGGACGATGCTTCTGTCGAGGAGGTCCAGGCCACTCTTAAAGATTTATGTGTTGTGCATCTCCATGTGAGAGCATCACCGTACCCTATTCATCTCACAAGTCCTCTGCGCACATTTTGCCTGGATCAACGGGGAATGGTGACTGAAATGAAACCCAGTCAACTTCTCGAGCGTTTTGCTAAAAGAGACTACCAATTTGATCCCGATAAACTCTTGAACGCAGCCAACAGATTCGAGAAAGAAAACACGTCGTTTGTTTTAATTTGTTCTCCGTTTTCTCTTCCAAGAGAGGAACGTGATTTGTACGGTATGGTGGTCCCTGAATGGGCTTTGGTGCTAGATTTTGACCAAACTCCAAACCAGGAGGGTCTCCTTTTGAACATCTTTAAACCTCTTCATGATCGCCATCAAGTGGAACGAAATCTTTTCGTAAAAACTCCTCTTGATAGAAGGCTGGACTTGAATCCAAGAAATGGCGTTTGTTGGTGTGCAGTGAGAGGCTACGAGGATATAGCTAAAACTCTATCCAAGGAAGGCCATGCTTCATGGATGATGTCTCACGGTCATAAGATGAGAGCACTCATAGAGCAGCTTATCGTTCACATTAATCCAAACCAGTTGGTTGTAGTTTGCCTGTGGGATGATGGTCACGAAAAACTGTTGCCCTCTGTGGATATGCTTTTACAGCTCTTGTTCTTTTGCTGGGGTCCTACAAAGGCAATATTTGTCTGTTCCAAATCTGCAAAATCTGAAGTATTATCATCACTTGTTGAACCGCTCGAGAAAGCTGGTTATGGTGTTAAGCGTGACAACATCTTTGTTGCGCAGCCTCATGAAATGGCGCGTCATATAGGGGCTGAACTCCCTCCGCCATACCGTTCAGAAGATGCATTCCAAATTCCAAGGAAGTTCTATTTTCCAGAGCTGGGAGATAGAATAATTCCGGATACTTTGCCTCAAACGATTCGGCAAGCAATTAAAGGCCATTTGCAGATCATGTATCAAAATGCTGGAGGTGCTTGTCAGTTAAAGGCCGAAGATGAGGACAAAGTCAGAGTTCAGTTTTATTCTGGATCTGAAATTGACGAGATGGGCCTTGCCAGCGGGATTGCAATTGAGCGAGGAAAGATGAAAGATCTTAAGAAAGAAATGAAGTCGTTTTTAAACGACAAAAGGTCTCATGTTTGCCTGACGATTCTAAAAGCTGAGAGAGGAGCTGGTGCAACAACTTTGTGCTTGCAGCTTTTGTATGAATACCACAAGCAGTACGTTTGTGCTCGATTACTCGAATTTCATGACAGCCTAGCTACCAACATTGAAAAGATAAATCAACATTCTCGACTCCCTTTCATTCTATTTGTTGACAGCGAGATGGCATATTTACCAGAGTTCAACGATTTTAAGAACGAGGCGGAAAGGCGCAATTTAAACTTGAAATTACTTATTGTTGAATCTGACCTCTTGTACGGTCAGCAGCAGACGCCAACCAAGAAGAAACAACCCATACCATATTTTGTGGGAACGGCAGCCTACAGAACGGTCAAATTAAGTCGGGAGCTGACTTCTGATGAAGCAGCACAGTTGGTAGATCAGTTTCTCAAGATCAAAGACATTTCCGACGACAAAAAGAGCAAGCTAGAGGATTTAAAAGAACGGGTATCAAGAGAGTGTTCGTTGAGGAAATTTGCAATTGTTAGCCTAACGGTTTTTGGTAGAAAGTTTACCGGTTTGCAAAATTACGTGGCACATCGTTTGGCTCAGGCAGATGAGTTGCAGCTACAAATTCTAGAGTTTCTGGCTCTCATTCACGTATACACGGATTTCTTGTTTCCTGTGAATGCCTTAGCTCGATTGGCGAAGAAAGAAGTTGTGATGCTTGAAAGAATTTTCAGCAACGACGATGTCAGGGAGCTGTTAAGTCCTCCTTCCTCGGCTGGGAAAAACCTCAGAAGAATGTCTTTCGTTGAAGTGGCAGAAGAGTTTCTTAAGCAACAGGCCAAGAAGCGTGCTTTGATCTATACACTTTACTTGAAAGATGTTGCCCTTCGCCTCGCAAAATGTGCCCTTTCAGGCCCAAGACCAAGCAAAAGAATTGATCGCATCACCAGGCGATTGTATGTCACCAGTGAATACGGAAGTGAGAAATTCTCTCCTCTCGTGCGATACATGAGAGAGAGTGACCCCGATGTGGCGCGTGACATGTTGCATGAGTTAAGTGAAATATTTGAGAAAGGTTCCGGTGTATGGGCTCATCTTTTGGCTCACTTGGCAAAGTATTACATGAGCGTGTACGAAGATTTTCCGAATGCCATCCCTCTCATTCAGGAGGCAGTAAGAGAAAACAGAGATGACGTGCTTCTGCATCACATACATGGAGATATAATTCGTCTTCACGTACACAACCTGAAAGATCAAGGAGAATTTTCTCTCAATGAAGTCCTTCGTTACGCAATTCAAAGCAGTAATTGCTTTGTAACTGTGAAAGAGAAGAGGCCACTGATGGAACATGGTTATTCCTCTGATGCCCTTATAAGGAAGGTTGCCATGCTCGCAGCAATTAAATCGGTTGGTGGCTTCCATTTTGTTGACTTTCTGAAGGCGTTTCTGAGTCAACGAAAAGAAAACGAAACACCAACTGCTTTATCTCAAGAAGACAAATACGTCCTCTCTTTAGTCCCGGAGTCGTTTGCTAACCTCCGAGTAGTTCCAATCAACGAGTTTCACGCAAAACTGAAAGACAGCTTGTTGGAGAATTTGGGCCATCTCGATGAATTGAAAGTTTTTGGTGAAGATCTAAAGGAAATGATGAAAGGCACTAGTGACGAAGCCTGGGTGGATGCAGTCGTTCTCAAAACAATGTCTTTGGTTTACTCTTTGGAAGTTGAAAGGAAACAACTTCAACCAGGGGAAGCCGACGAAAGAATAAGAAGCCTGGAAGAATTGTTAACCAAAACCAGCCTAGACGAGGAATCCATGAAAATCTGGATAAGATGTGTGAGGCTAGGCTCTAAAGTTCCCAGTCTGAAAGCAGTGCGAAGCAAAATGGACGGATGGCTAAAGGCGACTGGCAGGAAATCACCAAATGCTTTGTTTTACAAGTAAGCACTGATTGAAACGTATCTGCCTCTTTTGAAAACAAATGGTTTTAATATTTCGAATACACACCCAAAACCTTCCCAGACATCCATCTTTTGTTGTAACGTGTGTATGTAGTTATGTTGCTCTCTTTCTTCTTTTTACTTTTCAGTTACGTAGTGGCAATTTTGGAAGCCCTGAGTGACCCAAATGACACAGAAAAAATGAAAAAAGCAAACGAATGCGTCAAAGAGTTGCAACATAAAAGACGGTTACCAAGGTCCAAAGGGATTTCACAGGACCCTTCTCTTCCGGTTGAATGGCTTCACCCAAAAGAAGGCCGTCAAATCAACTCACTGGATTCGTTACTGTATCACGAGGATTTAGTAAGAGAATACTTAAAAGGGGCAACTCCCCAACACCCGAAACGAGCTGGCAAAGAGATAATAGATAAAGCCTTATTTCAAAAGAACATAACCAAATTTGAAGGTGTGGTCAGTGAAATATCATCTGATTGGAAAGGAACTATCAGTCTAAAGAAGCATATTAACGTGTCGTTTGTACCTGTCAATGTCCAGCCCTTTATGCCAAACCAAGGAGACGTAGTTCGGTTCTGCCTTGCATTCCAGTGGACTGGTCCTTGTGCCTGGTATGTTGTTTGCCAACCAGGCGTAGCTAAGGCCCAAAAAGCGGGTGCACGTTCGTCAATTACTTTACCGATACATCCAGAGGAAGATGATTCTGATAGTGATGCTAGTGAGAAGGGTGATGATGAGGGTCTTTTGCCCATGGTTGGAGAATCTCTTCACACACAAACAGTAAGACCGCGACAAAACGTGTCAGCCGAGGACGACGAAGGTTACCAATGGGGCCGATGTTTGGACGAGGAGATGCAAGGAATCATTTTAAAACGGTTTCCCGACAGCGGGTATGGATGGATCTATCATCCAGACTTTCAAGGAAGTCTTTTCTTTCATGTGAAGCAAATTGTTCCTCCAGTTGACAGTCTTGAATCCATAGAGCTGCATTCGGTGGTCTCCTTCACAGTTGGGAAGACTGAGAAAAGACTTAGAGCGATGAACATCAAAACGGTGGTATGTTAATTGAATTGTAATTATAAGCATTCATGATACCCTCTTTATGATTATATGCATATAGCTCAATTCAAGAATGGACACAGTGATTGGCATCTCAGTATTGGCTTTGTTTGTTTACGCAGGGTGTTAACCTACAATTCCCACCTAAATAAGTCTGGACCAGTACCGATCGTAGCTTATTGTGCTCGTAGCTTATGTTATGTTATGTTATGTTATGTTATGTTATGTTATGTTATGTTATGTTATCTTGTGTTGTGTTGTGTTATGTTATGCTATGTTATGTTATGTTATGTTATGTTATGTTATGTTATGTTATGTTATGTTATATTATGTTATGTTACAGGAGGAGAGAAACATCAGTTCAAAGCTAAAAGAGTTCCGTGAAGAACTCCTTCAAGAGGAGAGCGCTAAAGTTCCACCTGGAGCTGGAAAAGAAACTCCTCGCCAGTATGTTCTTATTACTAAGTATTTTCCCTTGGCCTCTTCAGTGAACAGCGGTTCTTGATTGGTTTTGTTTTGTTTTCTCTTCGTCTTAGCCGTTCTTCCAAGGCGATCCAAACAGAAAAAAATTAACAACAATTGCCTAACTTTGGAATATAATACTTATACACTCTTAGAGACAAGCAGGAAAATCGGAAAACTTGCACACTAAATTTTAGAGCAACATGTACAGTTCAGAAAGGTGTGATCGGCTTCAATTTCAATCAAATTTGGGAGGAAAAGGAACTCTCCTTATGAAGAAAGGATATATTTTATAAACGTGGCCCAAACCGGAATTGCGTATTAAATCGGAGAAGACATTTCGCTTTCATAAATTCAATTTAAGGGCGCATAATTTGCCAATTTGGAGAGGTGGTCATGATGCCTTTATTCACGTTCTATGCACATACTATTTTTACGAGCCTTAACATTTATAGTATCTGATGAGCTTGACGTGTGAAAAACTGTTAAAATTCGAAATCACTCTTGCTTTGTTCATATCTTGCACCGCAGGACAGTGAGGTCAATAAAATTGCCAAGGACGCTAGAGGATCTTTATGACATGGGATCTCGTCAAGAGGGTCATATATGCGACCTTAAATGTCCTCCAAAGCGCAAATTAGTTCAGGGGCTTATTGAGGCGCCCTCTACGCAACAAAAGTTGTTCTTTCAAGAATCATTGTCTGGTATACAAAAAAGGGAACTTGTTAACTGTCGCCTGGGAGCAAAAGTTTCGTTCAGAGTGGACAAAAATGTACAGGGATTCTTCGCAAAGGACCTCTACATTAAGGTAGCAGCGATTGCATTAAGAATAACTCACATACGCACGGTATATTCTCAATTCGCAGTGTAATTTTTTTACAAGGCAGACCTCTTTCTCCTGGAAACCTTTCAACACCCTATGCTGCTCCTTTTGCATATTGGTTTACTGAAAAAAATAGTCAAATTCATTACAACTGCTGAGAATTTACCTGTTTATTGTTTGTTTGAGCAATCAGTGAAAATGAAGAAGCCAGGTAGGAAGGCGAAAGAAGAAATCAATCGATCGATCGATCAATCAATCAATCAATCAATCAATCAATCGATCGATCGATCGATCGATCGATCGATCAATCAATCAATCAAACAATCAGTGGATCAAAGGTGCATGGTACAACGTAGCCTGCGTAGCAGGTGTAAAAGGGGAAGGGGAAAGGAAGCGAGAACGTGGGAGGAAAATGGGGGTCTGAGGGCTAGAGACCCCTTCCCCTTCCCCGTTTACGCCTGCTACGAAGGTAAGGTACAACGGCACAAGATAATCAAAAACAAAACATGGAGTAATCAAATAGTGCTCTGGTATGAGGTCAGATTCCTAGTTATAACCTTTGCTCTCTCCAGGCGTGCGTTTCTCGAAAGCCCCGAAACTTTTCGGGTCGATTTCGGGCAAGATAATTCACACAGTGTCTTGTAAACAAAGAAGTTTCTAAGCATAAAACTTTGCAATTAGTCAAAAATTTCTTATCTTAACAACAAGCAAAAATAACAGCTTTGTACAATGAGTAATTCATACTTTTACGAATGGCTTCTCGGGACCGAAAACGTTTCGGAGCTTTCGAGAAACGCACGGCAGGACTCTCTTAAAAAGGTGGGTAGGATGCTCGTTGAAAGGATTCAAAGGAACGACACCAGAATCTAGTTTTTATCACCAACAAAGTCCTCTACGTCCGTTGCACACATGTTTCTTATAAAAACACTGTCATAACGCCGCGGCTCTACTTTATTTCCACTCTAATAGGTACCTTGATAGCTACAATGTAGACATGTTAAGAACTGAACACCCTAGTCGGTGCCAAAAGGGGTACAGAGTGTTAATCTTAGACCCTGAAAATTCTCAGTGGGTCATCGTACACATAGAGGACTTAACGTTTTACGTTCACAGCCTTGTGAGACGAAGCAAGTCAAGTGCACTTGTGGTTGGGAACATTTAGTTGGCAAAGGAATACAAGAGGGTTTTGTTGGTAAAGTGGAAAGGCATTATGGTTTCATTACTAAGGATTATCCAAGAGGACGGAGCCCTACAGGAATTTACTTTAACGAGTCAGAATTAAAAGGATACCCGATCATGCAGTTAAGCGTCGGTGACAGAGTACACTTTCTTGTTGGCCAGAACGATAAAGGATGTGTCGCACAACAAATTGATGTACAGGGAAAAAATCAATTTGTTACGCAGGTAAAGCTTCAGGATGCTACCTCTTTTCAACATAGGTATTTTATATTTACACGCATTTTATTGGTGTTTTAAGTACAGTCGAAGCTCTGGTAAGCGACCACCTCGGGAATTCAGAAAAGTGGTCGCAACTAGAGCTGCTTGCTTACGAGAATGAGCTCTCGTAAGCGACCACATGATGAAACAATAGAGATTGGTCGCTTATAAGAGCGTTTAGCGTAAAGCTTGGCATATGTTAATGGCTACTAATAGTTTTGTAGTAATAACGTTGGATAGTTTTTTATTGCCTATCACAGAAGAGGTCCGCGTAGTTACAAGGCAAAGAAGTATTAGCACTTGTGTTATCTATTACTCTAAATTTGAACGAGAATTGAGTGCTTTTAGTATAGTGAAAGGACTTTTTTCACAAAAGTGGTCGCGGTCGCTTACGAGAGCTTTTCATTACAGAGTTGAAGTGACAAACGGGGTTTCACAATGCTGGTCGTAACTAGAGCTGGTCGCTTACGAGAGTGGTCGCAGGGAGAGCTTTGACTGTACTTGCCATTTTTCATTATTTTTGCTCGCTAGCGTTAACCCCGAAAACTCTGATAATAATCGAAACAGGGTGTAAACCAGCCTAGTTAATTTTGGTAGCACCTCTTTCCCCTAAGAGATAGTCGAACGGAAAGAAAACGTGAGTTCGTGCGAGAATCACCTGCCGTGTGGGAGCCGAACAGTATTGTTGTGATGTTGCCTGGTAACTCCACGTTTTCTCATCACCAATCTCATCCGTCCTCATCACCAACCCCGTCCAATACATTCACCAACCTCCCTCCACCAAACCTAAGGAGAACAAAGATGACAGGAAATATACCTATATACTGGGATTTAAAAAAAACGACTTTCCTTGTTATTATTATTATTATTATTATTATTATTTTTTATTTTTATTTTTTTTTTTTACAGGGCAACTTTCGTCACCCTTCACCCCCAATTGTCACGACGTGCGCGCAGGTAAATGCTGACTTTTTATAAACAACAGTACTGAAGTTATTCACATTAAAGCATCCACAATTTTACAGTGTCACCATTTGTGGTGCTACGTTGCCATGGTTTTGGACGCATTTTGTTAGATAGGCAGCCGCGCCAGAAATTTCCGTGTCGCGTTAATTTTCAATATGTTTGTTTGTATTTTTTACCCACAAAATGACGTCAAAAACTGTGGTTCTCACAGCCGGTAAATCTCCGATTTGGAGTCGAGTTGAAGTCAACTTGTCAGGCATGTCTTGCCAGCAATAGTTTTTAGAATGCAGCAATAATAAGCGGCGTATTTGTCCGTATGTCGGAAGGGCATGCCACGACGCCACGTTCTCAAACGGCGGTCATGTCACTGATCTTGAATCCTAAATCTTGGATTTCTTGATTTTTCCAAAACCTCCGAAAAGCACCAAAATTGGCCAAAAAAATATCAAAAGTAAAACGATCTGTAGATGAACAAGGTACCTCAAGTACATCAAGTTATAATTTATTATTAAAAATAGGAAAATTCAAACAGCCTATCAAAATATGGTTGCCATGGTAACCATAAGTCCTCGATAAACAAGGACTTGCCATATCAAATTGTTCCCAGATATTCCAGATAACGTTTAGGAAAAGTCACCAAGTTTTGTGGCTTTTGCTTGCATATTAAAGTCCATGCGGACAGATTCCCACCCCTCCCCTCCAGACTGAATAGGGCTAACTGAACCATGTCGTGAGAGGAGTACAACATTTCGCACCGTGCCATCAGCTTTCTCGGGCTCGGCACTCCTAATTTTCAAGGCATTAATACGTTGGTTGGAAACCGAAAATTTTAGGCTTGCTTACCCACTGCATGCAGTGGCTACCATGCTCAGGTGTTAAGAAAACTCATATTTTGTGGGTGTAAATCATGAGTGCTGTGCCTAAATCGTTTTCGCATGGTGGCGACATTTGCAGTTGCCGTACCTGCCCATATTTTATTGCATGTAAATGGTGCTTGAACCATACTAGTCCAATATTTTCTTGCTTCCCCCTCGCTGCAGGTTAATATTCCATGGTATGTATGTTTTCTTTTTTTTCAGGGAAACTTCCAATCCAATTCAGCTCCACTTGATCCGCGACTGTTTCAAAGAAGTCCTCACGACATGTTTTTGGCTGGTCAAACCAATCTAAGACAGTTAAGCCCCATGAATTCTCCGCCTGTCTCTCCGAACACATCTCCGTTGCGGTATATCAGGTAAGTGTTTCTGGTCTGTCTCAACGTTATGCTTTAGATTTTTTTGTAGGTAGAAGTCTTCTGAAAGGTGAAAATATCGTGTGGAGTTGCAAGTAAAACAACAAACTAATGTCCCAAAATCTGGAAGTGAGGAACCGTTTCTTTGAGGAAAGATAAACGCTCAGCGTTAGATGCTAAAATATATTCTTCCAACAGACCTGATTTAATCTTGCTTGAGATTTTTTAAAATTAGAAAAATACAGTGAATTGTGACTGAACACATCAATTTGGGATCCCTCTGGCCTACAGAGTGATGAACAGCTCGTCATAAGAAGTGTAACCGGACATAAATGGTGAATAGTAAATATTTTGCAAAGTTAGACCCTATTATCATGTCTTAAATTCTGACAAACATGAAATTTTAATGTGTTCTCGTGACCTTGTCACATGGGTACTTAAATCATCTAAATCAGGACAAGTCCCATTTGAATGTCAGAAAGGCTAACTCATCAATTTCTCTCATTACCCAGGATGCAAGAGGAGGAAGCCTGGCAAAATGTTCCTAGACGAAAAAGATGAGGAGGGTTACTATTCGCTGGTTTCCAGAGAACCTTAAACTGCCAAAAGACGCACGTTCAAACCCTGAAAGAGTCTACGTACACCCGTGTCGGTTACATACATTGGGGGGGGGGGGGGGACCTCAAGTGTTGGTTACCAGGATTTCGTTCGTCAGCAACATGAAAAACCTTAGTGCCAATTGTCCCACTTGGCTGAGTCTGTCCACTGTAGGCCGTCACATGTTTGCAATTGTCAACGTGCGCTGCGTCCACCACGTCAACTTGGCGTCTCGCTTTGGTAAAGCAACCAAAGGGGGACATAAACATCTGACTGAAATTGTGAGGCGTTTTCAGGAGATAAATGAAGTGGTATATGAAAGTTGTAACGGCCTGAATCAGCCAGTTTTTCAATCTCACTAAAGGACTTTTGCGCGAATTGTTTCTGTGCATCCGTACTGCGCACGCAATTCACGTGGCAATGTCATGCATTGAGCGCGCGCGCCCTGTTGAAGAAATGTGGAAATATATAGCGCTGGTGGGCATTTTAATATCTATGCACGGGTTAAACTCTCTTAAAATTTGACGAAGAAAGTTGGTGTATACAGAATCATTTTTAATACTTTTCAACTAACAACCACTGAGGCCATGTCCAGTTATTTCGAAAACGAAGTCGGTGACCCCCCAATTTTTTTGCATCTCTGACATGGGTAACATTGTGACTGTAGCAATAGTATGAAAAAACCTGTATTGTAGATAATCGTGCGAACATCCTTAAATGATATTTCGGCGTCATTTTTTTATTAATTTTCGGCCATTTTAGTTGAATTCTTAAAAAAAACGATGACAATATCGGCATTAAAATAAGGATTAGAATCATTGATGTACATAAGGGATAAAAAGAAAAACTTTGTAGGGTAACCTATCGTCTAGTTTACATGAGAATCTTGAAAACGTTCGTGATAAGAAAAATCATGTTTTCACTTTGTATTTGAAAGCTCCAGTTTGGCTTAGAAAAGAAAACTGTATTTGTTATAGATTTACGTATTCGTTTGCAGATACCAGTAGGTTTATTTGGTGATTAAAATGTCTTTACAAATACATGTTTTCTGAAATTTATTTCTCCCATTCATAACATTTGTAATGCTCCTGAATGGTAATTTTGTAATATTTATTGTAATTTTTAATTAACCATGCCGTTTGTATAATTTATGTTACTCGATTTGGTTTTAGTCATTGCACATATTTTTTTTAATGAATTGATCACTGAAAAGCCTCAAATGGGGATGTGTTCAATAAATGTGTATGTATGTATGTATGTAATGGCGAAAGTAAACTTCGAAACAATTGAGAACCAATCAGAAGCGTTATCCAGCTCGGAATTTCCTTCCGTCGTAGCTAAAATTACATTTCACAAGGGAAGGAACTGACGCTTAAAAACGACTTCTGTTTTCTCACGCTGTGGTTACATAATACTTTATTTACACCTATCCATAAAAACCGCCTCAGTTTATGCCGTAACCTTTCAATGCCTTTTTTCAAACAATTTTTTAAAATTATGTTAAAAAGTGTTTCGACAGATCGACTCTCTTCGAATTTACAATACGTTAGCTGTAGTAAGTCACAAAGATAAATACTACTGTTTAGGGCGCGTTCACTGTTTAAGGTTCCGGAATAAGAACAAACAATACCTCTAAAATCGATTCTAAGGTGCATCAGTAATGTAACTGATACCAGCACGTGCTGCCAGACAATATTCGCGATATATATTTGTATTCCACTGGTCACAACTTAAGAATAAAAGGAATACATTCCAGAATACGGCAAAAAAAAAAGCAAAAGAAAACAAGGACGTGACATTGTGATAAGAAAATTAGAGTGAAAGTTCTTCGCAGGGCTTGAAATAACGGCCGGTCAACGGACAATGTCCGGTCAAAAATAGGTTTTGTCCGGTCAAATCCTTGGATGGCCGGACAATTTGTCCGGTCGTTTACGCTTGTAAAGAAAAATTTAATGCAGATCTTCAGGTTTTAAATTTTTACAGGTTCAACATTATTGGCGTTTGTAAATAAAAAGGGGAAAAGACAGAGATACTACCAGACCAAGAACTTTTAATAAATGATTCATAATAGTGGTTGTAAAATTTCCGGTGGTTGCAAATCTTCGCTTTGTCGTTCATCAAGCCGTCACCGCAAATTAGCGGGTCTTCCGGAGTAGCGTGTGTAGCAGTGTGAATTACTATATTCTTATAATATATAATCCGCTTGGATTTTGTAAACGTGACGTGAGAAGCATAACAATGCCTCTCAGATTCTTGGGCAACACTCAGCGAAAACACCCTTAGCCACCCGATAAGAGTCAGAATGGAAGGTCCCCCTTTTCAAGGTTATGACACTACACCAGCCATTCACTTGTGGGTAACGAGCGCCACTCGCCGACCAAAGCAAGAGGAAATCGTACAAGGCGCGAGAGTTTGCGAAAAGGGGAGCGGTCTTGATCGATTGTTCTTCAACTGAAGAAGATTCCGATTCAGACATTGAGGACGAATTAGAAGACAGAGAAAAGGATGACGAGCAATAGATTTAATAAATTAAAGAAACAGGAGTGGATCAGTAGGCTCCCGAACATTGTATAATTATATTTTTGGAGTTGATATGTTTTTGTTTCACTTAAAACCACAACAAAGTGCTTTCATTTCTTTAATTGCACAACGTTGTTAATTCCAGTAATTCCGAATGGCCCAAATAGTCATCCATAAAAGTTGTGATTCATATCGTCTTTAAAAACGCTGAAAGGGAACAAATCATTCATCACTTCCGGCACGCCCCTGATAAGTACTTGGTTACCAAGCTTTTCGGTGATTATTGGATTCACGGACATTACTTCGCAAGGCAATGTTTTCCTCAGGCAGTATAGACTTGAAATTGACAACGAGTAGCAAAATTAGGTTGCCATTCAAGTATTCTAAATGAAACAAGAAAGCCCATTGGGCATTTTAACCGGCCATTCTGACCCTCCCCACCCCTAGGTTTCACAAATGTTAGCGCGATCCTCCTTTTTTACGAACCGGCGTGAGGAAAAGTGTGATTGTGTGACACAATATTTTGACTATAGCGGTACTGGATGACGTAATGTTTAAACTCTGATGACTCAGCTTATCTTTCTTATCGCTTTATTTGTGCTGAAAAACGCAAAATCACTCAAACGTTGAATGTCGATATGAATTCGTCCACAACTGAGAATGCTCACACAGGGACGACGAAGTATTTACTGTTGTGCCTAGACCTTAAATACAAACAGTGATCATAGCAGTAGAATCAAAAAACACGAGCTCGAGCAGATCGTCAGAGTATGGGGCACGTCAAAATATCTCATGACGTGATGTTTAAATCCAGTTTGCTAACCCGCTAACCAGGTAAACAAGCGAGCGGGGACGAAAGTCGCCCACGTCTTTGAAAGCTAACGCGCCTGTCGAGCCGCAATCGATTTCGCGCTCACTCGCCTGTTTTTCTTTTCCTTCACTATCTACCTCTGAACGGAAAGTGAGACTGCTCGTAGCCTTTATAATTAGCGAACACCACACGCAAACCACACAAATCCGTCGATAATATTCAGATATTTTCGTTCTTTCAATGCAAAAAGATTCGAAACACCTGCCTTATTAATAAAAAAACTCCTTATTAATGACGATTCCTTCGTATCAACTTCTCGCCTCAAATAAACACTCATTTCTCTCCGTTCACAAGAACTATCATGTACTGATGTGCAATCAACTAATATTGCATCATCATACTAGTACCAATTCCTTCTCTTCCTAGCCCACGCCGGCAAAACGCAACTGTCCTTTTTGTCCGCTGCGAAATACAAGTTAGCCAATCAGAAACCTTACAATCCACTTCGCAAACCCCCCCCCCCCCCATAAAACGCCAAGGGAAACTGCCTCTCACGCAAAACGCAACTTTCAAAGCAAATCACATTCACAGAAGCGTGATATGGTCCTGACATTCACAAATCCTTCTGACTCCCACATTTTTACACCCCTCAAAATGTCAATCCCAATAAAAAAAACTCCTGCGCTAAAAAAAATTTCACCATAGCCACTAACTAGATCAGACAACACAGTCAATTTCGCATTCAATCCTATTTTCGCATTCAATCCTATCAAAAATAATGCACGCGCAAGAAGTGGCGCAAGAAGTTCTTGCGCCGCAAGAACACGCAAGCCCGCGCAAGAAGTGAAAGTGCTAGGTTTTTGCAGTTTACCCGCAAGAACATTCGAAACGCAAGAAGTTGAAAATCTAGCCGCAAGAAGTTACTAATGTTACCGCAAGCCGCAAGAAGGCGCAAGAAGTAGTGAGGGTCCAGCCGAAGAAACTTGTAGTGCTCGTGTTAGTGTGAGGTATTGCAAAAGTAATGAGAGCGAATCTCGCGCTCTATTCTCTTTGAAATATCACCGAGCTTTCGAGCGATTTTTCGTCGTGTTGGCGCGACAATTCGCCAAGTCAAGCGAAAGTTCACAAGGCTAATCAAAAAATCAAGGAAGCAAATGTTCGAACAACCGAAGTATCGAAGAAAATTCACATCACGAAATGGAATATCCGCCAGCTTTCCGACTGCAAGATAAACACCCGGTAAACATGATCTCCGGCACATGACAAAACATGAACAATTTTTTTAAGCGTGTCTCAGATACAGTGATACGGGTTCAACTCAGAACTGACTCAATTCAGTTTTTCATTCCATCCAAGAAATAGAAACAAAAAGGTCCAAAAGCTATAATTGCGGCAAACTGCGCGAACTCTTCTTTGACAGGCAAGACAAGACCAGACTTACACATGCAGGAGGTCATGCCATCGCGTGGGTGAAGTCATCAAGAATCCCTGCATCTTTACCAGTTTAATTTCCCAGCAAAAAAGGGATATTCGAAGAAATAGCATAGACATATGATTTCAACTACACATTCGCCTTTCGACACAGCTTGCTGCCCGGGGCTTGCTGTCTTGACGACTTAGAGAACTGCTCATGCATTGCGTTACAAAATGTCATTCAAGCAAATCATACCAAATTTGCATACGGCAGATTTGTGTTTACTCAGGTTAGAATTGACGTGCCGAATTTCTTTCAGATCGCGGAGTTTTAGTTTCCTTCAGACTTTTTTGGTTTACTTCGAAGATTTAAAATGTGATATCGACTTCAGCGTAATGAGTGGAACTATCTTTACAAACATAATGTGTTTTTCCAATTAAGACTTCGGGTATTATTTCTTCTCATCTGAGTGACCATGTTCATTTCTCACACGTGTGAGCGCAACTAATTAAAAGTATTTGTCCGAGTTTAATATGTTGGTGGAAGTACAGCAACACTGAACAGGTGAATGTCGGTTCTTTAATAATGTGACTGATGGACTGTGCTTTGCCATTGTTCCTCATTTAAGTGAAATAAATCGAGCGAAACCTTTCGCGCCGCTAAGCGTACCGCATGTCTGGGACTCCGGGACACATAAACAATAACACGCGTGCTTCGTTTGAGTCTCGTTTCTCCCTAGCCGTTAAAAAATAACATAGAAGGCGACCAGTGTCAAATTCAGAACCTAGTGAACTCTTTATCGGATAAAAAATTCAAAACCGAAGAAAAAAACTTACAAGGGACCAAATAAACAACTGATTGCAAGTTACAAAGGCAGCCAATTTCGAACGTGCCTTGCGCTATAAAGTGGTCTCTTTTTTACCTTCTCCGGGTTCCAGGTTTTTCAGATGTTAGGGCAAAGACGTTCTTGCGCTTACTTGCGGTCCAGATATCTTACCACAAAGAAGTTCTTGCGGTTTTAACTTCTAAACGCAAAGACGTTCTTGCGGCTTGCAGTATTCAAGTGCAGGCATCCTGCAAGTAGCCGCAAGAAGTTCTCGGCTTGCGGACGCAAAAAGAAGTTCTTGCGCGTGCATTATTTTTGGGCTGTACTGTACAAAAAACCCCAAACTTAAACAACCCTTCGCCGTTCATGTCTTAAATACTGTAAATTAAAAGACAAAAACATAGGAAGGTAACATTCAGAAGACTTACATGCGCATGCGTCTTGTATAAGACAGTACCGCTCTTGAGTACCCGTACCACAAGCTTTACAGCACTTTCTTCGTATGTTAAGCCAACTTGCTTTCACCAAAAACCGTGTCCATTTTATAAACCGGCGGTCGCCATCATGGCGTCGGCCGGTTAAAAAGAGAGTTGCCTGTTGGTATCATTTCCCCGACCCCTTTTAATAAGATATAGTACTGAAACATTTCAAGATTCAAGCTTATTCATTCTAAACTTACTTTGCAGCAAATCAGTGGATATGGATTCTAGTTGTGTTTCTTGTTGTATATTCACATCAGTTAGCTTGTATTATTATGAGGATCAACTAGATCGCAGGCTTCAATTTCATCAACTTCATAACTTTAGTAGGACTGGTATTAAAATTTAACTGTATAGAAGACATATAACTGAAGCGATAGATGTATGCACAAATGTAATATTGATTTTGCCGAACGTTGTGGCTGTATCATGCATTCCACTTTTCCTGCATTGAGTTCGAGGCTCCATGTACAATAAAAGCGTAGAAAATGTTCTTGTTTGATATGTTAACATCATGCCGCGGCGGGGGGATTTTATAGAGATATGGCGTAATGGAGATTTGTCCGGCCAAAAATGGGTTTGACCGGACAACTTGACCTGCGCCAGCCGGGAATTATTTCAAGCCCTGCTTCATTAACTTGGTTTAACTGTTGGCTTGACAGTTGATCTCGGTTGAAAACTTTTCTTCAAATCTAGTACGATGGTAAAATTTATTCTCTCTTCCTAGTCATCATCTTTGCTCATTTAGGGTTTGGTAGTTCAAAGAAAGATATGATTTTAAAAGAAGATAATAGAGAAAAGTGTGGACACAACGTTACGGTTTTTTAGCTTTCAAGTGTAGATTCCTAGAAATTCTTCTTATATTTTTTCTTTGGCAGCTTGTAAATTGTAACAGAAAATAATCCGTGGAAACATATTTAATTTTGCTGTTTATGGCCTATCGACAGACCGGGCCCTGGGGTATTAACATTTGCAACAGGAAAACAATGTTGTAGCGGTTGTTTCCTGCTGAACGTGGCTTCTGGGAGCTAGATCGAGGTTTCCATGGATACGTCTTTATATAAACAAGGAGCCATCTGGCGACTGTTCGGCGAGCGCCATCTTGAACTGCAACTGTTTGAGCCACTTGGCCAGCGCTGATTTGGTGTCTTTGTTGATCCGTCGTCGAGACTGGGCTTTTCGCAATCGAGCATGCGCAGCCTCCGAGAGCTGCAGTGAGAGAATGAGGAGGAAAGAAAATCCATGAGAAAAACGTAAGGCATGGCAAAAGTTTGTCCCGCAAATTGTAGCAATAAGGTTAAACTGGTTTGAATGGAGGGATAAAGTCGAAGGCACAGATCCACACGTTTTTTCATGTAAACCCATAATCTAGGCTCGATTTCCAACCGCGTTCTCTCGGTTCCGCTCTCACTTCCCTCAGCTTGGCTGGAAATCGAGCCACCTGAAAGCCCAGCAATTCTACGACAGCATGAAATATAACATACACTTTTTTACAGCGATAACCCTCGGAGCAAACTAACAAGCCCTTATAAAGAGAAAGTCGTTATCGGGCACCCGTGTCGTTCGTCGGGTACTATTGTGCTAGTAAACCAGCACAGCCGCCAAAGATGTAACGAATGGGTAGTTCACGCCATAATTTTGCAGAGGAAATTCACATAAATATAGAATCCTCCACTTTAAAACCAAAAATTAAGATCGTCTGTGAAAACTTAAGTTTTTTGCTGAGGGGCCATTCAAAATTAAAAAAAAAACTGTCGGATACCAGTTCTTGTGGGCGTGAAATTCGATTTGCTGCGCCATTTCCTCTATTGTTTTCATATGAACTTTGTGCTGATGCGATACTGTGTATATCGATAAGGGTGTTAAGACACTGTAAACCGGATGTAGCAGTGGCTTTTGGAGTCTGAATGCTGCAAATTGTAAGCCACTCTCTTCGCGCTCAACGTTCATAGTGGTCAAACGCACGATGCTTGTGCATTTCCCGTCACAATTTTGCAGAGAAATATACAAACAAACGATCAAACGATCATAAGTCATTTCTGCTTTTTACGTTGAGTGTGATTTCAGTCGTGATGAATCAATACAAGTTCACTTCAACACAAGCCAAACTGTACAAATTATTCTTACCCCTTGAGAGAAGCAGTAAGTTAGAATTGGATACCACATCGGGTACAGCTGAAAGAAGAAAGAAAAAAACGATTTAACTTGAGCCACGCTCACACCAAAGTTCAATTATAACTGGATGGCAGGCCTGTGGTCTCTTACTCGGAATTTCGACCATAACGTCGGCACAGGATATCAAGTACGTGCACGGCATGTGCGGCTCACCTTGGGCAATGGCGTAGAGTTACACTCTTGAAGAGCTTCAATTAAATTCAAGAAGTGATGACTGACACTCATTGTTAACTGAAAGAAAAATTAGAGGAAGCAGTTCAGAGTAAATCTAATACAGAATAATATGTCATATTTTCCCCTTGACACAATGTCACTAGCCTGTGAACAGACTCGCCCCGCCTTGGAAGAGCGGAGCGAACTAGGAGAGCAAACCGCGCGGATTGGCGAGGAAACGATCACTCAAGATCCAAGACTCGCACGGCACACTCACCCAAGCAATTTTAGTTAGCATGGGTTATATTTTTTATTTTACCTTCAACACACTAATTTACATACGCGACTACAAAACTAGTTTCGTCGAAACACCTGGTCGCCCGATTTTTTTTTCCGTTTGAAAATGAGTAAACACAAGCTACCTTAACGAAAACTTCGAAACCTCAAAGCCATCACTCACTACTCACAAACTACAAAAAAAGAAAAGTCTACTGTCCAGGTAACAAAACAAATACTGAAGGCTGATTCGCTTCTTTTTCATCGGTCAGAGAAGCCCCGTTTTATAAGTGCTAACCTCTTTCGCTTGTGTAAGTAGGTGCAGTATTCCAGGCGTCACCTTGCCCCAGAATTCCATCACAATGGAGGTCGCCTGCGTTGAAGGTTCACCAGGACTTTTCGTGTGATCACAGTAAAGAGTCCACAACTGAAGTGACAACAGACGACACACAAATATCGAACAAGAAGCGTAGTAAATGTTAATTGAAAAAGCATGTGCACAGTATAAAGAGATAAACTGCGCCTTATGCAGGCAGGAAAACGAGTTAACATGTCAAGATTACAAAGTCGTTTTGTCAACCTCATGATTGTCGCCAAAAGGCTGGCAACTGTCGTTTCGATGTTCATCATCATTCGTTCTTTTTTGTATTTTTTGTACTTCATTGAATTCTGCCACATAACAAATTACAAGATAATGAAATAAATGTAGGTAAGGAATCCTCTTAGAAGCCATAGGGGCTTATTGGAAGAGGACCCCCCTCCCCGTAAAAGGACGCCTTCGACATTGCTGATCCTTGCAGTATGCAGGACGCGTGCAGTAGTGAATCTAGTAAATATGACTTAGTTAGCCTCCAGTCTCCCATTAGCTCAGTGGTCAGAGCATCCGATCGAGGGAGGGTATGGAGAGTCGCGGGTTCGATACTCATGTATAAAATGACTTCACAAACTGGTTTGTCATCTTTGCAAAATGGTTACGAAGACACATCTGGGTACACAGTGGAGAAAACAGAAGTCTGCCAGTGAAATATGTGAAGAAAGCGAGGACTACAGTACTTACCTCACACACGTTAAACGCATGGTAAAGGGCAGATTTACTCAAAGGTTCCTGAAAAATAAGACAAAACGTTACAAGTGTGGATGCCACAATCTGTTTTGTACAGGGCATCATTTGTCCAAGCCTAGAATACCTTGAGGAAGCTTAAAAACAGCTTTTTTACTTTCTCTGTAAGAACAACGTTAAAAAAATTACTGTCCGTCTCGACCAAGCCGGCGTTCATTCATCTTTTTGTAACAAGAAGGGATCGCAACAACAAGCATTACTACCCTGGATGGGATGCTTGTCCACTGCAGAGTTACCCCACCCCGCTTGGGTTGTTTGAAAGCCGACTAACGCTAATCCATTATGTCTTCAGAGCAGTTTCCCTGCTAATTTATTTACAGTTTGACATCACGTGAAAGCCAAACACTTGAGACCATTTTAATTCCCAGTTTCACGTGTCGAAGCCAAAAACTCGTTCGACAGAATTTGAAGTTATCGCTAATACCGGAACAGCTTAGTCAGGCTTTGAACAACGGGATCTAAGGTGTATAAACGAAAAAAAAGGAGAATGAAAAATGAACGTTTCTTACCAAAGCCCTTCATTTTGTTTGTGTATATAATTTAATACTGTGAGGCAAATATTGGTATAACCGGGCGGGTTGGTGGTAAGATCTTACGTAAATTAGGGGTAGTTTTGGGATGACCTTGAGCGAGTTGAAATGGTATGTTTAATCAGCTGTTCGTGGAACCGCTAAACGATCGAGCGGAACGAGTATTTTCTCAAAACTTGTAACGGACAGGAACGTGCAAACAGGTACCTCGTCCCAGTCCCCCTCTATAAGGTAATGCGCTCTTCAGACCGCCGTTCCAACTCGCGCAGACACCATAAAAACAAATATTTTGCATTCTTTTATCTCACCTTCAATTGTTCTGCAAAACTGAACAGGATAATGAGCACATAATCAGCAATATGTGTGTTCTCTTCAAACTTGACCGGGTGGCAATTTACGTGAGCATTCCGACAGTGTACAAAGTGTGACAAAGACCCGTGCAGTAGCCATGCCAACAGGCGAATGTGCGTCACGCAATCCAGCAGCTCTTGACGCCTACGATAGGAAAGATAAAATACCTTACAAGGTTAGCTTTTATTGTCATACCGAACATTTAAAACCTCATTACCTAAACAAAAAACACGCCGTGACGAAAGCGGTCTATTTCCCAAATAAACCGAGATGGTACCATCTCGCCGGCCCGTGGAGCGGGGAGGACTCCCTTATATAAGCTAGATAGGTATATGCGGCGCAAAAGGGGATGGTTTCGAGCCGTTTTGGTCTGAAATAGGCATGAATTTTGACCATTTTAGTCTGAAATAGGGTAAGGTTTGGGCGTTCTGGTCTAGAACCAACGACGTAGCATACGCCAGGGGCCATTATAAAATTTTCCCATTATTTTTTTGGGAGTGGGGGAGGGCGCGCATCTTAGTTACAGGTGTTAATTTACTCGAACAAGTATAGATAACAGTACTCCAACTTTACTTAAGTTAAAATGCTGTACAATGTTTGTGTTTACACGGACATTTCTACTTAGCTTAAATTATAGGAAACACGCTATTTGTATTCAGTATTATTCAACGTCTCACATACAACAACAATACTTTATTGACACTCCCCTGGTGGGGCTTTTCAGTGACAGTATAAGGATAGTTTACCCCGAATCCCGATACCCTATCATATCGTTACCCTGTAACGGTAATCTATTTAATATTCTATACTTCATTTGTTAAAATATATTACCAATCTCGGTTATTTAATTTAAGCTTGCTCATTGGCGAATAACCCTACTTTTTGCTTATACAAAATTTGATGTCAAGTATGCGGCGTTAAGTTGCCACCGCGAAGCAAACGCTTTGTCTAAAAATATTCCCCAAAAAATTTCGGACATAGAATAATTATTGAATATTAATTACTTTTACTCAACGCCTCGTTCATAGCACTTTGTATATTACTGGGGTGATTACATAATCTGATCGAAATGTGTACAAAATAATTGAATGATCTGATCGAATAATCAGATCGAATTACAGTTTCAAACTCTCATAACATTTCAACGCCTATTGCTTACTGACTGGCCTCATCAATAACGTAATTACAGGGATACAAGTAATACAACATTTGGACTGTTTTGTTCTATTTTTGAAAGGGGGCATCTGCTGGATACAGGGAATTTATTACAGAGGAGCGTTGATCTTAAAATAACCTATCGGAAGACTGTGGTTCTACAATGGTGGACAAAAATCTTGGGACAGATTTACTTTTTTCTCATTTCGTTTCCTTCACTAAGGAAATAACAATGTGTTACCCCCTCCCCACCCCCCACTGCAATGTTGAACCAACGTATCCAGAAGACTTCTTACATGTCAACATTGTTTTGGGGGGTTGGGAGGGGGGAGAATTCTTCTCGGAAAGCACACCAAGATCATTTCATTCGAGCAAAAGTAGCATTTCTTTCTTGGTGTCTTACAATTTAAGCTGTGTCCCAAGGACTTTTGTCCACCATTGAAGATGTAGAAAATCCCGAAGCGAGTAATCAGTAGCCTGTGTGCAGACGTGGCTAGTAATCAGTGATGCGTTTCGCTCCCCAGAGACAAGGGATCAGCTCGAAAATATCATGCGTTTAATGCCAAGTTATTCCCGACGACTACTGGTTCTCTACCGTTTGTCAGATACCACTTCTTCTCAAATTCTATCGTTTCCTTCTGTTTCGAGGATTAAATACTTTCAAGGGGTGATTACGATCGGAACTCTGCCTTCATCTATTTAATTATGATAAAATCAATTGAAAGAAATATTGACAAAAACCTTAGTGTTTCAATTGAATATTTTGAAATAATCCGTTGACTCCTAGCAGACCCTTGGGTAGTCGAGAGGGCGGGCGAAAAAGCCGAGAGAATAAGTTGAAACCTGGAGCGAACGTGCAGAGGGGGGCAACGTTCACTCCAGGTTTCGACTTTTTCGCTCGGCTTTTTCGCGCTTCCTCTCAACTATCCAGAAAGGGACTGCTAGCAGTCTAAACAATCCGTTTCAGAGCCTTCATATCAAATATGTTCAAAGTTATTTGTATAAAGCTAGATAAAGCTTGTTTACACAAAAATAACTTCTGCAAATTGCCCCGCCCGGAAACGTGAGAAAACCTGGCAGTTATCGCGAGAAAAAGTTAATATTTTCCCATCGCATTCCACCTCTGAGTAACCATGGCAACCATAATAAGAAGGTGGTCCGTTCAACAGGACTTTCAAAGTGTAAGGTTTGCCTGCTTCCAACAGGAGTGGCTTGTCCAGAAACACATCAAACCCGAAATAACGATTTTGCATTTCATTTTCCGATACGTGAATTCCCTTCCTTGTTGCTAAAATCTCCATAGGATTATTCTGAGCGTAGATTTCTGCAGTGACTGAATATTTGCCGCTTTCGCTCCCGAACATTCGAACGCCATAGAGTCTTACAGGAGAACTGACTGTAAGTGTCAAATACTCCGGGCAGGATCCCGAATACATGAACCACTTGCGGGATGCGGGAAACAGGCGACAACGTGTCAGCGTGCCCCCTCTGGGAATCTGTGAAAATCTGACATCAACGAAAGACGCGGAGCAAAAATACGAAAACATGTTTATGATGTCGTCTTTATGGAGCAGCTTCGTTCGCGGAACATGTTCGGCGAATTCTCTTTGTGACATAAGAGGAAAGCGAATTTCATTCACAAGCTGTGAATACAATAGTTTTCCGTGCTCAATTGGAAAATTTTGGTTTTGTTTCTTACTTTGAAAGGCAGCCCAGTTGCAAAACGCTTTGAACAGTTCTATTTCTCGCACTCTAAGAGAGTCTCTTTGCAGGAATTTCAACATTAAATCTTGGTTGATTGTCAAAAAGTCATCAGTCGTGATAACTTCATTCGTTTCCAAATCCACAATGCTCCAACAACGTTCCAGCAGTTTTTTGTCTTTTAAAACTTCGGCACATTGTAACACGGCAAAAACACTGTAAACAGTCAAAATACTCTCCGCGAATTTCGCACATTTATCAACCAAGCTTGAAACGGAATATTTTGTCGCTAAACGTGACAAGTCTAGTAAACATTCCGTTGAGAGTTCGAAATCATTGCTGTACAGATGCAGAAGAAAGGTTTTAAAAATCTCAGGATCACAATCGGCGATTTCGATAACCATTTTTTCCTTATTCGTATTTCTCCTCAACATATTGAAGAAGACGGGACTGTTTTTAGAGAGAATGAAACTGTGAGCTGGTACAACAACGCGTTTGTTTTTAGCTGATTCTCGAAACGAAAACTCCACGTCAGAGAGCGAAGAATTATTCTGCATGAATCTGCTTCGGTCCGCAAATGCGTTCGCTTTCCAAGGAGTACCAAGGCACTTTGCTTCAACTGTGTCCTCCTGGGCAGACGACGTTTTTTGGGCTTCTTCACCTGCAGACATCTTTTTCGCGCACCGCTGCTATTTCGTGAATAAAACTAAAATTTCTGCTGATTAATAGTTCTGTTACAAGGTTCAAACCTAAAAACACGTGGACCATCGATTTCTGTTTCATTTTTTTTGGTAATAACGAGGATTCTTTGCTAGCTGCGATTGGTCCCTTTTTGTGGTCGGAAGTCACGTGTTTCTCGCGTCTGAGTTTCGGCACGTAGGTCAGTTGGACTCAAGTGTCCCTCCGTTCTGTTCTTAGGGAAGACTCTGCTCTTCACAACACCTCTCTCTGCCCAAGTCTATCAACAGGTACCGGTCAATTGTTAGGTAAAACAAACATAACGCTCTCTAAGAAATCACACATGGGTGACGTCAGTACGTGGTGTGACTCGCGTGCGTGACGTGTCAAGATCAAGCCCGAGTCGGGTTGAGTCAAGTTCCCAGAGTCCTGCAAGAAAAAGATCTCTCTTTTGCTACTTTGTCAGCTTCAGCCTTTGTTTCTCCGTATGATAACAAGGTGCTGGTGGCAAACAAAGGTACAGTCCGACCGCGACCCGATTAAATCACTTTTCGGTGAAACACTATTTGGAAACTCTCAAAGGCGAACACCTCTCTTAAACGAAAACCTTAATGAAATCCTGTTTGAATCTGGGTGTCTCAATTGAGATCTCTCGAAACCAGTTGAATAAGAAAAAGTCGACCTTGTCTCGTGCACGTCACCAACAAACCTCGTCATAAAATTTATTAATATTTGATTACAAGAAAAATCCCTCTTTCGAATCAAACTGAAACTGTTTCAGCACCAAAGAAACAAATGTTAGCGCTATATTTAGCTTGAACCAAACACTTATTATATTCCCGTAATATATAGGTTAAAGAAATAAATCTACAAATTTTATTGAACTTCTTTCACAAAATAGAAGAAATACATATTACAGAGAATTTGGGGCCAATTTCACATAGATTTAGTAGTCATTCAGAGTCATTCAGGTGGGATTGAAACTGAAGTTTTACTGAAGTTTTAAAGACAAAATTGAATAAAATATCTGGAGATAATTTGACAGTTCAATGATTTCAGTAGTTTCGATCTTTAATCTATAACCGTCATTTCCTTGTCACGGCAGTTATAAAACGGAGTCTTAAAATTTTAAGGCAAGTGCATTTTACTATACAGTTGAGAAAGGGGGTAAGTAGATTTGATCTCACCCTAACTGAGAGGCAGAAGGTGTCTTTCTGAACCAAGCCAGAGCCTTGTTGTGTATTTTACCGCAAAATGGTAGGAGATTCCACTTGCCCCACCTGGGAGGCAGTGGGGAACCTTTGACCTTAGACAGTCGGGAGGGGAGGGTAAGTAGGTTTGTACTCCTCCAAGAGTATTAGCCAAGTCAGAGCTTTGTTGTGCACATTACTGTACAGTGGGAAGGGAAGGCAAGTATATTTGTACTCACCCTAACTGGGAGGCAGTGGGGGGACTTTTGAGCCAAGCCAGTGCTTTGTTGTGTATTTTGCTATCCTCTGAATGCTTGGTGAGTTCTAATGCGACCAGTTGAGATACACTCGCTTTCAGGTCGATTGGCAGAGTCGTCTGATGCAAGTTTGGTTCACTGAGCTGACGGTTTTCCTGTTGACGAAGTTGAGAATTCCTTGTTTTTTCCCTATAGTTGCATCCTCGGATACCCAGGGGCAGATAGTCAGGGCGGAACAAAGACAAAACGGGTAAAAATCGGTGCGAGCGAACGTTAACATGACGCACACCGGTCACTGATTTCGCCCAGCTTTATCTTCCTCTCATCCCGACAATCTGCCCCTGGGTCTCCGAGGACGCTGTAGTTGTACATCCAATTTTCTTGTAACAATCAACTTTTGTTATACCGCCAGACTTTCCTACGTCCACGGTAAAAAATCAGATCCTCAATGGTTCCACAACGGTTTCGCAATAAAAGGGTGCACGACAAAAAATTCAAAGACTGTCCATTACATTAAACTGAAATCAAATTAAACACATGAAAAGTAAAATAAGGTCGACGTACTTTATTCGTTTTAGCGGTGAAATTCCAGTCTTTAATAAACTCCACAGCCTCCACGATGTACTGCCGGAGGCAATCAAGGGCACGAGTTCGTGACTATAACATAAGAGAAAGAAACAGCGAATGTTAATGAGATGTGACAGGGTTAAGGCAGTGCAAGGAAATACGACACAGTTCTCACCCCAAATGGAAGGTCATAAGGAGTATTGTCCGATTCGCTGCCAAAACTGATTCTGCTGCCGGCATCAACAGCTACAAACTGAAAACAGGGAAAAGTAGGAAAACGTTAAAAAAAGGTTAGAATTTAACAGCTACGTCTCAGCACGTCAGGTAAAGGTAGTCTGCTTGGAGTATACAGGACGCATGTCACAACGAACCAAGTAAACACGACCTCGCTCGCCACGAGTTTCCCAGTAGCTCAGTGGTCATCCTCGGAGACCCAGGGGCAGATAGTAGGGCGAGGGAAAGTCGGAGCGGGCAAAAAAAAAAAACGTTGGCGAAGAAAAGTCAAGGGCAAAGCGAGAAGCCCCTGGGGAAAATGTTTCTCCAGAGTAGTTCCTAACGGTCAAGCCCGTTCTGGCTCTTGATTGGGTCCAAAAAAAACTTTTGTATTTTTCTTGCCAATCAGCGAGCAGCAGATCTCTGAGTCCGTTTCGTGTGTTCTGACACAGAGTAGTACACGAGGGTCATTTGTCCACAATATTGCTTCGCTTGTTCATGGAAAATCTAAGGCTCTTTTTATGAAGAATCTTACCGTAAATGTGCCACGAAACTAAGGGACACGGAGAAGAATTTGTCACGTTCAAGTGAAGAACCAGTTCACAAAATCTGTGTTGATCGAACGAATCGTACTACTGTTTGCAGTTCCTGTCCTTCTGATTCGGGACCCGAAAGATCGCAGTCTCTTGTCTAGTTGCTCGTGACTTATAAAAGGTAGGATAGAACTGTGCTCGAGTTTCTATTACAAAATGAAGGACCTTTTCCGATGTATTTACTGTTCCAGTGCTTATTTTTGTCCCTCCTAATTTCTTTCTTTCTTTTTTTTTTGTCTTTGGCCATTAAAAAATTAGTGATTATAAATAAGCTTAATATTTACTTGTTTGTTTATAATCCGTGGTATATGCTCTGCAAAGACAATAGACAATAGAGAAAATCCACTACGATTTTACAACTGGAACACTTTCTTTCAATTAAACAGTTCTAAGTGGGTAACTCAGGTGGGTAAATGAACATATGGAAGTCAATACCTGTACATATAAGGCTGTATGTTTTAGTTCTTATTAAAAAATAATAAAATAAATTAAAGTCCTATTTTAGTAAGTAAACACACTTTTAGTTTTCAAATTAACGCTCAAAAGACAACTGCCCATGACAATTTATTTAACTCAAATTATTTCCCCTCCAAAGAAAAGGGCATTTGTCAGCTATTTAAGATGAGGTCAGTTGGAAAGGCATGCGGTTGGTGAAAAAAATAAATAAACAGAACTTCATGGAGAGGTCTTTAAAAAGGGAGAATCGGGAGATGCCATAGCCCATGCCCATAATTACAAACTGCGTAGTAGTAACCTATCCCTAGCTAACCATAATTAACCACACAAAAAACAACTGGAATTTTGCAAATGAACACAATGTAATTCTGCAGTCTAAATGAGCAACAGATCACTAGGCTATTCAGAATAAGGGGTAAGTGCATAAAAATGCCCAGGGATACCACTCTAACCACACAGTTAGAGAGATTTCATAGCCAATCTACTTCTTTTTGCTACAAATCTGGCTTTTAATTTAACCAGTTTACGAGAGTGTTGAGGGCAAGGTGACTCAGACAGGTAAAAAATAACCAGCATGTGTAATCTATACTACATAATTTGTGCTAGGCATAAGATAGCTGACAGAGTTCACTTAAATTGTGGTTTGCACAGACACCATCACCTCAACATTAAAATCTGAATTTTCAGCCAGTAATTTATTTAGTCATGAAGAGAGCTTATCCAGAGCAATTATCTTTTGCAATGAATAAATGAATTCTTTTGCTGCTAGCATCAGATGATTAATTCCTTTCTGGATCATTGGCTGATCACGTACACTCTACCATTAAGTATTAAGGTATATAGATAAAGAACAAAGCATTTACTCAGCATTTAATAAACTTTAATTCAATTTATTTTCCATTCTCTGCGTTGATTTACAACAAAAGTATGAAGTTGTCTGGCGATGTGACACATAAGAACACGTAAAATAATCCGAAACAAGGGTTGAATTTAAACCTTTGCAGAGCATATACCTCGGATTATAATCAAACAAGTAAGCGTAAATATTATATGTAATCACTGAATTTTTTTATATGGCCAAAAGAAATTAGGAGATACAGAAATACACACTGCAACAGTCGGTAAGTGGACACCCCGGTAGTAAATGCATTGGAAAAGGTCCTTCATTTTGTAATAGAAACTCGAGCACAGTTCTATCCTACCTTTTATAAGTCACGAGCAACTAGACAAGAGACTGCGATCTTTCGGGTCCCGAATCAGAAGGGGCACACAGGAATAGCAAAGAGTAGTACGATTCGTTCGAACAGCACAAATTTTACGGTGAATTGGTTCTTCACTTGAACGTGACAAATTCTTCTCCGAATCCCTTAGTTTCAGGGCACATTTACGATAAGATTCTCCATAAAAAGAGCCTTAGATTTTCCATGAACAAGCGAAGCAATATGGCGGACAAATGACCCTAGTGTACTACTCTGTGTCAGAACACAGGAAACGGACTCGGAGATTTGCTGCTCGCTGATTGGCAAGAAAAATATAAAAGTTTTCTGGACCCAATCAGCATCCAGAACGGGCTTGACCGTTAGGAACTACTGTGGAGAAATATTTTCCCCAGGGGCTTCTCGTTTTGCCCTTGACTTTTCTTCGCCCACTTGTTTTAGTTTTTTTGGGCCCGTTCCGACTTTTCCTCGCCCCACTATCTGCCCCTGGGTCTCCGAGGATGCTCAGTGGTTAGAGCGCCCTACCGGTGTACGGAAGGTCACGGGTTCGATTCCCGCCGGGAATTCAGATTTTTCTTTGTCCCACGCTTGCGACATTCCGAATACTCCATCTTTCCTTATTTCGTATCCGAGCTTAAAATTTACCATCTTTCTTTATTTATCATCCTACATGGCACTTTCGACATTGCTGATCCTAGCAGTATGCAGGACGCTGTCACCACGAACCTAGTAAATATGATCTATGCTTTCCACGAGTCTCCAAGTAACTCAGTGGTTTGAGCGATGTACGGGAGGTCATGGGTTCGATTTCCGTCGGGGATTCAGATTTTTCGTTTGTCCCACGCTCGTGACAAACTGAGTATCACATCTTCCTGACTGGATCTAAAAAAATAATTATTTTTCAAACGAAAACACACAACCACTAACCTGTAAAAGAGACTGAAGATTAGCATCAGGAAGGGAAGAACGGAACTTGACGGCATGAACAAGCTCCAGAACAACAGCTCGGGTCAAAAACAGTTTGTTACGCTCCTGCAAAATTAAGGCACTCAAAAATAGATGTTTGCATTGACTACGTTGACTATACCCTCTAGAAGCAAAGAAGAACCTTTCTGACAGTTTTGATGATAAAGTTTTAGCATGTCATACACAAACCGCGTAAGAGAAGGACTTGAGGTTTTTCTAGAACGTCGTTCAGGTAGGAAAAGGGTGAAAATGTCCTTTTCTTTTCTCTTAACCAAAACCTAGACAGCCAGCGGTCGTTATTTTTCTTCAAGGACAGTAAAGATCGCGCCATTTCCGATTCTTCGCGCTCTCCCGCACGCTCTGTTATCCTTGAAGAAAAATAACTACTCGATTCTCTTGTAAACTATTCTTTTATTTAAGGCAGGGCCTTCAGGAAGAACGGCGAAAGCTGACTAGGCGCCCCCGAGTAAATGAAACCTTTATCGTTATTACCGCTCGCAGTCCATCTAAGAAGCATCTTATCTGATCATATCACCCAATTAACTACAATTGTAATTAACAAACCTTTGGAAAAGTCTCAGTGCATCTAATACAGAGTTCCAACAGTTCCTGGAGTTGGAATGAACATTTATTGATAGCGTAGCTGATCACTTGGGCAAAAGAAGGTAACAGCACCTGAAATAAAGTGAAAGTGCATCAACAAAACCACCCAGCTTCAAAATTTATTCAATTTTTCTTTTAATTTCTTAATTTCCTTTTCTTACCTTAAAAGACGAATTAGCTGCATTGAGAATCGCAGACATAATGCGAATAGCAGGTGTAAGGTCGCACTGTAAAAAATTAAAATTGAGAAATCATTTCAAGGCATTCATCGTGGCCTGTTGCGAATAAGCGAATCTGATTTGCTCAGATGTCATTGTTACAAATGATTATGGGTATACTTCTAATTGGTCTGTAAAACAAAACCAAAGCATGTATTTTCTTAGCCTGCGTGCAGTTGTCTTCCAATTCCTTTGCTTCACGAAATGGGAGACGTCTGCAGGTAGGCTTGTATTTGCTTTGGGTTTGAATAAGTTCATTGGGCTCTTTGCCTCTGTTTTGACTGTACTTGACTTACGTTTAGGCTTTAAACTACTATACTAGAGGGACTTTATTTCTACAGAGACAACAACTCCTGTGTTCATTTTAGTAATGTGCCTTATGACAAGCTTACATTCTCAGGCAGCACAGAAGGAAGCTTCCTAAAGAATGCTTCAAAATGAGACAACTGACTCTCCCAAGCGCTGGTGGGCTCACGAGAAGCAAACTGAAGATACGTGTCCATGTTGCTAAGCAACGCCAGCACGCGGTCATTAAGAGTCCTGGATCCTAGAACATCCTGAAACGGAAAGAAGAAATGACAACGATCGACACCATTTGATGGGTCAACATAATTTTCTTTACTGTCCCCATCTGTCTGCTTGAAAAAAAAAATGTCAGGGATGCAACAACAGCCCACTAACCTCTCCCCTCTCTAACTCAGGAAGAGGCCGAATTTCGCTTTTCTGGGAAACGTTTTGATCCACTAGGAACTGAAAGAACTGTGTTCTTTGGGGAACGTCCTTGGCTTACTCGAAAATGGCAGAATTCCGTGCATTGTGTTATTCCAAATCATAATCTCTTGGCCAGCAGGTTCTCTGAAGAATGTGCTTAAAGAAATGTAAATACGATTGAAGGAGGGCGAGGCAATGGAGGCTAACCTACCTCGAGTAAGTAGGCTATCGGGGACATCTGATCAAAGGACGGAAAATCATTCAACGAGATAGCAAGAGCTTGCAGAAGAGTGTCATCTGCAAGGAAAAGAAATGACGTCTATCATTGACTACAGGAAAATACTTCTCAAAGAAACTAAAGATACCTGAGAAATCAGAGAACTAACTCTGCAGTGTAAATTCAACCCTTTAAAGGGGCATAGTCACGCTATTTTAGTTCAGTTTAAAAATAAAAAATATGTCCTCACATCAATGAACTCCCACAAATAATGGTCTAGTTTTGTTACCAAAGACTATATTACTTCACTGAAACTATTTTCTGTCGTCTGTTGCTACGGATGGCACGGATGGAAATGGATTGCAGTTTGAAAAAATCAGGCTAAACTTTTCAAATTCTTTCAGCGTCTTGACATTAAATCGATATTTAATGGTCATGGTTTGTTTTCTCTTAATGAAATTAAGTTAATATGTTCCTTTAAATGTTCAAACGCTATCTTGGGCATGGATAAAGTTAGCTACCGATAATTTTAGCACAGTTTTGATCAAAAATCTGCGAAATCCTCGTGACTATGCCCCTTTAAGCCCTGATATAAATATACATATTCTCCTTACTGTTCTCCACACATTTCTTATGGAACTAGTAAGGAGAAATTGTCTAAGTATCAAAACATCTTATCGTTGGTGATCACCTCCTTTATTCTCTTCACTTGAATGATTGGGCAAGTAGTAATGATGTGAAGAGAAATTTCATTGTCGTCACTTGTTAGGGCTTAAAGGGTTATCTGCCGAAAAGAACCCGTTAATTTCCTACTACGTATTTCCTAAGTAAGAATACGTATTGCACACGAGGTATAGAACATTTCTTGGACCTCGGTGGGTCTCGAGCCCGCGACCCCCGATTTTGATCATCGATGCTCTACCCACTGAGCTACGAGATTAGACAGAAGCAGATGGTAATTCGTGACGATTTCACTTTGAATACTCTGTATCGAGTGTTGAGGACTACTCAGTATTGTTGTAACAAAATGATAGCTTGCAGAGCAGGCGTTTTTTACGAAATGAACGCTTGTTTAACAATCGCTTAGGCCGCCATTTTGAAAGCAAGTAGAAAATGGACTAGGTCGTCCTCTCCCTTGGGATCATTTTTTACCTCGCCCCAACCCTCTGTCAGTTTCATTATCCAAGATGGCGGCATATCGGATTATTCATCGCTCGCCCAGGATATTCATCGCTCGCCCAGCAAAATACGCCTGCTCTGCAGGCTAGCAAAATGAAGACACCATGATTCCTTGAGACAGTAGATCGGACAGGCAGAAAGTGAAATATTTAGCGCTGTGGAACCTCGTTTATTCTATTACCATCGCGCCAGAAAAATATCTATTATGTAGACAAGAGTGTTTTAGTGAAAAATAGAGCACACGTAAAGTTTATACGAAACTACATCCGGGACTCGAGTGGCGTATTTACCTCACTAGTAAGGATCTCGATGACGTCATTTCCGGTGTTGTTTGCGCCAAAATACTCTTGTCCATATAATAAAAACAAAATTAAACGGCGGCTTGAAGATATGAATTTTATTTTCCCGTGGTAATAAACAATATATTACTCACTCGTTGCGCTCGTTCGTAAAATATTGTTTTAACCACTCGAAAATAAAACTTCGTATCTTCGCGCCGCTGTGTAATATCCTCTACATATCATGTTATGATATCGGTTATCCCGCACAAAATTAGGGCCTGGCTAAACTAGGAAACATTGTTGCGGAAACACTGTTTCCAGACATGTTTCCTTGGGTGGCTAAACTGGGAAGCATACGTTTCGGAAGCAAAAATTTGCGTCTGTGGAGCACAAATGTTTTTGACTTGATTCAGAAACAGTTCCTTGCTTCCAAGACGCAAAATTTGCGTCCGCAACATATATTTCTCACGCGGCTAAACTGGGAAACATTTGCGTCTGCAGAAATGTTTCCGCAACAATGTTTCCTAGTTTAGCCAGGCCCTTAGTTATGTTTTTAAAAATCTTCGTAGTGATGATGATTAGCGCGCGCAGAACTTTGCGGCTCAATACGTCATTCGTGCGTCTGTACTTTAACAACAAACCGCTCCCCTTGACCAATTAAAACGCACGTTTTAATCTGTCTATAAGCTATACTACCGTATTAAATTCTAATTTTACCTTTCAAAGCGCTCCGAAACAGCTCAGAGAAAATGCCGTTAGGTGCAAGCTTGATGAGGACGCATCTTAGAAACTGTTTAGAAACTTCTTTTGTTGAACCAGGAATAAGAACATTACTGTAAACAGCAAAAGAGAGCAACACACTAAGGAATTTTCACTGGAAAAAATTGACATACCCAACACCCCTCCCCCCTCCCTTCCCCCTTCCTCCCCCTCCCTTCCCCCTCCCTCCCCCCCTTCCACCTCCCTCCAACACGGTTCAAACCCCCAGCCTGGTTTATTATATATAACGCCCATTTCAAGATTGCAGCCGATTAATGTTGGTTGGACGGACTCAAACTCGGCTCTGGGATGTTAGCTTCTCGAACCCGCCATTTTTAACGTGCACAGCGTGACATTATACGAAGACTGACCGATCGTAACTTACCGGCTGAAACCAAAGTGTAACGCAGCGCTCCCTGGCTTGTCCCCAGTCGTTTCTCAAGAGCACGCAAAGGTTCAAGGGAAGGCAATACCGGTTATATTAGAGAGATGACTGGGGACGAGTCAGCAGCGCTCCTAAATACTCTAACGCAATGCGCAAGTGGTCACCACATTCAGTTTGGCGTAAAAAAAAATTAGTTCAACCAGGACCCACCCGTAGTTGTTCGCTTTGCTGAGATTTTCGCTTGCAATACTGATATCTAAGACGGCTGCTTTGGGCTCAAAGCAGACAATCAGACAAAAGGGGAACAAAAAAGATTGCATCACAATCTATGCGTCCTACCTCTTTTCTTGCCAAGCAAACAGGGGATGCACGCATTTCCTACGGAATCCAAAATAAACAATCACAATGAAGAATCTTGCAGGAACGAAATTAGCTCATGAGTAGAATACCAGTAAACTTCAAAAGGATCCTAAACTTCTGCAAAAAAACAAAAAACCAAAAACCAAAAGCCGCATTAAAGCCAGAACGAGTTGAAGGTATTCCCGTTCGTTTTAACCTTGACGCTTCCTTATTCGGCGTGTTTCTTGGCGTTAAGAAAATCACCATTGAACCTTCACACCGAGAAAGAGCCTAAATTGTGAAATTTTTTAAGCCTGTCATACTGGGGACTAATAAGTTTTAACGAAACGGAAGTCAATTAAAATGTAATTGAAGTTACCCAAAGATTATGGAAACTAAATAAACGATTACAAAACTTAATCCAAGGATTACCAAAGACTTTGAAGACAATTTGAATGTTACCCGAATAATCCCACGATTTCCGAAAATAATCCAACGAATAATGCAGATCGCCTTCAAACTTACCTCGCAACACACTCTAGCATTCGAAGCAAGAAAGGCATTGCCATGGAGGGGCTTTGATGGACAAAAGTGGAGAGCACCACAACGCACAAATTAAGGGTTTCCTCATCAAACTGCTCCAGCGAGGTCCCGCAATCGGGGCACCAGTCGAGATCAAGGTCCCCTTCAACGGGGTCCCTATCAGTGTTCCCGTCTAGGGTCCTGTCAAAAGACCGTGTAGAGAGGCCGTGGACCAGTTTGGATTTTGAGCCCCTTCGATGCTCATTAACAGAAAGAGAGCCTTCTACGCTGCCTGATATGCTCTCTCGCGTGTCTCGGCTGGTCGTCGAATCTACGGAGACTAGAAATTTACAACCAAAGAAAGGTGACAGGAAGTCAGTTTAAGAAAAAAAGTTGTCTCAGCCCCCGGAAGAGTACTCCCTATAGCGGGCTAAACAGGGTGGCTCTGCGCGAAAAGGGTGCCTTTTTTGGGTTTGCAGAATACGAAAGGGTACGCATGGGTCGCCGAAATACACCTTAACTTACTGCAGCAGCTGAGTCTAAATACTTAAAAGAAACGCAAAATTTTGATAAAAATCATAACACAAGAATATACGAAAGCTTGGAGCCTTTGAGGGACTGAAAGCTCCCTATGATCTTCCGTTTTTGGCTTATTTTGATGAAAGTTTTGTTCTGGGTATATGTATACGGAGCGGGTTCAATTTCAAAAAATATTAGTACATTAAAGGGTAAAGGTTTGAATCTTGGGGAAGAATCCCCCCCCCCCCCCCGTAAGAACCGTCCCCACCCCGGGAGGTATCAGTACAGGCCTGATACAGCAGGAACCTCCCTTCAATCAATGACTAAATCCGGGAAAGCTTTAATTTTACTGTTAAAGGAATTAGCTTCTGAAAGAAACTGTGGTGGAGTGAAACGCTTCAATCTGACATCATTTGAGTTGGTATAATGTAAAAAAGCAACCTAATGAGTTTCAAAAATGGCAAGTTTCGAGCGTTACCCCTTCTTCATTTCCTCCGACGAAGGGCTAACGGTGAAAATGGCAGCTTTAATTTACGTCAGCTCAAAATATATCAAAAGGAGGTGTTTACAGCATTTACTGACCGAATGTTTACGTCGAAATGTTTAAGTTAAGTGTAAATGTTTATGTCGAAATGTTTAAGTTAAGTGTAAATGTTTATGTTCAATTTGTGACTCAGGATCACAATGTAAGCTTGGAGCCATCAAGCTTATCACCTAAGCTAAGCAGTAATTATGTCACTCAATATATAAGTGTACTTTATTTTGTCATTTTATTTCATTGTTTCTAATATTCTATTCTCCTAGGTCCGTTTGGTTTTCTCACCCAATCCTCCCTTACAAAGCCGGCGACTGCGAGACAAGCTCAAGGAACTTTAAATGGCAAAAAAGAACACATCTACACAAATTTGGCTTTGCTGACGTTGTCAAAATTGTGATGTTTAACTTCTTCTTAACCAATCATAATATGGCCTTGAAAAGTACCGAAACATGGTGATTCGGATTAGCCTGAAATCGTTTTCATCCACTGAGCCCCAGAGGTTTCAAAGAGCGGATAACTTTATCCAGTAGGGAGGGTGTCGTAGGAGGGATGGGACCCTAACCCTATTGTAGGCCAAAACAGGTTGTTATCCGTAATCCATCGCAGAAGGTACCCCCAAAATCTTCTCCCCACCTTTTTTTTTTTCAGGCCAAGACGGCAAAAATCTATAGTACATTTTAGACAGATCCTATAACCCGTATCCAACGGTTCCGAATAGTTGAACCGAACCAGATGGAATAACTAACCGCTACAGGCGGGTTTTTCTACAAGATTACGCTACTCACAAAAGCCCATTTTTATCATTATTTAAATAGCCTAGCTTTATACTGTCTATTATATCGTTGAAATGGGCAGCCATTTTGTCTCTTTATAATTGAAGTTTATGTTAAGATTGCAGTGTTGAAGGTATCTTTGTTTATACTAACCGGTTAATCGCGGTGGTTTCTTAGAACGAAATGAAAAGCTGAAAAAAGGATGTTTATTACGTGTGCTGCGTACACGCCACGACAAAGGACGAGCTGAAAAAACAGTGAAAATATTAGAGTATTTTAAAGCAAAATGTTTATTAAAAATCTTAATATATTCAGAACGAAATGAAAAGCTGAAAAAAAGAGGTATATTCCGTGTCCTTTATACACGCCAAGACAAAGGACGAGCTGAAAAAACAGTCAAAATATTAGAATATTTTGAAGCAAAATGTTTTCATAAAAAATATTACTTATATATTTGAAAGTTTAAAGCTATACTAGTGATTTTCTTTAAGTTATGATAAAACTTTGTTATATTTTTCATGTAACCTTAACAATCCAAATGTATGATTTGTTATGGTTAAAATAACTATCTTGAACTTTACGCAACTTATTTCAATTTTCAAACGTTTTTCCCCTCATTTCGTGCCTTCAGCTCACCATATTTAAAATATAACTTTCTTTTAATGCAGTTTAAATCAGTCAATTCCGAGCTGGCCACCAAACTGTTTGTGAAGCTTTGCTATGTGAAAACACAATTTTGCCAATATGAATAAACAAATACAAGATGACTGAATTTTTTTCTGCCATACCTCTCCGTCCCTTGCTCTCTGCCCCAGCCTGTCCCTCTGAGCGAATCTTGTTCTCTACATCTTTATCATCCTCGTGGATAGTACTCGGGACCACTCGCCTTGCAAAGGCCGGCAGGTCCTGGATCGGTGTACTGGAGGGCAGAAGTCGCTCTGAAGAGCTCACGCCACCGGAGTCGGCAAGTTGAACATCGGAGAGCGGTCGGAGATCATCGTTCGTCTGCGATTCTTTTTCGTCTTTTTCCTTTTCCTCTTCAATTGTCTCCTTTGCTTTAATGCCAGTGCTGAATGCTGAAGGAGACGAGATTTGTCTTTCTGGAAACCTTTTGGTTTTGTCGTCTTCAGCACGCTTGTTAGCGGCTGGTAAAGACAACTGTCTGTCGGTGTTATGACGACGGAAGGTAGGGCTACCTGGCGCTTCTAAGAAAAATCGAACAAAGTAAACAAGTAAATCAGCTTACTAATTTAATTATTGATGAATAGAGCAATGCTGAATTCATTAGGACAATGAAAGATACATATATTAACTTGGATATAAGTCAGTCAGTCTGCTAAAGTCTATTATGTAGGATTTTACAGACTTATAACAAGAGATTCCAAAGTGTAACCATTCAGCACTACGGTGTTTATTATGCTGTACAAGATGATTCTAACTTTGAGTCTGTGATTGAAAACAATTTAAATGAGGCTTTTGAGCAATGAATTGCTATGGTTCTGTTTAATATGCTTTACAGAGTGATTCTAACTTTTGACTCTTCGGGTCAAAATGTTAAGTGATCATTTGCAAATAAAAGATATTGAGCAGTGGTAATATTTTAGTGCTAAGATGTGTTACCTGATCGAGTGCCTGCTTCTCCTGGTCCCAGTGTAAAAGAATCCCCAAATAGGGACACCACACTGCCACGTTTCGGTAAACCTTCTTTGGGTCGCTTACAGATGTGATCCTGGGCTTCGAGAGTGTTGACCACTACATGTATGAGGTTCTTTGTGTCTCGTTTGTGAGCATCCGCGTGAAAAGGGTACTACAAGGAAAAATCCTTAGGAATTAAAAATCTATTGAAAGCTAAAAGTAAGACTCCCGTCTCCACATTTGATTCAGTGCAACAACATTTTCAAATTCCAGTTCGATCAGGAATCCAGTCGTAAGAGTGTTAATTTACGGTGGCCAACTCACCTTATTAACTCAGTTGATAAATCCAAATTATTGTAAGATTGTTAGCTTTTACCCTGTAACACTAACGAACGATTACCCGTCGACCAAGGTTCTCCTTTTTACAGCTTTTACTGCGCTTGACTTGAACAACCGGTTTGAGTTATAAGGACTCGACTGCACTTCCAATCTCATTCTTAGAGTCCGCGGACTTCTGGGTCAGCGGATAAGCCTTTCCAGGCGACCACCCACTGACCAAGAAGCCTGAGGACTCTGGGTACGAGATTGATACCACTTAGGACACAAAAGTCTACACGCAATACGTGGACTCTGGATTCCCACATTAACACTAAATTTCTTACCATGTTTGCAACAACGTAAAATATGGCAAACGTGGGACGAAATGAAGGTGCTTAAACTGAACGAAGAAACGTCTCCACGTTATTACCTTGTAGAGTATTATGAGGCAGGCCATGAGCCAAGTCTGTCTCATGTATGGTGGTATTCTCACCAGTGAGAACTGAGGGGTATCGGTTCGCTTCTGTGCCTTGGGAGCCGCGCAGAATAGCAGCAGTTGTAGTGTGAGGTTGAGCAGCTCACTGCCCCACTCTTGATTCTGATCCAAGACTTGCACAATCCCGGCCATGTACGCGTGGAAGACTGGGAACAACCTGTCCATGAAATGCTAGTTCAGGAATGGTTTATAATCATACTGGAGTTGATAAGTGCGTACTTGTGCAGAACAGCAAACAGTGACCATAGAGTAGACGGGTAGCGGTGGTTTTTCCTTTCATGCACCACCATAGTTAAATAAGGGAGCTTTACTTTGGACAACGTAGTAAAAACGAATACGTACCTTAATCTACGAGGATTTCCAGTAAATTCCCCAACTTTAATATCATAACCCATGAGTACTCCAAGGTAATGACTCATCTGCACCACCTCATAACTCTCCGTCTTCACAAAACTCGAATTCTCAGCTCCCTTCTCCGCTCCCGGGTAACTCAGGAAGTCCATGACCAGTGTGACTAACTGATGAGTAGCTTCAGCTTCCAAGCTGCCCCCCTCCTGCCCCCCAGTTAACACCTGACTGAAGGAGGAGTCAGTGGAGGCTACGGAGTGGCGGTAGCTGTCTTGGTCTTCTTCTTGGACGGTAGGTAGATTGGACTGGATGCGGCCTCCTAGAAACATGCGATCTGAGATGTCGATGGAGGCTGCCTGGTTTGTGAAGCCGCCTGTACGGCGCTGACGACTTCCGCTAGATGACTTTTTGCCTGAAAAAAGCAAACTTACAGTGATCATAGAGGGGAGATAATGGCATTAGTTTCAAAATGTCGAATTGGTGTTAAAAAGCGAGTAATTGGTGAGGTTACACGGTAACAAAGTTGGTTCTAACTTTTGAGTCTATGGATGAATTCCTAAAGTGTGACCATTCAGGTGAAAGCTATTGAGCAGTACTTTCCTGTGGTGCTGTTTAGTACGCTGTACAAGGTGGTTCTAACTTTTGAGTCTGTGGATGAAGTCCTAAAGTGTGACCATTCAAATGAAAGCTATTGAGCAGTACTTTCCTGTGGTGCTGTTTACTACGCTGTACAAGGTGGTTCTAACTTTTGAGTCTGTGGATGAAACCCTAAAGTGTGACCATTCAAATGAAAGCTATTGAGCAGTACTTTCCTGTGGTGCTGTTTACTACGCTGTACAAGGCGGTTCTAACTTTTGAGTCTGTGGATGAAGTCCTAAAGTGTGACCATTCAAATGAAAGCTATTGAGCAGTACTTTCCTGTGGTGCTGTTTATTTTGTTGTACAAGGTGGTTCCAACTTTCGAGTCTGTGGATGAAATCATAAAGTGTGACCATTCAAATGAAAGCTTTTGAGCAGTACTTTCCTGTGGCGCTGTTTATTACGCCGTACAAGGTGGTTGCTGTTTTTCAGTCTTTAGATGGAATTCTCAGTAAGTGCAATCCTTCTAACGAAATCTATTGAGAGGATCTTTCCTGTGATATGCTATAATGTATCAGTTTCAAACACCTGGTAAAGGAATCTTTGTCGAATCGGCATTAAAATGTCTATGTGGAGCCTGAGCAGCCTGTATTAAATTGCTAGCTTTTGAAAGTTGCACCGCTTAGTGTATAAACTACATACCTATGTGCAGCCACAAACGGTATAGCTTTCAGCAATTTTGGTCTGAAAATGGGGTACAAATAAATAGATAAAAAATTCCAATAAATGACCAACGTTACCTTCCGAACTAGTGGACACCTGTCTGTTATACGTGACTCTTTCACCCGGAAAACGAAATGAGTACCCACAACGAAACGATGAAGAGGTTTTACGTTGCTGACCCAGGCTAGTGCGAGCCGTGAGAGACCTGGTGCTGGGTTGAGAGCGGATAACCGGGGCTGGACGAACAAGAAGAAAAGCAAAGATATCAGTAAGTCATATCACAAAAGGTTCTTTTTTCTTTCTTTTTTCATTTTTGATTGCTTTGTTTCTTTGTTTCACCGCTAATCAAAACGGCGGTGAAAAGCTGTATACCAGTTGAATTTTTATTCGTCTACATTCAAAAACCAAGACTGGCAGTTTTCCGGTGGCGCTGTTCATTATGCTGTATAACGTGGTTCAAACTTTTGAGTTTATGCACGAAATACCAAAGTTCTACAATTCGAGTGGAAGCCAATGAGCAGTACTTTCCTGTGGTTCTTGCTCTTCAAAGTTGTTTTGACTTTCAAGTCTGTGACTTGACTCTCTTAAGGATAAATCGTTAAGAGAGACTTTTTACCTCAGACCTATTGAGCAGTATTTTACTTTAATGCTGTTGATACTTCGCTAAATTCCTTTTGCATTTGCGATTACTTTTGAACGTGAAAAAAGTACCATGATCAAAGAAAAACTTGTTACATACCAATTTTTCTCGCCAACTCATTTCCCCCATCTACTGACGCCTCGCTGCTGTTGGCTGCACCGGCCGAACCAGTGCGTCCCTTGGCACTTCCAAGCGATACGAAGTCCGCGTTTTCTATCAGTAAGTGTTTGAAGCGCCGGATGAAAAACTTGCCACACAGGGGGGTATGGTGGGGGAGTATCCGGTGCAATATCCGGCAGGTGTGAATCAACAGGAGACGATCCTTAGGAACAGCATCATACTGGTGCTCGATACACTTGTAAAGGACCCTCAGTGAGGACGCTTTGATGGTTTCTAACATGGAGACGGCTCTAAGGTGCAGGGAGAAAGCACAATTATTAATAATTGATACTATGGAACGCTGATAAGATAAATACAACAGCCAAAGCTAAGGGCTTAAAAAGTTTCTTTTCTTTTCAGTCAGAACCGGGGGTAGTAATAATTAAATATACTTTAAATGGCCGGAAGACGTTTCCCGGCGCAGACAAGGACAAAAATGACGACTCCCCCTCGCCCCCCCCCCAAAAAAAAATCGGTGTGGGCTTAAACTTTCTTTGTTTCAAATTATAGCCTGCCTGGCAGTTGCTAAGGGGAGAGGGGGAGGGGGAATAAGGAAGCGAGAGACGCAAGCGCGGAACACAACGGAAGTGAAAAGGTCTTCGCACTCGTGACTCTGCTTCGCCGGCGCTCACAATTCTCCGCTTCACTCTACTTTTAGCCTGCTTGCAGGCGGTTTGAGGGCGTTTTTATCGGGGGAAAACCCCGGAAAACGCGGAGTTCGCGATCACCAGCGCCATCTTGGACGCGTGCGAAAATCGGTCTGGGGCGAGTGCCACCTCCCCCTCGCTTTGTCACTCGCCCCAGACTGATTTTCGCGCGCGTCCAAGATGGCGCCGGTGATCGCGAACTCCGCGTTTTCCGGGGTATTTCCACGATAAAACACCCTCAAACCGCCTGCAAGCAGGCTACATTCTACTTTTGGCACCTGCCACGCAGGCTATTTTAATTTCTCCATGTTACACGTCGGCGCCGCTGAGACCAAAGTACCGTAGACCTCATTTTGCAAGAGTTTAAACATATCAGCAGACGACAAGGGAACTGATTGCTACAACGTGTTCCTGGCTCATGTCCCATGTATGTGCCACGTTGTTGTTATTGTTCTTGTTTTCTTTCTTTTCCTGTTATATGCAAGGCCTGTAGACTGCAAAACAGTCAGAATTTTATCGAGAGTTCGTTGGGCGAAATGCGGCGGCCCAAAAAGGAACGAAAGAAGCGCGAGAATTACTAGTGCAGAGTGGAGCCTTGTGTGTTCGCGAGAATCGGCGCTTCGTGCCTCCAATAGTGCGTCAGGCATAGATCTTTGCATTGATATCTCGAGAGAAAAAAATAGTGTTTTGCAGTCTACACTTACGTGCTAAGTGTCGGCACGAAAGGCGCTGGCTACATTTCTCCTAGTGTGCATATAATGTATAGAGTATGTGAAAATACCTGCGTGAAAATACCTGCTGCTAATCGTAGTTGGTTTTCATCGAAGTACGCATTTCAAAGAACTTCGTCACAACTAACGGCCAATATTGTCGTAACTACGGTTGAATTACTCTTCCAAATGAAATTACACCAAATTTAGACTAGAAACGATTCAGAAAAGGTAGGGGTTGCTTATGAAACTAAGACGAAAGCCCAAAGGAGAACGCCCAAACTTGTGTCCGTAAAGCGTAAGGCACTGCTTATGAACTAGCCTGTGAACAGCCATCCCCTCAAGAAAAATCAGAGGAGAAATAATGGCTGTACACAGGATACCCATCAACATACAAGCCAGTGATGATACCTTAAATGCACAGGCGTGCAAACGTCTTCCACTGCTCCAACTAAGTACGTAAAACAGTGTGCCAGGGCAGACATAACTATGCTGTTTGATTTGATGTTTTCTTTTTCCAGAAACCGTGCAATGACAGTGACTTTTTCCACAGCAGATGACCTTTCTCGCCAATCGTCGTCTGAGAAAGCGTTTTCCACCTCATCACAGAGTTTTTCGGCGCCGTAAGGTAAGCAGATGCAGTGAAGAAGGATTTGGACACACAGCTGAGACATCTCTGAGTGCTCGGCTTGTAGCAGATCCCAGATACTGAGTTGGCGAAGAAAGATATTATTGAAATATAAACGACATTAAAGTGGTGCCAGTGAAACGGCCGCATAGGGAAAGTAGTGCAACCCAATATACCCCACAGGCAACTTATAGCATAAATCGTTACGTTCCGAGAGTAAAAGAAAGAGGAAAGACAGAAGAGACCTAAAACTAAGGTACACCCCCCCCCCCGACACACACACAATAACTCCCCTCCCCTGAAGTAACGACCTCGAACTTAACTTTCCCATTCGAAAAATGCCCAGACAAACACAGTTATCTGAGGGCAAGAACTGGAACAACGCGTTAAAAACACACAACATTACCGGTTTAAACAGGTTATTACAGGTAGTAACAATTGTGTAAATGAATGCAGGCCACATCTTATTTGGACGGATCGAAGTACATGCAATGCATCTTTCAGCTTTAAAAGAAAGCTGCACTAAGCAAAGATATTCAGGGAGAAAAGTTGCACATACTGAAAGTAACGCGATGGTACATATACAGTGTAAACGTTTCTTACTTAGGAATAAAGAAAATCTCTTGTAGATAAGCCAAGAAATCTGAGTCAGCGTCCATGGCAACCCGCAGGTAATCCCCACGAAGGACCAGCACCTTCAAACACCTCAAGATACTCAGCTGTACATTATGGTCCTCTTGACGAGGGAGCTCCTGTAGGAGGAACAAAATACAACAACACATGAGCGCCCTGTCGATGTGGATTAATTCGAATTGCACTACAGCCTGCGTAGCAAGCGTTTCCGTAGGTTTTTCCGCCCGTTCGAGGCATTTTTCGCTTTTTGGCGGCGCGAGAATTGGAGCGAGCGCAACACTGATGGCTTTTTTGCGCTCGCCCCAATTTTCGCGCGTTCAAAAACCGAAAAATGCTTCAAACCTGCAAAAAGCCCTACGGAAACGCTTGCTACGCAGGCTAATTGCACTATGGATGAGTGGGTGACAACCTCGTTCCCAGGGTCTCTCTCTCGCTCTTGGGGGCGGGGAGAGAGAGACCCTGGGAACGAGGTTGGAGTGGGTGAATGGATCCACAGGTGCATGGGTGGGTGGATGCATGGTTACAAAATCTCAGTTATAAATACTAATGGCCGGAACTGTACTGATAGAGTTTTCACTGTGTTTTCACTTTTCAAATACTGTAAAAAGCACGGTCAGTATAAGACCTGGCCTTATTCAACTCCATAAGGCAAACACAAGATAATGTGGTAGTGAACCGTTATTTTAGTCAACTGGGTGAAACTCTACTTTAAAATTGCCTTTTAGGAGATCTGGTATGTATTTATCTGGGGAGGGGGGGCGGTGGTGCAACTGGAACGATATCTTGTTACCAAACTAGTGGGCTTGCAAACTGGTGTTTACCTCCTTGTTGAATTGCAAAGCGTGTTTGAACATAAATTATTTTACAGTTGTGAGCTTATTGCCCTGGCTTTTGAGTGGAAGGGAGACTGGAGTTGCCTTCGTTACAGACCTTCCTGCTTTTCATAAGTAAATGATTATGAACAGAACCTTCCTAGCTTGAGTACAACATGATTTACATGTGAAAAGCAGTCAAGCTTCTATCAAACAATTGTAGCCTCACTTCCACTCATAGGCCAGGTCGCTAACCTCACAACTGTAAAATAGTCAGTTATCATTCAACCTCGTCCCCAGGGCCTTCCTCTCGTTCAAAATGGCGGATCAAAGATACCCCTGGCCAAGGCTGCTAAAATGGCTCCTAAAGTTAGTTTGAATTTTGTCATGTAAACACGAGGAGATGTCCTCGTTTCGTTTGAACAAAGATTTCAGATTGCAGAAAACAAACAGGGCCGCCAGACTCTGAAAACAACCTCCGAAAAAGCCATTTCATTATGAGTCGCGTGACAAAATACTCCACGATTCTTGGAGTATTTTAGCAGCCTTGGCCAGGGGTTTCTCTGATCCGCCATTTTGAAGGAGGAGGAAGGCCCTGGGGAAGAGGTTCAGTTATCATTATTATTACCTTCAGAAATCCAAGCAGCAAATGCAGCTGAGGAAAGTTATCACAGACTACGCTCCAGCTGACACTACCCGTCCCACTCCTCCACGAGCCGATACTTCCCGACATACTGCTCATGGCCGCGAAGGACATGATATTCTCATTGAGCTCGGAGGGTGCGTCAGCTTCACTAGGTGCATTCTCAGGTTCCGGGTCATTGTCACCATGGCAACTGTCAGTGACTTCAGAAGAGACCTCTTGCTGAGTCTCTTTGAACACTTCTTCGTCGATTGTATCAACTTGACTTTTGTTTGAGGCTGACGATGAAAAAGGAAAATCATGGTTACTCCCATGGACGCCCGGAAGTGACATAAGGCACATAATGCCCTGACGTGGTTAGTACTAGGAAATTTCTGGGTCGTTTCCATCAAAACGGTCTTGTCAAGAACCATCCCACCCCCTCTACACGAGGTCAACGATCCGTTTTCGAACGAAAACGTATATAAAGGACAGGGTTACGGAGAGGGAATTCTAAGTCTTCGGACTTAGACACTTGTTTCCCTGACAAATGAAGGTACCTACAAATGGCAAACTAAGGTTTGCGAACTAGCGCTCACAGTCCATAGTCTAAAGTGGGAAAAGCACAAGACAAAAATGTTCGCAAACTGCTGGTGAGAAACAGAACTAGTCTCTACTGGCACTCTTTCCAAATCTTTTGTGTTGAATTATGAACATTTTTTAATGTTTCACTTTCAGCAGATCAAACCTTTCGCAATCTTCACCATGATTTTCACGTGAATTGCTGAAAATTGAGTCCGCTGAAGAATGTCCAATGACTTTTCAGTTTATCAAAGAAATTCACGAAAGCTTTTTATAAATACCATATGTAAATACCAAAAAAGGTTACGATAACACCATAACAATCACCATCAAACTGGAAATTAAGCAGAAATACCTTAATGTTTTGGAGGTTCCCAGAAGGAAAGCAAGAGTTTGTCGCCTTTTTGGAGTTCACCAACGCGAGTTTGCAAAATTTTTGCAGTGCTGCAAACCGTTTCGTTAATTTCTACTTGGGCAAAGTTTTTTTAAATTAGATTTTGACAACTTCTTGACATATTTTTGACAACTTAGTGGCTTTGGTGTCAACTAGCCAATTATCCCTTTAAGCCCCAATATTAACATCCATATTCTCCTCACTATCCTCCTTATATTTCTTATCTTACTAGATGGGAGAATTTGATCCAAAATCAAGGCATTTGACCATTGGTGATCATTTCTTTTATTCTCATGACCTGTATGTTTGATCAAGTAGTAATACTGTAGGGAGAAATTAGATGCTTGTCACTATTGGGGCTTAAAGGGTTAAATGAAAGAACTGTGAGAGGAGGAGCTGTTCAGTTTCACGTTCGCGCTCGCGAGATTTCCTCTTAAGTTGTTTGATTTGATTGGTCGGACAAGAGGGAAGCCATCACTGGTGATCTCTTCCTTCATTCTCACCACTTGAATGTTTGAACAAGTAGTGAGAATGTAAAGAGAAATTTCATTTTGGTCACTGCTAGGGCTTTAAGGGTTAAAAGATCTGGCTCTCACAAACTTACACAAACTCCTATTAGAAACACCTTTACTACTTGAACTGGATCTGAATAGCCTACCAGGCGGCACTGAACCAAGAGTATCATCTCCACCCGAGGCGCCACCATCAGGGAACACATTCTCCAGTAACATGTGCCCCAGTTTGAACCAAATACTCGTCATGTTACACATCTCACACACGATGGAATGGTCGCCATGTTTGCCTGCCCAGGAAATGTCGAGCATGCACTTGAGAAGTTTCTTGATGTCTTCTTTCTCGGCGCTGCTAGGAGTGTGTTTTTCACGAGTAAACTGTATGTTCACCTAAAATGGAAAAAAATAACTTTCTGAGTTGAAACTCACCTTAGCCCCACCAAGGGTGTGGCGGGCAATTTAACCCTTTAAGCCACAATAGTGACAAGAATCTAATTTCTCCTTACAATATCACTAATTGATCAGACATACAGGTCACGAGAATAAGACAAAATGTCTTGATGTTGAAGCATATTCTCCCAACTAGTACCATAAGAAATATGTGGAGGTCAGTGAGGAGAATATGCATCTTGATATTGGGGCTTAAAGGGTTAAGCTCCATTCAATCCAAACGACGGTAGTTCAAGTCCTCGCTATGATCTCCGAATTTACGTCACGGGTCACCACAGTATCCAAAATTGGGAGTAGCCCCGCAGCTCTTAACAACCTCTAATTTCATTAGACCTTGGTATCACGCAGCTCTATTGTTTTCGGGGCTAGGGTCCATTGTTTTGTTGTTTGGTGTATTGTTTTCTCAGCAAATCAGAGAAGACCTTGTAAGAGCTGCGACATCGCCCAAAATTGGAATGGAATCTCCAAATTTACATGTCATTTCGAATGAAAAAATTACACCTTACTTTAAACTAAATCTCTCAATGTAGGATGTAAAATCGAGAAATTTCCATGCAAATTCATAATCTTCCAACGAATTTGCAAATCTTCTTTGCCGTTTTGAATTGTCGACTCCAGTTGAAGCGTCACTCAAATCTCCACTCAAATCTTCGAAATACTGGGCACATGTGTAATTTTCCTCAGGCAAGACAATTTACCTCAGGCATGGATCTGTGCTTCAGATGACGAATTATAGGAAAAGCCTAATATGCGAGAAAGCGTGGAAACCCTGAACGCCTTTGTGTGATCTTTCAAATGAAAGGTCCTAAATAGCTCTTTCAAATGCTGCAATTTTTTTCTCCAAGGGGACGTTTTATAAAATTTATCAAATTTACGCCTTGGTACTACTTTGAGCTAACAGTTAACGGCTTTTTTTACGATTAAAGCTCGGTGAATTACCTGTTTTACAAGCAAATCCAGTTCCATAATGAAGCATGACAGGTTTGAACTCAGTTCTCCCAGATCAGCTGACACTGCACCGCTGACCGGTGTTGCGATCACCGAGCCGTCTGTAGTCGTAGTCATCGGTGACTGCACAGTGAACATCGGGAAGGGGAACATCGTGGCGACTCCTTCAGAGAATTCAGACGAGTTTTGAACAACTTTGACGAACATACTGAGAAGCATGTCAAGCTTGATGATAATATCCAGCTGAGAAAGAATCTGTAAAAATGTTAAAAACGGTGTTACAGTTAGTACTGATACAAACGAAAGATGCCAAAGGATGTCAAGTTGAGATAACTTGAGTTGTTGTATTCAGTTGTTCAGTTGTTGTTCAGTTGTTCAGTTGTTGTTCAGTTGTTCAGTCAGTTGTTCAGTCAGTTGTTCAGTTGCTCAGTTGTTGTTGTATTCAGTTGTTGTATTCAAGTTGAGATAACTTGAGTTGTTGTATTCGGTTGTTTTCAGGGAAGTCGAAGCCACGACCATTCGCACATCGGTTGGACGCATTAACGCCCTCCCTTCATACCGCTAGCTAAAGCAACTTCTTTCCTAAGGTCTCTCTTCTTTCCGTCCCCTGGAGCGAGAGATTGCGACACTTTTTGCTCTCCCCTGGACTAAGTAGCGACGAATGCCACACTCATCGGCCCCTCCCACGAATCTTTTATTTGCTACATCCCAGATTTTGGGACGCACGTAACAAGACCAGGCCAGGGTCTCTCCCTCTCTCGCTCCAGGGGACGGGAAGAAGAGAGACCCTGGGAACGAAGTTGCTACTGAGCTAACGGCTGTAATATCTAAAGTGCCTATTGTGTAAGATAAAAATGTGTTTAGTTTTGAGCTCATCCAGTAGGTAAACTGTACTGAGAATAACATTTGTCAGAAGCATAAACTTAGAGAGAAATCTATGGAGGACGAGCCAATGAGCTACCACGCACCGATGGAATTCTTCAACCACAGCTACATGTACAGGAAGAGTGGTGGAGATTTACGACGATCATGTTTACTAATTCATCCTAATTCGCCTTGTTTATTGATAGAAGAGAAAACTTTCAAGTGTTAATAAGCTCGGTATATGCAACATCATGACAAAAACTGAGTAAAATCTAGTTGCAATAAACACCGTTGTTTGTTCGTTTCGTTTACAGCACCTTTCTGTACCTTTAGTACTGAGTTTCACTTTTGCATCTGTAAGTTTACATTGTTTGAACCGTTTACGCCTCAGTGAAACCTTGAATCATTCCATATGGTTCTAAGTTTTGCTCATAGAATCCCGAAGAGTGAAATTCCTTCAATAATACTTTCCGATGGTGTGGTTCGTTTTTCAATGCCTTAAAAATTCTTAGTTTTGAGTAAAATTTCTTGAAAGAGCCTCTTTTCTTGTGCTATACCAGACTAACAAGAAACCAGTCGAGACCGTTGGTTATTTTGAAACCATTTGTTTACCTGCAGCCAAGTGAGAGCCTCGACCTGATGACGAGGCACGGGAGATTCCAGTGATTTTCTTATGAAGCTTAAGGTTGTTTCTGGTGAAAGTTTGAGTGGCGACAACAGAGGATCGAAGACTTTCCTAGAAAAAAAAAACAGAGTTTAGAATCAGCATGAGCATACATCTGTTGCTGAAAGTGAGACACTTTTTACAAGATAAATGAAATCACTTGTATACTTTGGTGAACCACTATTTGAGAAGAGGTTTTAGGTAACCAACTCAGGGGTACAAATGAACTTCAGTTGGTTTGATGGACGTTAAACTCCAATACTGATTGCATTGCGTACATTTTCACAAAAGTACGTGAATAAATTAATAGCGGTCTAGACGAAATTAACCCGCCCCCTGAATATAAATAACGACTTGCAACTTAATTTGACCATTTCAATAAAGGTTATTGGCAACCACTGGTTAACATCAACTGCGCCTACAGTCAACTTCAGGAATCCCAACAACCAACTTACGTCAACAATACTTTGAATCTCCCTAATTCATCCGGAGGAACATCCCCCTTGATTGCTTCCATCCACTGCGGCATGATAACATCCCAAACCTAACAACACACACAAACATCGAATGATGTTAGATAGTTTACAGAACCCCATTTAAACCAGCGTATGCCGAACTGGGCATTTCTGTTGAAATATTGTTAATAAATAAATAAATAAATAAATAAATGTAGCTTTGGTGAGCTTTGTTTATGAAACAATGAATGAAATTCGCAAACGCGGTTAGTTTTTGAGAGCATGCAATTTATCGTGCATAATTGCACAAATGTATTAAACTTAAACGAAATAAAAATCAAATGAAAATCAAATCAGTTTCCATTGGCTGACGAGCCAATAGAAACCTCGAGTAGCAGTGTTGTTGAAACGATGTGTTCTTGAGGGTAGAGTTAAATATTATCAGAAACTTATTGCAATTATTTTGTACTCACCTCAGGAGTGATAAGATTATGAGGAACTAGGCAACACAGGCGATGTAGTCCCTCCATGTGCTGCCGCACTTTACTCGACATGGAGTCCCAGCATCCTCCCACCTTCACGTATCCAGGAGGATCAGGTGACAGACATGCGCACAGTACATCTAACTTACTATCTCGAACTTGTATGAGCCAGCGGCAGACGTACTGACTCGTAAGCCGTTTCAGCAACTCGCCCACATAGTCTCTTCTTAGTGTTGAGACTGTCTCTATCCATGACAGTGTCATGGAAACCAATCGACCAAGCCTCTCCGCTGATTCACATCTTGCGGGCTCATTGCAGACTCCAACTAGAAGCCAGACCCCAAATCTGCTCAACATACGGCGGTTGTTGATGTCATTGTCTACGTCATCCTCGAAGTCATCATCCTCAAGCTTTCCTTGGACTAGCCTGGTAAAACAATGAGGAAGAGAATTAATGCTATGAAATGAACTTCAGTAATAGACATTCACCACGTTTTATTGTGAGTGCGAGAATCTGATTGTCTCAACAGTGAAAGCAACACGCGCCCGATTTCCAAGGAAAGCAAAATTTATTTTGTTTCTTTTGTGCGTCTGTAAACACGACCTAAAATAGTTGTTGTTTGGTGGTAATCATTAATTTTATTTCTCTCACTAGTATTCAAAACAATCAGACTATTAGACTCCTTAGTTTACCATGGCCAACTAAAGAAGGACAGTCAAAAGTGCCCTTACAAAGACTACATGGCAAGAGCAACAAGGCCGCAACCCATACAGGGCAGGTGAGAAGACACGTGTGGCAGTCTGCAGTCAACGGCCTCTCTGATGACTCGGCCACTTGACATTCATTCAGGACTATTTTCTTTGACTAAGAGCTGACTTGGCTCACAGAAAACCCTGTTTCACAGTCTAATTGAAAGCCACGGTGGAAAAAGGTGTAAGTGACAATTTTGCTCAACTGCCGAAATTTCGCATATGGGTTTGTTTTTGTGTGGCTAAATAGAGTGAACATGTGTGACTTCATGTCCAAACAACATTTATGAAACAAGTTATCCTCTCTTGAACCCTTGGTATGCAGCATTTATTGCTGTTTTAAAAATAGTCAAGTTGGGTTTGAGGCTGTTACTGTCTTAATCATTGCCATGATTAAGAAGATGGTAAATGTTAAACCCATGTTAAACTGAATGGAACTAAGCTATATCTCAAGCTAAGAATAGGATGGTCAGGATAGGAGTCAAGTTCACCTGCAACTCATAACCATCCACATACCAACTGGATGTTCTAACCAATGTCTACACCTAGTAACATGTTGCAAGCTACATTCCTCACCTATTAAATGACCTACATTACATGTAGTTTACCACGAATCTATCTAGGATGTAGCTTAGTAGTCAGAGCTTCTGACCACTATCCAGGTTAGGTCACTTTCATTTCCCACGAAGGCTCGAAATTCATTCTTTCAGTCAAATTCTCAAGACATAAGAATGCAGTTTACTCATTTGATATCATCGTCACTTTCAGTAGACTGCTATTTCTATGAATGGGCCGTTACTCAGTAATATGGAACCACGTTCATTACAATAATATTAATGTCTTGGCATAATTGAATGACCCACCCCATGGCTTCATTCCTTGTGGTCTGACAAGGCTGTGCTTCTCCTAGCAGACGAATCACTGCCTCAGTGGGGTAGGCTTGGTCTGGTCCTTCAAGGGTCCAGGGATTAGGGAACAAGTTTTGTGTAACATGCTTGTATCCCCCTTCACCAGTGTGATAACGTACATGGCATTCCTGACACATTGTCAATGCTCTGAGTCTGAAAATCATAACAATGAATGGTATCGTGGAGACATGAACAAAAGCTAAATACAGTAGTTTGCTAAGATGATCAAGATCTAAATCTAAAGAAGATCCTCGCAGTTATTATCGCAACTTATGCAGCTGCGAAAAGAAAGCCTGAAAAAATCAAGCTTGCCGGGATTCGAAACCTGACCTCTGCGATACCGGTGCAGCGCTCTAACCAATTGAGCTAACAAGCCAACTGGGAGCTGGTCATTTAATTGGTTCGTAATATACCCGGGAAAGATGAAGATGAAATTATGAATATATGAATTTCATATATTTGAACTGCGGAATAAAGAAATAAATCTAAAGAAGATCCTCGCAGTTATTATCGCAACTTATGCACCTGCGAAAAGAAAGCCTGAAAAAATCAAGCTTGCCGGGATTCGAACCCTGACCTCTGCGATACCGGTGCAGCGCTCTAACCAATTGAGCTAACAAGCCAACTGGGAGCTGGTCATTTAATTGGTTCGTAATATACCCGGGAAAGATGAAGATGAAATTATGAATATATGAATTTCATATATTTGAACTGCGGAATAAAGAAATAAATCTAAAGAAGATCCTCGCAGTTATTATCGCAACTTATGCAGCTGCGAAAAGAAAGCCTGAAAAAATCAAGCTTGCTTGTCGGTATCGCAGAGGTCAGGGTTCGAATCCCGGCAAGCTTGATTTTTTCAGGCTTTCTTTTCGCAGCTGCATAAGTTGCGATAATAACTGCGAGGATCTTCTTTAGATTTATTTCTTTATTCCGCAGTTCAAATATATGAAATTCATATATTCATAATTTCATGATCAAGATCATTACAAATTTACGTGGAATTCATCCTTTTGGGTGGATGAATTCCAAATCTGGTTAATTGTTGTGCGAGTATGATCTACCTGTTGCCACAAAGTACCCAGTCTCAATACAGATGCAGTGCCTGGCACATGCCCCAATCACGAAATTGTCACAAACTAAAGCAACTAAACTGAAGGAAGGAGAGAAGAGCAGAACTGCAATATTGCTCATTTGCAATTCATCCTGTGGGTGATTATTCTAGAGAAAGGAGATTATTCACGAGAAAGACATTGCAGGATTTCCATAACAGCCACTGGCTTTAAAAACCCACAGGGATATCAAGTTTATGATTTCTATGGGCTCAACACTTTAAAAATGATAATTTTCCTGTAAGAATTTAACATATTCAGCTGCATAGCCCCTACTCTAACTCTTTTCAAAATCCCTGTATAACTCAGAGTCAAATTACCCCTTAGACAATTCGCCTAGGCTGACATTTAGCCCTCAGAATATGGGAATTTGTACCTTATTGTATTTTGGGTTAAACAATCATATGCAATATTTAGGTTTAACCTTTAATTGATAGTATTTAGGGCTAAGTAATTGTCTTCCTTTAAAATATTAATTTTCAGGATGCTAATTGTGTAATGAAAGAAGACTAGTTGTCAGGAGTAAATATGAATCATTTATGAATAAATGGATATGTATTGAATAAAATATTATTATCTGGAGACTTAAACACTCACTGTACCTGTTATCTTTGACACATTCATAAGAAAAGCACATCACACTACATGGTTTCCCTTGTCCCTTGCACTCCTTTGTTTCACATGTTGTGCGCATCTTTCCCATTGGCTGAATAATTTTCACCATCAATGCTTCCTCAGGGATGTCACTTGCAGCCATCTCTGCACATTTTTCACAAATGAACACTGGAGGTGAAGATGCGCAATGTGCTGCAGCATATGAGGCATCCAGACAGATACTTGTTGGTGTATTTTTGTGAGGCACTATGCATTCAAGGTTTTGACAGTTGGGAGGATGCCATGGTTCATATACAAACTGCCAGTCATCAGCCCCACCTTAAAATGTCAATAACAGCATGTCCCTTATCAATGAAAAGTTATCATAGCATGAAGCCTGCCAGTACAGCTACCTCTCACTGCTCCCAAATGCTAGTAGCCTGCGGGAGCAGATGCCTTTGGGGTGAAAACAAAGCTGGGAAAGGCGCCTGCTCTCACAGGCTAAACTACTATGGTTTTAGATCTGGTTTCTGCAACATGAAGCAACCAGGAGCATTACTGCTCCCCACTCCCCTGGATGGGATGCTAGTTGATTGCAGCCCCCCACCCCACCCCACCCTATGATTTTAAGACACCTGGGTAGAGAGAGACAATGAGGACAGGAAATTTTCTTATCTAAGCAACTTGTTAATTAACAACTGGAGTTGAAACGGAATCTTTGAATCAGTGAGCATGTAGTACATATCCTGTATTTATGGGGCAAAGCTCATCTCTAACTGGGTAGAATGGTACCAAGTCAACATCCTTCTTGCTGCTTTCCCAGCTCCCTGTTTCAGTGGTTCAGCTAGATTTCTGCATGATTCCGAATTAAACCTTAAATTTACTGTTTTTATTTGGAAAGTAGGTTTATCAAAAATTATGCATTACTTTAATAGTCCCCACATTTTCTGACACTGTACTTGCACTGCAAAAAGTTTTAACTGGGAGTTACACTTACCAACATCTTTGAGAGGATAATAGTGAAGTAGAACCTGTCCAGCAGAGTTGATCACAGGCTGTGGACCATAAGCTAACACAGCAAGTATATCCAGACATACATCACTCTTATACCGCATCAGTGTCTCCACAAACTGTGCATGCTGCTTACAGTCAGGGCAATACTGTAATATGGACATGATGAGGGCAGGGCAGGAGAGAGATGCATAGGAAAGCCCACCCTTATCAGGCTCTAAGACACCTTTAATACAACAGACATAGTGGTGATATAATGAAATGATGAAAATCAAAAAGCTTTCAACATATTACAGTGTGAAACAGCAATAACAAGTACTGATAATTTTTTGGGGAGAGGGGGGCAAGGGCAGGGGTTGTTATCTACATGTGTACCTTTACTATATACCACGTATTCAAGTTAATGCAGTGTTTTTGGCTGCTCAAACTCAGGAATAGCAACTGCAATTCATGTCCAAGCCAAGCAGCCTTAGCCTCAGATCCATTTTTGCCCATCATGTATCAGAAACAAAATAATTTGGGGGGGGGGTGCTATTCACTAGTGTTGTATATTCAGTTCAGTGTCGGCAAAGAAAGATGGTTATTTCCCTTCAGTTGTTGCCTTGCAGCTTGGTAAATATGCCCCACCATTCAACTCCATTCCTGTGAATAATTATCAAGTATTCAAAGAATCACGAACAAACTTAAATGTTCTAGTCAAACAATAGAGCAGACAAAGAAAGTCAAACCACCTCAACTTCAGTTGTTCAAGCCAACTTGGTTATCTCAACTTGGAATTAAGCTAAAATTCTGTATTGTACTTGGCAATATGTGATTGGTATTCATTGTGCAGGTGCCCCCAGTCACACCATTAACTATCACTCTTAGACTATGATTAAACTAGAGTTGAATCTTTCCTTATACCCTGGTAAAAATTTTGCCCAGGATCCTAATAAGATCCTAATAGGATCCTGTAGGATCTTAACCAGGATCCTGATAAGTTCCTATATAAGATCCTGTAGGATCCTATGGGATCTTATAGGATCTTGTTTAGGATCCTATAGGATCTTATAGGATCCTGTAGGATCCTGTTTAAGATCCTATAGGATCCTACAGGATCCTAAACAAGATCCTATAGGATCCTAAACAGGATCCTACACAATCTTAAGCAGGATCCTGAATGACTTTACAGGATCCTGAGTATGATCCTAAAAAACACGGTGCCATTTAGGATCCTGGGTAGGATCCTGTGTGAACTTACAGGATCCTGTAGGATCCTAGAAAATCCTGTAGGATTCTGCATAGGATTTCTACCAGGGATAGGCACCTTAATATTATTATGCACACCTTCCTACATGTACATTAGTTAGAACAGTTCATTTGGTCCCAGAGAACTTCACCTCCATAATAATATGTACAACGTATCACTTACCCAGCAAAACTGGAAGAATGTAACCAGCAAGGAGTTTGATCACACTGTTGTGAGTTTGCTGTGGCCATATGGACAGCGTCATTGCTAGACCCATTGGCATCGCATTGAGATCCTCCTTCTTCAAAAATGGAACCAATGATGCCATAATTGACAGCACACTGTCTGCAAATGCTGATGAAAAAAAACACCACAAAATTATTTTATCCAAATTACATGTAGGTGCAGGAATAACAGGAAATTTAGTAATTATTGTTGTCTTGCTGTGTGTCAACTTCCAGTAACAAGAACATTACTCCTGTTATAGCAGCATGCAATATGTCACTGTCAGTTGCCTGGCTTGTTGGTTAGCTACTCAGCAGGGGAGGAGGGGTGGGAAATTACTCCAGATTTCAAGTAATGGGGAGGTACAAATGGGGACGTAAATTAAAATGCAAAAAAATCCCTCAGGTTTGAAGCTAAACCCAAAAAATCCCCTGCAATAAACGTTCCACAACACTAACTACGGTACAATCTTAAGTTTTTTTTTACCGCCAATTTATTACTGCCAATCTTCCCATTGTTTTAGTCCCCAACAAAATCCCTACTAGAATCAGACTACTAAAAAATACCTGTCAAAATTTCTTTCAAAATTTGTGAATTTCAAACCCAAAAAAGTCCTTTGCACCTCTCCATCACTTGAAATCTAGAGTACCCCCCCCCCCTGCTCCTTCCCTTGGGTTAGCTACCTGCAAGGGTTTGCCAGAACATTATACAGGGCTCGAAATAATTTCCGAAGAGTCTCCGGACACGATGACTGGCCAAGTCCATTTTAGCTCGGTCACGTACCGTTTCTGACCGGTCAAACTTATAAGATAAATAACTCTTTAAACAGGGGCCTAAGAACCAAAAAAGTCGTTCAAGAAATGTTATTTATTGACAACTGCCAAGAAATTTCTCAGGAAAGTTATGAAATAACTTCCTTTAAGCAACACAAACATCGCAAGCTTTTGTGTGCGGCACACAACCGAGAAGCTCTCTCCGTACATTGTGTTGTTCAGCTGTTGAAGCACACTAACAGTAAAGTACTTTTAGATATTCGAGGGCATCACTTCACACAAGAAGACTTCGATTACATCACTCGGGAACATTACGATGCACTGGATAGAATCAAAGAAGTTGACCATTACCAGCATATGAGTATTTGCATGCTGCGCGGGTTTCCGTGACGTGACGTGTGTGTACATGTGTATGTTTAGATTTTTTTGTAACACGTTCCATGGTGGATGACAATCACAACGGAACCAGTTGTTGTTTGAATGATTTTCATTTCGTGTTAACTCTATAGGCCAAAAATAGCTGGCAAACGTTAAAATGTTTGACCATTCAGGTTCACGTATGTTTGTCATTGTATAACCTTTTATGTTTATTACGCACGCAACAGATAAACACGTCGATAAACTTGCGAAGAGTGGAGTAATTATTGGTTTTACTTTTGTATAGTTCCTTTGCATTATACTTTGATTATATTTATTCTGGGCTGAGGAATTACTTTATATGCAGGGAGAAATGCAAAACTTGAAAGTTAACTAATAAAAGTGAATTTTGTGACCGGAAGTGCGTGAACCCCGATGTCTGTTTCAGTGCGTGAATTGTAAACAACGGTTCTAATTGCATTTCACCCAGGATTTCAGATCAAAGTTCCGCAATACACAGCGACTCGCTACATAACGATAACAATTGAAACAACTGAAGAGCATGGAAATTTTAACATATAATTTATTTCATTTTCAATACGATCGAATGTGACTGGACAACATGACCGGCAAGACGAAAGGTTGACCGGTCAACTCTCCAATCAATCCGGACATTAATGTCTGTTGACCAGCCGTTATTTCGAGCCCTGTTATATGCAGCACATGTTAACTTTTATTTTCAGGGACAGTTTATTATTATAGACTTTTGTCTCTGGGAAGCAAGATGTTTTCCTTTTCTTTGGGTAAAACTACCTAATGATCCCAGTAATACAAAATAGGTGCAGGTGTAACAAATGTTACACCTGTTTTAGTTTGCCCACTAAAACATCTTATTATTTAAGCGCATACATGTACTTTCCTTAGTCTTCAATGAGTGAATAGTGAACTAGATGTGCCACATTTATTATATATTAAACAATTAGATTACAAGCTCAAGATTTCTATTTAACAATTAGATTATGAGCTTGAGATTTCTATCGCGTGATAGTTGATGAGGCCGAAGGCCGAATCAACTATCACGCATAGAAATCAAGAGCGAATAATCTAACTGTTTTAGTATAAATCTACTAGATGTTCAAAACTTAACAGCAGACACTACATGTTTTTATTGAAAAATGATATAAATAGGTCATACCGCATGCGGAAAACACTCTACTCACTATCTACAACAGAATAGATAGTGAGTAGCGTAGCCAATCAGATAACAGCATTAGTGATAGAACGCTAGTAGATTTATACTAATGCGTGTTAGTTGATGAGAGCAAAGCCCAAATCAACTATCACACATAGAAATCACGAGCTTATCTAATTGTTTCAGTATAAATCTCGATTAATATTCCAATAAAGTGAAAAGTTTAACTTCATTATTTTCAACCCGGGCTTTTAGCCAGACATTGAAAATGGGTGTCCAGGAGGCATGTTTTCCCATAAAATTATAATAGATTAAGTGAATTTTCCTTGAGGTTCTTCAAAAAGTAGGGGCCCTGCACAGGATGCCTGGACACCCTTCTGGCTAAAGCCTTGTTTCAGACTGTGCATGCTGTTCACCTTTTTGCTACTCACTATCCTTTTAGACACCATACAGCCCATACCATGCTTGGTATTTGTCTTTTAATTATTGCACAGTTTTCCACAAGTTTTTGTGTATGTCATGCACACTGTACCTTCAACTCCAATCTCAACAACAGGAACAACATTAACGATTTTTCCAAGAGCTTTGTATAGTCCAGTATAGTCCATGCTAGGATACAGCTGCCTATCAAATGCCCTTCTGTCCTCCGTCAACACTGGGCGGGTCTCTTTCACCAAACTGATAAACAATAACAGCATTATTTCAAGCATTACAATGAAACATCAATACATCTGCTATTCTGAAGCATTGCACAATGGAGATAATCCAACAGGAGGTTGATTTGCCAATTGCAATTCATCCCATGAGATAAAAATATTTCCAGTTTTATCAGCAGGTCACAGTTGTACAAAAAAAACTGCTCCAGTTCTTTCTTTCTGTAGGATTAGATAAATACTTCTTCTCCACTAGATCACAAAGTTACCCCTAGTAATTTGAACTTTTTATTGTGTGTGATTTTATTGTGTGTGTGTTTTTATTGTGTGTGATTTCAGACCAAAACTGCGCTCCACTCAGTTCAATGACCACTTTATTACACCCATTTTGAAATCACACAGTTTTTTTGTCATTTCAGGAAAACCAGTTTTTAAAAAAGCGGAACTGGAAACGCTGTTACATAAATTACGCAAATGACAATGTCATGTGTCAAAACTCGTGCGTAAACGAAAATGACTCTTTTTTTTTACCCTATATTTTTCTGCAATCTGATTGGCTAGTGCAGGTAAGCCATGAAATTTAACTGGTTAGTATTATTTCATTTTCATTTTGATTGCCTAAAAAAAGGATGCGATTTAGAGCAAAAAAATAGTGCAATTCGTGAATAAATCGCACTATTGAGAACCAATCAGATTGCAAGGATCATCAGTGATTTCAAAATGGGTGTAATAAATAAGCTATACACTAAAACAGAGGAAATTGAATCTACACACACAAAAATAAAATAAAGAAATAAATAAATCTAAAATATAGTGAAATTAAAATAAAATACAAACTCGACAGTACTTGCAGAAACCTGGTAAATCTTATTAATGAAAGCTATGTTGTTTCATATTACATGTATATGCCTTTTGCAATCACTGTATATTCGTTTCCGGTAAAAAAGGTAAGATTTTGTTCCATTTTGCGTAGTGCTTACAATAGTTTTTTTGTTATTTTGCTATGACGTGTTCAATAACATAATTATATTGATTTAATCTTGGCAATGAAGACTTTAAAAGATGGTTGGTTGTTGTTTAATCTAGATTTACATCTAAAGTAACAAGATGGTTTAGCAAGAAAAAATCTTCAGTGGTAGAGAAGAAAGCTTTTTAAATCTACATTGTATTTCTACATGTACATTGTGTGGTTCCAGAAAATGTCCATACCCCTCCCACGGAAGGCTTTTTGGTTTGCACTCCCCCCCACCCCTTAGGAATTTCCATTCCAAGGGGGTCTTTGATGACCCCCCCTCCCCCCAGGAATTTCCACGTTACGCGAACATGATTTTTGTTGTAACATTAAGCATTTATTATAACATCCATTTTCAACATACAACGCTTTATTATTGTTCAATCTATAGTATTCGCATGGTTGCCATCCAGTGTGAAATGTTCTATGTTGTTCACAAAAATTTGTTTAAACCAAGTGTTCAAACGTTCTAACGTTTGTGCAGAGCGTTGCCGTGGATAATTTGCTTGCTGAATGCGACGTAAACAATGAAGCCAAAATTTTCAGAATTGAAATTGTTTGCCACACTCAAACCTGCCATCAAAAGCGAAACTGTTGAATGTAACTTACACTAAAAATCGACGGTTATGATGTTCGAAAGAGAATTGGAGTAAAATAGCAGCTTTTTTCTTGGGATTACTTGTGCACTGCATTTGCATACCGTGAGTCTCAAAATAAATTGTGCAAGTGATCCGTGTGGGAATAAGAAATCGAACCTTTCTTTCCTGCACTTTATCCTTTGTCTAAAATTGAAATAGTAAATGAAGCTCAAATGGAAACTCAAAGATAATGACAACTGTAAAAGAATTTGAGTATTTGAGTAATTTGAGTAGTTTTTTAGTAAATAATTTTTGCACTTAATGCTCAAACGTTGAGCAGAATCTGTCTGAATACTGACAACCTTCACAATTTTTCAAAGGGATAACATTATCACTTACAGAACTTTTGGTACAGTATGTGACTGAAACTTAACATATACAAATAAAAGACAACTGCGTACCTTTGCAAGGTCTGCTGAAACCATTTCAGGATATTGGCTACATCATTTCCTGTTGGTAATGGATAAGTTCGTCTGTCAAGTCTGTTAAAAATCTCCTTGAGACCATGGACCTTGGCGTTGACTGTCAAGAATAACAACAGATTAAGAACCACAAATCAGTAACACATGTACATTTTAGAAGAAATACTAATGCTAAAATATGACGGTTCAGCATCATCCTATCTCCATTATCAAAGCGTTAAATGTTTTTCGATTTTTTCTTTAATCACATGTACATTTGCCTTACTAAACTAAGTAAAAAACGTGACGTTTCACGGGGATCTATTTTTACAAACTGGTGACAGTTACAAACTATGCAGTTTAATTTCTAATATCATACTGTAAATCCTATATAAAGCCCCACTCCTCCCCGCTTATTCATTTTAGGTTATTTTAGGTTATTTCTTCCAGGTGATTTTGGTTTATTAGTACTTGAACAATGCAGTGTTACATTCATGATTACCACAGTTACAATTATTTTTAGTTGTACAAGTGAAATATTCTGCACGCGAGTACTGTATGATAATTTCAAATAAATTTGTACCTGAATTGATATGGTAAAGATGCACCAGTAATACATATACTATTTGCCATTTGTTCTTTTGGTTGTGAGGGCAGAGAAAGTGGTTATTTGAGGGAGGGGGGGGGGGATTATAAAGATTTTTAAAAAGTGGGTCAATTATTTTAGAGGGTAGATTACTCAAGGAACTACTATTTCGTGAATAAATAATGAATTTGCGGAATATTTCTTAGGTAGTGCAGTTCATGCAGGCCTAAGCACTCCTTCACACACTTTACAAGTAAGGAGTAAGCATTGATTCTACAAATGGTTCATCACGATCACTTACTGTTACGGCAGACAAGTATATTTGTTACAGTTATACGTTTTGCATTCCGAATTTGGCATTCTACGTTCTGTAAGATACCCCTGCCGAGCTCAGCTGATTTTTTGCTGCATAACTTAGAACAAATGAGCATTCAGCTGACAAATTACTTCTTCAGCTGTAATGTCCATTGACTCTGTTCATAATACTTACACTGATCGGCCCTTGTTGACTTGAGATGCCTCGACATTTTACTTCTTCTTCCTTTTTGTAGTCAGAATGGTCAAGTAGCGCTCAAACGAAAAAACAGCTGTCCGTGTTCATTAGAATGCCGCCACGATACTCCACTCGGGTCATACAGACCGCGACCGTGAAAACAGAAACGCTTTACAAATAGATTACGTTAAACCATTCCTTCGACTAGTAAGACAATAGTGACTTCATCTGCCTTTTTGTTCATTTACAAACAGTCACTTTGACGCGAGGCAAATCGCTGAAATCTTGATGGAAATTTACATATTTTCCCAAACAATCGCCATTTCTGTTTTGAAGCCACTCGATCAATAGTTACGTGATGTTCGACGAAGCAAAGAGTCCCCTTACATGTACCTTTATGGGCCAGAGAATCACAGCGGCTGTCAATCTTAGATGTGTACACAATAGTTTTTTTTTCAGAATTTTTTTTAATAATGATAATAATAATTTAGAACCTATATAGCACATTTTCTATATGAATATAATCAAATGCGCTTTACAAGCAGGTGGAATTGGAATTTGGAAATGTTGGTTTTTTTATGGAGGGAGGAAAACCGGAGAACCCGGAGAAAAACCCTCGGAGCAAGGACGAGAACCAACAACAAACTCAACCCACATATGACAACGGGACCGGGAATCGAACCCGGGCCACACTGGCGGAGGCGAGTGCTCTCACCACTATGGTGGCCGAGGACTGCCACTGAGTTTTCAAGGCATTTCTTTCTTTTTTTAAGCAAATAAAATGCAAATAAAATCAAAATCAAATGCAAATGCAATGAAATGTAAAACAAAAAGCAAAGTGAAAACCAAAGTCAAACTCGGTTGAGATTAAAATTAAATGAATTGTTAAAAGAGAATGCAAAACAGAATGTAAGTAAAATTTAAATCAAATACAAATGTAATGAAATGTAAAACAATAAGCAAAGTGCAAATCAAAGTCAAACTCGGTTCAGATTAAAATTAAATGAATTTTTAAAAGAAAATACAAAACAAAGCTAGTGGCAGCGCTCGGCCATGCTAAAATCTACTTTCGTACACCGTTTGAAAGTAAATTTTTCCCCGTGGCCGAAGAAATAGTAGTGCAGCGAGTGAGTGCAGACGTGTCAGGCAAACAGCAGAAATACACGAGGATCGGAGCCCAGGAATACGTTCCTTTTGAACACGAGGAGATAACTATTGCGAACATCAAAGTCGCTTGCTATAAGCACTTTAGGCCTCAGATCGAAAAAGATCTTATTTGCGACGTGCTGGCTGGAGAGCGTGGGCCATCTTGCGAAAAGATGTCCCATATTCCAAACCGAAAAGTGTTCTATGTACGGTTTATAAAACCCGAAGGAGTAGAGGTGGTTTCCGATGAGGATGGATCGTTGGAATGCAACCGCAAGGTATTATTTAAGCTTAAGAAATCACGAGTGTCATTTGCACTTTGAATTTATAAAATCTAGGGTACAGTTTTATGAGCTCAAGCCCTTTTCTGAGAATTCTTATGAGGACATTCTAGGTATTCAAGATTTTAGTCACAGCAAAACAAGCTTCGTGAAATATCCGGAGTATAGGAATATCCGGGGGGACCTGATATTTGGGTTTTGAACAAAATAACCCTTAAATTAAATTAAGCATTAAAAAAACGCCAGTTTAGGGCAGATTCACTTGAAATCATTATGTCCTGCTCAGGAGAGATGTATGAAATTATATGTTTAGGACAGAGACCAAAACCCATACACCGTCCAGCGGCACCTCCCCATATACGCCATATAAGGGAGTACCCCCTATGAGGAATATTCAAGAATGTACTTTGTTGAAGTGTGATTTGAGCCTCAAAACTAAAGGGGTTTCTGACTTCAATAATGGCATACCAGTAATAGCAATTTTCTTTGGATTTTTCAACATTTTCTTAGTTACTTTTTGATAAGGTTTTGTTTGTTTTGAGTCGTGGGAACGTTTATGAGAAAGATTTTTTTACAAAACCACTTATTTTTTAATATTTTAATTTACTATTCTTTTTTATTACAAATCTGCATCCAGCTGGTTACTGCCAGCACAAAGGATTATTGGCACCATTTGCATTGATACTGTGAAGTTCCAGAACATGTCTGTACCTTCCCCACAGAAGGGATTTGATTTTTCAGGGGACAACCAGGACACTTTTGTTCCCCGATTCATGACAGTCCATAGTTTTCTGCACCACACCATAAATTTATTTCCCAGCTTAAAAAGTTTGCAAAAATGTTGTATTGATTCTTGTGTAAGCAATGTCCTGGAGAAAATTTTGATATGGCTGCAAATTCCTCCTTTTGTAACCTTTGTAGCAGTCTATAATTTTTTTGTCTTGGTCCTCAGCAAAAGAAAGCACGATATGAAGCTCCACAGCAAAGACCTGCCTCCCATCCAAGCCCAGTAAAGCCTTCGCCTTCAACGAGTAAATTTTACCCCAAAAGCCTTTCTATCAAGGATATACTCAGGCTTGGAAGAGTGGTTGACAACAAGGCCAAGAAAATCCTGATCTACAAATTTGACTTTGTTCATATGGAGTGGTCAACAGTGCCACTCCAAGCTGAATTTGTCATAGAAGAGAGAGAGTTTGCAGCTGGAGGTTTCCGAAAGGCATTCAAAGCTACAAGCATTACAGAAGGCTTTAATAAAGGAACATGGGTGGTCAAGAGGTATCTGGAGGCTGCAGTTCAATTGATTAGGGAAACGGGACAGACCACAGAAGAACATACAAGAAAGTCAGTACAGATGCAATATCTGGCAAGAAACTTTGCATCCCAGCTAAAGGAAGCAATTGCAAAGGACAGGCTTGACGAATACGGACAGTCCTTCGAATACAAGTCAGTGCACATGGGAAAGGCAGAGGACGGGGAGTTCCTGACAGTTGAGGAGTTCATAGATGGGGACTTTGTAAAGTTTATAAACAACAATGGAATTGTCTGTGAAGAAGATACTACACTATGTAAGAAGGCACAGGCCTTTTCTCATTTTACATATGAGAAATCAGAAGGCAAAGTTATGGTCTTAGACATCCAAGGGTCGGGATATACTTTATATGACCCTGAAATAGCCTCAACTGAGATACAAAATGAGGATGGAAGTTATCAGTTCTGCGCCGGCAACTTGGCTGGAAAAGCAATTGAGTCATTCTTCCAGAATCATCAATCCAACTGTTACTGCAAGCTCCTGAAGGTTAAACTTAGACCAAGTTAGTTAATTTTAAAATATGTTTTGCTCTTTTTTAACTGTGGAGTGAATTATATTTTTCCCATGTAAGCTTTGCCCTTTTCTTGGGTATATTTTGGATATTGCCCAATTTGGAATAGAAACCTCCCTTTGTAGAACAGCATGGAGTGGACTTCGTATTTTCCCCTTCATTGTTGGCTGTAACTACCATGCTGGAACTTAATATGTACATGTACACTTTGCTTTTCACTGACTTCAATGGAAGAAGTGTTCACATGTGATAGATAAATTGCCATGTTATTATTGTTGTTATTATTGCTATTAAAAAAATATACAGAACAAGAAATGAGTTTTTGAAGGTTCAACTTTATAATTTATGAACATAGACATATGTTACTGTTAATATTTCATAATGTTTCAGTTCTAGAAAGTGCCAACAGTCCTTAACGTGGGTGTTTCACCACTATGGAACTACTATGTACACTTTCGTTTTGGCTGATTCCAATGTTAAAAGAAAATAATAAAGGTGAAACAACAATATCAAGTTTCATGATTGACAGGTTAATAATTAGATTATATTTTCAGTTGCTGTTAGTTAATAATAAACCTTGATGTGCAAACAATGTCTCTGAAATGTTATGTAACTTTCTTGGCTTGAAGGAGTATCCCCAATGAATTTAAAGAATAAAAGTATCTGCCCCATCACATGCTCTGTGCAACCTTAAGTACTGCTTGTGCCTGCCGGCAGCTGGAAGTTACTTTTCAAATACATGAAGGCATCCCTGCATTCATGGGGTCTAATGGTTTCACCATCTGGCAAGACACGCTCGCATTCTGCTCTAAATTCGGGCTCTAGAAAATCATCAGGAAAAGTCAGGACTCCAGACTGGGTAGCTGCTTCCTTGAGCTGTTCTTCTGTTACTGGGAGACCTGTAATGTAATTAGAATAAACAATCAAAGAGAAAATTAACAAGATTAAACAAAGCATTAAGATGGAATCCATCAGGAAATTGGGTAATCAGTGGACAAAAATCTTGTACCAGAATAATTTAAAGTATATCGCATTCCTTTTTATACTTTTTAAGAGCTATAGACATAATTAGTTATCTGTAATAACACCAAAGACAATTTCTTATGGGAGCCCGTGAAATTAAAATTAAAATTTCACAGGAATTGTGTAAACACAGGTAAAATAGATAAATTTTTATGCGCAAGATTTCATTTTGTGAAATTTGAATTTTATTTCTCAGACTCCCATAAGAAATTGTCTTTGGGGTTTTTACAGATAACAAATTACATCCATAGCTCTCAAAAAATGTTAAAAATAATGCGATATGCCTTAAATTATTCTGGTACAAGATTTTTGTCCACTGAAAATTAAAATTACTCATTTTCCTAATGGATTCCGTCTTAATCTTTTATTTCATTTCTTTCATGGCCCTGTTTAGTTTAAGCCACCTATAGTAAGTTACTGGCTATCATAGTAACTTGTGCTAGGTTTTTGGCAGTACTATCATCAAAATGTAGATGAAGACAAGTACCCAAGTAAAAAGCAAAAAAAAAAAAAGCCATTTAGGTCATTGGGTGCTCTAAACATACCACATTCTTCCAGGCCATACTGTTCAGGGAAACTGTACATGTGATTGGGAATGCCATCAGGAAGAATGGTGTCTTTTTGTGCACGGATCCTATGCGTGTTCCAGACAGACTCTCTGAATACATCTAGGTCTTTCTGTATAAGTGGAATCATGATGAATGCCAGAAGCATCCTATATGATTGGACGGCAACACCACAAAATTAAAATGTCACAGAGCTACAACCCAGGCTGTTTTATGTCAGGCTAGTGTATTGTACTATGGATGTTAATTAAAAATTATGAAACATTCCCCAACCACTCATGCCACAAATATTATTTTTCAATATTTTCGTATGTATATTTTTAAACTAAACCTTGGCTTTTCAGGGACAAACCTAATTTATCCTTAAAAGTGCTTCTGGCCAAGACAAGTAGTAGAACTGGCTTGTTTTCATTTTATTTTATTTCAGTTTGCTTATAAAATTTAGATGAATTGACAATTTGCAGGTAGATTACATCAGTGGCAGTTAGATGAAGCCCACTCTCCAAGGTGCATAAATAAATGGTATGCTGAGGAAATGCATAGTAAATCAACTGTACCTGTCTCTGTCATCGTGGGGATCATAATGACCTTGGTCCTTAAGCCAACACAAATGACCTTTATAGTATTTTTCCATTCTTTGGTGTAACTCTCTCCACCATCTCTCAATCTGTGATTGAATTACAAATGATAACTAATTAGCAAATATAAACCAACATAAACAGTCAATTTTACAACTGTAATACGGTAATTGGGAGGTGAATATCAGAAGCATTATCAGGTATTCTACAATCTAGGAATAAAAGCAAAACATACACAATTATGTTGCCTTAACATATTCCCAGCAATAACCTGGGTGTTACAAAATTAAGCTAGTGTAGATTATGGTGTTTGTGTTCCCTTTTCAGGTGAGCTATATTTCAAATGTGTGAATTCAAATTTAAAAAATAATAATTATTATTACACTTCCATAACCATTCTTATAATCTGCGCAAGCAATCTATACCGGAAATGACATTTCTATGACTTAGCCAAGTCCTCAAGAAAGCAATAAAGCAGATGATAAGCCCCCTTCTCTCTCTACCCCGACAAAATATTGTTAACAATCACATAAGTTTCACACGACTCACCTACCGAATTTATCGTCCTCTAACAATAACTCATTTCAACGCCACACGTCTTCACGAGTTTAAAATGCCTCCATGTATACAGTAACTTAGTTACATGGTTTGCAGTTGACGGCCCATAAACAACAGTGTCACTTGGGTCCATGTCACCATGATGTCTTCGTAAGAAGGCATGCATGGTAGCCATGACCCCAGTCTCTGACCCCCTGTCTATTCTCAGCATTGCAGGTATCACCCTTGTCTCGTAAAGATAATCGAGATACCACCGTCCAACCACTTTGGGGTCACAGTTCGATGTCCAGACTCGTAACCAAAGCAGTTTTCTGCTTGCTGTATCAAGGCAGCCATAAATAGCCAATGGGAATGTCGAATTTTGGTATCCCATAAGTTTATCGTGACCGTCTAAGGAGTGAACCCAGTTGGATCCCTTTGTAGTAAAATTTCCCTTCTTTCTTTTTTTCTTCGCCCCAATGCCGCCGCGTTCTCGAAGACCCTCCGGGTCCAAGTCAGTCATGACATCGTACACTTGGTCTCTCGTTACATTTATGCCATACTCTTGGCGGATTTTTTTGTGCATAGCCCGGTAACCTAGGAGTTTACCAGGGCCTTTCAGTTCATTTTCCACTGCTGTCTTTACGTCTTGACGAAGGCGCCTGTCAAGAGTTCTCATGCTCCAAGGATAATCTGGGAAATCACGTTTAAGAAAGTCCAGCGCCTCGATCCCTTGAAGTCCTTGCTGGACAAGCTTGGTCATGGCTTCTCTTAGTTTATCATCGTCTTTCCAGGTAGCTCCAGAGTCCTCCATGTTTGTCTTGTTTGTCCTGAACAAAATGGCGGACCCAAGCAAACGCGCGCTTGGGTTTATGGGAGTAGTTGGTTGGGGAGGACTGGGCGTGGGTTTGGCAGTGGCAGCGGTCGGCCACGGGGAAAAATTTACTTTCAAACGAAAGTAGGTTTTAGCATGGCCGAGCGCTGCCACTAGCTTTGTTTTGTATTCTCTTTTAAAAATTCATTTAATTTTAATCTGAACCGAGTTTGACTTTGATTTGCACTTTGCTTATTGTTTTACATTTCATTACATTTGTATTTAATTTAAAGTTTACATAATCTGTTTTGCATTCTCTTTTCAGAATGTATTCAATTTTAATTGACTTTAACTTTTAACTTAGATTCTGTTTTGCATTCTCTTTTGAAAACTCATTTAATTTTAATCTGAACCGAGTTTGGCTTTGACTTTTTTTTACATTTCATTGCATTTGCATTTGATTTTAATTTTATTTGCATTTTATTTGCTTAAAAACAGAAAGAAATGCCTTGAAAACTCAGTGGCAGTCCTCGGCCACCATACACCACTGCGCCATCCCTGCATCCCCTTTTTATATCCACTGAGAAAAAAACTCCAGAAATTTCTACTCTTATATTCATAGGGCAGTTATGGAGAGGGACATTTCGTGATGCATACACAGAGAAGACGAGAAGAGAACTGGTAACGAAATATTTGGCGCGAAATGTCAGTGAGTTGGATTTTTCCATGTTTCTGAAATATTTTGACTATTTTGTGTGAGCTTACATGTAAATTTATTCCAGGCCATCGTTATTGTTTTTAACGATGACTGAGACATTGTTTTCCCTGGAAATACACGTAGAAAGCGTAGAAAATGTTCGTATTGCTTGCAACCTGCCAGCTTTGTGCTTTCGTCTGCTTGACTTTCCAACGATGATAATTCACCATGTTTTTCCTCTGGAAGCCGAAAAATTACGACAAAGACTTCGTTTAGAAGGAAAAGAAACGCTCCTCCACGTGCTCAAGGATCGCTTTGGAAATTTCCAGTTCCGCAAAGGAAAATCCTGTTTATTCAAAGCAAGTATTGACACCTTGTTAATTCAACTACAAAGTGTGCCTTTGTACGCCATGTTGATGGATTTGTGGCCACGAAAACCAACTCTTATAGGAAGTACTTTGATTCCGCTGAAGAAAGCTATTGATAAGATTAGTTCAGATGTGTACCGGAACGGTGTCGCAGTGCCTTCTTTTTACAGAGACGAGGGTGTTTTTGATGTTTTTAACCTCATGGGGTCACACATTGCAAAAGTAAAGCTTGGTTTTAGGTTACTGAGTTTAGGCGGCTCGCTTATCCCTCACATTCCCACAGAGGCCTTAGCAAGAAAAATAACAAAAAAAGTTGAAATAGGGGGAAAGGTCGAACAAGCAGTCAAAGGTGCCTTGGAAAAGGTACTACCTGAAATTGAATCAAGGAATTTATTGGAAGCAGAAATTGCAGATGAAACTACAGAAAACAAAATGGATGGTGAAAATGTCACAGATCCACAGAGAAAAGACATGAAACACAATGTGGAGGTTCAAACAAACATCCATGCAAGGGATATCAAACGTTCTGGACAACTTAATCACAAAAGAAGGGAAAGTGAAGAAGATATAGTTGTTACAAATACAGTTTGTCCTCCTCCCCTTTATTATAACTACTTTTCCAACTCTGCACCTTGTTTGAAAGGATCAAATTCTGGGACGGCAGGAGAACGTGTGCACCAAAGTTCTGGAAAAAGTAATGTCGCCGGGAACACAAAAGCTTTTGGCAAGGATGCCAATAGCCATGATGTGGATTTTGTGTATTATGACCCTGGCTTGGTTCAGTCAGACGGAACAGTCAGACTTGAATCAGTTTCAGTACAAACTGATGAAAGATTATCAAAGCCTTCACTAGAGCTGGAGAGCAATGGAGGGCAAGGTGGATTAATTCATGGCTTGTATAACTTGAGAAGTTTAACATCAAATGGTCATTTACCAGTTTTAAATGCTTTGCTCCAAGAATTGTCACGCTTGTCTACTGGACAAGAAATCATGGCCACTACACAACCGGCTAGGTCTTCCAGTGGTAGACCTCAAACCACACCAGGGTCTTCACAAAAATTTGATAGTAGAAAACCAGATAGCCAAGCCACAAGAAAACCACTCACTTCTGCAAAAAGTGAAATGCGTAAAAAACAAACTCAACAAGCTCCATCTTCTAAGAGGAATCAAACTTCAGTGATTGGTTTGTCCAGTCGTAGGGTGCGTTTCAAGCAGACAAACCTTACGTATGGAATGACAAAAACACAGAAGATGAGGCTTGAGTTGAATCAAAAGGATAAGTTACCAAACAGAACTAGACCATGTGAAGCCCGGGAAGCCTCAACCCAGAAGGAAAATGTAAAGAAAGATTTAGTGCAAACAACTTTATCAGAGGGTGGTTTAGGGATGACATACAAAGTGGGGTCAACCAGGAGGCCACAGACAGGAAGAAAGATAAAAATGAAACAAACAGCAGATATTCAAATTCAAACTCAGCCATCTCCTACTGAAGAACTACCACTTGAAAGTGCTGTTGCACTAGCCAGCACCACAGATGTGAAAGAGGAAATTGCAAAGCCAGATGGTGACATTGTTCACTCAGTTGTTGAAAGTGCAAGGAGTGCAAAGAGTCCTAATAGCTTGGAGGTTTTTATTCCACGAGTAGAGGGTATGTGTACTATTTTAATTTGACTTCAAGTTTTGTGTTCATTTATTATGTCTAAGAGTGCCTTTTTTCATAAATTAATAAAAACTACATACTATAAAGAAACAGTAGAGCTGCAGACATTACCATAACAATAAGAGTAACTTCACATTCGGACTCACTACTAAATGAAGTCATACTCACAAATGTCCCCCCCCCCCCTTCTGCTCCTCCCTTTTGTTGTTGGCTTTCAAGTGATTTTAATCACACAAGATTGTCAAAGTTTTAAGGTTTCCTAATTACAATCGAGTTGGAAAGTGAAGACTGTACTCCTATCTAACCTTCCGAAGATGTTTGCCGATGATTCTAAACACATGTACTGAAGTGAGGAAGGCCACCGGATTCTTTTCATTTTTGTTTTGCTAAGACAGCCTCATATGATAATTTATTTTCTTATTTTCCACCAGAGTTATGTGCAGGGGTAGATTTAGGAGCCTTAGCCAACCCTACATATAGGGAAACTTAAGATTGTACAATCCCAGGTTCAATCCAGTCTGGGCTGGCACTATTTTTTGAAGTAACTGGGAAAATGGAAAAAATTAATCAGGAAAAAAAAGTTAAATTATTAAAAGTACCTTACGTGTTTGTCAAAGCATCTGGGGGTAAAAAATGTAATAGCTGGAGAAATACCAATTCCCTAGCTTTAAATGACAGCCCTGTACAGTCCCAGCCCCTGCTTACAGATAAAAACAGCAGATATCCTTGTTTACTAAATTCTCAATTTGGTTGTAAGATCAATAAAATGAATTTCTAGCTTCCCTTTGGTTCACACATTGCCACACAGGTTATCAGTACATAACCCTGCTTTTTGCCTTATGAGGAATTTGGATCACATATCAAGTGCTACAGCATTCAAAGGTTTTGTCCAAAAATATAGCAAAAAATGAGCTGCAATTACCAAAGTTGACATTTTAACATTATTATTCTCTTGCACTTGTTAGATATATACACCTCATTCAGTGTTTTGTTAGATATTTTTATATAGACAAGAGTGTTTTAGTGGAAAATAGACCACTTGAAAGTTCATACGAAACTACATCCGGGACTCGAGTGGCGTATTTTCCATGAGGATATTGATGACGTCATTTCCCGCTTGTCTATATAATAAAAAGAAAATTACACGGTAGCTTGAATATATGAATTTTATTTTCTCGTGGTAAACAACAATATTTGACTCACTCGCTGCACTTGTTTGTAAAATATTGTTTTTACCACTTGAAAATAAAATTCAAATCTTCGCGCCGCCGTGAATATCCTCTATATATGCACGGGTACTTTACAAGTTGAGTTGCGAGGAAAGTGCAAGCAACGAGTAGAATGTCTGACCAAAACAACAAATATTCACAAGACACTGTATTCATTATTCCACTGCATTTTGTTTTTGCTTTGTCCTTTTTCAGTAAAAAAACGGTCAAACAAGGACTGCACAGTGTAATACGCTGGCATATTTTATGCATTCTCTTGCCCTTATACAGTAAAATGACGCAACGATAAGATGTGATTTTGTTTGTATTTTGACTCGCCCTATGGGCTCGTCAAAATACAAACAACGAGTTAAAATGTATGGCAATACTTCACACCGAAACATGTAATAAGAGATTTATTATCCAACTTAACCGTTTTCAACCTTTTTAAGTGACTTGAAGGAAAACCACGAGTGTAACAGGATGGACAGGATGAGCACCCACACTGTACTGTACAATAACCAACTGTACAATATCATGGGATATTTGTACTTGTTTTGCACGCTTTCTGTACAAGAACTAATACAATTGGATAATAATAGCTCATAGAAACTTACCTTTCAGGGGAGCCAGAGGAGAAAAGTGACCATGAAGGTGAATGGACCACAGATCAGCCCCCTGCAGATGGATTTTATGGGCAAACAGGAATCATCAGCTCAGAGCACGATGAAAGACAGGGAGGATCTGCAATGACCATGTACACTGAAGACTTTGAGGACTCAGAAACGGAGGGCTCACAGACTTCATTTCATTTATCTTTCACAAGGAGTAACAGTGCGGAGAATGAAAAGATAAAACAAAATGCTAATGATGAATCATCTGTAAGCAGTTACTCCCAAAGTAGTTCTGTGTCAACAGAAAGACCTGTTAAATCATCACGCTCTCCTGTGAAAACTAAATCTAGAAGATTAAAGACCAAGATTGAAGTAACCGAAAATGTAGAGCGAAAGATTACAATATCACAAGAGGACTACAATATTTCTGTTGATCAGGCACCTCATTTGGAAAGGAGTTCGTCTGTTGCATCCAAGCCTGAGGAACTTAAGGAAGAAAGTGAAGGGAGCTACACAGATGACTTTCACTCTGGTGGCTCTGAACTTGAGAATAGTGCATCAGATGCTGCATCTGTCGACAGTATCGATGCTGGTCAGCATGAAATACTTGATCTGCCACCTGCAGCCAATAATCTGGGTTACACCTACTAAAATTGTTTTAGATTGCAACCTGTCTTAGGGCCGATTTAGATGGTACGATTTTTCCTTGCGACTGTATTATGCAACTTGCTCACGTCACTTGTACAACAGGAATTGTGTCATTTAAATCAGACGTACAACATCTTCACGACAGTTGCACACAATACGAAAAATGTCGTAGGATTTTGAAACTGTTTTAAAACCCTACAACAGTCGTAGCTACAATCAAAAGGTTAGAATGACGAGTTGCATACGATCTTTGTCTGACACGAGCAGCGCGCGCTACGAAAGTCGCAGAAGACAGTCATAAGCAAAAGTCGTTGCCTCTAAGTCGGCCCTTATGTGTTTGGAATCAAACATGAGTAGTCTCTTCATCTCTTAGTCCCTTGTGGAACAGAAGTCTCAAACAAACAGCTTCCAGGTCACATTCCGGAACCATTTCCATGTTTGCCCTCAGCAGGTTTTCTTCAAAGCATCTTTTGCACAGGGAAAGCAACCGTATGCTGAAATACAGGAGGGTCCAAGTGCAAACACTGATTTGTGGGTTCCACTTTTGTCCCCTGTTATCTCCAAGGTTTGCTCCATTGCCAACTCATCTTTGCTACTTACATGAGATTTAAAACACATGAACCTGCTCGCTGGCTGCCCAAAGACTTAACTGCGGCCATGGCCCATTATCTAATAGAACCCCCCCCCCTGAGTTTTTCTTGAATATTCCTAACACAGACATTCTGAAATAGTGTCTAGTCTAATCCTAGCCACTTGCCTTATCACCAGTGTTGTTGTTTTTTGTTTGTTTGTTCTAGAGATGTTTCCATTCCCCCCCTCCCCAACTGATAATCCTGTCACAAAGGGTAACTGTATAGGGGAAAAAGGTGGCTTTTGTCATTCTGGACATCCCTCATCGGTATTATTACCTGTAATTCAGTTTTATATAACCAAGGCATAGCCCGAGTTCTCGTTGAGGAATCACGGTTTTGTTTTGTGTTTTTATTTTTTTTTATTTTTTATTTTTATTTTGGGGGGGGGGGGTTCAATTTAGAGCATTGCATTGTTGACGGAAATACACAAGCCCAAATATCAAACATAGTAAGTGAGGGTAATTCTGGCTAAGAATTGTATCCATAGATTGGCCAACGAGGTAGGTCCCTTGGGAGTGTTGTAGTCAGACAGATGTGGGTTGAAGATTAAAGGAAATCCTTTCGATGTTGTGTTCTTGCATGTGTCCTACTAACGTGTTCGAAAGCATATCATCTATTAATTGCCCAAGTTTGATGACTCCCAGGGCAATCTCGGGCTTGTGCAAAATTAAAGGACTAACTCTCTGGGTTTTAGCGTAGTCGACTTCTTTGGTCACTAGAAGGCGAGTATAGCTTAAATAGCCATTAACCAGGGGATGGAGAGGAAAGGGATTGAAAGAAAAACGGTCTTCTTTCGCTAACTGGGTAGAAAAGATGTTTCTCTCAGCCTTCTGAGAGGTGCACGTGGAACAGCTCTGATCTGTGAACCTAACTTAAGCGATTCGATGAGTAAGGACTCGATTTCAGGACTAGGTAGGAAAAGAAAAGAAATCTGAAAACGAAGTTTTGCAAAGGGGAGGGAATTGAGACCTTCAGAGTTGATTTAGAGATCGTGTCATTTAGGCTGCAAGACAGCATCAACTGAGAAAATAGATCGAAAAGCGGGGAATGGCCCGTACAACAGCGTCTTCATTTAGCTACATAACTGTAAAGGTTCAGTCAAATGAACGATTTTCACACAGTGACAGTTCGCTATTTTTCTGTTTCCTTTTTCTATGTTTTACCTTCAGTATACCTTACATTCAGTTTTTAAGAGACGCCTTAACTGGCGAATACACTCTCTTTTTTATAAGAACGTCTAATTTTGCGGCCAAGGCTGAACTGAAACTGAATGTTTTTTCTCATGGTTTGAGCCTGAAACGTTCTTAGCATGTTCTTAAGTTACGTTGTATAGAATTTCAGAAAACTGATATAAACGTGACCAGGAAACTGCACAAAGACCATTTTGCGCTGTACCACATCAAATTCCTTTGACATACATACCATTGTTAGTCTCAGCAAATTCACTGTTATGTCTCCTCCACAGTTGAGAATGAGAATAAAATGTAAAGTCAGAATACCACACAAATGTGCTTAGGTAAACTATAGCCACTAAATAGGGCACTATGCCCACCTTGGTAGCGGGCATTACCCCTAAATCTACCAGAAAAAATAGTGAGCCCAAGCATTAGCAGCCATGGACAGCTGTTTCGCAGAAATATAGCCTGACTTTTTCCTTTTAGAGTTTCAGTAGTTTTAGAGTTTGTAGTCTCAGCTTGGATACGTTCTTAATATGTTCTTAAAATCTGGGTCAATTCCAGCCTCAACGTTCTTATGAAAAAAGAAGTGTATTGCCTTTATTTTAGGGAGCTGATTACATTTCTCTCAAGCAAAGTTTAAGAAAAGGCTATGTTTTTTCCAGCTATCTGTAATTACATATAAGTTAAGTTAAGGTAACAACATTTCGTGCGCACTTCTTGAGAGCTAACTGGTATTCCATTAATATTATGACCAGAGCAAACTAAATTCAGTTTTTTTTCCCAAAATAACGAAATGAAGGAAGGTGAATTGAGTGGACACGTGCTTTTGAGCCGTCGAATAACAAGTTGTGCGTAAAAACGTCAAAGCAAGAAACTGACTAAAACACTTATTTATTCGCCAATCTGCTTGCTTATGGGTGTCAGTAAAACGCGGGGTCGGAGTCGGGGTCCATTGTTCTTTTGTTTCGTTTTCTGTTGTCTTGCCCTAACCAAAACATAAAACCGAAAAGGAAACAAAAGAACAATGGACCCCGACCCCGACCCCGACCCCGCGTTTTACGTTAACCCTATTCAGACCGGGCTTTTTTGGTCTTGTGGGACCGAGGGGGACGGATTCTGCCCCCACCTCTTAACTCCAAGAATATTAAAGCTATGACAACGAAACTTAAAGGACAGATAGTACGTCCAAAAATGTTTCCAGTGAGGTCTGCAACTTCAGGTGATGACGTCACAATATTGTTTTGTTCTCAAACGGCGGGCCATCTTGGTTCCACCATCTTGGATTTCTTAAATTTTCCAAAAACCTTCAAAAACCGCCAAAATTGATCGAGAAGTGATCAAAATCAATAAATTTACACGAAAATGAGCAAAAAAATGTAAAATTTACTACAAAAAAGTAATGATTTTTTATTAAAACTGAGGGAAATTCAAAATTCTGAAAGAAACCCTTGTCATAAAGGTGTTGCCATGACAATGCCACACTTAATAGACAAGGACTTACTACCTCAAATTGTTGCCGGATAGAATTTTAGGAAAAGTCACCAAGTTCGGTGGCTTTAGCTTGCTTATTTAAAAAGTTATAAACATCCAAAGACCGTGCGGGCAGAATCCCCCCCCCCGGTCTTAAAACATCTGTTCTAAAAAGCGCTTACACGTTAAAATCTGGGGGATTCTTTTCTGTTGTTGTTTCGTTGTTTTGGAATTATATGTACACCTAGTCTGTTAATTTGGATCGATTTTCACTTGAGTGAATACAGTATCATCCACAATGAAATGCCTTTTCTGCTGTTCAGATAAGAACACATTGGCAAGGCTCATCTCTTTGTTCTCATCTAACACAGGCTTCTGGTTCCACGAGCAGCAGCTGTTGTACGGGTTTGCTGGAATGAACTCAACAATGTTTTCCCTCTTCGCTTTTCTTGTTGATCAACCAACGTACAAGTCACCTTTTCATTGAATGGCCAGGGTAAAATTGCATCGTATTCACCTTTCATCAAAACAAAGCACACCGAGAGGTACGTAAGACTGCTGTGAGTATCGAAAGAGTTCATGACCACTTCAGACAATCCTACATCTAGTTTAAATTTATAGCCATATTTTCTTGTGTAGAATGGAGCACTTTTTGCGCGTCCTTGTCTCAAGACTTTAGTGATGCCACTGATCTTCCACGTGTGTTCTTCTGAACATTGCATTAGTTTATTTTCATGAGCAGTGACCTTCTCTTCAAGTTTTCTTGTGATCTTTTCGAACTTCTCCAGCTTCTCTTGTGTGTGGTGCAATTCCTCCTGTGTGTTACGCAGCTGCTCTTCTGTTTTATTCAGCTTTACAGAAGTTAAGTCAAGGTGCAACCTCATGTCCGTTTGATGCTTAATCTGCAGAAAAACGAAAATTATCACTATGAGGAGTAACATATAGCTCTGCATTCTGCAAATGGATGTTATTTCACACAAGTCACCACCAAACAATCCCAAAATGGTATTGCCATAGTTTTTAATAGTACATATAAATAATGGTAGTCAAGCTTAATTGATTTTAGTGAGGCTGTTCGGCGTGTGGACATGCGCAGGCCGTGAGCAAAAAGCCTCGCTCACGAGAATTTTTGCACCTCAGACTCAGAAATTTTAATAGAAACTGAGACGGTTTTGCAATGTACTGCCTTTCGAAAAAGTTTTCCCAGTACAAGTATCTACGATGTGTTCGATACTTCTTATTTCCCTTATTAGAAATTACCTTTTGTGAGCAGCCCATCTGAGCATACGGGCAGGACATTATTGTCAGCGCACAATCCTTCTCAACGTGGGCTGCAATCTGTAACAAGAGGACGTTGTGAAATGGTTAACGTATTTCCAAAGGGCACACAAGGAATTTACTTTAACAAATATCGTCAGTGTCAAATGATTTGCCAGTGTGTACATGTAAATGAATTCTCTATGACAAGTTTTATGGTCTATTTAACGGCATTGACTTTGAACAGCAAAGCCATCAAGCGCCCGATGAAAAAAGAATTATGGAAATCTGCATAGAAAAAGTGTAAACATTCATAGGAAAACAAAACAATTCCATTTTTCAGGCAAGAAATTGAACGTCTAATTATAGCAGTAGCCTTGCAGTAAATTTTCATATTGGGACATAAAAAGAGGGGAACAAAAACAGAACTGGGTTCGCTCGAGTCATTGGGCAATAAATGCTTGTTGTGCTCGTACCGTTGAAAGGCTTCGAAGAGCATACAAACCATCTGAACCGGCTAAGCCACGCGGTCTGGATGTATTCAGCCAATCTTTGACAAATTAGGTTCCCCTCCCGACCTTTCTACGGGAGCAAAATTTCGGATCTGTCAAATTTCTATGACAGAAACTTTTGGCAAATTTGGTGTATCTTAAGTTAGGACTAGATACACCAAAGAAAAGGCCATGCCTTCCGTTTTCCAAGTAAATGGCCGCCAGCATATATGCGACTGGGATGAATACGTATGCAGGTTTCTCAACAGCTTCACACTACAGAGAAACACCCTACCTCTTCTCTGGCGATGACAACTCCACAGCCTTGTGGACAATTTAACGGGAACCTCCTACACTCATTCTGATGAGCCTTGAAAATGAATAAGATTGAACAGTGAATTAAACAAATATTGTTCATTAAAAGCATACAGAGGGTCCTTAAAGCTACTTCTAATACTCTTACTCTCAAATTTTACAAATTTTATGAACTTTTTCGATAAATAATCAAATTAAAGGAATTCCTCACAGCAAGCTGGGGTATAAAAAATAAACTCAGCTCACTCTGACTCGTATATCGCCGAAAACGATACGTCGTTAAATTGCACCTGTACAGGGAGCCCATCCCCAGGCTCCTGCCTGGGCTCCTATCAAATCGCATTGATATTTGCTTATACTTGCAAGATTCTTACCTCAGTTTTACACGCTGGATGTAACAGACTACAATGATTGCAGCAAAGTAACCGCCACTGGCAAGTTGTAGTCACGTGCATTTCGAGATTTCTCCTTGGCAGCGTCACGTGACAGTTTTCGTTCGTACAAGAAAAAACTTTTAGAGGGCAAGATGCCAAATGGTCCTTTTTGGGGCAAGAAAAGCAGAAAATGAGAAAAATCATTTAAAGCAATTTAATTAATTAATGGTGGTGCGACTAACATAAACGGAAAGTGGGAAAACTAAAATATAGGGCACGTTTTTTGGGGAGGAACCAATCTGGAATGAGAATACTTGGAATGACTTTTTGGCACGTTTTTTAATTACCTGTTCTCACTGCGAAATCTTTAGAATGGTAGTTTATGCCATTCCATGTATTTGGCTATCTGGGGCAGAATGACCTGAATGAAAAAGTTCTCAGTTACTTGGCAATAACAAAATGGCTGACCAAAACAACAGCGCTTCCGCGGAAATTTAAATTCTCCCGTCCAACCTGAGAAAGAAAACCCGCGGTCAGTTTTCAGGGCATTTTTGGAACAATCGTTTTATCTTGTTTCATATTCCAACGATTCTGATCATTAGCATTCTGCCTATTCTTCTTCCAGAAGAGACCAAGGAAACGCGCCCACAGTCTATATGGCGTTTTGATGCCGCCACATGTAGCTGGAAGAAACTGTTTTGCGGTTTGATCGAACACTTTCCAGAACGCAACAAAGGGGAATCCAATGATTCATACTAACTTAAAAGAGGTTCTTTCCTTCAAGATAACTAATTCATCTAGGACGAGGTACTGAAGCAAACGGCTAAGAACGAACGCGACGAGAGGTTTCATACCAAGCACCCACCGATTAGATTAAAAGGGGAGATCAAAAAGGCAAACAAACAATAGATCGTGGTAAATGAAGCGAAGTGAAGCACAGGCAGCCCAAGTTGGCAGTATGTGTACTAGAAGATTTCATTGATAGTCTAACGTACTAAACGAACAAGTTGAAATGAAAACACAAATAAGAGTTATAGGACATGATAAACTAGGAGAACTCTCTGGGGGAACTAGTTTAGAAATGGAGTTCCACGTTGTTACAAAAGCAGTTTGTAGCAAGTCTTTCGAAACGTTTCCAAAGCGGATAAGGCCATATGGAGTAATCGCAGCAAATGGCTATTACAAAGGACGCACAGTAAGGTCTTACATCTTTTGATCTCAGTTCGCCAGTCCACTGACATCCTTCACTCGGACATTTGATAATGAGGGAGAGAATCTTTCTTTGCGTCGCTTTGTCTGGGAAGATATCCTACAATAACAACAGCAAACCTCAGTAGCCCACACAGTGAGATCGGCCGGGTGAGAGAAGTCCTGACTGTCCTGAGAAGAACTGTAAGTTGTTGTCAGCGGATGTCATCTTAAGATTTAAGTATAACTGAGTATATCGTCAGTTGATGGGATAGCCTGCAGAGCAGGCGTTTTCTACGAAACGAACGCTTGTATTTTGCTGGGCGAGAGATGAATAGCCCGAGTCTTGGATAATGAAACTGACAGAGGGTTGGTGGGATTCATGTCTCTGGTTGCAGCGGGACGAGTGATTGGTCAGCAAGGCCATCATGTTATATCAGAAAGCATGTTTTCATTTTTGCTTTTCCATTTGTTGACCAGTCTGTATAAAAGTTCTTGGTTTTGGTTTGTCAGCAGGATAAAAATAAGTACGTTTCAGTTTGCTTGCTTGCAAGACCTTGCAAAAAAGAAATACATTAGAAGTGTGATTCTTGATAAAATCTTTTGCGGTTTTGTGTGCAAAGGTCAAAACAATGAAATACCACCAGATTTTCACCCAAAAACTGTCGAGAAAGCAGGCAAAGAGCTATGAAAAAACTAGAAAAGGATTATCCATTGTGAACATGCATAGCGATCTTGAAGCACCTGGGTGGATAAATTGTTGGGACTGCAATTGAAAGAGAAATCAATAGGAAAATCAAACAAACGGGAAATTCGCTAACAACGGTGCTCGCATAATGAAGACACAGGCATGCAAGTTCCGTCACTACAAACGTACCCTGCTCCAGAGGTTTTTCTCTATTTTTCTCTCGAGAAATTGAAAAGAATGATGAGCGGTGTACAGTTCACGATCAAATTTAGATACAAAGCAAAACCAGTTTTAGTAGTTTCATCATCTCAGATATCACTGAGTTAGCACAGGTCACTTACTTTGTCTCGAATCAGGTTGTTCCGGTCCACAGGACAACTTAACGGATTCCCATCTCGTTCCAGCCTGTTTATAAATATGTCAAACAAAATTATTTGCATCATTAATCCTGGAAAAAATAACCTGATCAAACCTATATACACAGTCTTTATTCGGCCCACTCACATACCCAAGTAAAACGACGATTAAATTATTTTTGCATTTTGGACCGATCAAAATACAGAAGCTTCATTCTTCAAGCCCGTCTACAAGCCGATACAAAATGACAATTAGAAAGGGTTTGTTGTTATTAACCTTTCTCATGAAATGAAGATGTGACCATCGCAGTTGTAATCACAATTTAAGCAATTGTGAATTAAGCCCGAAAAAAAGAGATTTTTTTGGCCTGCTCCCAATGAATGGGTCTTCAGAGATTAATTGGTAGAGCACTGCAGCGCTAACGCAGAGGGCCATGGGTTCGAATCCCGTTGAAGCATCGAAAATCAACTGTGATTACAACTGCGATGGTCACATCTTCATTTCATTTGTATTTCCTCAGTTGACGCCATTTCATTCTAAGTCAGTTCTGAGTAAGCTATTTTAATAGGTCGGGCTTTCTGGCAGTTTCTATAATAGTTTATTAAAAAAAAAATGGGAACGCGTGTTCTCAGTGCCGAAGACTCGAAAGTAGCTGGCTCCATAGTTCTAGCGAAGAAAACTTGTCAGTGTGATCTCGTGGTAGAAGAAGTCTGGAAAAGCAAAACTTTCCCGTAATACCGCCGTAGCATCAATGCTGGATTCCTTTGTCTCAAAGTCTCAAAGTCTCAAAGTCTCAAACTCCACATCGTATCCACCAAGCGACGGAATTGCTGCAGCTTCCGCCATACTCTGATCGAGCGCCGCTGCTCGTAGGGTGGATGAGCGAATTAGAAAGTCTCAGCTTGGTTGGTGGGTTCAGTCATGGATGACCTTGAATTTTCCTTTTGTTAATTCTTATTGGAAATTTAAATATCCTGTCACGCCAGCATACATGACAATTGTTTCTTTTTCTTAGGGTGTGTGAGAGAGGTGGACCAGGGGCCCGTTTCTCGAAAGTCCCGATAACTTTTCGGGTCCGGAAAGGTATTTTATGTGTGCGATGTTTGCATTATAGATTCAAATGGGTTTGAAAGCTGAGCAATAAAATTCTGAGCCAGTGATAAAACAAGCTGGGCTGATATGCGGGCTAAAAACTACGACAACGGCGTATAGATTTTGATTTTAAAATATAGCTCCTGGCCCGAAAAGTTACTGGGACTTTTGAGAAACGGGCCCCAGGAGTGTAGTCTGAGCTTTCTATCCAGGGATGAAAAGAAAGGTGGGAATCAAAAGGAGAGAAGGCAATATGAAATGTAAAAAATCCCATGAACGGGAGATAATTTTGGACACAACCACACAATGAGAAACCCAATCTGATAACATGATTTCAAAAGATTTTTTTAAAAATATCTCTCAAGAATCGGCCGACAATTTACACGCTGGTCTGATAATGAAGGTAAATTACCGTCGTTTTCATGTAAGCGTACCACGTAACAAACGTTTAATACATGTCAGTTTTGTCATCATGACACATTTTGAAGCCTGTCAGGCCGTTACTTAACCTTTTGGCACTCAAAGTAATAGTGTAAAACACACACCGCCATAAAAACGAAGGCCGATGCAAACTTCAACTGTCCAATGACAAAACCTAGCATGTTTGATACCAAAATAGGTCATGTCTTTTCGTGGCGCGGCCACGCTTAGATGAAAACGACGGTATGCAGTAGAAATAACTCCAAATTAACTTTTTTATGATCCTACCAAGATTCCTTCTTACTTAAGCACGCGTTAAGATTTTTCAGAAATGACAGAAAAAAAAACTCGGCGGATTTTTTTTTTAATTGAATAGGAAACCACAAGCAAGGCCCCATTAGAAAAACACTTAGTTCCTTAGTGGCGCTGCGATCCTGGCGTGCGTTTTTTAAAAGTTCCGAAACTTTTCGGGTCGATTTCGGGCACGATAATTCACACTGTGTCTTGTAAACAAAGAAATTTCTAAGCACGAAACTTTGCTAATAGTTAAACATTTTTTATCTTAATAGACAAGCTAAAATAACAGCTTTGTAGAGTGAGTGGTTCATATTAATAGTATTTACGAATGCTTTTCGGGGCTTCGAGAAAAGCGCCCCAGGTTCTCTCTAAGCACTCTCGGGAGGGAAAAGACGTGCTGTGATCTTGCCCAGAGTATAGAAAGACACAGAATAAATCGCCATAGAAGACAGACGAAGACAGAAAGACTTAGGCAACAGAAACCAAGTCTTATTTCTTAAACAAACGTCACTCTTCTTTGTAGCAAGTGGTTATTTTTCTACTTCTGGGATTTTAACTTATTTTTTCTACATTATCCATTCCAGCCGTCTATTTACTTAGAGTACATAAGAGTACTTATTCGTTTTCCGTAATCTTCGGTTAATATTGATGAAACATGCACTTATTCACAAGCAATATTGTAAATACCCTGTACATGTTAATTCTTTACAAAAATTAAGTACAATGTACATGCAAACTGTAGTCTCTTTTTGTTCAGTGCAAAAAGTCTTGTTATCAACGTGTTGAATTTACGCGAATGGAAAACGTCTTGGAGTGTTAAATTTTAGCTCTAGTTAGTCCGGATACCTCGTCAATGAACAACTAAGTGACACAAACACACACAACTGGTAAACATCATTTTTTCTTACGAAACAAAGAACTTAATAAATCCCCGAGTTCCTTGAAGCGCTTTTCAATCGAGTGTCGTAAAACCAAAACCAAAGTAATTACCCCAGCCAATCACAACGAACACAAATTACCAAATGAACCAATCACCGAAGGAAATACATGTAACAGGCGCCAAGCGCGGTAAAATGCGTGCTACAAAGACACAATTGGTTTTGGATTTACTTCTGATTGGTTGAGAGAAAGTGGCCGGAGATTTTTAAGCCAATCACAGATCGAACTTAAGCGAAGAAAAAGCAAAGCAAACGTCTTTCGGCGCTCAACTGAAAACCGCTTTATAAATTTCAATCACTCTCTGAAAGGTGACCAGGAGGTTATAAAGAGGTGACTGCCTTATTACACGAAATTTTCACGAATTTTTTTTTTATTTGTTGTCGTACAAAAAGCGGATAGCTTACACAAATTCTATACAAATTCTCTAAATCATCGAAAATTGACGAAAAATTCGTGGAAAAAACTTCCTAAAATCGCGAAATTAAGCAAAACCTTCCAGTAACAAGTTAGCAATAAGTTCTCCAACGGCGTCCAAGAATGGTTGTGATTCCAAAACACACAAATCTGTATGGGTCACGATCTGATGCGATTCTTGAAAATTTTTAAATATTTTCGGTATTTCTCAATTGTATAAGGCACTTAGCTTGTCGTTGGCTCCTCCCTAAGTTAAATTAGAAAATATTTGAGACTAAACTCTGAGATTAACTTGATCTAAATTTTAATTTAGGTAATTAAATTCAATGAAGTTTAAATTTTAATTTGGCAGACTCAAAAGTCTGCTAGTCCCGGTTCCCCTTGTCGGTCTGCTCAAAAACCTTTTTGGAGCTTCAAATGTTCTTCCCTCTCAGAGGAAACTTTCTGGAAATAAAGGAGCTCTGCCCCTCTTGTACTGTGAACTGTATGCGTTACTTTCTCTAGAACTCTTCTCTGTAGAGGGTTCTTATCGGCGTTGTTAATAACTACCTAGAGTGAAGTATAATGCTTATTGGGTCTCGAATTGACTCGAATCAACAAAAATGCCTACTTTGAATTGACTACAAAATTGTTCCAACGCTGTTCTAGATTCCGCATGGTTAATGCCACAGTAAAGCTGATTTTCATTGCCGTTCCCACTCTTGTCACCCAACTAGCTGACTTATGTTTTCATCCAGCCAGCCCACGAGCTGACTGATCAGTTTTTCTGCAGCCAGTTGACTCTGATTTCTCACAAGCCATATTTCCCTTCTAGCAGAGGTCTCTCACGGCGACAAAATTAAGGAGAGAGACCTCTGCTTGTAGGGAAAAGCCATATACGACTAGAAGACGCAAACTGTGGACAAACCTGCTCAGTCGCTGAGCTAACGCCAGCTTGCCAGTCCGTGCTGTGATAGCGAACTATCATGACAACTGACACGCCGCGTTTTGAACTCAGGTGATGAATACGAGATCGTTACGTCAACCCTGCCAGATCTCGGGAGATCGCATTTTTGATATTTTCCAGCCAAGCTGGTCGAAATGCTGCTTGTCCCAGCCAGATGGGTAGATGAAGGTGATTCTCTCAGCCATCTGAGGGGTGCACGAGGAACAGCTCTGTTTTGTCGACCTAACTTTTGCGATTTGCTGAGTGGGGACTCGATCTCAGGACTAGGTAAGAAAAGGAAAAAGTCTGGTTGAGTTTCGCAAAAACGTTTGCAGAGGAGAGAGGATTGAGTGAGGATTGATTCAGATATTGTGTTTGGGCTGCCAAGACACAGCATCAGCTGAGAAAATAAGAAAAGAGAAGAGTGGAATGCTTGTGTAACAGCGTCTTTATTTAACCACATAACTGTAAAGATACAGTCAAATGAACAATTTTCACAGAATGACACTTTTCACTAGTTTTCTCTTTTTTCTTTCTTCTTTTTTTTTACGTTTTACCTTTACACCTTACATTCATTTTTTAAGTGGCACGCCTCAACTGGCGAATACTGGCTTTGCCCAACCAGTTGCAAATGTAAGATTACACAAGGAGCAACATTTCTCTTGACCAAACTTAAAGAAAAGGCCATGTATTTTTTCCCAGCTATCTGTAATTACATACAAGATAAATGAAGGTGACAAAAAGTTTCGTGCGCACTTCTTGACAGCTAACTGGATATTGCATTCCATTCAAGACCAGAACAAATTTAAAAAAATAACGAAATGAGGAAGGTGAATTGAACTAAAACGTGCTTTTGAGCCGTCGAATAACAAGTTGTGAGTGAGAACGCCAAAGCAAGATAACTGAAAAAATTATTTACTCGCCAGCCTGCTTACTTATCGTATCAGAATTGTTTTCTGGCAACGTTATAGAAGGTATTATATGGGAATTAACGTGTACTGTACCACAAACTTAAACATCTGTTTTGAAATGTGCTTACACGTTAAAATCGGGGGGATTCTTTTCTGTTCAGCGTCTCGTTGTTTCGGAATTACACCTGTTTTGGTGGATCGATTTTCACCTGAATAAATATAGTATCATCCACAATGAAACGTCTTTCCTTCAGTTTACCTAAAGATACAGAGCCAAGCCAATTCTCTTGGTTCTCATCTGATACAGGCTTCTGTTTCCACAAGCTGTTGTCAGGGTTTGCTGGAATGAACCAAACAATGTTTTTCCTGTCATTTTGATTTTGTTGTTGATCAATCAACGTAAAAGTCACTTTTTTATTGAAGGGCCAGGGCAAGATTGCATCGTATTCACCTTTCATTAAAATGAAGTACATCGAGAAAGGTATGCCCGTCCAGAAGCTGTTAGAAAACCCCTTGAACACAATCTTATTTTAAATTTTTAGCCATATTTTCTTGTGTAGAATGGAGCACTTTCCGCCGTTTCTGGTTTAAATGTCGCGGAAAGCAATGAACTGATGCCAGTGACCTTCCACGTGTGTTCTTCCGAGCATTGCATTTAGTCTATTTTCAAGACCAATGACCTTCTCTTCAAGTTTTCTTGTGATCTTTTCGAACTTCTCCAGCTTCTCTTGCGTGTTACGCAACTGATCTTCTGTTTTATTCAACTTTACGCAACTTAAATCAAGGTGCAACCTCATGTCAGTTTGAAGATGGTGTTCAACATCTCCCCGCTTAATCTGCAGAAAAACGAAAATTATCATTTTGATGAGTAACATGTAGCTCTGTATTCTGCGAATGGATGTTATTTCATACAAGTCACCACCCAACAATCCCAAAATGTACATCCTCCTGGTCTCGCCAAAGTGTTTAAACGATCAGGTAGTCAAGCTTGATTGATTTTATTGAGTCTGTTCGGCGTCACTGTGAGCACGCGTAGACCTTAGAGAACAAAAGTTATCGCTCACGAGAATCCGTGCTTTCGTTGATTCGCCGCCTCAGACTCACGAAATTTTAAGAGAAAGTGAGACGGTTTTGCAATGTACTGCCTTTCACCAATAACATCTCTCGAAAAAGTTTTTCCAGTAGCAGTATGTAAGATATGTTTGCCACTCAGTTATTCCTGTATTAGAAATTACCTTTTGTGTGCAGTCCATCTGAACATACGGGCAGGAAATTATTGTCAGCACACAATCCTTCTCAATGTGGGCCGCAATCTGTAACGAGATGATGTATGAAATAGAAAACTATGAAACTTCATAGGAAAACAACAAAATCCTTTTTTCAAGCAAGGAACATCTTATTATAGCAGTAGCCTTGCAGTATAACTTATTAATTTTCGTTACGACATGCTAAGAGGGGAAAGTAGGTTCGCTTGATTCATTGGGCAATGAATGCTTGTTGTGCTCGTACTGTTGAAAGAAATTAAGGCCTCCAAAAGCATACAAACCATCTGAATCCGCTAAGCCGCGCGGTCTGGAAGTTTTTAACCAATCTTTGACAAATTAGCTTTCTTTACCGACTTATCTACTGAGCGAAATGTCGGATCTGTCAAAAGTCCTAGACAGAAACCTGGCAAATTTACTCACCTCATGACAGGAGGAAAACAATTTTTTTTTTCCAAAAAAAACTTTGGTCGTGGACATGGGGCTTAAATTATAAGATCTGTAAACGACAGTTTCGATGAATACGATGTGAAAATAATGTGTGAACAAGGAAAAAACGTAAAGTTAAAAAACGAGGAAAAAACGTAAAAACAAAGAAGTAGACACAGCATAGAAAGAGCCATGCTTTCCGTTTTTCAAGTAATTGACTGCTAGCAGGAATATATGCAACTGGAATACGTATGCAGGTTTCTCAACAGCTTCACACTACAGAGAGACCTCCTACCTCTTCTCTGGCAATGACAACTCCACAGCCTTGTGAACAATTTAACGGGAACCTCCTACACTCATTCTGATGAGCCTTGAAAATAAATAACATTGAACAGTGAATCAAACAAATATCGTTCATTAAAATCATATAGAGGGTCCTCAAAGCTACTTCTTATACTCTTGCTCACAAATTCTACAGATTTCATGAACTTTTTACGATAAACTAAACTATCAAATTAAAGAAAATTCTCAGAGCAAGCTGAAGTATAAAAAATAAACTCAACTCACTCTGACTCGTATATCGCCGAAAACGGTAAGTCGTTAAATTGCGCCTAAACCAGGAGCCCATCCCCGAGCTCCTGCCTGGGCTCCTATCAAATTGCATTGGTATTTGCTTAATTGCAAGATTCTTACCTCAGTTTGACACGCTGGATGTAACAGACTACAATGTTTGCAGCAAAGTAACCGCCACTGGCACGTTGTGGTCACGTGCATTTCCAGACATCTTCTTGGCAGCGTCACGTGACAGTTTTCGTTCGTGGAAGAAACGACTTTTAGAGGGCAAGATGCCAAATGGTCCTTTTTTGGGCAAGAAAAGCAGAAAATAAGAAAAATCATTTAAAGCAATTTAATCAATTAATGTGGGACTAACATAAACGGAAAGTGCGAAAACTAAACTCTAAGCTGCGTTTTTTGGGGGAAACAATCTGAAATGAGAATACTTGGAATGACTTTTTGGCGCGTTTTTTTAATACTTGTTCTCACTGCGAAATCTTTAGAATGGTAGTTTATGCCATTCCATGTATTCTGCTATTTGGGGCAGAATGAACAGCATGAGTTGAATGAAAAAGTGGTAAATCACTTGGCAATAACAAAATGGCTGACCAAAACAAAGCGCATCCGCGGCAAATTTGAATTATCCCGCCGAGCCTGAGGGAGAAAACCCGCAGTCGGTTTTCAGTCCATTTTTGGAACAATTGTTTTCTTTCTTGTTTCAAATTCCAACAATTTTGATCATTCCTATTCTGCCTATTCTTATTCCAGAAGAGACCAAGAGAACGCACCCACAGTCATAGTCGTTTTGATTGGCCATATAGCTGGAAGAAACTGTTTTGTTTGATCGAACACTTTCCAGAACGCAACAAAGGGGAGTCCACTGATTCATGCCAACTTAAAAGAATCTCTAAAACAACTCAGCACGTTTGCACTGCAATATTAATCGTTCAAGATAAATGGGAACTTTTTCATCTAGGAAGTAAGCAAACGGCTAAGAAGGAACGGGACCACTGAGAGGTTCCATACTGGGCACCCGCCGATTAGATTAAAAGGGAAGATAAAAAAGGCAAACAAACAATACATCGTGGCAAACTAAGTTAAAGTTACAAGACAAGTAAGGCAAGGACAAACAGGAACGAGGGAACAGGGCAAGACCTTGTCCAAAGGAGTTGCTTAAAGGACATACCGGATAAACTAGGAAAACTCCCTTGAGGAACTATTTTGGAAGTGGAGATCCACACTGTTACAAAAGGAGGCTTGTACAAGCAGCAAGTCTTTCGCAACGTTATCAAAGCGGGTAAGGCCAAATGGAGTAATCGGGCCAAATGACTATTACAAAGGACGCACAGTAAGGTCTTACATCTTTTGATCTCAGTTCACCAGTCCACTGACATCCTTCACTTGGACATTTGATAATGAGGGAGAGGATCTTTCTTTGCGTTGCTTTGTCTGGGAAGATATGCTGCAATAACAACACCAAACCTTAGTAGTCCGCACAGCCGTGAGATCGGCCGGGTGAGAGAAGTCCTGACTGTCCTGAGAAGAAATGTTGTTGTCAGCGGATGTCATCTTAACTGAGTGTATCGTCAGTTGATGGATTCGTGTCTCTGGTTACAGCAGACCGAGTGATTGGTCAATAAAACCATGATGTTATCATAAAACATAAACAAGCTAATTGTTTTTGTTTTATTTTTGTTTTTTGTTTTTTTTTTGCTTTCATTTTTGCTTTTTCATTCGTTGGCCAGTGTGTAAATTTCTTGGTTTTGGTTTGTCAACAGGAAAAAATAAGTACGTTTCAGTTTGCTTGCTTGCGAAAAAGAAATATATTAGAAGTATGCCTTCTTGATAAAATCGTTTGCGGTTTTATGTGCAAAGGACAAAACAATCAAAGACAACCAGATTTTCACAGAAAAAACGTCGAGAAAGCAGGCAAAGAGCTATTAAAAAGCTAGAAAAGGATTAAATTATTCATTGTGAACATGCATAGCGATCTTGAAGCACCTCGTTGGATAAATTGTTGGGACTGCAATTGAGAGAGAAATCAATAGGTCAATCCCACAAACGGGAAATTAGAAACCGCTAACAACGGTGCTCGCATAACGAAGACAGGCAAATTCCGTCGCTACAAACGTACCATGGTTTCAGAGGTTTTTCTTTCTTTTTCTCTCGAGAAAAAGAAAGAAAAATCTCCGGGATCAGGGTACTACAAATGATGAGCGGTGCACAGTTTACGTTCAAATTTAGATACAACACAAAACCAGTTTTAGTACTTTCATCATCTCAGATATCACTGAGTTAGCACAGGTCACTTACTTTGTCTCGAATCAGGTTGTTCCGGTCCACAGGACAACTTAACGGATTCCTATCTCGTTCAGCCTGTTTATAAATATGTCAAAATTATATGCATCAGTTTATGGAAAAAAAAACCTGATCAAACCTACACACAGTCTTCATTTGGGCCACTCACATACCCAAGTAAAACAACAATCAAAATCTTTGTGCATCTTGGACTGGTCCTCTCTTGTCAAAATACAGAAAAGTCTCATTCTTCTATACTGCGAGTAGTCTCTAATTTTGGCGATGGCGATTGTTGGGCGGGCGCTAATTTTCGGCGCTCCCTTTGTGTTGCGTCGTCTCGAAATTTCGCGCGCGCGCGCGTGTATTTCGCCCGCCCCACAATCGCCATCGCCAAAATTAGAGACTACTCGCAGTCTACATTCTTCAAGCCCGTCTACAAGCCGATAAGAAATTACAGTTAGAAACGGTTTGTTGTTATTTTAACCTTTTCTTTCAGTCAGTTCTCATGAAATGAAGATGTGACCATCGCAGTTGTAATCGCAAGTTAAGCAATTACGAATGAAGCCCGAAAAAAAAAGAATTTTTTTGGCCTGCTCCCAAGGAATGGGTTTCATAGCTCAGCAGGTAGAGCACCGCAGCGTAAAAGCAAGGGCCACGGGTTCGAATCCCGTTGAAGGTCTGAAAATTTTAAATTGTGATTACAACTGCGATGGTCGCATCTGCATTTCATTTGTACTTCCGTATTTTACACCATTTTATTCTAAGTCAGTTCTTGGTAAGCTAGTTAATAGGTCGGACTTTCTGGCAGTTTCTCTGCCGTATACTATACTTGTTTATATTTTAAAAAACCCTGGGAATGCTTCATCTTCCGAAGACTCGAAAGTAGCTGGCTCCATAGTTCTAGCGAAGGAAACTTCGTCAGTGCGTGATCTTGCGGTAGAATCGGGCAGAAGAAGGCTGGAAAATCAAAACTTTCCTGTAATACCACAGCTGCGGTAGCATAAATGCTGGATTCTTTTGTCTCACAATTATGCTTAAAATTTGTATGCAAGAATAAACTGCGTGAACAACTCTACTTGTGAACGGGCTTTTTCGAATTAGTTCGTTAATGGAGTTTACCAAAAACTTCCGTTTTCGATTTTGCTCGATTGCTGGACACCTATTGATGCCTATTGATACCTAGGTTTGACTGAAACCTGTTTTCTTCGATTGTAGCTCTGCTTCACTTGGTTCAAACAGACATGGCGGAAGCCATTTTACGAGAAAACCATGGCTCACTTATGTCTTGAATTAAAGAATGGCCAATACTTTGCTTTGTCTGAGTATAACTTCGATAGGATTGCACTGTATTTTAAAACCTATTAAAACAGATCTCAAATAAGAGAAAATTTTGTGGAACAGCCTCCTTCATACAACGATCAAAACAAATAGAATCCTAAAACTCTCGAGGTATAAACGATCTGCTAACCTCATAAAGTGTCCGTCAAGACACTGTCTGCAAAATCGGTGGCCACATACGCTCGTTTGAATTGCTTCCTTCAACGGTAACTGGCAGATTGGACAAAGACAATCTTCCTCGACAGCACTCACAAACTCCTCATCGTATCCACCAAGCGACGGAATTGCTGCAGCTTCCGCCATACTCTGATAGAGTGCCGCTGCTTGCAGGGTGGATAAGTGAATTAGAAAGTCGGTTCAGTCGGTTCAGTCATGGATGACCTTAAATTTTTCTTTTGTTAATTCTTATTGGAAATTTAAATTATCCTGTCACGCATAACATACTTGGCAATTGTTTCCGTTTCTCAGGGTGTGTGAGATTGGTGGACTAGGAGTGAAGCTTGAGAGGAGACAAACAGGCTATCTGGGGATGAAAAGAAAGGTGGGAATGAAAAGGAGAGAAGGCAACATGAAATGTAAAAAATCCCATGAACGGGAGATAATTTTGGACACAACCACACAATGAGAAACCCAATCTGATAACATAATTTCAAAAGATTTTTTTTTAATATCTCTTGAGAATCGGCCGACAATTTACACGTTGGTCTGATAATGAAGGTAAATTACCGTCGTTTTCATGTAAGCGTGTACATGTTTTGTCATCATGACACATTTTGACGCCTGTCAGGCCGTTACTTAACCTTTTGGCACTCAAAAGTAATAGTGTAAAACTCACACCGCCATAAAAACGAAGGCCGATGCAAACTTGAACTGTCCAACGACAAAACCTACCATGTTTGATACCCAAATAGGTCATGTCTTTTCGTGACGCGGCCACGCTTAGGTGAAAACGACGGTATGCAGTAGAAATAACTCCAAATGAAATTTTTTATGATCCTACCAAGGTTTCTTCTTACTTAAGCACGCGTTAAGATTTTTCAGAAATGATAGAAAAAACTCGGCGGATTTGTTTTTTCTTTAATTGAATAGGAAACCATAAGCAAGGCCCCATTAGAAAAGCACTTAGTTCCTTAGGGGCGCTGCGATTCTGGCGTGCGTTTTTTAAAGGTTCCGAAACTTTTCGGGTCGATTTCGGGCATGATAATTCACACTGTGTCTTGTACACAAAGAAATTTCTAAGCACGAAACTTTGCTAATAGTTAAACATTTTTATCTTAAAAGACAAGCTAAAATAACAACTTTGTAGAGTGAGTGGTTCATATATTTACGAATGGCTTTTCGGGGCTTCGAGAAAAGGGCCCCAGGTTCTCTTCTCTCTACGCACTCTTGGGAGGAAAAAGACGTGCTGTGATCTTGTCTAGAGTATAGAAAGACACAGAATAAGTCGCCATAGAAGACAGACGAAGACAGAAAGACTTAGGCAACAGAAAACAAGTCTTATTTCTTAAACAAACGTCACTCTTCTTTATAACAAGTGGTTATTTTTCTACTTCTGGGAGTTTAACTTATTTTTTTCACATTATCCATTCCAGCCGTCTATTTACTTAGAATATGTAAGAGTGCTTATTCGTTTTCCGTAATCTTCGGTTAATATTGATGAAACATGCACTTATTCACAAGCAATATTGTAAATACCCTGTACATGTTAATTCTTTACAAAAATTAAGTACAATGTACATGCAAGCTGTAATCTCTTTTTGTTCAGTGCAAAAAGTCTTGTTATCAACGCGTTGAATTTGCTCGAATGGAAAACCCCTTGGAGTGTTAAATTTTAGCTCCAGTTAGTCCAGATACCTCGTCATTGAACAATTAAGTGACATAAACACACACAACTCGTAAACGTCATCTTTTCTTACGAACCAAAGAACTTAATTCCTTACAGCGGTTTTCAATCGAGTGTCGGAAAACCAAAACCAGAGTAATTACCCTAGCCAATCACAACGAACACAAATTACCAAATGAACCAATCACCGAAGGAAATACATAACAGGCGCCAAGCGCGGGAAAATGCGTGCTACAAAGACACAGTAGGTTTTGGTTTTACTTCTGATTGGTAGAGAGAAAGTGTCGCGAGATATTCAAGCCAATCACAGATCAAAGTAAAGCAAAGCCAAAGCAAACGCAAACTTCTTTCGACACTCAACTGAAAACCGCTCTACAAATCATGACAAATTTCAATCACCCACTGAAAGGTGACCAGGAAGAACAAAGAGGCGATCGACTACCTTATTACAGGAAATTTTCACGAAATTTTTTTTGGGATCTGGTGTTGCGAAAAGAGAGGGTCGCTTACAAAAATTTTATACACATTCTTCAAATTCTCGAAAATGTACCAAAAAAGAATCACGAAAAAATTTCCCCCCGAAAAAACTTTTCAAAATCGTGAAATTAAGTTGTCGCAAAAACTTCCAGTAATAAGGTAGCAATAAGTGTTTCAACCGCGTCCTTGAATGGCTGTGATTCCTAAAACACACACGAATCTGTATGGGTCACGATCTGATGCGATTCTTAAAAACCTTTAAACAGTTCCAGTATTTTTCAATTCTATAAAGCACTTGGCTTGTCGTTTGCTCCTCCCTAAGTTAAATTAGAAAATATTTGAGACTAAGCTCTGAGATTAACTTGATCTAAATTTTAATTGAGATTTAAATTGAGATTAATACAAAATTCAATTTCGTAGACTTATACGTCTGCTAATCCCGGATCTCTTTGCTGGTCAGCTCAAAAACCTCTTTGGAGCTTCAAATGTTCTTCCTTCTCAAAGGATTTGTCGAGCAATTCATGAACGTACTTTGCGAAATTTTCTGGAAATAAAGGAGCACCATCGTAGCCTACGGATTAAAAAAGATATATGATGAGTAACCACGACAGTTGGTGATGAACTTAAGACTACAAAAAAATTTCTAAGTCTTTGAAGAGAGTGACACTCATGACCCTCTGCAGTTGCACGTGTAAAACCAGAAACGACGTCTACTCAAACCGCAACAAAGTCGTCATAGAAACAGCCGTACGTCACTGAAAGGATTTCAAAATTAATTCACTAGCTATAAAAATTTACACTTACCAGGAAAATAATTGATGTCTACTACAACATGGTGCCCTGTTCCTTTCTCGACGATAACGTCGATGTCAAACATTGTCAAATTCTAATGGGACGAAGAAGGAAAGAAAATAAAGTTAATGTTGAAAACGTCTTCAAACGTACACGCAGAATGCGACAGAAAGGCAATTAGGGGTGGCGAATGGTAAAATCCGAGACTCGCCGAGACGCCGAGACCCTTGTTTGAAATCCGAGACCGAGACTTCAACGATTTTAGATAATCCGAGCCCGAGACTTTGTGCAGAGAAACCGAGCCCGAGACTTTATTTAATACGCAAAAATCCGAGCCGGAGACGTAGCTAGATTACATGATATCAAGTGTTCTTGGTAGCTAGAAATTAGAACGCATTTCCTGTATTAACTTTTAGCGTTATTTGCACCAATAGCAGTCGCAGATAGACGCCAACTATTAGCTACTATTTAGTTATGGATTAACTTTTCGACCTTTTTACGGCCTGTTGCGACCCGACATTCAACTATTCAATGTCACGCGTTCTGTCACATGCTTTGTGTCACGGCAGCTTCCCGTTTCCGGTCAAGCATCAGTTACATTCAGCTACAAGCTTATCGAGTCTTTATCGGAGCTCGTCAGATTTGTCAGTTTTTGCTTTTGTGGACGGCTGCCACTCGTTATGAACGAAGAGGATAAAGAGGGGGCGAAGGACAAGCAGCGGCGAAAGCGAAAACGTAAGTAACTTAAGTAATAACAGCTAATATAATCGAGTAAGTTACATGATTACAGAGGTCGCCCAGGGTCCTAGCTTGTGTTTTGGTATTGCCCTTAAAAGATCTATATTGAATAGCTTTAGCTTAGCTTTGGCTAGCTTAAACAATAGATTATGCATATCTGTTCAATTGCGTGTTTCCAGCTGAAAATTTTGAAAGGTTTTTAGATGTCGTTTCTTAGTCTTGCACTTCATTGTTTTTTGCCGACCACGTTGCAAATCTGGATATAATCCAGAGAGCCTGGAATTGTACCTAACATGTAACTGTATACCGTACAACTAAGTGATGCATTAACCGAATAGCTTTTATTCCGTACTGTCATTATTCACGCCCCGCAGAAAGAAAAGTTGCCGGAACTGAATTATAGTAGCTTATATATAGTCTTTGCAACTCCAGGATCTATCCTGTAAACACTTATAGCTTGTAAACTGTCTCCGGCTTTCTCAATCGCGTGAGAAATTCTGGCTGGAAATATTTTCGTGAGACGCTGGGTTTAGTTTTAGTTATGCTTTTAGAACATGACTGAAGGTATGTTAAAACGTACGTTCTCGGAACTTGCAAACCTCTTACGAGTATTCCATCTTTTTAAAGAAATGCCAAACGGTTCTGAAAATACTTCAGGTTTTCAGTGTAGTTGAAATAAATTCAGGCTTGAGCACGCTTCAAAATTGCTATGTTTACGACACTTAGTCTACACTGGGGAGTAGCAAGGAGCGACAGGCCTGCACGACTTCTAACAGTGGAAACATTTATATAAATGTAGCCTCTTAATATTTTTGTACTGACAAATATGTGATTTTTAAGAAAGGATACGAACAGTGGCTCGTAAGATTTGTTGTTGCAATGACTGTCTTGGTTTTATAAAGTGTCATTAAAACGTGTTTGAGCTTTGGCACCGTTTGTTGACATTGAGTTTAGTCAAATGCGTAACAATTAGCCCCTTTTGAAACTGTGAGTTTCGTGTCGATGGAGCTCGATATGTTTCCTTCTTTTGTAAGCAAGTCTTTCGACTGCCGATTTGTACAGGCAAGACCATGGTTTCGACCCTCCACATGGGTCTCATCAGTTGCCGGGACTGGCTCTTATGCAAGCTCATGTACGTTTTGAGAATGACAAGGCATTCTGTTTGGCAAACGTTTTCCGTTGTGTATTTATACCCACTGTGTGGATCAAAAATCCAGGATTTCTACTGGTTAATCAAAGGCGGCCAACTGTCAAATGTGGTTTTCGATCCTTATCCATTTGAAGCTTACGTGTGTTTGTATATGTTGCGTTTTTGACATTTTAGCACTCTGTTTTAGGTTGAGGAGAGGTACTTCAGTACTAAGTGGTGGGGCAATCGAACGACTTTTTTGCCCCGAGGGGAGGGAATTTGAACAAGCCAACCCGGGGGGGGGGAATGTTGAAGCTTCGAATTGACTGGTACATAACATGTGACGTGAAAGTAAAGTCTTCATGTGCCAAGTGGCTTGACTGAAACGCCTTGGAGAATTTGCTACTTCCCCCGTGAATGGAATGGAATATCAGTTCATCGCAGGTTGCCGCCCATCACTTTTTGTATTTTCCTGACAGATCACCGCTACCGTGACTTATTTATATTCCAATGTTGAGAGAGGCCCTGTGAGAGCTAGTGAAGTGTCTTACCCAAGAACACAACATAGCACAAGACTAACGAGCGTGAAGTACTACAAAGATCGAAGATCACAAAACATCGGACTAACACGGTAAGAAAAAAACAATTAACAAATTGACGTGAGTTTTTTATGCGTCTGTCCTCTTACTGATGATAAATTTCGTCATAACATTGTCAAAGTGTTGTAGACTCACGAGCCGCATGCGATTGCCGCAGAATCTGAATTTCATCGCTGTAATTCGGAGAATCACAGGCTCGTAAATTAAAACTTGGAATAAGTCAGAAATACAAGGACAAATTCGAATTGCTCAACTAACCTTTTATCCAGTGAAAACTGTTCACAAAATAATCCGTTAAAACACGGTTCAGCTTAATTTCATCGACAGCACAAATTCCCGCTCACCGCCGATTTTCAGGTCTGAATCCACAATAAACATCCTCATCTTTTCCCTCTAAGGTTGCAATGGTTTCTTCAGTTTTAACCCATAAATTTTAGATGATTTCTCATTGACCATTACTAGATTTGTGATACAATTCTCGCCTCATCAAGAACTCAGCACTAAAAAGTTTGAGAAAACTTTTGCTGATTGCGTCAGCTTTTACGTGTTTCATCCGTCTGTCCTCTTATTGACGATAAAAATTAGCCAATCAGCGCGCGAGAATTCGCTCAGTTATTGTAAAAAATGATTTTAAGTTTGCATTTTAAGAGTATCGATACGACAAGAGTTTAAAATTCTACACCGTGAGTAATCTACACCTATGCGTAATCTTTGAATGAATATACCGGCGTGTCACGCCAGTATATTCCAAATACTCCGAATACTCCTAATAAGCTCACTTTCAAGCAATTTCAATATGGCGTCTGAAACTTCATGACAAGTGTATTGTTATTGTCAGCCGAAACTTGATCAAATGAGCATGCGTGCCATTTGAGGCAACCATTTCTCTCCTCGGGCCTTCCTTCGAAAGACCGAGTAGAGTAAACAATGTAACGAGCGGGCTGTGCGACACTGACTTTCCTCGCTCACAACGATACGTTTTGATCGAGACCCTCGGCGAAATAAAAAAAATCCGAGACTACGAGACCTTGCGGCCAAAAATTCGAGACTCCGAGACACAAAGAACACACAAAAAAACGAGACTTCGTGACTCATCAAAAAAACTTCCGAGATTTCGAGATCAGACCAAAATTTTCCGAGACCCAGGATTTTCTGGGTACCATTCGCCACCCCTGCAATTGGCTCTATTTAAATCCAAGCACCGGGTTTGTTTATCAGAAGGTAAGGGGAGTCCTCAATAAGGCTTTTGTTGGTGGCACTGACTGTAATACAGTCAACTCTCGTTGTAACGGACACCATCGGGACCAAGATTGGGTGTCTGTAAAAGAGATTAAGTCCGTAATAGCAGGAGCTGTTGTTTTTCAGTAATTTCTTATTCTTGGGGACTTCAGCTGCTGTCCGTAATAACGGGGTGTCCGTAATGGCGAGGTGTCTGCAAGGCGAGAGTTGACTGTACTGACTGACATCAATGAGCCGGACTCGTACCCAGTCGCTATTTAGTTTTTTTTTGGGGGGGGGGGCGGGAGAAGAAGGGACACGAGAATGAATTAGCGCGCGGGGTTAACGCTTAAGGTTAACGCGCAGGGAGTCTTAGGACTGGATACAAATTCGCCTGTTTCAGACCTCCTCCGTCCGTTTCTCTCGTTCAATTCAGTTCTGAGTTTTTAATAGCGACTGGGTCAGCTAAAGGGCCGTTCACACAGGGAAGTTTGCAATTCTTGCGGCGGTTTTGCATGCGGTTCCAAATCGCCATAAACTACCGGGGATTTATTTTTTTGCTGCAAGTTAACAGCGATTTGATTCCAATTTTGAGATGTTGTGCTGTGGTGGAAACTAAACGCACGCGATGTAAACATAAAAAAATGTTTTAAGTAAACTGCAAGCACTCTCCTCCAGTCGCATCAGAATCCCATTTAAATCGCATCGTACTTTACGTCGCCGCTAAAGATCGCTTTCTGTTAGTCACTTCTTAGACTAGCTACAACCAAGAACATCGAACACTGGAAAATAATCAGAGACTCAATAGCAATCGCTCAGGGCAAGTTTTTTCGCGCACTTCCAGATGGGGACCATTAACTTGGTTGTAGTCAGCACTTGCCAGTTTTTGTTCAAGCTTGTCTACAAGTTTCAAAAGAAGTTCGTCGTCAGGGTCTGTAGTGCATTTTTCACTATTATCTTCATCTAACTGTTACAAGAGAAAAAACTTCGCATTACAGACTGTACGTTTACAATCAAGTTATTTTCCTCATTAAAATATCACAAACACCACATACTAAAGATAGTCTACGAGTACTCCCTTCTGTCTCTGCGGTAGCCGAATGCGATCAGAAAAGACGGCTGAAATTCTGGCTATCTCTACACGAAAACGCCAAGGAATAGTTTCTAAAACCTCATTAGATTTCAATTGGCATGTTTGATTACAATTTAAGTCAGCACACCGTAAATCCTCTATTAAGCCCGGGGGGTGGCTTATTTATTTCAAGCACGTTTGAGGGGGGGGGGGCTTAATAGAGAGGGGGCTTATTTAATTTAGCGAAACGCATTACCGGTGGAAGTTGGACATCTGCCTATAGAACTGTCGTTCCTGTTGTGTAAATTTTCATCTCATGAAGGTTGTAGCTTAGAATTTTCACCGACGGGAGCGAGGTTTCTCGAGGGCGGACTTGTGGTTCCGGGGCGCTATACTGCTTTTCAAATATCAGAAGATGGTATCAATTCTCCATAAAGAACTAGAATGCAAAGTGGAAAAGCTCAAGCACATGAAGCTGGAGGTCATACAGCCAAAGATCAAAAACAAATCCGAACTTCCAGCACGTGAATAAATCATACCGGATCAGTCCACATGAAGTGTTACAGTCGTGATTTATTAATACCGTCTATCATTTATTAATTTGGTTGTGAAGAAAAAGGGGGGAGGGGGGGCTTAAAAGAGAGGGGGGCTTAACAACTTTCTTGCTCTGAAAAGGGGGGCTAATTAGAGAGGGAGGGGCTTATTTGAGAGGGGGGCTTAATAGAGGATTTACGGTAGCTCTCAGTCTTTTAATAGCAATATAGTACTTCTTCTTTGATTGTTTGCCAGCCCATCGGAGGTGAAATTCCAGCATTTTGCCAGGTTTTACTAAAACTCGCCCGTGTCCATTTAGGCACGCGGAAAAGGAAGCAGAGATTCTTGTCTAATGATATCAGACGAGGAGTCCAGTGTAATCCTAATTGGTGTTGTCAGCTCCTTTTATGCTCATTAAGTATTAGTTTTACGATGACTTTTAGTTGAAAACAAAGATTTTCTTATGCTGTTGGGCCTTCCGTCCACACGAAAAAGATAAAACACGCACCGAAAAGTCAAAATAATGAAGATTATTTCACATGGTTTGCTACTGACAAAAAAAGAGATCATCGAACACGATGATGTAATAACATAGGAACACTGATAAGTCCCCACAACAAAGAAGCGTTTCCAAATGTTCCATTTTTATCCGTTTACGTATGAATAGAGAAAGCAAATGAAACTCACATGTTTGGATGGGAAAGTCTTTGAGAACATGTTTTTCAAAATCTCTGTTTTTAAACGAAAAAGAACAAAGGTTTTCGTGTGGTCGAGGCCTTGAACAGTGTCGTCACTAACACCCTCGTACACGCTTGCGATTGCATTGACCAGTGAATGATTTGCGTTTGGCGTGTTACAGCAAAATGTTCTCACGTCTCTCACCTCGTGAAGGTAGGATGCTGAATCAGTCTTTGACATTTCGTTCGATAAAAAGAATATCATTTGTCTATCTTTGGCTGTGAAATGGAGGTAAAAGAGGAGAAAAAAAGTAAAGAGTAAATCCAAGTACGAGCAACAACCTGGCATGGATTGAAACTTTATTAAATATAAATATATGATTTTCTTTTCCTCGACGCTAACGAACTAACGATTCAAATAAGTAGTATTCATGTTCTAAATTCTAACGATTGTGTAGACGGAGACAAGGGGCCGAACCAGGAAACCAGGGAGAAAAAGGGAGGGAAACCCGGAGAAATAGTGGAGGGAACTAAGAGAAAATCAACATTTTTGAGACTCCGAGGAGTAGACGAACCGGGATGAAGTATTGAAGCGAAAGCAAAATAGAAAGTGGCGAAGGTTGTGAAGAAAGGGTTGAAGGACCGTGAGAGGAAGGTGCGTGAAGCTGGCGGGGAGTTGAGGGGGATGTTGGATGGTGGCACGTTTACTAGGGAGCTGTTATTGATTTTTATAATTCCCATTTAAAAACATTAACCAAAAACGTTTTATTTAGAGCTTACTTTTATGAGGCATTACTTACCACCCGTGTTATAGAAGTTTTTAATTGACAGCTGTTGAACAAGGTAACGATTATTTCCTGCCACATAAACCTGTAACAAAATCACAAAATTTGCATCCTTATTACACGTTGGAATTATAGGAACACTTGTATCCAGTGAAACCACAGCTTTGGCAGGTATTACCCAAAGAAATAGTACCATCTGGGGGAACAAACTGTTTGTATTCATGAGTATTCAGCTCACATTTCATAAATATCTTCAGACTTAGTGGTCTTGTCCCTTTGAATGGTATTACCTAAGGAAATAGTACCGCCTAGAAGGACACACGACCATTCAGCTTGCATGTTGTAGATATTCTCATGCTAAGTAGTCTTGTTTCTTTGGCTGGTATTACCTAAGAAAATCGTACCGCCTAAAAGGACACGCGAGTATTCAGCTTGCATGTCATAAATAATCTCATGCGTAGTGGTCTTGTTAAGGTTTGGAGAAGCTGGATTGTAGGTGACTACGAACGGGATGCCTTGGTTGCATTTGTTTTTTGGGACGCTTGGTTTTAGTGCTTGATTTCGCGGGACTTGTTTTGTTGATCTCACGCAAGATTAGTTTTTCCTTGTAACCTCTTTTCTTTAAGTGTTTTTGCATTTTCTAAACACTTTCCCATACTTCAGTCTTCAAACCGTTGCAAAGAAGTTTTTTTCTGAAAAACCGTTCACGCAACCTCCTCGCAACCTCCTCGATTTTCTCGTAAAAGCAAGAGTAAAAAATACACAGACACAAACAAGCCCGCCAAGAATCAAGAAATGTAACTCAAAGAAATGCAAAACCTGCTCCTTCATTCAAGACGGTCTGTCATCATGTACATTCAAAAACATAGGCCAAGTACGTCATATCAAGCAAACAATCACTTGTGCATCCAAAAACCTCATCTACATGATCCAAAATGCCGAAAAAGCAAAAACACTTCAAATGCTCCAGCAGAACTCCTGGCAGAATACATCGGACAAACAAAACGCGCACTACGTGACAGATTTGGAGAGCATCGTAGACGGCCATACAAAACAAGACCACCGATGCAGTACCGCAGCACTTTAATCAAAAAGGACACAAACTCACGGACATCGAACTTATTCCACTCGAACTCATTAATTCTAAAAGAGAATCCATACGTAGAGCTCGCGAATCATTTTATATAGCTAAGGCCAAAATTATGCAACCACATGGTATAAACAGAGATGACTATTAATCCTCTTTTTTATTTCTTTATTATTATTTTTATTTCTTTATTTATTTTTACACTTCTCTTTGTTTATTCATGGTAATTTTATGTCGTCCTTATTGGCTTGTTTTAATTTTAAATTCCAAACAATCGTATCATATATCTACTGTAACCGTTTTCCTACATATTGTAACGACTATCCGTATTTTCATTTAATCCCCGGAAGAAGGACGGCTTGACTGTCCGAAATATCGGCAAAACCAACTCGCTCGTCGTTTTTCTTTGCTGTTTTTTCATTATAGTTTATTTTAGTAACTTTACAAACAGCAAGATCTTGATTGTGGTCACATCTTATAGACGTTTCAAAATTCTATACCCTATTTCAGACCTGCAAGGAACTGCTTCGATTTGCGTATACGTTTGAGAAGGGCTTTAAGATTCCGATATTATTCAAAACACACTTCTCAAGAGAAGAAAATAATTTTAAAAGTATCTTTTTGTAAAAACCAATCCCAATTCCCGACCACATTGCAAAAATCTAACCCTATTTCAGACCAAGATGGCCAAAACCTATACCCTATTTCAGACTAAAACGGCTCGAAAACTATACCCTTTGGCGCCGCACATATCTATGTAACATATATAATGGAGTACCCCCGGGCTAATATGCCAACACCGGCATCAAAACCACACTATCAGTACAGTCGCTTAATAGACGATCAGAGGTCAAATATAACCGAGAATAACAATCAGGCGTAATGATCATACACAGGATCATACACCTGGATCATACAGATATGAGAAAACGATCAGATATGGCCCCGCTTGAGATCCAAGTCTTTAAAGGAACTATGTCACGGCGTTTTCATTTATTTTTCTGATCTGACAAAATTATTTTCTCATTAACGGAAACCTCAAAATAATAGTTTCCTAAGGTAGAAAAACACCAAAGAAGTAATAATTAACGAAACTAATCAAGGATGGTTACGACTGAGGGAGATTAAGACGGATTACGAAGGACAAACTTGAAAAAACTTGCCAGCTTTTTCAAGTTGCGTTATCTGTGACGTAGCTCCTTTAAAATGCGACGTCTAAGCTCTAACGGCTCAATTCAATCACAATCTAAAAATCCTCCAAATTTAACCCTCTACAAAAGTCTTAGAAGCAAAATTGGTAGAAAGACCGAGTTAAATAACGCTTGGCTTACAAAGATGTGAAGTAGGAGTCGTGCGGGCCTTCCAACCCCATTCTATAACTCTGATGGAGCCACAATTTCTTCAGATTGCTCATCGCCAGAACTACCATCAAATGCTCGCTGTATTTCCAAATACAACATAACAGTTCACTATTTTGAGGCCCTGTTAGGGTAAATTTCGACAAGCGACATGGCCTTGAAAGGATGAAATGGCGACAAACGACACAAAGATGGATTGAAACTGCGACAGCGACGAAGACAAGCGCAAACTCAATAGTAAAATACCGACAGGGACATGGCTTCCTGCTAAATACGTGAAATGAAGGGTTTTGAAATTCAGACTAGCGACCTTCGTAGCCTCCCTTAACGGGGCTCTAATTTCCTCGCGCACTTTTTGCACACCAACGGTTGCCTTTCTTTGTCAAGACATCTAGGAACAATTTTGCGACTGTTACTGGCTTCCCGCTTAAAGCGCTTGGAAATTCTTTGTCGTTGGTTTCGCAGAAAAGTGGAACGGTGCAAAGACTCACCAGGCAAATATCACAATTCTTCTCAGCGGCCATTACATCGCTAGTCGATGGCTGGCAGTGCGTTGACGTTTGGATAACCGGAAGTGATTTTAATTGGCTACCGTACTGTTTTTGAAGACGCGTCATGGGAAACGAGTGGGCGGCACACTCCTCTAAAAGCTTTCGTGTCAGCCTCCCCAACGCTCGAAAAGCCTTAAGCTCAAGTTAAGTGCATGTATAAGCTCGCAGAGACACACAAAAATCATAACGCTCTACGTTCTCGAGTAAACACTCGTAAAAGTTAAGCAATGGAAATAGAGGGAAAGCATGGTCCATCCCCGGATTCAGGGGAGAAGATCACCGAGGATGAGAAGAATCAAGAAACTGCTGCGAAAGAGAGGCTAAACGCTTGTAGGACAAACATCAAAGGGAAGAAACCTAAGATCGCTGAGGTTGGAAATTCTGTGGCCGGTTGTTTAGTTGCGTCAGATCAAACCGACTGGAAGAGGATAAGATATTATAAAGGAAACGTAAGTAGTACAAGGAACACAAATCTTTTAAATCTGTAATAAGTATATGTTGGCTATGCATGTAAACAGTGAAGTAATTCCGTCTCTGTATAAAGGAGAACACCAAAACTCGCCGATGTTCATTGGCGAGGCAGTTCTGTCTCCATAAAGGAGAACACCAAAACTCGCTGATCTGATGTTCATCGGCGAGGTAGTTCTGTCTGTGTAAAGATGAACACCAAAACTCGCCGATGATCATTGGCGAGTTCTGTTAATTACTTCGGGGGACGCGGAAGTTTAAAAAATCGGTGAGGTTTGTGGTTCTTCTTTATTTAAAAGACAGAACTACCTCGCCGATGATGATCGGCGAGTTTCGGATTTCTTTTTTATATAGACACAACTACCTCGACGCTGAGCATCGGCGGGTTTTTTGGGTTCTTCTTCATACAGACGGAATTACTTCGCTGGAGGCGGAAGTATATCGGCGAGGTTTGTGGTTCTTCTTTATCAGTTAAAGGCAAAACTACTTCGCTGATGATTATCGGCGAGTTTTGGGGTTTTCCTAAAATACAGACAGAATTACTTCGCCAATGATCATGGGCGAGTTTTGGTGTTCTTATTTGAGGATTTTTGGAGACTGGAGCTTATTGTAGATTGCGTGAGATAATGATGTTTAGCATTCGATTTATTTGTTGTTTATCGTGGCATACGTTCACTTGTGGTCTGAAGGAACCAATCATTAGAAGCCTTTTGACAGATACCGGAAATTGCTACGTGATCCAGGATCTAGGACGCTTCCATACCTGATACAAATATCTATATATATAGTAGTGTCAGATTATTACTTTGTGAGTGCGCGTTAGTTGACGAACTGTGACTCGAGATCAAAATTGATTGAATAAACCCATTAAGACCTTTAAAAAACGGTGACTTGTGGAGAACATTGTTCTAACTAACGTGGAGATGAACATTCTCCCCAGGATGTTCAATGGCAAGTTTTGGACTTCTTTTTTTACACAGACAGAACTACCTCGCCGATGAACATCGATCAGCGAATTTTGGTGTTGATCTTTATACAGACAGAGCTACCTCGCCGATGATCATTGGCGAGTGTTTTTTTTTGTTCGTCTTTCTACAAACAGAATTACTCCGCCAATGTTCGTCGGAGAGTGTTGATGTTCTCCTTTATACAGACAGAACTCGCCCGCCGATAAGGCAGTCCTGTATAAGGTGTCTACGATAATCTTAACACATTGAAAACTTAGCGTTTTTGTTTTTCTTTCTGTATAAGTGAAACAGTTACATAATACGTGTTTGTCTGATCACCGATTACAAGAGGGTTGTTTTTTCGTTCTAGATGAAAAAAGTGATCAGAGAGAAATTTGGCAGCTTAAAGCGAGACGAAGGGCAACTAGAATTGCAAGCAGAAGGATCTGAGAAAACGTATGGCCCTCCATATGACAATACACTTGGTCTCTATTGGCACAAACTTCTTAGCAGTAGACTGGCGAAGAAAAAGATTGAAGAAAAGGCAGATGAAAAGTTGGCCGACGAATTGTTTAAGACTATCAAGGAAAAGTTTGACATAAAGCTTTTCGAATGCGATTTTCCTCTGTATGGCTACGTTTATAACAAAGAAAAGGCAGCGCCCGAAGTCTACCTGTGGCAGGATGCTGAAGCTGATGCAATAGGCTGGTATTATGACAAAGAAAAAAAATGTGACAAGTACGTCATTGTGGATTGGAAAGTTGTGGACCTGTTAGGGTTTTGGAAGAAATCCACTACATATGGATGGTACCTTCACCAGAGCTTGGTCTACGCACGGCTTCTTCAGCTACACATGGAACTTGATTACCTGCCGCCCATCCTGCTTGTACCAATTTCAAATAACGACGGGAGAACCATCCACCCTGGCCTTTTTTACGACTACCCAGACGAGTGTAAAGAGGCCATAAATGTCCATTGTTGGTCTACAACGCTGCCAGAGCCTCTAAGGAAAATTCAGCGGCAATGGCCATTCAATGCTGATAAGTTGGAAGCGGGTCTTGTTGATCCAGAAATGCTATTAACAGAATTCTTTGCCGATGGTGCTAAGGTGAAGGACTTGCTCAAGGCTTTCGAATGGAACTCGCTCCAAGCCGTAGAGCCAGAAGACCACGAGATGATAATTGAAGAGGAAAAATGACTCTTTCAATAGCATTTTGATAGATCCGCCTACTACGTATCCTTATCGTGGCATTTATTTCAAGATTTATCTACATCTTTGTTACTGAATCGTCTTCACATAACGAATGCTCAGGAGACAGACAAAACTCAGACCGTGTTTGAACGAACTACACTGAAATTATCATTATTTTTTTTCCTTCTAGAAAGGCTCAATGGTTTTGCATATTCTCTGTAAACAGGAAGTTCTAGAGGTTTCGAATTCAAGAGTACTTTTAATATATAGAGCTGTTTCTACTTCACGGTTGATTTGAGTTTTACGCTTTTCAGGGAAATTTCCCGATCAAACAGTTATAACATTTTATGATCGTATATTTCCAAAGAGTTATATACCAGCTCTTTCCGGCTTTAAAATGTAACGAGCGTTCAGTCCAATGAGCGGCGGTTTGCAAACAGATTCTCGGCTTCAGCATTGAAACAATGGCCAACTGCTTTAGCTTCGAGCTCGTGTCATTTTTTAACATCAAGATGTAGGTGCCTTTTATATACTTTCGGGCATTTCTTGAAACATTTACTTGACATTACTCACTTGGACTTGATTTCACATAGCGAGGAGAAGCTAATCTCCAGAACAAAAAACTTTAAATGTTTTCTTGAAATTCATTAGTTGGGCATGATTAGTTGCATTAAGGAGCCATATTTACTCACTCATTGATATTTTCTCTCAAATAGTATCTGAAATATTTAGCCAAAGTTCCTGTAGTTTTCCTTCGTTCAAATGTAGAAAGGGCAGCAAGAGCTTGCCCAAACAATCCCTAGGGGAAAAGAAATTCAAAGAAATACAAAGAAATTAGCTCCTTGAAAATTTTAATTATTCATGAGCAATTATTTAACTCTCTTTCCTTTATTAACGAGTTGCCCTGAGCTAGTTTCCCTAGATTTGTTGTATGGCGTTGAGTTCCCAACACACAATCCACGTGATGCGTATCCCAGTTTTGCCCTTCGCATACATAGTGACAATAAGTACCGTTTGTTATACAGTTAGACTGAGAGAGGGATCAGGAAATAACGAATAGTCAAGAAAAGCTCTTAATACTGAAGAAAGTCGAAGCGAACTGTATTTCGGGGGATAAACTCCTTCAAACAGAATAAAATAGTCATTGTTACATTAGCAAATGAGGAATTTATAGGTCACAACTTAACTTGCACATACCCACAATAAAGTTTTATACAACAGTTTGCCATTTGCTAAATGATAAAAATACGAAATTTTTCAGGATAAGCGTTGCACAGAAAATTCATAAGTTTCATATTTTATTTACGCTTTATAGCTAAGTGATGAAGCAGGATTTTTTTTCAAAATGAGTGCAGTTATCGTATGCATTGTGGTTTAAAGAATATTTGTGTCATGTATTTTGTGGTTCTTTAGAATACTGGGAATAGTGAGTGTGTTAATTTGAAATGATGATGATCGCAACGTTTTCGATTGTTCGTTCTTAGTAGTACGTTGATAAGGTTTTAACATTTATTCCTTGGTGCGATTTTCATTTTGGCATGAAACCGAGGTTGTAAGATGTTCGATTCGTTCATCCGTTGGTAATCGTTCATCCGGAGTTAATCCTCATAAAGAAATGTACAGTCCATCTATTTGCTTGTTTTGGTTTTTGATCTCAAGTTTTGACATCGGTTAGCGTTTTCCTGAAAATGACTTTTTTTACCTTGCTTTGATCATTTTTGAGTGTAATTTCTTCGTGTTTCCTGCTGAATTCGTACCACTTGTAATATTAATATTGAATATCTCTTGCTTTTTAGTCAGTTTGTTTTTAGAGGGAAACGTTTAAATCACAAGTGTTGGACAAGATATTTGATTGTTAATAGTGTTCGTGAAGTGTACGAAGACTAGAAGCACGTCGTACTCGGACTCGAATGCGGAACCTTGAATAAGTCGAGAATAGACAAGAAAGTGGTGTTCTAAAATTAACGTAACTTTCGTCTAGAAACACTGTTATGTAACAATCTTCAATCTGTATTTTAACTTATGTTTAGGTAAGAAATGACATAACTTTTAATTGATAAAAATGTTCCTTGTAATTTTTGTGTTGCTCTCTTTACTTTGTTTCGGCCAGATACTTAGGGAACGATGTCGAAAATTTAGCGTGAAAAAGATTTCGACACTGTTTACCTGGAAGAGAAATATGTTAATCTTATGTTAGTCTTTCTTGTGTGCATTCTTACTTTTGCATACGACCTACTACGCAAGGAATTACGTTAGCTTAAGTTTTAGATTGACCTACATTGACAGTTGATTAGCCTGGTCGAAGTAAAGAGCAATAGCAAAACTTTAATCGTCATTCGAGTCTGGCATCAGTTGTAAACAGAGCTCAGAAGCTATTAAACAGTTTTGGTCTTGGTTAACTTTTGTCGTGGTATTCGTTGTCTTCTGCTTATCCCAATTTCGAGGACCATTTGACAAATCATACAGGGTAAACGAAATTCCCAACTGCCTTGTTAACTGAAAAAAAAAAGGTTTGAGCCTAAGAGGGTGTTTGTATGTCACCGGGTACGAATATACAAGGTCCTTCCGGTTCCCTATTGAGGCTCTGTACTCGTTTACACGGAGTCCAAAATCTAATAATGTTACGGGTCAATACCGGTGCGAGGTGACCCCGGTACCTGCCACGCGCAGATTTAAAGGCAATCTCAATTCGGTACGAACTCTCACGAGTAGTTACAAAATAATATATACTATGTACAACAACTAGTACGAAATGGCTTTCTTTTCAGTGAATTATATTACTTTTTGAGTTTCTTGGCTAAAAGTTGGAATTTTCCCAGCAAATCGAAAGACACATTTCTCTCCTGAGCCAGCAAATATACCCTTGCTTGGCCCCCATCATCCTTTGGGTGCTCCTGAAAATTGGCAGGTAGCTCACACATATACTCTATGGAAATGTAACTGAATTTATCAAACGTTCTTTTTTTGTTAATTCTTCTAACCTTGAGAGGGGGGCTTGAGAGGGGGGCTTATTTAATTTAGCGAAACGCATTACCGGTAGAACTCGGTAGAAGTTGGACATTTGCCTATAGAACTGTCGTTCCTGTTGTGTAAATTTTCATCTCATGAAGGTTGTAGCTTCGAATTTTCACCGACGGGAGCGAGGTTTCTCGAGTACGGACTTGTGGTTCCGGGGCGATACACTGCTTTTTCAAACAACCAGAAGATGGTATCAATTCTCCATAAAGAACTAGAACGCAAAGTGGAAAAGCTCAAGCACATGAAGTTGGAAGTCATGCAGCCAAAGATCAAAAACAAATCCGAACTTCCAGCTGGTGAATAAACCACGCCGGACCAGTCCACATGAAGTGTTACAATCGTGATTTATTAATACCGTCTATCATTATTAATTTGGTTGTGAAGAATAAGGGGGGAGGGGAGGGGGGCTTAAAAAAGAGGGCGGCTTCACAACTTTCCTGCTCTGAAAAGGGGGGCTTATTAGAGAGGGGGGCTTAATAGAGGATTTACGGTAGCTCTTAGTCTTTTAATAGCAATATAGTACTTCTTCTTTGATTGTTTGTGAGCCCATCGGAGGTGAAATTCCAGCATTTTGCCAGGTTTCCCCACAACTCGCCCGTGTCCATTTAGTCACCCGGAAAAGGAAGCAAAGATTCTTGTCTAATGACACCAGACCATGAGTCCAGTCTAATCCTAGTTGGCGTTGTCAGCTCCTTTTATGCTCATTAAGTATTAGCTTTACGATGACTTTTAGTTGAAAACAAAGATTTTCTTATGCTGTTGGGCCTTCCGTCCACACGAAAAAGATAAAACACGCGCTGAAAAGTCAAAATAATGAAGATAATTTCACAGGGTTTGCTGCTGAAAGAAAAGAGATCATCGAACACGATGATGTAATAACATAGGAACACTGAGAAGTCCCAACAACAAAGAAGCGTTTCCAAATGTTCCATTTTTATCCGTTTACGTATGAATAGAGAAAGCAAATGAAACTCACATGTTTGGATGGGAAAGTCTTTGAGAACATGTTTTTCAAAATCTCTGTTTTTAAACAAAAAAGAACAAAGGTTTTCGTGTGGTCGAGGCCTTGAACAGTGTCGTCACTAACACCCTCGCACACGCTTGCGGTTGCATTGACCAGTGAATGATTTGCGTTTGGCGTGTTACAGCAAAATGTTCTCACGTCTCTCACCTCGTGAAGGTAGGATGCTGAATCAGTCTTTGACATTTCGTTCGATAAAAAGAATATCATTTGTCTATCTTTGGCTGTAAAATGGAGGTAAAAGAGGAGAAAAAAAGTAAAGAGTAAATCCAAGTACGAGCAACAACCTGGCATGGATTGAAACTTTATTAAATATAAATATATGACTTTCTTTTCCTCGACGCTAACGAACTAACGATTCATATAAACGGTATTCATGTTCTAAATTCTAACGATTGTGTAGACGGGGACAAGGGCCCGAACCAGGAAACCAGGGAGAAAAAGGGAGGGAAACCCCGAGAAATAGTGGAGGGAACTAAGAGAAAATCAACATTTTTGAGACTCCGTGGAGTGGACGAACCGGGATGAAGTATTGAAGCGAAAGCAAAATAGAAAGTGGTGGAGGCTGTGAAGAAAAGGTTGGGGGACCGTGAGAAGAAGGTGCGTGAAGCGGGGAGTTGAGATCCCCCTGTTCCACCCCGGGGGGGATGTTGGATGGTGGCACGTTTACCAGGGAGCTGTTATTGATTTTTATAATTCCCGTTTAAAAACATTAACCAAAACGTTTTATTTAGAGCTTACTTTTATGAGGCATTACTTACCACCTGTATTATAGAAGTTTTTAATTGATGGCCGTTGAACAAGGTAACGATTATTTCCTGCCACATAAACCTGTAACAAAATCACAAAATTTGCACCCTTATTACACGTTGGAATTATAGGAACACTTGTATACAGTGAAACCACAGCTTTGGCAGGTATTACCCAAAGAAATAGTACCATCTGGGGGACAAACTGTTTGTATTCATGAGTATTCAGCTCACATTTCATAAATATCTTCAGACTTAGTGGTCTTGTCCCTTTGAATGGTATTACCTCAGGAAATAGTACCGCCTAGAAGGACACACGACTATTCAGCTTGCATGTTGTAGATATTCTCATGCTTAGTAGTCTTGTCCCTTTGGCTGGTATTACCTAAGAAAATAGTACCGCCTAAAAGGACACACGAGTATTCAGCTTGCATGTCATAAATAATCTCATGCGTAGTGGTCTTGTTAAGGTTTGGAGAAGCTGGATTGTAGGTGACTACGAACGGGATGCCTTGGTTGCATTTGTTTTTTGGGACGCTTGGTTTTAGTGCTTGATCTCGCGGGACTTGTTTAGCTTTGTTGATCTCACGCAAGATTAGTTTTTCCTTGTAACCTCTTTTCTTTAAGTGTTTTTGCATTTTCTAAACACTTTCCCATACTTCAGTCTTCAAACCGTTGCAAAGAAGTTTTTTTCTGAAAAACCGTTCATCGCATACAGACGCCCACGCAACCTCCGCGATTTCCTCGTAAAAGCAAGAGTAAAAAATACACAGACACAAACACGCCCGCCAAGAATCAAGAAATGTAACTCAAAGAAATGCAAAACCTGCTCCTTCATTCAAGACGGTCTGTCATCATGTACATTCAAAAACATAGGCCAAGTACATCATATCAAGCAAACAATCACTTGTGCATCCAAAAACCTCATCTACATGATCCAAAATGCCGAAAATGCAAAAACACTTCAAATGCTCCAGCAGAACTCCTGGCAGAATACATCGGACAAACAAAACGCGCACTACGTGACAGATTTGGAGAGCATCGTAGACGGCCATACAAAACAAGACCACCGATGCAGTACCGCAGCACTTTAATCAAAAAGGACACAAACTCACGGACATCGAACTTATTCCACTCGAACTCATTAATTCTAAAAGAGAATCCATACGTAGAGCTCGCGAATCATTTTATATAGATAAGGCCAAAACTATGCAACCACATGGTATAAACAGAGATGACTATTAATCCTCTTTTTTTATTTCTTTATTATTATTTTTATTTCTTTATTTATTTTTACACTTCTCTTTGTTTATTCATGGTAATTTTATGTCGTCCTTATTGGCTTGTTTTAATTTTAAATTCCAAACAATTGTATCATATATCTACTGTAACCGTTTTCCTACATATTGTAACGACTATCCGTATTTTCATTTAATCCCCCGAAGAAGGACGGCTTGACTGTCCGAAATATCGGCAAAACCAACTCGCTCGTCGTTTTTTCTTTGCTGTTTTTTCATTATAGTTTACTTTAGTAACTTTACAAACAGCAAGATCTTGATTGTGGTCACATCTTATGGACGTTTCAAAATTCTTTCTCAAACTCATTAATTATTCATATTGTTATCAGCCTACCAGAACGGCCCATTCTGGTCAGGTGGATGAGTTTAGAAACCCAATGAAAAACGAGTTGAAAACCACACGCGTTTAGAAACGATTTCAAACCCGTGTGTAAATTGTTTCTTAATCTGCATATTCAAAAGGCAAGACGAAAACATGGACATCAACAAATTTATTTATTCACACAATATGAGAGCAAATTATGACAATGAAAGCAACACTACTAGACCTTTTGTCTGATGCATCGAGGAGATTGAAATCCAAGTTTGCATTCTTTTCCTCCATGAATCGACGTATTCCGCACACAATCTGATATATGGTTCTGGGTGGGTATCTTTCCTTTGATGGTTTAGCAACTTCTTGGATAAACTTTGCCAGCCAATAATTGAGGCTTAAAGCATCCATTTCAAGCAACGGAAATTCCAAGGACTGAACTTTGTGCAGATCGTAATTTTTAAATAGACCGCCTGGTTCCAACGTTGCTACTTTAGGAACTCGGACTTTTTGCCATTGTTCAAAAATTCCAACCGCCCATTTGTTTTTATATTGGGTAGACTTCGGAATAGCGCTGGCCACACACTTTTCTTCTTGTTCAAAAGTTTTGGCAGCTCTAAATCTGTACTCTGCCATTTCTGCCATTTGGCTTGTGAATTCAAAGCAACGTGTTTGCTTCGAACTGACAAACAACAAGACTGAAAAACGTTGCATTAAATGCAAGAATAATTTCACACACTAGCACGTCGGCGACGGGATCTCAATCAACGCCTCAAAGCGTTGATTACGATCCACAAATAGAATATTTGAATCGAGAAAACTCATTAAAATGATAAGTGCTTCTAATTTTTTTTGTTGGAGAAGTAATTACAAAAACTCGTGCTTCGGGTTTCATCAGGTTTCCAAACACTCGAAAACAATAAAACCACGAGGCCGCAGGCCGAGTGGTTTCAAATGTTTTCTCGTGTTTGGAAACCTGATGAAACCCTCGCACTCGTTTTTGAAATAGTACATACCCTATTTCAGACCTGCAAGGAACTGCTTCGATTTGCGTATAGTCGTTTGAGAAGGGCTTTAAGTTTCCGATATTATTCAAAACACACTTCTCAAGAGAAGAAAATAATTTTAAAAGTATCTTTTTGTGAAAACCAATCCCAATTTCCGACCACATTGCAAAAACCTAACCCTATTTCAGACCAAGATGGCCAAAACCTATACCCTATTTCAGACTAAAACGGCTGGAAAACTATACCCTTTGGCGCCGCACATACCTATGTACATGTAGCTTATATAATGGAGTACCCCCCCGGGCTAATATGCCAACACCGGCATAAAAACCACACTATCAGTGCAGTCGCTTAATAGACGATCAGAGGTCAAATTTAACCGAGAATAACAATCAGGCGTAATGATCATACAGTGTACACAGTGGGGGGGGGGGGGGGGGGGACAGGGGGGCGGGAGACCGGGAGAAAAGGGGGCGGGAGGTGTACGGGAGGCGGGAGAAGAGGGGGCGGGAAGCGGGATTCCCAAGGTGGCGGAAAGCGGGAGAAAAAGGGGAAAATTACGCAACATTGCGCAATATTTCGCAATCGAAAAAATGCAAAGGGGCGGGAGCCAAAAAATACAGGGCGGGAACCGGGATTAAAGGGTACGGGAAGCGGGAGGTTTAAACCCCCCTGTCCCCCCCCCCCCACTACACAGGATCATACACCTGGATCATACAGGTATGAGAAAACGATCAGATATGGCCCTGCTTGAGATCCAAGTCTTTAAAATGCCGGCGACGTCTAAGCTCTAACGGCTGAATTCAATCACCATCTAAAAATCCTCCAAATTTAAACCCTCTACAAACGTCTTAGAAGCAAAATTGGTAGAAAGACCGAGTGAAATAACGCTTGGCTTACAAAGATGTGAAGTAGGAGTCGTGCGGGCCTTCCAACCCCATTCTATAACTCTGATGGAGCCACAATTTCTTCAGATTGCTCATCGCCAGAACTACCATCAAATGCTCGCTGTATTTCCAAATACAACATAACAGTTCACTATTTTGAGGCCCTGTTAGGGTAAATTTCGACAAGCGATATGGCCTTGAAAGGATGAAATGGCGACAAACGACACAAAGATGGATTGAAACTGCGACAGCGACGAAGACAAGCGCAAACTCAATAGTAAAATACCGACAGGGACATGGCTTCCTGCTCAATACGTGAAACGAAGGGTCTTGAAATTCAGACTAGCGACTTTCGTAGCCCCCCTTAACGGGGCTCTAATTTCCTCGCGCAACGGTTGCCTTTCTTTGTCAAGACATCTAGGAACAATTTTGCGACTGTTACTGGCTTCCCGCTTAAAGCGCTTGGAAATTCTTTGTCGTTGGTTTCGCAGAAAAGTGGAAGGGTGTAAAGACTCACCAAGACGGACTTTCCAGGCAAATATCACAATTCTTCTCAGCGGCCATTACATCGCTAGTCGATGGCTGGCAGTGCGTTGACGTTTGGATAACCGGAAGTGATTTTAATTGGCTACCGTACTGTTTTTGAAGACGCGTCATGGGAAACGAGTGGGCGGCACACTCCTCTAAAAGCTTTCGTGTCAGCCTCCCCAACGCTCGAAAAGCCTTATGCCCAAGTTAAGTGCATGTATAAGCTCGCAGAGACACACAAAAATCATAACGCTCTACGTTCTCGAGTAAACACTCGTAAAAGTTAAGCAATGGAAATAGAGGGAAAGCATGGTCCATCCCTGGATTCAGGGGAGAAGATCACCGAGGATGAGAAGAATCAAGAAACTGCTGCGAAAGAGAGGCTAAACGCTTGTAGGACAAACATCAAAGGGAAGAAACCTAAGATCGCTGAGGTTGGAAATTCTGTGGCCGGTTGTTTAGTTGCGTCAGATCAAACCGACTGGAAGAGGATAAAATATTATAAAGGAAACGTAAGTAGTACAAGGAACACAAATCTTTTAAATCTGTAATAAGTATATGTTGGCTATGCATGTAAACAGTGAAGTAATTCCGTCTCTGTATAAAGGAGAACACCAAAACTCGCCGATGTTCATCGGCGAGGCAGTTCTGTCTCCATAAAGGAGAACACCAAAACTCGCTGATCTGATGTTCATCGGCGAGGTAGTTCTGTCTGTGTAAAGATGAACACCAAAACTCGCCGATGATCATTGGCGAGTTCTGTTAATTACTTCGGCGGACGCGGAAGTTTAAAAAATCGGCGAGGTTTGTGGTTCTTCTTTATTTAAAAGACAGAACTACCTCGCCGATGATGATCGGCGAGTTTCGGATTTCTTTTTTATATAGACACAACTACCTCGACGCTGAGCATCGGCGGGTTTTTTGGGTTCTTCTTCATACAGACGGAATTACTTCGCTGGAGGCGGAAGTATATCGGCGAGGTTTGTGGTTCTTCTTTATCAGTTAAAGGCAAAACTACTTCGCTGATGATTATCGGCGAGTTTTGGGGTTTTCCTAAAATACAGACAGAATTACTTCGCCAATGATCATGGGCGAGTTTTGGTGTTCTTATTTGAGGATTTTTGGAGACTGGAGCTTATTGTAGATTGCGTGAGATAATGATGTTTAGCATTCGATTTATTTGTTGTTTATCGTGGCATACGTTCACTTGTGGTCTGAAGGAACCAATCATTAGAAGCCTTTTGACAGATACCGGAAATTGCTACGTGATCCAGGATCTAGGACGCTTCCATACCATACAAATATCTATATATATAGTAGTGTCAGATTATTACTTTGTGAGTGCGCGTTAGTTGACGAACTGTGACTCGAGATCAAAATTGATTGAATAAACCCATTAAGACCTTTAAAAAACGGTGACTTGTGGAGAACATTGTTCTAACTAACGTGGAGATGAACATTCTCCCCAGGATGTTCAATGGCAAGTTTTGGACTTCTTTTTTTACACAGACAGAACTACCTCGCCGATGAACATCGATCAGCGAATTTTGGTGTTGATCTTTATACAGACAGAGCTACCTCGCCGATGATCATTGGCGAGTGTTTTTTTTTTGTTCGTCTTTCTACAAACAGAATTACTCCGCCAATGTTCGTCGGAGAGTGTTGATGTTCTCCTTTATACAGACAGAACTCGCCCGCCGATAAGGCAGTCCTGTATAAGGTGTCTACGATAATCTTAACACATTGAAAACTTAGCGTTTTTGTTTTTCTTTCTGTATAAGTGAAACAGTTACATAATACGTGTTTGTCTGATCACCGATTACAAGAGGGTTGTTTTTTCGTTCTAGATGAAAAAAGTGATCAGAGAGAAATTTGGCAGCTTAAAGCGAGACGAAGGGCAACTAGAATTGCAAGCAGAAGGATCTGAGGAAACGTATGGCCCTCCATATGACAATACACTTGGTCTCTATTGGCACAAACTTCTTAGCAGTAGACTGGCGAAGAAAAAGATTGAAGAAAAGGCAGATGAAAAGTTGGCCGACGAATTGTTTAAGACTATCAAGGAGAAGTTTGACATAAAGCTTTTCGAATGCGATTTTCCTCTGTATGGCTACGTTTATGACAAAGAGGAGGCAGCGCCCAAAGTCTACCTGTGGCAGGATGCTGAAGCTGATGCAATAGGCTGGTATTATGACAAAGAAAAAAAATGTGACAAGTACGTCATTGTGGATTGGAAAGTTGTGGACCTGTTAGGGTTTTGGAAGAAATCCACTACATATGGATGGTACCTTCACCAGAGCTTGGTCTACGCACGGCTTCTTCAGCTACACATGGAACTTGATTACCTGCCGCCCATCCTACTTGTACCAATTTCAAATAACGACGGGAGAACCATCCACCCTGGCCTTTTTTACGACTACCCAGACGAGTGTAAAGAGGCCATAAATGTCCATTGTTGGTCTACAACGCTGCCAGAGCCTCTAAGGAAAATTCAGCGGCAATGGCCATTCAATGCTGATAAGTTGGAAGCGGGTCTTGTTGATCCAGAAATGCTATTAACAGAATTCTTTGCCGATGGTGCTAAGGTGAAGGACTTGCTCAAGGCTTTCGAATGGAACTCGCTCCAAGCCGTAGAGCCAGAAGACCACGAGATGATAATTGAAGAGGAAAAATGACTCTTTCAATAGCATTTTGATAGATCCGCCTACTACGTATCCTTATCGTGGCATTTATTTCAAGATTTATCTACATCTTTGTTACTGAATCGTCTTCACATAACGAATGCTCAGGAGACAGACAAAACTCAGACCGTGTTTGAACGAACTACACTGAAATTATCATTATTTTTTTTCCTTCTAGAAAGGCTCAATGGTTTTGCATATTCTCTGTAAACAGGAAGTTCTAGAGGTTTCGAATTCAAGAGTACTTTTAATATATAGAGCTGTTTCTACTTCACGGTTGATTTGAGTTTTACGCTTTTCAGGGAAATTTCCCGATCAAACAGTTATAACATTTTATGATCGTATATTTCCAAAGAGTTATATACCAGCTCTTTCCGGCTTTAAAATGTAACGAGCGTTCAGTCCAATGAGCGGCGGTTTGCAAACAGATTCTCGGCTTCAGCATTGAAACAATGGCCAACTGCTTTAGCTTCGAGCTCGTGTCATTTTTTAACATCAAGATGTAGGTGCCTTTTATATACTTTCGGGCATTTCTTGAAACATTTACTTGACATTACTCACTTGGACTTGATTTCACATAGCGAGGAGAAGCTAATCTCCAGAACAAAAAACTTTAAATGTTTTCTTGAAATTCATTAGTTGGGCATGATTAGTTGCATTAAGGAGCCATATTTACTCACTCATTGATATTTTCTCTCAAATAGTATCTGAAATATTTAGCCAAAGTTCCTGTAGTTTTCCTTCGTTCAAATGTAGAAAGGGCAGCAAGAGCTTGCCCAAACAATCCCTAGGGGAAAAGAAATTCAAAGAAATACAAAGAAATTAGCTCCTTGAAAATTTTAATTATTCATGAGCAATTATTTAACTCTCTTTCCTTTATTAACGAGTTGCCCTGAGCTAGTTTCCCTAGATTTGTTGTATGGCGTTGAGTTCCCAACACACAATCCACGTGATGCGTATCCCAGTTTTGCCCTTCGCATACATAGTGACAATAAGTACCGTTTGTTATACAGTTAGACTGAGAGAGGGATCAGGAAATAACGAATAGTCAAGAAAAGCTCTTAATACTGAAGAAAGTCGAAGCGAACTGTATTTCGGGGGATAAACTCCTTCAAACAGAATAAAATAGTCATTGTTACATTAGCAAATGAGGAATTTATAGGTCACAACTTAACTTGCACATACCCACAATAAAGTTTTATACAACAGTTTGCCATTTGCTAAATGATAAAAATACGAAATTTTTCAGGATAAGCGTTGCACAGAAAATTCATAAGTTTCATATTTTATTTACGCTTTATAGCTAAGTGATGAAGCAGGATTTTTTTTCAAAATGAGTGCAGTTATCGTATGCATTGTGGTTTAAAGAATATTTGTGTCATGTATTTTGTGGTTCTTTAGAATACTGGGAATAGTGAGTGTGTTAATTTGAAATGATGATGATCGCAACGTTTTCGATTGTTCGTTCTTAGTAGTACGTTGATAAGGTTTTAACATTTATTCCTTGGTGCGATTTTCATTTTGGCATGAAACCGAGGTTGTAAGATGTTCGATTCGTTCATCCGTTGGTAATCGTTCATCCGGAGTTAATCCTCATAAAGAAATGTACAGTCCATCTATTTGCTTGTTTTGGTTTTTGATCTCAAGTTTTGACATCGGTTAGCGTTTTCCTGAAAATGACTTTTTTTACCTTGCTTTGATCATTTTTGAGTGTAATTTCTTCGTGTTTCCTGCTGAATTCGTACCACTTGTAATATTAATATTGAATATCTCTTGCTTTTTAGTCAGTTTGTTTTTAGAGGGAAACGTTTAAATCACAAGTGTTGGACAAGATATTTGATTGTTAATAGTGTTCGTGAAGTGTACGAAGACTAGAAGCACGTCGTACTCGGACTCGAATGCGGAACCTTGAATAAGTCGAGAATAGACAAGAAAGTGGTGTTCTAAAATTAACGTAACTTTCGTCTAGAAACACTGTTATGTAACAATCTTCAATCTGTATTTTAACTTATGTTTAGGTAAGAAATGACATAACTTTTAATTGATAAAAATGTTCCTTGTAATTTTTGTGTTGCTCTCTTTACTTTGTTTCGGCCAGATACTTAGGGAACGATGTCGAAAATTTAGCGTGAAAAAGATTTCGACACTGTTTACCTGGAAGAGAAATATGTTAATCTTATGTTAGTCTTTCTTGTGTGCATTCTTACTTTTGCATACGACCTACTACGCAAGGAATTACGTTAGCTTAAGTTTTAGATTGACCTACATTGACAGTTGATTAGCCTGGTCGAAGTAAAGAGCAATAGCAAAACTTTAATCGTCATTCGAGTCTGGCATCAGTTGTAAACAGAGCTCAGAAGCTATTAAACAGTTTTGGTCTTGGTTAACTTTTGTCGTGGTATTCGTTGTCTTCTGCTTATCCCAATTTCGAGGACCATTTGACAAATCATACAGGGTAAACGAAATTCCCAACTGCCTTGTTAACTGAAAAAAAAAAGGTTTGAGCCTAAGAGGGTGTTTGTATGTCACCGGGTACGAATATACAAGGTCCTTCCGGTTCCCTATTGAGGCTCTGTACTCGTTTACACGGAGTCCAAAATCTAATAATGTTACGGGTCAATACCGGTGCGAGGTGACCCCGGTACCTGCCACGCGCAGATTTAAAGGCAATCTCAATTCGGTACGAACTCTCACGAGTAGTTACAAAATAATATATACTATGTACAACAACTAGTACGAAATGGCTTTCTTTTCAGTGAATTATATTACTTTTTGAGTTTCTTGGCTAAAAGTTGGAATTTTCCCAGCAAATCGAAAGACACATTTCTCTCAGCCAGCAAATATACCCTTGCTTGGCCCCCATCATCCTTTGGGTGCTCCTGAAAATTGGCAGGTAGCTCACACATATACTCTATGGAAATGTAACTGAATTTATCAAACGTTCTTTTTTTGTTAATTCTTCTAACCTTGAGAGGGGGGCTTGAGAGGGGGGCTTATTTAATTTAGCGAAACGCATTACCGGTAGAACTCGGTAGAAGTTGGACATTTGCCTATAGAACTGTCGTTCCTGTTGTGTAAATTTTCATCTCATGAAGGTTGTAGCTTCGAATTTTCACCGACGGGAGCGAGGTTTCTCGAGTACGGACTTGTGGTTCCGGGGCGATACACTGCTTTTTCAAACAACCAGAAGATGGTATCAATTCTCCATAAAGAACTAGAACGCAAAGTGGAAAAGCTCAAGCACATGAAGTTGGAAGTCATGCAGCCAAAGATCAAAAACAAATCCGAACTTCCAGCTGGTGAATAAACCACGCCGGACCAGTCCACATGAAGTGTTACAATCGTGATTTATTAATACCGTCTATCATTATTAATTTGGTTGTGAAGAATAAGGGGGGAGGGGAGGGGGGCTTAAAAAAGAGGGCGGCTTCACAACTTTCCTGCTCTGAAAAGGGGGGCTTATTAGAGAGGGGGGCTTAATAGAGGATTTACGGTAGCTCTTAGTCTTTTAATAGCAATATAGTACTTCTTCTTTGATTGTTTGTGAGCCCATCGGAGGTGAAATTCCAGCATTTTGCCAGGTTTCCCCACAACTCGCCCGTGTCCATTTAGTCACCCGGAAAAGGAAGCAAAGATTCTTGTCTAATGACACCAGACCATGAGTCCAGTCTAATCCTAGTTGGCGTTGTCAGCTCCTTTTATGCTCATTAAGTATTAGCTTTACGATGACTTTTAGTTGAAAACAAAGATTTTCTTATGCTGTTGGGCCTTCCGTCCACACGAAAAAGATAAAACACGCGCTGAAAAGTCAAAATAATGAAGATAATTTCACAGGGTTTGCTGCTGAAAGAAAAGAGATCATCGAACACGATGATGTAATAACATAGGAACACTGAGAAGTCCCAACAACAAAGAAGCGTTTCCAAATGTTCCATTTTTATCCGTTTACGTATGAATAGAGAAAGCAAATGAAACTCACATGTTTGGATGGGAAAGTCTTTGAGAACATGTTTTTCAAAATCTCTGTTTTTAAACAAAAAAGAACAAAGGTTTTCGTGTGGTCGAGGCCTTGAACAGTGTCGTCACTAACACCCTCGCACACGCTTGCGGTTGCATTGACCAGTGAATGATTTGCGTTTGGCGTGTTACAGCAAAATGTTCTCACGTCTCTCACCTCGTGAAGGTAGGATGCTGAATCAGTCTTTGACATTTCGTTCGATAAAAAGAATATCATTTGTCTATCTTTGGCTGTAAAATGGAGGTAAAAGAGGAGAAAAAAAGTAAAGAGTAAATCCAAGTACGAGCAACAACCTGGCATGGATTGAAACTTTATTAAATATAAATATATGACTTTCTTTTCCTCGACGCTAACGAACTAACGATTCATATAAACGGTATTCATGTTCTAAATTCTAACGATTGTGTAGACGGGGACAAGGGCCCGAACCAGGAAACCAGGGAGAAAAAGGGAGGGAAACCCCGAGAAATAGTGGAGGGAACTAAGAGAAAATCAACATTTTTGAGACTCCGTGGAGTGGACGGACCGGGATGAAGTATTGAAGCGAAAGCAAAATAGAAAGTGGTGGAGGCTGTGAAGAAAAGGTTGGGGGACCGTGAGAAGAAGGTGCGTGAAGCGGGGAGTTGAGATCCCCCTGTTCCACCCCGGGGGGGATGTTGGATGGTGGCACGTTTACCAGGGAGCTGTTATTGATTTTTATAATTCCCGTTTAAAAACATTAACCAAAAACGTTTTATTTAGAGCTTACTTTTATGAGGCATTACTTACCACCTGTATTATAGAAGTTTTTAATTGATGGCCGTTGAACAAGGTAACGATTATTTCCTGCCACATAAACCTGTAACAAAATCACAAAATTTGCACCCTTATTACACGTTGGAATTATAGGAACACTTGTATACAGTGAAACCACAGCTTTGGCAGGTATTACCCAAAGAAATAGTACCATCTGGGGGACAAACTGTTTGTATTCATGAGTATTCAGCTCACATTTCATAAATATCTTCAGACTTAGTGGTCTTGTCCCTTTGAATGGTATTACCTCAGGAAATAGTACCGCCTAGAAGGACACACGACTATTCAGCTTGCATGTTGTAGATATTCTCATGCTTAGTAGTCTTGTCCCTTTGGCTGGTATTACCTAAGAAAATAGTACCGCCTAAAAGGACACACGAGTATTCAGCTTGCATGTCATAAATAATCTCATGCGTAGTGGTCTTGTTAAGGTTTGGAGAAGCTGGATTGTAGGTGACTACGAACGGGATGCCTTGGTTGCATTTGTTTTTTGGGACGCTTGGTTTTAGTGCTTGATCTCGCGGGACTTGTTTAGCTTTGTTGATCTCACGCAAGATTAGTTTTTCCTTGTAACCTCTTTTCTTTAAGTGTTTTTGCATTTTCTAAACACTTTCCCATACTTCAGTCTTCAAACCGTTGCAAAGAAGTTTTTTTCTGAAAAACCGTTCATCGCATACAGACGCCCACGCAACCTCCGCGATTTCCTCGTAAAAGCAAGAGTAAAAAATACACAGACACAAACACGCCCGCCAAGAATCAAGAAATGTAACTCAAAGAAATGCAAAACCTGCTCCTTCATTCAAGACGGTCTGTCATCATGTACATTCAAAAACATAGGCCAAGTACATCATATCAAGCAAACAATCACTTGTGCATCCAAAAACCTCATCTACATGATCCAAAATGCCGAAAATGCAAAAACACTTCAAATGCTCCAGCAGAACTCCTGGCAGAATACATCGGACAAACAAAACGCGCACTACGTGACAGATTTGGAGAGCATCGTAGACGGCCATACAAAACAAGACCACCGATGCAGTACCGCAGCACTTTAATCAAAAAGGACACAAACTCACGGACATCGAACTTATTCCACTCGAACTCATTAATTCTAAAAGAGAATCCATACGTAGAGCTCGCGAATCATTTTATATAGATAAGGCCAAAACTATGCAACCACATGGTATAAACAGAGATGACTATTAATCCTCTTTTTTTATTTCTTTATTATTATTTTTATTTCTTTATTTATTTTTACACTTCTCTTTGTTTATTCATGGTAATTTTATGTCGTCCTTATTGGCTTGTTTTAATTTTAAATTCCAAACAATTGTATCATATATCTACTGTAACCGTTTTCCTACATATTGTAACGACTATCCGTATTTTCATTTAATCCCCCGAAGAAGGACGGCTTGACTGTCCGAAATATCGGCAAAACCAACTCGCTCGTCGTTTTTTCTTTGCTGTTTTTTCATTATAGTTTATTTTAGTAACTTTACAAACAGCAAGATCTTGATTGTGGTCACATCTTATGGACGTTTCAAAATTCTTTCTCAAACTCATTAATTATTCATATTGTTATCAGCCTACCAGAACGGCCCATTCTGGTCAGGTGGATGAGTTTAGAAACCCAATGAAAAACGAGTTGAAAACCACACGCGTTTAGAAACGATTTCAAACCCGTGTGTAAATTGTTTCTTAATCTGCATATTCAAAAGGCAAGACGAAAACATGGACATCAACAAATTTATTTATTCACACAATATGAGAGCAAATTATGACAATGAAAGCAACACTACTAGACCTTTTGTCTGATGCATCGAGGAGATTGAAATCCAAGTTTGCATTCTTTTCCTCCATGAATCGACGTATTCCGCACACAATCTGATATATGGTTCTGGGTGGGTATCTTTCCTTTGATGGTTTAGCAACTTCTTGGATAAACTTTGCCAGCCAATAATTGAGGCTTAAAGCATCCATTTCAAGCAACGGAAATTCCAAGGACTGAACTTTGTGCAGATCGTAATTTTTAAATAGACCGCCTGGTTCCAACGTTGCTACTTTAGGAACTCGGACTTTTTGCCATTGTTCAAAAATTCCAACCGCCCATTTGTTTTTATATTGGGTAGACTTCGGAATAGCGCTGGCCACACACTTTTCTTCTTGTTCAAAAGTTTTGGCAGCTCTAAATCTGTACTCTGCCATTTCTGCCATTTGGCTTGTGAATTCAAAGCAACGTGTTTGCTTCGAACTGACAAACAACAAGACTGAAAAACGTTGCATTAAATGCAAGAATAATTTCACACACTAGCACGTCGGCGACGGGATCTCAATCAACGCCTCAAAGCGTTGATTACGATCCACAAATAGAATATTTGAATCGAGAAAACTCATTAAAATGATAAGTGCTTCTAATTTTTTTTGTTGGAGAAGTAATTACAAAAACTCGTGCTTCGGGTTTCATCAGGTTTCCAAACACTCGAAAACAATAAAACCACGAGGCCGCAGGCCGAGTGGTTTCAAATGTTTTCTCGTGTTTGGAAACCTGATGAAACCCTCGCACTCGTTTTTGAAATAGTACATACCCTATTTCAGACCTGCAAGGAACTGCTTCGATTTGCGTATAGTCGTTTGAGAAGGGCTTTAAGTTTCCGATATTATTCAAAACACACTTCTCAAGAGAAGAAAATAATTTTAAAAGTATCTTTTTGTGAAAACCAATCCCAATTTCCGACCACATTGCAAAAACCTAACCCTATTTCAGACCAAGATGGCCAAAACCTATACCCTATTTCAGACTAAAACGGCTGGAAAACTATACCCTTTGGCGCCGCACATACCTATGTACATGTAGCTTATATAATGGAGTACCCCCCCGGGCTAATATGCCAACACCGGCATAAAAACCACACTATCAGTGCAGTCGCTTAATAGACGATCAGAGGTCAAATTTAACCGAGAATAACAATCAGGCGTAATGATCATACAGTGTACACAGTGGGGGGGGGGGGGACAGGGGGGCGGGAGACCGGGAGAAAAGGGGGCGGGAGGTGTACGGGAGGCGGGAGAAGAGGGGGCGGGAAGCGGGATTCCCAAGGTGGCGGAAAGCGGGAGAAAAAGGGGAAAATTACGCAACATTGCGCAATATTTCGCAATCGAAAAAATGCAAAGGGGCGGGAGCCAAAAAATACAGGGCGGGAACCGGGATTAAAGGGTACGGGAAGCGGGAGGTTTAAACCCCCCTGTCCCCCCCCCACTACACAGGATCATACACCTGGATCATACAGGTATGAGAAAACGATCAGATATGGCCCTGCTTGAGATCCAAGTCTTTAAAATGCCGGCGACGTCTAAGCTCTAACGGCTGAATTCAATCACCATCTAAAAATCCTCCAAATTTAAACCCTCTACAAACGTCTTAGAAGCAAAATTGGTAGAAAGACCGAGTGAAATAACGCTTGGCTTACAAAGATGTGAAGTAGGAGTCGTGCGGGCCTTCCAACCCCATTCTATAACTCTGATGGAGCCACAATTTCTTCAGATTGCTCATCGCCAGAACTACCATCAAATGCTCGCTGTATTTCCAAATACAACATAACAGTTCACTATTTTGAGGCCCTGTTAGGGTAAATTTCGACAAGCGATATGGCCTTGAAAGGATGAAATGGCGACAAACGACACAAAGATGGATTGAAACTGCGACAGCGACGAAGACAAGCGCAAACTCAATAGTAAAATACCGACAGGGACATGGCTTCCTGCTCAATACGTGAAACGAAGGGTCTTGAAATTCAGACTAGCGACTTTCGTAGCCCCCCTTAACGGGGCTCTAATTTCCTCGCGCAACGGTTGCCTTTCTTTGTCAAGACATCTAGGAACAATTTTGCGACTGTTACTGGCTTCCCGCTTAAAGCGCTTGGAAATTCTTTGTCGTTGGTTTCGCAGAAAAGTGGAAGGGTGTAAAGACTCACCAAGACGGACTTTCCAGGCAAATATCACAATTCTTCTCAGCGGCCATTACATCGCTAGTCGATGGCTGGCAGTGCGTTGACGTTTGGATAACCGGAAGTGATTTTAATTGGCTACCGTACTGTTTTTGAAGACGCGTCATGGGAAACGAGTGGGCGGCACACTCCTCTAAAAGCTTTCGTGTCAGCCTCCCCAACGCTCGAAAAGCCTTATGCCCAAGTTAAGTGCATGTATAAGCTCGCAGAGACACACAAAAATCATAACGCTCTACGTTCTCGAGTAAACACTCGTAAAAGTTAAGCAATGGAAATAGAGGGAAAGCATGGTCCATCCCTGGATTCAGGGGAGAAGATCACCGAGGATGAGAAGAATCAAGAAACTGCTGCGAAAGAGAGGCTAAACGCTTGTAGGACAAACATCAAAGGGAAGAAACCTAAGATCGCTGAGGTTGGAAATTCTGTGGCCGGTTGTTTAGTTGCGTCAGATCAAACCGACTGGAAGAGGATAAAATATTATAAAGGAAACGTAAGTAGTACAAGGAACACAAATCTTTTAAATCTGTAATAAGTATATGTTGGCTATGCATGTAAACAGTGAAGTAATTCCGTCTCTGTATAAAGGAGAACACCAAAACTCGCCGATGTTCATCGGCGAGGCAGTTCTGTCTCCATAAAGGAGAACACCAAAACTCGCTGATCTGATGTTCATCGGCGAGGTAGTTCTGTCTGTGTAAAGATGAACACCAAAACTCGCCGATGATCATTGGCGAGTTCTGTTAATTACTTCGGCGGACGCGGAAGTTTAAAAAATCGGCGAGGTTTGTGGTTCTTCTTTATTTAAAAGACAGAACTACCTCGCCGATGATGATCGGCGAGTCTCGGATTTCTTTTTTATATAGACACAACTACCTCGACGCTGAGCATCGGCGGGTTTTTTGGGTTCTTCTTCATACAGACGGAATTACTTCGCTGGAGGCGGAAGTATATCGGCGAGGTTTGTGGTTCTTCTTTATCAGTTAAAGGCAAAACTACTTCGCTGATGATTATCGGCGAGTTTTGGGGTTTTCCTAAAATACAGACAGAATTACTTCGCCAATGATCATGGGCGAGTTTTGGTGTTCTTATTTGAGGATTTTTGGAGACTGGAGCTTATTGTAGATTGCGTGAGATAATGATGTTTAGCATTCGATTTATTTGTTGTTTATCGTGGCATACGTTCACTTGTGGTCTGAAGGAACCAATCATTAGAAGCCTTTTGACAGATACCGGAAATTGCTACGTGATCCAGGATCTAGGACGCTTCCATACCATACAAATATCTATATATATAGTAGTGTCAGATTATTACTTTGTGAGTGCGCGTTAGTTGACGAACTGTGACTCGAGATCAAAATTGATTGAATAAACCCATTAAGACCTTTAAAAAACGGTGACTTGTGGAGAACATTGTTCTAACTAACGTGGAGATGAACATTCTCCCCAGGATGTTCAATGGCAAGTTTTGGACTTCTTTTTTTACACAGACAGAACTACCTCGCCGATGAACATCGATCAGCGAATTTTGGTGTTGATCTTTATACAGACAGAGCTACCTCGCCGATGATCATAGGCGAGTGTTTTTTTTTTGTTCGTCTTTCTACAAACAGAATTACTCCGCCAATGTTCGTCGGAGAGTGTTGATGTTCTCCTTTATACAGACAGAACTCGCCCGCCGATAAGGCAGTCCTGTATAAGGTGTCTACGATAATCTTAACACATTGAAAACTTAGCGTTTTTGTTTTTCTTTCTGTATAAGTGAAACAGTTACATAATACGTGTTTGTCTGATCACCGATTACAAGAGGGTTGTTTTTTCGTTCTAGATGAAAAAAGTGATCAGAGAGAAATTTGGCAGCTTAAAGCGAGACGAAGGGCAACTAGAATTGCAAGCAGAAGGATCTGAGGAAACGTATGGCCCTCCATATGACAATACACTTGGTCTCTATTGGCACAAACTTCTTAGCAGTAGACTGGCGAAGAAAAAGATTGAAGAAAAGGCAGATGAAAAGTTGGCCGACGAATTGTTTAAGACTATCAAGGAGAAGTTTGACATAAAGCTTTTCGAATGCGATTTTCCTCTGTATGGCTACGTTTATGACAAAGAGGAGGCAGCGCCCAAAGTCTACCTGTGGCAGGATGCTGAAGCTGATGCAATAGGCTGGTATTATGACAAAGAAAAAAAATGTGACAAGTACGTCATTGTGGATTGGAAAGTTGTGGACCTGTTAGGGTTTTGGAAGAAATCCACTACATATGGATGGTACCTTCACCAGAGCTTGGTCTACGCACGGCTTCTTCAGCTACACATGGAACTTGATTACCTGCCGCCCATCCTACTTGTACCAATTTCAAATAACGACGGGAGAACCATCCACCCTGGCCTTTTTTACGACTACCCAGACGAGTGTAAAGAGGCCATAAATGTCCATTGTTGGTCTACAACGCTGCCAGAGCCTCTAAGGAAAATTCAGCGGCAATGGCCATTCAATGCTGATAAGTTGGAAGCGGGTCTTGTTGATCCAGAAATGCTATTAACAGAATTCTTTGCCGATGGTGCTAAGGTGAAGGACTTGCTCAAGGCTTTCGAATGGAACTCGCTCCAAGCCGTAGAGCCAGAAGACCACGAGATGATAATTGAAGAGGAAAAATGACTCTTTCAATAGCATTTTGATAGATCCGCCTACTACGTATCCTTATCGTGGCATTTATTTCAAGATTTATCTACATCTTTGTTACTGAATCGTCTTCACATAACGAATGCTCAGGAGACAGACAAAACTCAGACCGTGTTTGAACGAACTACACTGAAATTATCATTATTTTTTTTCCTTCTAGAAAGGCTCAATGGTTTTGCATATTCTCTGTAAACAGGAAGTTCTAGAGGTTTCGAATTCAAGAGTACTTTTAATATATAGAGCTGTTTCTACTTCACGGTTGATTTGAGTTTTACGCTTTTCAGGGAAATTTCCCGATCAAACAGTTATAACATTTTATGATCGTATATTTCCAAAGAGTTATATACCAGCTCTTTCCGGCTTTAAAATGTAACGAGCGTTCAGTCCAATGAGCGGCGGTTTGCAAACAGATTCTCGGCTTCAGCATTGAAACAATGGCCAACTGCTTTAGCTTCGAGCTCGTGTCATTTTTTAACATCAAGATGTAGGTGCCTTTTATATACTTTCGGGCATTTCTTGAAACATTTACTTGACATTACTCACTTGGACTTGATTTCACATAGCGAGGAGAAGCTAATCTCCAGAACAAAAAACTTTAAATGTTTTCTTGAAATTCATTAGTTGGGCATGATTAGTTGCATTAAGGAGCCATATTTACTCACTCATTGATATTTTCTCTCAAATAGTATCTGAAATATTTAGCCAAAGTTCCTGTAGTTTTCCTTCGTTCAAATGTAGAAAGGGCAGCAAGAGCTTGCCCAAACAATCCCTAGGGGAAAAGAAATTCAAAGAAATACAAAGAAATTAGCTCCTTGAAAATTTTAATTATTCATGAGCAATTATTTAACTCTCTTTCCTTTATTAACGAGTTGCCCTGAGCTAGTTTCCCTAGATTTGTTGTATGGCGTTGAGTTCCCAACACACAATCCACGTGATGCGTATCCCAGTTTTGCCCTTCGCATACATAGTGACAATAAGTACCGTTTGTTATACAGTTAGACTGAGAGAGGGATCAGGAAATAACGAATAGTCAAGAAAAGCTCTTAATACTGAAGAAAGTCGAAGCGAACTGTATTTCGGGGGATAAACTCCTTCAAACAGAATAAAATAGTCATTGTTACATTAGCAAATGAGGAATTTATAGGTCACAACTTAACTTGCACATACCCACAATAAAGTTTTATACAACAGTTTGCCATTTGCTAAATGATAAAAATACGAAATTTTTCAGGATAAGCGTTGCACAGAAAATTCATAAGTTTCATATTTTATTTACGCTTTATAGCTAAGTGATGAAGCAGGATTTTTTTTCAAAATGAGTGCAGTTATCGTATGCATTGTGGTTTAAAGAATATTTGTGTCATGTATTTTGTGGTTCTTTAGAATACTGGGAATAGTGAGTGTGTTAATTTGAAATGATGATGATCGCAACGTTTTCGATTGTTCGTTCTTAGTAGTACGTTGATAAGGTTTTAACATTTATTCCTTGGTGCGATTTTCATTTTGGCATGAAACCGAGGTTGTAAGATGTTCGATTCGTTCATCCGTTGGTAATCGTTCATCCGGAGTTAATCCTCATAAAGAAATGTACAGTCCATCTATTTGCTTGTTTTGGTTTTTGATCTCAAGTTTTGACATCGGTTAGCGTTTTCCTGAAAATGACTTTTTTTACCTTGCTTTGATCATTTTTGAGTGTAATTTCTTCGTGTTTCCTGCTGAATTCGTACCACTTGTAATATTAATATTGAATATCTCTTGCTTTTTAGTCAGTTTGTTTTTAGAGGGAAACGTTTAAATCACAAGTGTTGGACAAGATATTTGATTGTTAATAGTGTTCGTGAAGTGTACGAAGACTAGAAGCACGTCGTACTCGGACTCGAATGCGGAACCTTGAATAAGTCGAGAATAGACAAGAAAGTGGTGTTCTAAAATTAACGTAACTTTCGTCTAGAAACACTGTTATGTAACAATCTTCAATCTGTATTTTAACTTATGTTTAGGTAAGAAATGACATAACTTTTAATTGATAAAAATGTTCCTTGTAATTTTTGTGTTGCTCTCTTTACTTTGTTTCGGCCAGATACTTAGGGAACGATGTCGAAAATTTAGCGTGAAAAAGATTTCGACACTGTTTACCTGGAAGAGAAATATGTTAATCTTATGTTAGTCTTTCTTGTGTGCATTCTTACTTTTGCATACGACCTACTACGCAAGGAATTACGTTAGCTTAAGTTTTAGATTGACCTACATTGACAGTTGATTAGCCTGGTCGAAGTAAAGAGCAATAGCAAAACTTTAATCGTCATTCGAGTCTGGCATCAGTTGTAAACAGAGCTCAGAAGCTATTAAACAGTTTTGGTCTTGGTTAACTTTTGTCGTGGTATTCGTTGTCTTCTGCTTATCCCAATTTCGAGGACCATTTGACAAATCATACAGGGTAAACGAAATTCCCAACTGCCTTGTTAACTGAAAAAAAAAAGGTTTGAGCCTAAGAGGGTGTTTGTATGTCACCGGGTACGAATATACAAGGTCCTTCCGGTTCCCTATTGAGGCTCTGTACTCGTTTACACGGAGTCCAAAATCTAATAATGTTACGGGTCAATACCGGTGCGAGGTGACCCCGGTACCTGCCACGCGCAGATTTAAAGGCAATCTCAATTCGGTACGAACTCTCACGAGTAGTTACAAAATAATATATACTATGTACAACAACTAGTACGAAATGGCTTTCTTTTCAGTGAATTATATTACTTTTTGAGTTTCTTGGCTAAAAGTTGGAATTTTCCCAGCAAATCGAAAGACACATTTCTCTCAGCCAGCAAATATACCCTTGCTTGGCCCCCATCATCCTTTGGGTGCTCCTGAAAATTGGCAGGTAGCTCACACATATACTCTATGGAAATGTAACTGAATTTATCAAACGTTCTTTTTTTGTTAATTCTTCTAACCTTTCCCAAAGTTATATACTGTCGATAAAACTTTAAAGACCAGAGGATACGTACCGGGACTCGCCATATTCCCAAGAAACTGTTAAAAAAAAAAATAAATAAACCCCATGCCCCTTTACTGTCCAACATGGACGCGGGCGTACACCGCTGTGAGTTACGATTCGTCACCTCTTGGCGACTTAACTTCGATTAAAAACGTCAGTCTCAAGTTTTTAGGTTGTAAGTTTGATAAAGCCGCGTAGAGCCTTTAAAGCCGCTAATTATCGAACTCAGTGATCGAAGTACAGTAGGATATAACAGTTTGACTCTGATGAGGATCCCGCTTAGATACACAGCTCTCTCTATTACCCAGGCGTTCCGATCCCTTCCCGCTTACTTGACTTCGCGCAAAATTTTATGACCAACCATTTTGCTCAGGGCCTTTAATACACTACCGCCTTTGATATCGTATTTAGATTTCTCATGAGAAACCACCGCCATCTCCTGTAAACCATGGACACCGTACAGGATCAGGAGAGGAGGCCTTTCCTGATCGCAAAGCTGGTCGCTTCGGCTGTAGAAGGGGCAGTGTTCGGAAACGCTCAAAATTGGTTACGCTTCAAAATGGCCGCCATTTCTTTTGGAAACAGAGCTATAGGTTAAGGTCGGCGTTTGATGGTTAAGATTTTTCTTTACGTTTTCAGATGGCTGGATTTATTTTCTTTCTAAATTGTTTTGAGGACTGATTTTCGTTTGCATTGGAACTGGGAGGAAGATTGCTTTCAACTCAAGTGCAAAGGACCCCGGTACTTGAGCGAGATTAATTTACAATGACGAAAGGAACACTGATTCGCATTGCGTTATTCAGTACTGCCCTCTAAAATGTACTTGAATGAGGTTCTTCCTATTAATGGATAGACTAGCTTTTAGTCCAAACGATTTCACTCTTCAAATAAGTTAAAATATGCGTTTAATAAGCGTCAAAAATTTGGCATGTTGTCTATTACATAGTGTTCATTTCGCGTGCTACTGATTTCCCGACCCAGCCAGCACCGACCACCTCGTTGATATGATCAACTGGTTACTGCGATCACTTTTTTGGCCCAGACGAAAGCTCTGAGATATTTCCTTATCTGAAAGCCTTGTTAATTTGACCCAGACTGGTTCCCCGACGCTCTTTTCCTTCGTCCTTCCCAGAATGGGAAGTAAGTAGGGACTGGGAACGAGTCTGAATCTGACTTTCTCGTTAACTGCGACCGACGACCACCTTTTGCAATCCCAAGCTATCATTGGCAATTCTGATATAGAATACTAGCGTCAATTTCTTGATTGTGCCGAACTGTAGTCAATTTGAGTGATTCCAATTTTCTAATTAAAGCTCTTCGTTTGCGTAAGACTGTAATCGCAGAATAGGAGCAACCCATTTTTGCGAACAGACATGATTTGTTTATACAACGTTATTAATGGAAGTATCGTTAACTATTGAAGGAAACGTTTAAAGGGTTTCGTCCTTTTACCTTAAGGGGCGCTTTCACTTGAATGCTGTTTTTCTCAAGCCTCAGCTGTTTGTCTCAGTCACCTCTTGGAGGTTTTAAGTAATCCAGAAAAACCAAGATGGCAGAGTGGTGCAAGAACACACAAACTTTCCTGACTATTTTCGTGTTTTAAATTTTTTTTTTTATTACCATCTTTTTTTCAATAATTCACATGTAAGCGTCCCCTTCATTTTGAAATGATAGGTAAATTTTATATTCATTTTACTTATCATATTTGCTTCTTTATAGGACAAATCTGTATTTACAAAATGTTCTTTCGAGAATGATTCGACTTCAGACTTGAAGCAGTATCCTTTTGCTTCAAAAAGAAGATGCCCTGACTCTAAACTGTACATTTACCATGCCCCCTTTTTTTAAGCAATTTTAAAAAGTTTACAATCAATGAGTCGTACATTTGCATTTCACATGAATCGTGAAATGAATATGAGGTACTATAGTTTTTACAGCGCATTTTCCACCAATGCTTGTTTTGGACGTGGGCAGTAAGTACGATATCGAGGTTGCCATGGATACGTCTTTATATAAACAAGGAGCCATCTGGCGACTGTTCGGCGAGCGCCATCTTGAACTGCAGTTGTTTGAGCCATTTGGCCAGCGCTGATTTGGTGTCTTTGTTGATCCGCCTCCGAGACTGGGCTTTGCGCAATCGCGCATGCGCTGCTTCCGAGAGCTGTAATGAGATTGACTGGCGAAAAATGTCTGCGCAGGCGCCGCGCAAAAAATCACGTGGTAAGTTTTCGTGAATGTTATTGGTTCTCGGGCGGTTCTCGGTGAGAAAATGCTCTCGAGAAGGAAGGAAAAATGGCTGCTGTTTGAGAGTTGACAGAGTTGTGGTTTTCTTACCTTTTTGAGAGATCAAGGCTTGTTTTATGGCCGATTTCAAGCGGACCTTATTCTATGGAAAATATTACGTTGGGACACCGTTTAGCAAGTCGCTTCCAACCAGTAGTCGGTTACAAATCGATGTCTTGACATGATGTCTTCGCCAGAAAGGGCTGCGAAAAAGGTGAGTTATTTTTGCGTTTTTTGATAGTGTCAGTCTCTTGCCACGTGGTACAAAAAGATATTATAAGGAAACGAAAGAATGATTCTTGAGCTTTGTGTAGATGTATAAATTAGCTTGTACCACGTGGCAGGGAAAGTGCATTGTTGTGTGACATGCAGGCTATTTTCGCACGTTTTATCTCGGATTGCAATCGGCGACGCGACCTGAAGATCGATGACTCGCTAAAGTTAAAATTCTATACAGACTAAAGACAAACTGCGATCGTGAGATTGAGCAAATTTTCCAGCCATTGAAGATGGTGAACAGGTTATTTCATGAATTTTTTCGACACCAGCTTAAATTTCGCGATTTTTTGTTGTTGCTGTTGTTGTTGTTGTTGTTGTTGTTCGTACATAAGCTTATTTTCTTCACCTAAGTTAAGCTTCTACATGACTTTAAGCATAATTTGCAGATATACACGTTATTTGTTTCCTAATTTTTGCGATCTTTATTTCCTTGTTTCATATCTCTGCCAGCAAAAATTTTTAGCAAGTAGATTTTTCACTCTATGCTATAAACATTGCTTGATGAGCAAGCCGGAACCATTTGCAATACTTCTACAGTGTTATATGTATATATTTTAATTTTTAAGTTGGTTTAAGTCATCAGTCAATTCTTTATTTGCTGCTATCATGGTATGATCACACTAGTTATGTAACCCTGAAGGAATTTAATTTTTTTTTTCATTCTGAAACATTTTTATATCCCCATTCATTTTTTCTTGTGACCCCCCTCTTATACACCCATCTGCCAGCTCTGATCTGTTTTCAGTGCATAAGAATATACTGTTCTTACAGTTAGTATAGTCATGGAGCAAATTACAGTATTATTGGTCCAAAATTGGCAGTCAAAATTTTGCACATGGCATTCAAACTTGATTTAAATACTTTTTAATAATTTTTGTAATTCTTGCTTTACCTAAGGTGTTGCCTTTGCACCAGAAATGTTGAGGCAGGGTAGAGTTTCTGATAAGTGTGCACTTTTTAGCCCAGTATCATAGACTATTTGTGCAGTGTTTCAATTAAAGGTATTAAGAAACCATTTTAGTTCTAACATCATTCTTGTCCAAAATGTTAGTCCTAATAAATGCTTTCAAAATGTATCCTGTCTCAGATCTTACCACATTACACCCTCCTTTGTTGATCAGAATAAAAAATGTTTTCTTGCCTTTTGTTTTGAATGTTGTCAGTTGTACTAAGGTTGGATCCAAGAGGTACTTATTGATTAATTAACATGTGTATTATATGCTTGTTTTTTTTTTTTCAGACCAAGATGAAGCAGTTTTCATGGGAGGCTTAGCATAAAAGAATAGAAACACATGTTGGCAATAGAACATTACTTATGGTGCATGGTGATGAATGTGCACATATGAAAGGACAATATTTTGTGGAGAGAATACAAATAAACATGATCTTTGCAGCAGCACTTCATATCTTATATCTTTTTAACTTGTTGTTATTATTCTGGGGGAGGGGGTGGCTTCTTTACTACATGTTTGGCAAGACCACTGCAATTCAGATGTAAGTTAATTGTAACTGAGTCTTGATGCTGGGGTGTTCACCTACATGCCAACAAGTGTATTTAACAACGAGTTTGCAAACTTTAGCCCTATAGTGAACCGAAGACACTTATAATGAAAAACAAATCATGATGGAATTGGTTTACTTCTAACAACATCATGGTATTTTAGGATTTTGTTCAATTAAACGTTTTTCAATGCACCCAGGATTGTTTACTTACCTATCATTGTCAGCTGTGATGATATTTTACAGTGTGGTTGTTCAGTTTTGAACTCAGTAGGCCCAATATATAATAGACAAGCTTACTGTAGCTGAATTATTTGTACCTGTTATTATATGGTTACTAATGTAGCTGAGAATTTATACCACGACATTATGCAAGCCAGACCTTAATATTAAACCGCATTGCATAAGCCTTTAGGTGAGTTGAATAATATTGAAAAATATGCCTTCTAACAGCCAATTAGAATCGGAGTAGAAGGTGAAGTTTCTATAGGCATAACCAGAGATTTAAGATTTTCAACCAAGAAAAGGGTTGCCCTTGAGTAGAAAAACTGATGACAACAAACAACTTTTGTTAGAATGTGAGAATCTGAAAACATTTCTTGTTGTTCTTTGTCTAATTTCTTTCAATGCATTTGTAATATTTTTCTAGAGGTACACAATGCAGGTGCTTCCACCCCAAAGTTATGCATTTTTTTTAAGCCTCTTTTGCTAAGGTCAGGCACGACATTATTCTGCAATCCAAAACACTGTCTCTTTATAGCTAAGCTTATATATTTCTTTGTGAACTTGCAATTTTTTTAACTAGTGTTGACACCGATTACAAATGGCATTACATTTTCTTGACCTGTTTTCCTGGCTGCTGCAGACTTCCTAAGAAATCAATTATTATGGACAGCAAAATGCTCCATTTTCTTGCATTACCAACCATGTCCCATGTGCCAAAAATCCATCTAACGAGCGACTTCAGACTAAATAAATGTTAGAGCTTGTTTTATATCCGACGCTAAACGTCTTCAGTCTAAAGTAAAAGAAACGATGTTTAAGGAAATGAAAAGTGCTAAAACGAGTCTCAACAAATAAGTTGTAGGCGGCGAACACAGAAACAAATGATCCTATCCATCCACAACGGACCTTGCACAAAACGTATGGCCCTTACGTTGCTCTCGTTTCTTTTTATTCTGCGTTTCTTCTCGATCTTAGAGTCAACAACCGCCACGAGAAGGATAGCCTCCCACGCAGTCTTTTTTAGGGGAGTCGTATTACCCTCCTAAAATACGACTCCCCTAAAAACGACTGCGTGGGAGGCTACGAGAAGGAAAAAACTCCAAGAAATATTTTGGTGGCCATCTTGAATTCAAGAGCTTGATCACGTGGTCACGCGTCAACCAATCAGACATTTTTCGCCAGTCAAGTAATGAGATTTCACTGGCGAAAAATGTCTGATTGGTCGACGCGTGACCACGTGATCGAGCTCTTACATTCAAGATGGCCACCAAAGTAGCTCACCAAAGTTGTTGGAGATCTTTCTTTCTTTCGGCAAGTGTTGACTGTTAGCTCGAGAAGAAACACAGAAGTAGAAGGAACGATAACAGCGTAAGGGTTATAAGTCTCAGACGAGGTTGGTTGCGGATGGACAGGACGATTTGTTTTCGTGTTCACCACCTGTAACTTACATTTTGAGAATCGTTTCGGCTCTTCAGCACTTGGCAACATCATTTGATCATCGCTCGTTTGATAGATTTTAGCACATGAGACATGGTTGTAATTGCAAGAAACTGGAACATTTTACTGTCCCTAATAAGAGATTTCTTAGAAAGCCTGCAGCAGTCGGGGAAACAGGTCTAGGAAAATGTAAAGCCATTTTCAATCGGTGTGGACGTAAGTTAAAAAATAGCATGTTGTTAGGAAGTGTTTTTTGTATTGCAGAATAATATCGTGCCTGACGTTGACCGTTACAAAATTTTTTAAGTGTTGTACCAGTTTTCAAATTATAGAGTATCCTCCTTAATAAAATAAGTGCATTACCTTGGTGTGGAGTTAGTACCTGCACTGTGTACCGCTAGAAAAAATATTAAGCTTATAAATGCATAAACAAAATTACACAAAGAAGTAATTAAATGTTTTAGATTCTCACACTCCAACAAAAGTTGTTTGTTCTCATTGTGATCTTGTTCTACTCAAGGGCAACCCTTTTCGGGATGGTCAAAAAATTTATATGCCTAAAGAAACTACACCATTCTACTTCGATTCTTATTGGTTGTTAGAAGGCAAACTAAATATTCAGTATTTTGCACTTACTAGTAACTGCAAATACTAGATTGAAAATTAGTTATAAATCACTAAAGACTACAGGCCACCAAGGCCTTACCAAGAATTGCGAACATCAATTTGGAGTTGTCTTCAGTAGTAGATAGGACAGAGTCCCAAAGAGCTTTGAGCATAATGAAAAAGATTTGAATTATTCAATTATTTAGATTTTTGAAGGGATGTGACAAATGTCCAACTGTTTTGTTGCTCCTACAGTTGTAGTCGACTTGCCAGTCCAGTACACTTTTTGTGCTACTTTGAAAGTTCTTTCGAAATTATTGCATATAAACTGGTTTCCAGGGATGTGATAAATGTCCAACTGTTTTGTTGCTGACCTACATTAATTACACTGACCTAAAGGCTCATACAATGGTTAAGACTGTTTAACAGAAAGGTCTCGCTTGCAGAGTGTGGTATAAATTCTGAACTGTATTACCAGCCACATAATAACAGGTCCAAATAATTCAGCTGTAGAGTAAGCTGGTCTATTATTTCACCTAGTGAGTTTCAAACTGAACAATCACCGAAACAGCTGACATTACTTATATTTCAATAAACAATCTTGGGTGCAATTGTGAATATATGAAACTCATATATTTGAACTGCGGAATGAAGAAATCAATGTAAAGAAGATCCTCGCAGTTGTCAACGCAACTTATGCAGTTGCGAAAAGAAAGCCTGAAAAAATCTTGGGTGCATTGAAAAACATTTAGTTGAGCAAAATCCTAAAAGAAGTAAATGAGTTCCAATCATGATTTGATTCCATTAGGGAAGTGGTCATAACAAGTGTACTCGATGAGGACCCACCTCATGTAGGGGTAGGGGGGCTATGCAAGATACCACCTGTCTGATTAGCCAAATGGTCAACATTTATTGGCCTCAAAATTTGAGTTGAGACTTTCATATTAGGTGTGCTTGAAGCTTGCATTGCTGGAGAAATGGCACAGGGAGGACTGAATCTTTTTCTTAGTTTCTACTCCTGATAATGTGGGGGCTATACAAACAAGACACCATCTTTTAAGGTGGGGGAAAGGGGGTACACGAAGAGACCACCTCTCTTTTTGCCGCATGGTGGGTCCTGTCTGAGCGCAATAGTTTTGACCATTTCCCTTATATTGTCTTCACTATAGAACTAAAGATTGCAAACTTTTTATTAAATACACTTGTTGGTATGTAGGTGAACAGCCCAACAACAGCTTGCCAGCATCAAGACCCCATTATAATTAACTTATATCTGAATTACAGTGGTCTTGACAATCTTGCACTAAAGGAGTAACCCCCTCCCCCAATAACAGCAACAACAACAACAACAACAACAAAAAGGTGAGAAGATACAAGATATGAAGTGCTGCTGCAAAGAGCACGTTTATTTGCATTCTCTCCACAATATAATGTCCTTTTACATGTGTACATTCATGACCATCACATGAATAATGTTCTGTTGCCAATGTGCGTTTCCATTTTTTTTGCTCAGTCTTCCGTGAAAACTTTTTCATCTTGGTCTGAAAAAAAAAACAAGCATATGATACAAATGTTGACATTAAATCAGTTTTGAAATTAATCAACAAGCACCTCTTGGATCCAACCTTTGTACAAATGACAACACTTGAAAACAAAGGCAAGTAAGCATTTTATTATAATTCTGATTATCAAAGGAGGGTGTAAGGTGGTAAGATCTGAAACATGTTACATCTTGAAAGCATTTAGTACCACTATCATTTTGGACAAGCATTATGTTAAAACTAAAAAAAAATTGATGATCCTGGGCTAAAAAGTGCACATTTAACAGAAACTACCCTGCACCCAGCATTTCTGGGGCAAAGACAATACCTAAAGGTAAAGCAGGGGTTATGAAAATTATTTTTACAAAAATTAAAATCAAGTTTGATTCCCAATGTGCCTGTGTCTAAGACAAGCATCATTTTACTAGTATTAGTGACTCTGGTGACTGCCAATTTTGGGCCAATACTATTGTATTTTGTCCATGACTATAATAACTGTAAGAACAGTATATTTTTATGTACTAAAAACAGATCAGAGTTAGCAATTACATATCCAAATGAGCTTACAGGGGAGGTGCCCCAAGCAAAAAAGGGATGGGGGTACAAATATGTTTCAGAATGAAAATAAATATATTCCCTCGGGGTACACTACAGCAACAGATAAAGAATTGACCGACAACTAAGAACAAAACCAAAAAAAAAATTTAAATATAAAACTAGAAATACCCCAAAAGGTTCTTGCTCATCAAGCAATGTTTATAACAAAGAGTGAAAAATCTACTTGCTAAAAATGTGTAATTTTCAAAAATTTACACTTAAATGCTCAAGGGTTTCCATCTGGTTCTTGCTCGTCAGATAAACAACAAACATCCTTCTAACAGGGAGTGAAAAACCTTAAGACACATTAAAATAATCCACACGTTGAAAATTTATTCTCAAATTACACAATTTTATCAGCATGAAATGATACAAAAAGGGATTGCGGAAATTACAAAAGGCAAATAAGATATTGTAACTCTGCAAACCATGCTTACAGAAAGTCATGCATAGGCGTAATCTACATAAACGAGTAAAGAAAGTAAACTTACATCTCGTAGTCATAACTTGTATTAAAATACCGGAATAAGATACCATCTGAACAACATCCATGATATTCGACATGGTACGAATTATTCACCCAGAACAGCCTACACGTATCAGGAAATTATCACTTCCCTGCCACCCGGTCCAAGCCAAGTCATATATCTACAGAAAGCCCAGAAATCGACTTTTTACCCTTTTATAATTTCTTTTTGGACCGGGTGGCATGAAACTTACACCAAGCAAAAACGTTCAAGTCACTGACCTTTTCTGTACCATTTTTCCTCGCGAGGCAGCATCTTTCGACGTCGACCGCAGAAAAATAAACCGACTGGCAGCATTTGTTGAACTGTCCCAGGATGCTAAATTGCCTACAGAATATGATCCACTTAATAACGAGGACAAATCTAGTTTCGATTTCTCGCAGACGTGAAAAAAAGCCATCTGGCTATCGCCATAACAGGGCAGCCATCACTCCGTCTTCTAATTCTTTTCTCGCGGGCATTTTCACTTCTGAACCAATTACAAAGCTGGAAACCTAACACGTGATTTTTTGCGCAGTGCATGCGTACCACATTTTTCGCCAGTGAAGTAATGAGATTCACTGGCGAAAAATGTCTGATTGGTCGACGCGTGACCACGTGATCGAGCTCTTAAATTCAAGATGGCCACCAAAGTTGTTGGAGGCCTTTCTTTCTTTCGGCAAGTGTTCACTGTTAGCTCGAGAAGAAACACAGAAGTAAAAGGAACGAGAACAGCGTAAGGGTTATAAGTCTTAGACGAGGTCGGTTGTGGATGAATAGGACGATTTGTTTTCGTGGTCACGACCTGTAACTTATGTTTTGAGAAAACCTGCAGCAGTCGGGGAAACAGGTCCAGGAAAATGTAATGCCATTTTTAATCGGTGTGAACGTAAGTTAAAAAATAGTATGTTGTTTGGAAGTGTTTTGTATTGCATAATAATATCGTGCCTGACGTCGACCGTTACAAAATTTTTTAAGCGTTGTAACCAGTTTTCAAATTATAGAGTATCCTCCTTAATAAAGTAAGTGCATTACTTTGGTGTGGAGTTAGTACCTGCATTGTGTACCGCTAGAAAAAAATATTAAGCTTATAAATGCATAAACAAAATTACACAAAGAAGTAATTGAATTTTTCAGGTTCTCACACTCCAACAAAAGTTGTTTGTTCTCATTGTGATCTTGTTCTACTCAAGGGCCTAAAGAAACTACACCATTCTGCTTCGATTCTTATTGGCTGTTAGAAGGCAAATTAAATATTCAGTATTTTGCACTTACTAGTAAATGCAACTACTTGATTGAAAATTAGTTAGAGATCACTAAAACCTACAGGCCACCAAGGCCTTACCAAGAATTGTGAACATCAATTTGGAGTTGTCTTCAGTAGTAGATAGCACAGAGTCCCAAAGAGCTTTGAGCATAATAGAAAAGATTTGAATTATTCAATTATTTAGATTTTTGAAGGGATGTGAGAAATGTCCAACTGTTTTGTTGCTCCTACAGTTGTAGTCGACTTGCCAGTCCAGTACACTTTTTGTGCTACTTTGAAAGTTCTTTCAAAATTATTGCATATAAACTGGTTTCCAGGGATGTGATAAATGTCCAACTGTTTTGTTGCTGACCTACAGTAATTACACTGACCTAAAGGTTCATGCAATGGTGAAGACTGTTTAACAGAAAGGTCTCGCTTGCAGAGTGTGGTATAAATTTTTGAACTGTATTACTAGCCATATAATAACAGGCCCAAATAATTCAGCTGCAATGTAAGCTGGTCTATTATTTCACCTAGTGAGTTTAAAACTGAACAATCACACCGAAACAGCTGACATTACATATATTTCAATAAACAATCTTGGGTGCATTGAAAAACATTTAATTGAGCAAAATCCTAAAAGAAGTAAATGAGTTCCAATCATGATTTGATTCCATTATAAGTGTCTTCACTTGAACTGTATTACTAGCCATATAATAACAGGCCCAAATAATTCAGCTGCAGAGTAAGCTGGTCTATTATTTCACCTAGTGAGTTTAAAACTGAACAATCACACCGAAACAGCTGACATTACATATATTTCAATAAACAATCTTGGGTGCATTGAAAAACATTTAATTGAGCAAAATCCTAAAAGAAGTAAATGAGTTCCAATCATGATTTGATTCCATTATAAGTGTCTTCACTAAAGAACTAAAGATTGCAAACTTTTTATTAAATACACTTGTTGGTATGTAGGTGAACACCCCAACAACAGCTTGCCAGCATCAAGACCCCATTATAATTAACTTATATCTGAATTACAGTGGTCTTGACAATCTTGCACTAAAGGAGTAACCCCCTCCCCCAATAACAACAACAACAACAACAACAACAAAAAGGTGAGAGGATACAAGATATGAAGTGCTGCTACAAAGAGCATGTTTATTTGCATTCTCTCCACAATATAATGTCCTTTTACACATGTACATTCATCACCATGCAACATGAATAATGTCCTGTCGCCAATGCGTGTTTCCATTTTTTTTGCTCAGACTTCCATGAAAACTTTTTCATCTTGGTCTGAAAAAAAAACAAGCATATGCAGATACAAATGTTGACATTAAATCAGTTTTGAAATTAATCAACAAGCACCTCTTGGATCCAACCTTTGTGCAAATGACAACACTTGAAAACAAAGGCAAGTAAGCATTTTTTTAATTCTGATTATCAAAGGAGGGTGTAAGGTGGTAAGATCTGAAACATGTTACATTTTGAAAACATTTAGTTCCACTATCATTTTGGACAAGGATTATGTTAACACTAAAGATTGATGATCCTGGGCTAAAAAGTGCACATTTAACAGAAACTACCCTGCATCCAGCATTTCTGGGGCAAAGACAACACCTAAAGGTAAAGCAGGGGTTATGAAAATTATTTTTACGAAAATTTAAACCAAGTTTGATTCGCAATGTGCCTGTGTCTATGACAAGCATCATTTTACTAGTATTAGTGACTCTTGTGACTGCCAATTTTGGGCCAATAATATGGTAATTTTTGTCCATGACTATAATAACTGTAAGAACAGTATATTTTTATGTCTAAAAACAGATAAGAGTTAGCAATTGCTTATCCAGATGAGCTTACAGGGGAGGTGCCCCAAGCAAAAAAGGGATGGGGGTACAAAAATGTTTCAGAATGAAAACAAATATATTCCCTTGGGGTACACTACAGCAACAGATAAATAATTGACTGACAACTAAAAAAAAAAACCAAAAAAAAATTTAAATATAAAACTAGAAATAACCCAAAAGGTTCTTGCTCATCAAGCAATGTTTATAACAAAGAGTGAAAAATCTACTTGCTAAAAATGTGTAATTTTCAAAAATTTACACTTAAATGCTTAAATGTTTCCATCTGGTTCTTGCTCGTCATATAAACAACAAACATCTCTATAACAGAGAGTGAAAAACCTTAAGACACATTAAAATAATCCACACGTTGAAAATTTATTGTCAACCTACACATTTTTTATCAGCATGAAATGATACAAAAAGGGATTGTGGAAATTACAAAAGGCAAATAAAATATTGTAACTCTGCAAACCACGCTTACAGAAAGTCATGTATAGGCTTAATCTACATAAACGAGTAAAGAAAGTAAGCTTACATCTCGTAGTCATAACTTGTATTAAAATACCGGAATAAGATACTATCTGAACAACATCCATGATATTCGACATGGTACGAATTACTCACCCAAAACAGCCTACACGTATCAGGAAATTATCACTTCCTTGCCACCCGGTCCAAGCCAAGTCATATATCTACAGAAAGCCCAGAAATCGACTTTTTACCCTTTTATAATTTCTTCTTGGACCGGGTGGCATGAAACTTACACCAAGCAAAAACGTTCAAATCACTGACCTTTTCTGTGCCATTTTTCCTCGCGAGGCAGCATCTTCCGACGTCGACCGCAGAAAAATAAACCGACTGGCAGCATTTGTTGAACTGTCCCAGGATGCTAAATTGCCTACAGAATATGATCCACTTAATAACGAGGACAAATCTAGTTTCGATTTCTCGCAGACGTGAAAAAAAGCCATCTGGCTATCGCCATAACACGGCAGCCATCACTCCTTTTTCTAATTCTTTTCTCGCGGGCATTTTCGCTTCTTAACCAATTACATCGCTGGAAACCTGACACGTGATTTTTTGCGCAGCGCATGCGTACTACATTTTTCGCCAGTGAAGTAATGAGAGGATCACGAGTTTGAGAAAGAAAATCCATGAAATAACATGGGGCGTGGCAAAATTTTGTCCGCGAACTGTAACATCAAGTCAAACTGGTATGAAGAGAGGGCAAACCTCAAGGTTGCAAAATAAACCAAAAAACCGATAATCCAGAAATGCTAAGGCAGCATGGCATCTATAAATGTACCCTTCTACAGCTACAGGACAGAGCTAGGGAGATTTGAGAACGTGTATAAAAGTAAAAGGATCGGTATCCAGGTCAAAAGAGACATCACTGTTGTAGGGAAGTGGCCGTTGGTTTCACAGCAGTTGAACGTAAAACCGTTGGTGACAACTTAAACGTTTTGACGTTGAGAGTCCATTCCAAAGAAAGTAACTGTCAATCACCACATTTACCTGGTTTGTGCTTATGGAGACTGACGATAATGACAGTGGCAACAAATATTGGCACTTAGGTTTTGCGTTTGACTGCTTTGAGTAGTACACCTGTCTCCTCGACTCCACGCTGGGGTCGGGGAAAATTCGCTGAACGAAGTAAGTGCAGCCTCAATAGACGTAAAGCACACCCTCACAGTGTTTGTCTGCACCTGGGGTAAATTTAATAAAACATTTACAAGAGTAATGTGCAAGCGTAGTTATTGTTTTCAACCTCAGAAACGATAGCTACACTTGTAAAATGCACTTGTAAATGTTCTATTAAATTCACCCCTGCATACCTCGCTCAGTGAAGTTTACAGTCCTCAAAAATTCCTTTTGAGTCTTAACGGAGTGGAGAAAGCTAGAGTAAGTAAAGAAAGTTATCCATGTTGAGGGTCGGTCATGATGAATCACTACAGGTTCAGTTCAACACAAGCCAAACTGACAAATTATTCTTACCCCTTGAGAGAAGCAGTAAGTTAGGATTGGATACCACATCGGGTACAGCTGAAAGAAATAAACAGATTTAACTTGAGCCGTGTTCACTTTAAGGTTTTATTACAATTAAATATGTAATCAAATTATAATAGCCCATTAATAATAATGGGTTTCACCTGTATTACATATTTTACAGTCGTGTTCTCAGTGCCTTGTCTTTTGAGTGAAAGAAATGATTGAGTTGACTTACTAGTTTTGTCTCTAAGATGTTTTAACATCTTTTTTAAAAAAAGTGATTTAACTGAAATAGAAACCGTTAAAAATATTGAAGGGGTAATGCCGTTAAGTTTTTCTTGGTTGTCCAGTCAAAAATGTGCCAGATTCTTCTTTGAATTGATTTTTCACCACCAAAGGCACGATATCAAGGGATTTTCAAAGAACGAATGAGCCGCAATCGGTTTTAATTCACTTCAAAGAAGACAAAAGGAATGAACTTGAAAAATATCCTTACTATCCAAAGTAAAACACACTCATCAATGACTTTTGTGCAGTAAGATAGCCATTTTTAACAGAACTGAACAATTATTTCCCGTATTTCATTGACGCAAATGTGTTCAGGTTTTTGTTCTGTAATTTGACGCTTGCGACGGGGCGAGATTTAAAAACCTGACATTATTTTTTAAAGCCAAAAACTGAACGGCTTGGAAAGTGAAATTTCAGTTAAAAATTTACAGTTTTAATCGTATAGGCATGCTTTTTGGCCATTTTAATGCCAAAACATGATCAACGACCTCTCTTGAGCCACGAAAACCTCTTTTGAGACATAAGAGGCATGAAGAAATGCCCTCGTGGGTATTATTTTCAGCGATCTTAAAAATCAAAGGCTCTTTTTTACATGGATCATGGCATGTAGGGGAAAATGTACTACTTCCGACCGGGTATCCCCTCTAGTTGGGCATGTAACGCATTTTTTCATGCCTCTCTAAACCCCAAACTGTTGGAAGCAAACTAGAGAGGAGTTCATTGAGGAAAAAATTTGGTAGGGCATGTTTCGGAAAAGTTCATGCCCGGGATGTTCTTTTGCTCAGGGACAATCCGTACCGAGCGACCGGGAGAAGACTGGGTTTGAGACGAAAAAAGTTCATGCCCGGCATGTAATTTCGATTTTCATGCCCGGCATGATAATCGAAATTTCATGCCCGGCATGACTTTTGTTCTCTTCTCAGCCCAGTCTTCTCTCGGTCGAGCCACATTTCATGCCCGGCATGAAATCTGGCTCTACATGCCCGGCATGAAAATCGGCTTTTCATGCCCGGCATGAAAATCGACTTTGTATGGCCAGTATGAAAATTGACTCCACATGCTGGGCATGAAAACCAACTTGAAAATTGCCTGGTCTTTAAGTAAATCTTGAGTTGACATACTCAGTGGGTATAAAGTCAGTTTTCTATTCAGGTTGAAACGGCATTTCCTTCTCCACCGTCGTATCTAAATCGAAAGAAATTGCTGACAATGAAGGATTATAAAAAATCCAGTGTTTATCAAAAGTGTAAACAATGAGATGACCCTTGAGTGACTCCTAGAAATGAGCTGAAATTCTTCAAACACCCATCCCCACACTGACAAATTGTCTCTTCCAGAACCTTTACTGGCCCAAGTACTAACAATACTCAAAGTGTCAAAACGTGGACGCAACAGGGGGTAGGTGGTAGGTAGGTAGGGTAGGTAGGTGGTCCCAAGCTCAGCACAATCAACACAACTCAATTTCCCAATTTTTTACTGTTTCCTTATTTAACCTCTGATGGTTAAGAATTAACTAGTCATTTTTCATACAGGGCAGTGAGTACAGATGTAATATCGTATAATTTACACTGATCAACATCAGGCTAAGTGCATTTATTCTAAGTTCACTATTCACATCCCAGGAGGAGGGGGGTACTCCTAGGAATTTTTAGTGGGGATGTGCTGCCAAGTTCTCCAGTATAACTTTCCAATACATGTTTTTAGCCCTAACCTCTGAATCCATACCCATTTTCAGATCTGGTACCCAAATCAGACTTTCAGACCAAAACAGTCAAAATCCATACCCATTTTCAAACCAAAAAGCCATACCCCTTGGGGTAGCAGATATCTATATAGCTCATACAGGGGGGGTACCCTCTGTCCCCCTGGCCAGTTGGGAATCAATTGCCCCTATTTTAAAAGTAACATCTTCCCCATAGACTTATTTATTGAAAGGAACAGGGAAGCTGGAGGCAGGCTGTGGTGATGGGGGGGGGGAGATGCTGTGATAAATTTCAAATCTTCCAAATAAGCATCAATGTTTCCCCTGAACCCTTGAAGGTAGTAAAGACAGTTAATTTGGTTTTGCTCATGTGGATGGATGCCAAGGAGGACTATGAGGGGAAAACATTTTTCACTGGGTCATTGCATGCAGGATGGGATATGTGACCAAGAGAAAATATTCCATGTCAGTCTCCTTTGCAAACAGTGTAATTTGGACATCATGACTGTCTGTGAGGTCAAAATGGCTAAGTATAGTGTGATAACATGGCACCATTCTTGTAAAATTACATGTTTAAAAGGCCAAATTTAACCACTTTGATCTCCCCAACACAGAAATTAATTTTCACCAGAAATCCCCTTTCCCCCAATTAAAAACCATCTGATGGAAACAGACCATCATGGTCAGGAAACAGACTATGTCAGGACCTGGTTGTTTCAAGCAAGGTGGATTCCAGTAAATTATTTTCACTTAACAGTTTGACTCTGGCTACTTTAAATTGCCACATGAAGTTAGCAGCAGTAACGCTTTTTAACATCAAGAGAATCAGAAAGCCTGGACAAAATTTAACCCAAGGTTAACGCTAATCGGCTTTTGAACAACCGGGCCCTCGTTCCCATTTTAATTAACAAGTGTCCATTTTAATTATAGGAAAAAATTTTTTAAAAAATTCAATAAATATATTTCTACTTTTTCCACCAAATGCTTAATCCAAATTCTTTTTCCATTTTCCTTTTCAATGTCTGTGTTCTTGCTTGTCCTGTTTTTTGTCTCCACCCAGGAGAATTTCCATTTCACTAAGAATTCTTTCTTCAGCTGAAAACAAGCAATTGAACATCAGGATAAATGACAACTGTGTTATGACTGTTGTGGTAGCACTTAATAACACACAGAGGGCTTCCCTGGTGTTATCACACCAGGTGTTAACTGAATGGAATCACCTTAGTATCAATTGTAAAATTAATACACATACTAACATCTTGCAGAACAACTCTTGCAATCTATTGACCACTTCATATTTTTTAGTGTCTGTGGCCTGTTGCAGGCATCATATATTTGTGAGAAGCAAAGTAAAGAACGTTGATCAAACATAAAAGTCATAGTCTTGATGTTGAACAAAATTCTCCCAAGTAGTACCTTAGATGTGTGGAGAACAAGCAGTCAGGAGAACATGCATGCCTGTTGATCTTGGGGCAAATAAGTGGGTTAAATAGTGCACAAAAAGGGAGTTTGTAGCACTCCTAGGTTATGATCAGGATACTTGAAGTAACTAAAAATAAATAATGCTTCCCACTGTTTGATTTTTATTTTGCCGCAGGGACAGGTTGTAAAAGCAATGCATAGTAAGCAGAGATTTTTTGTCAATTTTCTTTGAAATAGCAGATGATGTCACACAGAAGGAATTGTCATTCTGACCTATCTCCACCCCATGTCTTGCCAATTAAAATTGTAAGCTCTCCCCTCAAGCGTATTCCAACCTCAAAGAAAGAATTTATCTACTTACAGTTCTATGATTTATCCTTTCCTTGATAACCCTCTTTGCTGGCCCTTCTCCCTTTTGGAGTGACAAATGTTCTGGTCTTTTTTAGCCATTAAGTCCAGGTACTGGCCTGAATAAACCTAAAAATATTTAAGTGAAACTAAACTATAATTAATGCAACCCTCAACAGAGTTATGCTAGTCTGATCATGTGGTACAATTCTTTAGTTAAACAATAATGAATGACCTGATTAAAGCAATATAATTTTCACTTTCACTGAGACGAAATACATGATAGTCACCTGACTTTTAGGATTGGGAAAACAAGGTTGCCACTCATCAGACAGAAATCAGACAGTTTTCAGTGATGATGAATGACAAAAACTATTTGAAACGATGTTGCCTTTCCAACATGAATAAAACTTTGTCACGTCTGTTGACGAGCTAAGTAAAACTAAAATTCTTTGAGTTTGACTAATATCACAGCTTGATGCAAAGTCATAGTGAGCTTTACATTTAAATGCTTTACATTTACCTGAGCTTAAAAAAATCTGTCTTTTGCTTAAACTGAAATGAATTGTGTGTGTAAAACAGGTGGTCAAAGTTAGCGACCATAAGCAAACAACAGAGAAATAACATATTCCTGTTAAGTATGAGCTGCAAGTATAAAGTGAAACCAAAGCCAATAAGCTGAGTATGCAGCTGCATGTGTCATAATATCGCTGGTTTAACTACAACACTAGTGACCAACAGAAAACAAACAATCAAACGAAAAGAAAGAGATAAACGTTTCCATAATAACCATTATTTGGAAACGTTTTGTACACATTGTTGATGGAAATAAAAAACAGTCTTCGCCGCGAAGACGAAGAAGAGCAAGTGTTAAGATTATGTACTTACCGGAGAAATAAACCGCCACCGGACACTCACAGGAGGTTATAGCTTCTCAATAACACCATTTGCGTATCTGCAGAACGAAGATGAACCAGCTGGAAAGGTGAGACTGAAATGCCAAAGAAGCGATTACGCGAACATGAAGCAAGTGACGCCACAAATATACGCCACAAAAATTCGCCCATTTTCCGACAGCACTTCGGCCGCTTTGCTTGCCGACAAAGTCATATTCTAAAACTAAAACACTTTGACGCTCGAATATTCGGGTCTCTTCGGCTGATGCGAATTCATACGCTGACGTTTTCTCGCTTTTGAACACGCAATTTATCGTCAGCAAGGTGAAAAAATTTCGTGAGCAAAAGAGCAAAACAAGAATGCATCCCAGGCGCAAAGAAATGTTACTCGACGTTTTCAGCCTTCCCTCCCGTTTAACTAACTGGTAAGTTTGTTACCCCGCCGTTAGGACGGGGTCTAGTAATACCCGTTTTTTTTTTTTTTGTCGTCGTGGTCACTTGCCCCAGACCTCCGCTCGGTCAAAACAATACTTGCCGGTAATGTGCGTTCGTTTAGCGTTTATTCGCCAGAATTTTCATGAAAGTTGGTGTAGAAAACTACTGGCGATTTAATGGCATAAAAACCGCTTCGCTGAAAGCAAGAACGAAGGTGCTAGCGAGCTTTGAAGCTGGCAGGAATTCTAATAACTTGCCCTGGCACGTAAACATTACATCACTGAAACACAGAAGTCGACTCGGGGAAGTCCCTTGCTTTCGCCAAGTTGAATAATTCAACAGTGAAATGCAAGTAGTTTCTGGGCAGTTTTGCTTTGCTTCGCCAAAATCTTTAGGGAAAGTTGTGTAGAAAAGTACAACAAATTCAATGGAGTTGACTTCTCTTCGATGAGAGCAAGGACGAAGGTGCTAGCGAGCCTTGAAAGCCAATGATTCAAGCTACGTGCCGTAGCACATTAACATTACGTCATTGAAAGACAGAAGCCGATTCGGAGAAGTAACTTGCTTGCACCAAATCACTCATCAAATCACGGCCTAAAATAGACTTTTACGTTTTTTTTCCCATAGCTACCAGTTTCCTTAAGATTTTAGAATAAGTTTCTTTATCAAGAAATCTATTTAAATTTCCGTGCCCTTGCTATTTAGAATTACGCTGGCATGTCAGTTCGTTTATTTAAAAAACGTGACGTAACTGAGTCACGCTACGGTCAAAATATTTCGTCACGTTCTTCTTCGCGAAAGCTAGGACAAAGGGATGACCAAGGAATGAGGGATGGGGTTCATACTATCAGGGATTCATGTTATCACAGGGAGAAGGGTGCGGAGAAGACGTAAGGGGGAATGGCAGCAAACACGTCAAAGGTACGACAAATCACAAACTTTAAAATTTACAGGCCTTGGGCTCGTATGTTGAGTGACCGTAACATATTTTGCCCCCTGGGAGGAGGAGAAAAACAGCGGGGTCCAATGCCCCTGGGGCGTTTCTTGTTTTTTTTTTTGTCGTCGTGGTCACTTGCCCCAGACCTCCGCTCGGTCAAAACAATACTTGCGGGTAATCTTCGTTCGTTCATTGTTTATTCGCCAGAATTTTTATGAACGTTGGTGTAGAAAATTACTGGCGATTTAATGGCATAAAAGCCTCTTCGATGAAAGCAAGAACGAAGATGCTAGCGAGCTTTGAAGCTGGCATGAAATCGCCTAACTTGCCCTGGCACGTAAACATTACATCACTGAAACACAGAAGCCGATTCGGGGAAGTCCCTTGCTTTCGCCAAGTTGAATAATTCAACACTGACATGCAAGCATTTTTTGGGCAGTTTTACTTTGCTTCGCCAAAATCTTTAGGGAAGGTTGTGTAGAAAAGTACAAGACATTCAATGGAGTTGACTTCTCTTTGACGAGAGCAAGGACGAAGGTGCTAGCGAACTTTGAAACTGGCATGAATTCGCCTAACTTGCCCCGGCACGTAAACATTATATCACTGAAACATAGAAGCCGATTTGGGAAAGTCCCTTGCTTTCACCAAATCATTCATGGAATCGTGGCCTAAAAGTAGACTTGTACATTTCCTTTTTCGGTAGATAACCGTTCCCTTTAGATTTTAGGACTATTTTTCTTTATGAATAAATTTAGAATTACGCTGAGATGTCAGTTCGTAAAAAAAGAATTAATTGAGTCACGCTATGGTCAAACTATTTCATCACGTTCTTTTTTCGAGAGTGCTGGAACAGGTGAATGAGCAAGAAATGAGGGATGGGAAAAGCAATCATTTATCGAATCGTGGCCTAAAAGTAGACTTGTACATTTCTTTTTTCGGAAGATAACTGTTCCCTTTACATTTTAGGATTATTTTTCTTTATCAATAAATTTAGAATTACGCTGAGATGTCAGTTCGTTAAAAAAAATGAATTGAGTCATGGTCAAGCTATTTCATCACGTTCTTTTTTCGAGAGTGCTGGAACGGGTGAATGACCAAGAAATGAGGGATGGGAAAAGTGTTGACACTATTAGGGATTCATGTTATCACAAGGAGAAGGGTGCAGAAAAGACGTGGGAAGGGTGGGGGGCAGCACACACGTCAAACGTTAGAAAAATCACCAACTTCAAAACTTTATACCACTTGAGCACATATCTTGAGTGACCGTAATAAATGTGCACCCCGAGGGGAGGGGGAAAACAGCGGGGTCCAATGCCCCCGGGGCTTTTCTTGTTTACATTGTTTTTACCGCTGTGTATGTTTCTCACGCAACGTCAATTGAAATTTCAACTACGGAGTTCACATCAAAATGACCGATATGTAAGCTAATAGGTTTCTAATCAGCGTTCTACCTCCGTGGACGCAAATTTTCTTACTTCTAATTTGTTTTGTATATACAGGATTTGCAATAAATGTGTTTAAATCTGGATGGCAGATGTATGAATCCCACAGACTTTGCAGTCGGACGGTAAAGATATTCTACCAGGACCTGCCGCATAATTCAAGACATTTAAAAGTAAGTTGAAACGATTTTTTAAAGAATGACAATAGGAACAAATCAATATCAAATCTGAGTCCACCATTCGGCATTTACCTGATTGTCTGTCAAAACGGCAATATTCCAAAACAACCGAAAAAATGCTTAAGCAATAAGGTGTGGTGACAATCCGTAGCTTCCTGTAAAGTAGTTCCGTTGCTGTTTTTGTAAACCGTGGACAGAATAAACCCAAAAAATCACTGACTATATAAAAGGCTTCGCAGGCAATTTTGTCAAAAAGGAAACCCTGGAGGAACCGCTGGGTATGATTTCTGCCTTTGCTGGCTCAACACGGGAAGGAAATTTGGGATTGGCATCGCGAAAGCCAGTTTTCGGATTTCGAATCACTCGGGTATTTATTAGCGACCTTCAGATCTGACTACGTATACGAGATTGAGTAAGAGTTCGACTTTCACATTTCAAAAACGTTACGTTCTCAAAGCCATCGTTCCTCCCTGTTGCTGACCAGCGGAGGAGAATGCTAAGTGAACGATATTCACAGGACAGATTACAAAAGCGCGAGGCAAGGAATTCAAGTCGTACTCAATCTCGTACTCGTGGTCCGATCTGAAGGTCGCTATTATCTGTTATTATACGGACAGGATAATTACTGAAACGATAACAGTTTGCCTTATGAAATACAGTAGTTATAGAGTTGGCGGTTCCAGATCATTTTTAATGATCTGTAACCAAACCAACTCTATAACTACTATCCATCAGATGGAGATCATTTTTTTATTTCACATGTCGGTAAGGAGCCGAGCAGGCTCGGGAAGTCGTTGGACGAAGTCCAACGAGTGAGGCTCCTTCTCGGCTTTACTGTGGGTAGACTTGTAGTCTCGTAGAGACTACGGGTCGTAGGGCACAGTAAAGCATATGGTTTCATATACTGGTTCCATTTTTTTAGCATTGGGGAACAAAAGCGGAGCTTTTGTGAGGCAGTGAATTGATCGCTTTGCGATCAAGAGGGGATGTTTCTTTTTGCGATGCTGGCTCCATCTGATGGCAATCATTTTATGGAAATCTATATGTTTTATGTCATGATGTATCCAACGCATTCTTCCATCACGTGACGCCTGACTGCAGGAAGTCTTTCTCGGAAAAGCAGGAAGTTTTTCTCAGAAACAAGTCTGGACATGTCTGGTGAAAACAGGAAATGACTAAGCTTTTTTCCAAGGTCATGATAGTCGTTTGATCTCTATCAACCAATTAAAAACTTCCCCATAAATTACTTTTTCGTGTAAAAATATCAGAACTTGCTCCAGTTTGATAAAAAGAGCAGAAGTAGCTTCCGGTTGACAATTATAATTTGTAATGACCATAAGCTAAACTTTGTTTTCCTTTAGTCAATATATATCTTTTGTCATCGAAGCAGCTGAGTGATACTTTGTTTATTTCATAACTGCCTAGTTGATGTTTGCTGCTTCGAATAGTTTTCATAGTATGTTGCATTTGTTTATTTTTTAATAAAACATTTTTGTAGTCTTTATGTTTGATTTTGTTCTTTATTATATTTTTTTTAATTCCTTTGGCTGTTTTTTCACCTCTATGATTGTCTTTGATGTAACTGTACATTTTTGATCTCAAACCAACGAATTCTGTTATTGGGATACCGCAAGCTTCATCCTTGAATTTACCAATTACTTTCTTGTTTGTCTTATCGAAATACGGAGAGTTTTCTGGATAGTCGCTGTTATCAAATCGATCTTTGTCATTCCAAAAGTCTCTGTAGACGTCTTCGGCTTCGATTTCATATGTTAATGAGTCTGTGTCTGTGAATAATAATTTAGCTTTGTTATTATACTTTTCTTTTATGTAGTTATAATGGAAATCATACATCAATGTCTTGCTTAGATCTAAAATACACATTCCTACATATGCCGGCCTGTTTAAAGTTAGCGTTTCCTTTATTTTATGCACTGCAACGAGATTTTCGTTGAAGATCTTACTGCTTACATAAGTAGGTTTAGAAGCCATCTTCAATAGTTTCTTCTCATCTGTGATAAGTCTGACATCAACACGTTTTCTTACATTTTCCATAGTTTTACCAAATACTGAGTTATTCATGAGTTTGAAAAAGTCTTTTTCGAATGAATTTTTCGCTTGAGTACGTTTTTGAGTATTGAATTGTATGTATTGTTTGAGCCAAGGTGACTGATTGAATTTTAATACTCGATGGACTTTGTTTACTTTCAATCCAAGATCAACATACAGCTGCAGGTTTCTATAATGCAGAACATATTTTTCTTTGTTACATAATGTAGGGATTAGTTTATGTACTAGTCCTGTTGATATATTATATTTTGTAGCTATTTTTTTACAATAATCAGACAGCATATCTTTATTTACACAAACCCTCTCAGCGGCTAATGGGTAGTCGTTATGAAGTTCATGCAACTCTTTAGGATATTCGAGATCAACTTCTAATATTAAACCTTTTTCGCTATTTTCATTATATTTGGCTAAATCTATCTTGTTAATTTGCTTTTCTGTCATCCATTTGAAACCACCAGTGGGAAGATATTGACTCATAGCCCAACCGTATAAATTATTTGCATCAAGGTACATAATATATTTTGAGGGCGCCTTCTCATTGTATTTTCTCATGTACTTGTTGTTTGCTTTACCATATCGATTTGCTATATAAGATATACCACCACGCATACCTTTTTCAATGAATTGAAACATATCTATGTCTGTCATTAGTTCTAGTTGAATATCAGTCATTTTCAACATAGCGTCCCATGACAAACCGGGTGATGTGAAATAGTGGCATGGGTCGAGTTTGTAGAATTGTAAACAGGTTTTGCGGAAGTTTTCAAACACGTCGGCTAATAGAAGTATATCAGACTTAAGATATAGATTGTGGTATTCACCCATAGTTTGTAATTGAAATGTATTCCACACTTTCTGAGCATGACAATAATCCTTGTTTGTTATATGCTCATCACTCAATATGCTGTAAAATTCTTCTTTCGTTGGTAATTCTGTTTTATTGAATTTCTCGAAACTGTCCATGTAATCATACGGATAAATGCCTTTTCGTGTCATAAGATTGAATTTTTCTTTTCGGAATATTTTGTTTGTATACTTTAAAGCTTCTGCTGGTAAGTTGCTAACTAATTCATCCAAACTTAAGCTCATGAATTGGAAACTGTCGATGAATGTTAGATGGTTACCAAGCATAAAAGCCATGTATTTTTCCATATTGTTAGGAATTGCATTTATGTTCATTTTAATTTCTTTTTCGTTTTTGGTGTATGTATTATTCTTAACAATGGCTCCAATTTCTTGCATAATGAAATGACTGTCATAACCTCTCAAATTATGGAATATAACAGGAATTTTTATTTCTTCTGGATTTATTCTGAGTTTCAGATTGCATTCTTGGTAAGCTGAGCCTCTGTATTTACCAGTAATATGGCAATGATCTCTCACTCGAATGTCTTTCTCAGTATATTTTTTGTCGCATATGTGGCATTCTTTTGCTTTTTCAAATTCATGTTCATTCTCTTTTGTCATTCTCAATGGTTTATTGAAATGTTTTTTCGTTACTTTTTTGCAGTATTTCACTTCTTCTAACATGTTTTCCATGAATTTATAAACAGCCTTTTCACCCCTATATATTTGTATTGGTTTTGTATATTTGTCGTCATAACAGCAGACAACCTTGTAACCATATCCAGAGTCTGTATGTCTTTGGTATGCTTCGGTGTATGATTTGTTACCCCTCTGTTGACATCCTTGTATCTTTTCAGTTATAGCCTCAAAATCAGCATAGATGACAAATGGTACAGGTTGTTGCTTATGGAAGTTGTTGAATTTCAGTATGTTATTGTCTTTGTCTGGCATTTTAATTGCTTGAGTACCGTTCACTTGAATACAGTTTTCTTTGTGATTGTTCAATACTCTTTCAGAACTGAAAGATTGCAGGCAATGCATACAAAAGTGTTTTCTATGTTCGTGTTTTGTTTGATTAAACATGAATCTGTTGAAATCCTTTATGAGAACATAATGCTTGTTTTCATTTTTTGTTATCAGAAGTAGTTCCATATGATCTTCATACTTTTCTTTGGAAACATAGATGGGATATGGCTCTTTGTTTTCGTACCCGAATACACTTATATTGATACTGTTTTGCTTCTCAATTTTGTTGTAATGTTTGACACTGACTGGAAAATCAATGTTTGAGTAATCTAACTTTTCAATGTATGGTTTATCGACTTTTTTAATCCTTTGAGGATATTTTTCTTGTGGGTTTAAGTGTCGGATATGACACCATCTAAACCATTCATTATCCTCATTTTTCATGTTAATTAGTCCCTTAGCACTATTTCGCAGTTCAGAAGGCAGTTGGATATATGAGGATCCTTTCATGGGCTTGTATATGACAATGTTGAGGTAATGGTTATCAACTGATTGTACCGTCCATCCTGAACCTTCTGATATCCACTGGGATATCTTGTTTAAGATATTTTGTTTAGACATTTGTAATGCTTCATTGATTTCCATTTGGTTGATTATTGTTTGACTTGTACTATTGAAATATGCTGACTTTTCGACTATTACATCAGCTGATATTTTTTCGAAAGTGACTTTCAATGTTTCAACATATTTCAAGCCTTTCATTTCATTCAACAAAGTTATTAAACGATGTTCTATTGCTTTTCTTGTGTTTTGCATTTGGGGTAAGGGGTCTTTATTGTTTTTAATGCCAATTTCAAATGACTTAGTGAAATCTTTTAAAGCTTTGTCTGTTTGTTTTATTATGGTTCTTGGTGTTGGAACTGGTTTTTTACTCCTTGGTGTTGGAACTGGTTTTTTACTCCTTGGTGTTGGAATGGGTTTGTAATCATTCCTGAATTCTGGAGGTGGAAGAATGATGTTTTCTTCATATTCTTTAGCCATCTGTTTGACACTCTTGCGAGGTGTTGGTATTGGCCTCCTTGGTGCTGGAACTGGCTTCTTCTCCTGCTTCAGAAGTAATTTGATAAGTTTCGATTTGCTTAGTTTTTTCAAACTAGCTTTATCCATATTTATATAATTAGATTTTTCTGATTTCATTATATATACTATAGTAAAGATATTTTTTTAAGTAGTTTTAATCTGCGTTCAAACACAGTCAAGAATTCAAATGATCCGCGATTTGATCCTTTGAACTGTAATTATGAAACATTATTATGCATTATGTCCTTGCATTATGTCAATTATTTTTCTCCATGATATTGATGCAATGCTATTTTTTTGGTGCTTTATCGTCTTCAAATGACAATGCTTGCCAGCCAGTGTATAGTTACGACCTGTTTTACAAATATCACAATACCATTCTTTGTCTAGCATGTACTTCGATTTTTGTCGTCTTAAAGCATCCTTCCTCTCTTCTTCAGTTGAATATTTTGGTGGTCTACCTCGACCTCTTTTATTATTTTGATTCTCCATATATAATACTATATATATACTATATATCTTTAAATAAGTAAGATGCGTTTCAATTCATTCAGGAACTTTATAATTTCGACCAAATTCTTTTTTAAGTTGTTCTTCAACAAGTTTACCTTTTTCTACGAACCCCCTCAAATCCATATCTCTAATATTTTCCATCAATAGTTTATCTCGACGTATTAGATATTCTTCGTAATCCTCTTCACGATCCAGACGTTCTTTATTCTTTTTATGAACTTTAGTTAGAAAATGTTTTTCCTTTCTCTTCAAACTATAGTTCCTCTTACAAATATCGCAGAACCACTGCCGATTTCCAGTATCCATCTATATATATATGTTTACATATAATTTTTATTTTTATATATCCTTCAAGTCCTTCATTGGAATCCAACTGTTGAATTCATCACTATACCCCTTCCACTTCACCAAAGCTTGCTTCTTTTTATAATCCCTCCGAATGACTTTATCAATTCTGAATACCTTTTGTTCAGCTTTCAGTAATTCAGGTTCATAAAAACTCCCTTGAATGTCTTCACCTCTGAGATCCTTTAGTTTGTAATTTATTGGATTTGTATATTGGATTTTATCAACTGTAAAAACTTCCTCAGACCAATTTGGTGTATAGCCCTTATCAAACACATTCCGTTTATACTTACTTATTCTAACCTTATCACCTATTTTGAATTTTGGTTTAGATGATACTTGCTCCAAATTACCATACAGATTAAAGTAAACAGTGCCTTCATTTTTCTTTTTACTGGCTTCTACAGGTGTCATCTTTATGCTTGAATGTTTTGTATTATTGTATTCTTTCACTAATTTTGGTAACATATCAAGATACTGCGTATTGCCTTGGATTGTGAACTGCTTCCACATCCTGGTTTTAATTGTTCTGTTCCACCGTTCGCATACGCTACTTTTCTCTTCATTTTCGGTTGAGTACAATGTTATTTTATTCTTATCAAGTAGTTCCTTAACATGTTTGTTGTAATACTCTTTGCCTTTATCAGTCCATAAATATTTCGGTTTTCTACCTTCTTTAAGGATTGTTTTAAAAGCATTCATAACGGTTTCACCCTTTTTATCTTTTAATGGAACTATCCAACCGTATTTAGAGAATACATCTAGAACCATGAGAAGATATCTGTAGCCAGCGTTCCATCGACTGAATTTTTGCATCTCAACGATATCTGAACACCATATCTCGTCAATGCCGTTTACAATAACACGCCGTCGAGTAAAGTTACGCTTTATCGGTTTATGAAGCTCATCAGCTAATTCTTTTTGCCAGTTTTCTTCACTCGACGGCCTTTCCCGTTTTTTGTCTTCCTTTGTTTTACACCTAGACCTAGTTTCTGCTTCGTGCTGATTAGAAATCGTGCTGTTTGTCCCCATTTTGGCATCTGTCCATAAGGAATTTCATCTAATGACTTGACCATTTTTCTGTCACATTCACCTTTGTTTTTTCCCATATCATAACAAATATCATGATGAGCTGATATTCTATCAACTTCATTGTAAGGTTGTACGTGCCACTTGGTGACCTCTCCAGTGTTTTTATCATACTCTAACTGTTTATCGAGAGGGTTATATGCCCCCATGTATTTATACTTTCCAGGAGTCCATCCAGCTTTTGGTGTCGGTAATTTCCCAATTAGTTTATGTATATCAACACCAGCACCATCCAAATCCTTCCTGTCAGTTTTATACTTTCTATTCGGTCTTATTTTGGTTGATAATTGATCAAGAGCTTGACTTCCGACATTTTGAATCATTGGATTCAACTTATCCAGAGCATAATCGATAGCCTTTTTCTGCAGTTTTGGGTTTCTCAAGGCTTCTGATCCATAATATCTTCCCATTTCAACTGCCTATTTTCCAAGCCAAGGAATACCGTAGTGAATCAATAAATCAGTACCAGTCGATGCTACTGTATCTAGTAAGCCCGCCCCTGACGACGGGCGACCCCGTTTCCCGCCTGTTTAACGAATTTCGTCTTAGTGATTCCGCATTCAGCACAAGTGCATTTCATCATAAGTCTGTTATTTTTGGCTCTCACATATTGTTCGCTTCCTGGCAAACATAGAGTGACCTTTTTTTGTTTCACGCAATATGATTTCATATATAATATGATTAGATATTTTTGAAATACTGTTCTAAGAATTTCTCATTCTTCGTCGTATCATATATGTCGAAAACTTCCAACAGATCAAAATATGATTTGCCCTTATTCATCTCATTTAAAAAGTATAAACAGAAGTAACCACATGTTGTCGTCATTAAATTTTGTATTTGGTTATTTTGATGAAGAAGTGTTAAATTCTTTTTTCTTGCGTGATTGAAAATTTCTTGGAAGGGAGGCAAACCAAAGCTATCAAAGTAATTGAGGACTTTGTCCTTAACATAAGTAGCCACCCAATGACTCCCTAACATATAACTCGGTTCAAGATTGTAAATGAATAGAGCCTGTCTATGATTGTGCGGCACTGATTCATCTCTAGACAGAACATCTTTAATTGGGATATTCAGATATTTACACCATTTTATTAAATCATAATTGCTTAATGGGACATTCTTATGGAATTTTGGTTTTACAATAGAATGTTTAGAAGAGGGACGTTTTTGAATGGTGAGTTCTTGCCCAATAGTAGACCGTTGCCTTTTTTTTTGGAAGCTTTTTTTTTAGTCCCCATACCTAATGTTTGATCAGGCCAATTTCCATAAAAAGGTGGAGTTCTATACATTGGGACTAACAAACCACCATCCTGATTATCATTGGTTAGTTGTGATATAGATCTGGGTGGTCTTTGTTTCGGTTGACCCATCTGAGGGGCACCTTTACCAGTCATCTTCTTTAATGCCTCAATAGCTAAAGGAACTCCAATTGATGCAAGAAGAGTACCTAAGAACCCACCTGTTTGTACTTTAGTCGGTTTTATATGAACACCAGAGCCTGTTTGTAGAGCATTTAATATATCTTGTTTTTGTTTTGTGGTCAAAAGATGTTTATATGCTATCAACTGGTTGATTTTATTTTGTGGTATGAGAAACCCACCAGTTTGAATTCCTTTTCCAGATATCTTTTTGATGATCTGAGATGCTCCTTCACTAGCTGCTCCAGCTAAAGCCGACAATCCAAGAGTCTTAGCAATCGTTGGAGCAAAAGTTCTTCCAAGCGACAGAACTGTAGACAGAAGAGATCCACCTAATTGCTTTCGAATGTTTGTTTTAGAAAGTTTAATGTCCATTCCCTTTTTCAATTTTCTATTTTTATCCAATCGCTTAACTATATTCTGAGGTACGTATAGAGTGTCATTCCCAGATAATGAATCCTTTGTCAGTCTCAAAACGATAGTTTCTCTTTTATGATACGCGTTACTAAGATTCTTTTTCTGGTTTGGTGATAAACTAACTTTAATTTCGTATAGTTGTGTCATATAATATATGTTAGATAAATTCTCTTTTAAATTTTCATTGATGTAAAACTTATTTATTTAAACTATCATCAATTCGTTTCCAACTGTCTTTACTACAACCTCACTCACGTAAAATACAATGCTATGAGCTCGGACGTTTGCTGCAGGGGCTACATTGAGACGATAATGGAGAATCAACTGTTTAGGATCTCTAGTCACTACCTCTTTCTGATATGACAAATCGAAATACAATAATCCATACAAACTGGTGTAATTTGCTATATTCAATTGTGTCCCACTGTTATAATCGTTCTTACGAAATGCATATGACATGAGATCATTGAATATCCTGATTTTTGAATCTGCATCATATTCAAGCTCTGGGTAGAAAACGTTATTCCCATATTCAAGCCTACAGCTTGATAAAGAGCTGTTAGCATTAGCTGCATTCAGCTTGAAAGTGTCAAACAAATATGGACTCCTCTCTTCTTCATTATTATTTGGTGCATCTGTGCGTTGGAGATAAACAAAAACATGTTTAACGTGGTCGATAGCTGGACTGATTTGAAACATATTCTGAATAGCTCTGGTATTTGCTGACTGATTGTAGAGATCTCGCATATATGTCCACGTTGTTGGCTTGAGAAACTCTGAAACGAAATTACTATACATACTGTCTTTTGGGATCAATCTTGGTAGCCAAAGATACAATCTTTTTACTACAACCCTTCCATCGTCAGCCGCTCCTGCATTGTGAATTAATTCACTGTCTTCGTTAAGTGTAAGTTCAATTGTGAGCTGCATCGGGGGCAACATTTTTCTTTCTAATTCTTGGAAAAAACTGTATCGATTCAACGGTATCATCTCGTTAATCGTTTTAGCTCCCCCATTACCGTCGTTTTGTGCTGCTTGGGTTAAAATACGACGAGCCTCGAAACCTGTGTTTGTATCTGCTGTAGTTCTATCAGTATCAAGATACCAGAATGAATTCTTTCCAACCGATCTACTGAAGTCATCGCTGTATTCAAGGAGATTTTTCACATTCGTTATTCGATGCAAATTATCACTCTCATACACGATTTTGCCTGAAGATTTGATAACCATATGTCTGATTAGACTGTGAGATCCGTTTATCATTGTGATGCGATCTGCTGCAGCATATCCAGCACCATTTGCCCTTTTTTGAAGCTCTTTAGTTACTTCAAAATACCCATTGAAGAAATCAAACATAGTCGACCGATCGTTGATTGTGAATCTGTAACCTGTCTTTTTCTGGCTTTGATTGTTAGCAGGTTGCTCAATGACATTATCCAAATGGAAACGAACGTATTCATATCGTTGAAGATTTTCATTTGTTCTGAAACTCATTTATATGAGTAGTTTAGATAAAATTCACTTTTTAATAACATTTTAACGTCTTAATCCAGTACCAGATATAAGTCTATTCAGAATTGTGTTGTAATCTTCTTCTTGTTTTGGTTTAGTAAGTTTGGTTTGTTTCATTGATTGTTTAGTTGAACCATGTAATTTTCTCATAATAAGCTCTCCGCTTTTTTCAGCTGCTTTTTTTCCCAGTTTGTCTCCAGCATGTGAAATACCAGATTCAAGCGCTTTTTTGGCCAAAGGTTTTAAAACCTTTTCTGGAACTTTACTTAACACCCTTCCAACTGGTTTGAATATGTTATCAACAATAATCCCAGATCCTTTATGCTTATACACAAAACGACCTAGTTTCGGGTGATAAATTCGCTTGTATTCATACGACGACATATATAACTATTAGTTAGATAAATCTCTCTTCTCTCTTAAAATCAAACTGAATGAAGTGTCACTAGGATTAAGATCAATGATTCTTCGTTTGCCGTCGGTGATATAAATCCGAATTTTATGAATCGTATTTTTATTGACTGGATTGAACTGTACTCGTCGAGGCTCTTGTGTGAAACTGTAACTCGGAGTGAGAGTTGAAGTACTGAAACTATATATAATATCTGACTCTTCACCATCCACAAGACTGTCACTTATCAAATCACAATGAACATTCAATATTTCTCTGTCTTGTGAGAGATTAGCAATGTAATCTCCGACATTTACACTACTTGTTAGAATCTTTTTATTGAAACCAATAAGATCATTAAAATTACTTTGAGTAAGATCTAATCTGTAATTTGATGCAAGTGTTATTATTGTTCGAAATATTGTATCGTCAAACTCGAGAGTGATAGGATATTGAGGGTTTGATGATGTCCCTGTTTTTGTTTTTTCTTTGATTAAATTGTCAAAATCAATGTAATTCCATACTCCAGGGTTGAATATAATTTCCGTCCAATTAGCACCACTATCTGTCGAATATCTTATTTTCTGATTATTGAGTTCTTTCGTAATGTTAAACCATGTGAATGACATCGAAATTATTCGGTCTAGGCCGATTTCATATTGTCTGTTTGAATCCAGTATTATCGGATTACTGTATTTTATTGTGAAATCCGATGGTTTATTACCACTTATGCCTTTAATGGTGTGACTGGATAATACGAGTTGTCTATTCATTTATACAATTAGTTTAGACTAAAATAGTTTTTGTATATTTTGTTGTATTGTGGTCTGTTCAAAATAGCGTTTTTTAACAAGATGTCGAGAAGTGCGACACCTGTATTCCGTAGTTCGATGCTATTATTACCAGCAACCTTTGATCCGATAATCAGTTCCAGTTTTTTCATCATTTCTGTCGGATTATTGAAAAACATTACCTGTCCACCTCTTTTTGTTTTTTTCTTCAAACCAGACCCTTTAATATTTGTTAATTTTTGTTGATGGTAATTCATATAATCAGTCAGAACCTTTCTTGTATCTTGAAGAATTTTTCTTCGATATTGAGCCTCAGCTTCAGTAATCAAACCACTATTTAATTTTTTAGTGATATCACTCCAATAACCATTTAGTTGTTGCCGTTTCTCTTTAGCCTTTTTAAGGGTTTTGGTAAGATAAGATTTCCTCTTTTTGTCATTCATATCTTCTTGTTGAAGTCGTAATTCAACTTCTTCATAGTTAGGAATTTGAATTTCATCCAAAACTTGGTTAATTGCATCCTCTTCAAGAATTTCATAATCTGGTACTTCTTCTTCGTACTCAGGTGGAAGATCTTCAGGTTCATACATGTATTCTGGATCTATATACATTTGTTTTTTACCTGATGCTAAATCCTCAAGGACATCTTCATAAGATGGAGGTTTTGGAACTATCTGTTTCTCGTTTTCAGGTAAAACAGGTTGATCAAACAAATCGTCCAATCCATTAAATCAGGCACTTCATCATCAATAGCTATTCCATAATCTGGAACAGGTCGCTTTTTCTTTACCAATCTTCTCAACGGTTCTTTTGGGGCTGTAAGTTCCTTTAACTCAGATGTTATAGGTTTGAAAAGTTTCTCTGCCTCGACTTCACCCATTTGATCAGATATCTTTTTTTGTTTTATTGTATCTCTTACTGTGTTAATCTTTTTACCAAGCTCGGATCGTTTCTCAGCCATTTCTTTCCATTTGAGTAAACTCATTATATCATTTGTTTACATAAAATTTCGTATTTTGTTCGGAAAAATTAGGGTTATCATATATAAAAACGCTCGCATAGCGTGTCGTATAGCGTGTCGTATAGCGTGTGAAATTGTATAAACAAATGATATATGAAGATTCAAAATTATGACATCCAAGATGATGGCAATGACGATTTTGTTCAATTAAAGAGTTTCATGCCAAACCGATGTTTCAGGATGCTTATTTGTGCTCCTTCTAGTGGGGGTAAGACTAACCTTGTGCTTGATATGATATATAGGCTTCTCTATTTTGATAAGATATACCTTTATGCTCGAAATCTCTCCCAAAGCAAATATAAGCATCTGTTGAAATCTCTTGAACCAATATCAAAAGAGGTCGGTTATGACGTGATAGAAGCAAGTAACGATGAAATCATCCCTCTGACAGATTTGTCTGATGAAAACCAAAAATTAATCATATTTGATGACTATTTGAATACAGGTAAGAAAAATGACGAACGGATACGTGACTACTTCACCAATTCTAGAAACAAAAACTGCTCTTGTATCTATTTGTCACAAAGTTATTATGGGACAGATAAAACAATAAGACTGAATAGTTCACATTATTGCATATTCGATTTCCCATCAAGAAATGAACAATCCATGATTTGTAGAGAATTGGGTGTTAACAAAGAAAATTACCAAAAGGCCACTAAGGATCCATATAGTTTTTTGTATGTTGATAATGTCAAAAAAAAGGTAGCCCGAAATTTCGATGAAAGAATATAAACCATTAATATATGAGTTATACCAACGGTATCCTTAATCATGATGATTCTCAAGGACTAGGTAAGATAGGTTCAAGAGGTTTACCTGGTATTGGATTTAAATTAGATGCTAATAATGATTATGATATGCAGAATAAAAAACTGGTTAATGTGAAACAGGGAACCAATAATAATGACGTTGTTACTAAACAATATCTTGATTCAGAGATATCTAAGATTCCAAGTATTGATACATCTAAATTTGTTGCAATATCTGGTGATACGATGACAGGGTCACTCATTGTCCCAAAAGACAATTATCCAGTTCATGATGATCTCAACAAGGTTATAAGTTATGAATCACAAAGGGAGATATTCTTGTCAAAGAAAGAAGGAGGTCGGATGGAGCAACCCATTAACATGAACAATAATTTCATCACAAATGTGAAAGACCCAACACAGGCAGATCAAGCCACAAACAAAAAGTATGTCGAAAATCAGCTTGAAAAAAAACTGGATAAAGGATCTGATATTGATATGAAAAATAATTCAATTATCAATCTTGATCTTCCATCAAACCAAAGAGACGCCGCATGTGTCGAGTTTGTTAACAACAGAATTGATGACATGACACAAAAAAAGTTTCTCAAAGTTGATGGCACCAACAATATGACTGGTAACTTGAATTTAAATGAAAAAACAATAATCAACTTGAACACCGATGACAAAGACATAAAATCAGCAGCTAATGTCGGCTATGTCAGCAGTAAGGTACACACCGCCAAAGGTGATGTGACTGTAGGGCTGAAAACTTACTTTGACACAAAAATCAAGGAGTCTCACATCACCAGCTCAACCAATAAGAAAGACGTTTTCAGGTATCTCATGGAAAATGCCGATGAATCTTCAAGTGAAAACAACATAATAGTTGATGGCATTGTTGACTTTTCTGGTTCCCCCCACAATGTCAACAAAAAAGCTTATAAATTTAAAATGGGGAAAGACGCTCAAAATGAGTATTCTTCTCGCATCGGCTTTAACATGTTCAAACTTCCAGAAGGCGAGTACACTTTGGCTATTGAATTTTTCCCTCCAAGCACAACAAATTTGTCAGTTAGTGTCGTTTCCACTTCACTAAATATTGGTCAACAATCAACCAAGCTGTTTGTTAATTACAGCAGATCGATTGTTCACTTACATAAGTGGAACATAACTCCTCCCGAATACATTTACATTGACATGCATTGTCAGGGCACTGCAAGTAGCTCCACTCAAGAAGTTGGTTATTTGATTGTATATGGAGTCAAAGGATCACAGAGTAATGTAGACTCGAATGTGTATGATACGGCGTACGTTGTAGAAAATGGTAAAATGGTAATGCAAACGGATTTGTCTTTAAATGGGTATAAATTAAGTGGTTCAGTTCATTATATACATGGGTATTTAAATACGAAAAACGGGAACACATTTTTATTGAATGGTTGTGACAAAATAATCATTCCAAATCATAGCCACATATTAACTATAACAGTGCTCTATTTCAAGATTAAAAGTAAATATAAGCCTATTTCTTTAAAAATAAAACACAGTGACCATTTAACTCAATCAATCACTTACACTTCAACCCAATCAACTCGATCACAGACAATAAATATCAATTTAGTACTGGCGTTTGGTAATTTGGCTGTGGAACTGGGTTCAGTTGTGAAAGAACTCTTAATGTCGATTGAATATAGAGTGCCATAAACATTTTTTTCATTCATCATATATCACAATGCGGATATCCATCTGATTGGAGTATGGAATGCTTTTTAGAATATATTATCCCAAAAGAAATAAGCGTTGAGGTTTCCGATGAAAAACATAATGAATAATCTAAACAATATAATATGAAAACATCAACTTTAATCAACGAAATTATTGAGAATATAGAAAAAATAGTTCGAAACATTAGAAAATTATACATCAGTATTAAGAAATCGTTCAAAAAAGAAAAAATGTAACCATATAATATATATGGTTAGACGTGAAAGAATATTCAATTGGAACCATGTTTCAGAAAATTTAACAGAAGATCAAATATCTGAGTTGAAAGCATTGTACAAATTCTACCATAAGCAATACTGGCTCCACAAAGAGTCATTTAAAAGCTTCAAGAAAAGGAATATAGCATGTAACATTGGATCTGTTGTATTGATAGTAACTGGGACTGTGGCTGGTGGTGTGACGTTAAACCCCGCTGTACTTGGATCAATATCAGGCGCAGGGCTTATACTAAAAACATATTCAGAGGTCAAAAATTACAAAAGAAAGATCGAGATGTGTTAATTCGCGTACACTACGTATGAAAAGGTTTTAACTCATTTACGATCCTTTATGAGAGGACTGGAGTATAATGAAAAAGAATTTCTTGATCATGTCAAAGTTCTTGATGAAATAATCATTGAAATGTGTCCTTTAACTGACAAATTTGAAAAGAAATATAATAAGGTATTCATCTAATAATAGATTTTATTTTATCACCAATAAGAGACATAATACTTACCCAATATCGATTGTAAAAAGCTAATGTTTTTTTCGATTTACTAATTGGAATATTTTTGTAAGGTATTCCCATCATCTTGAATATCTTTCTCATAATGAAATTTACGCTTATCATCCTTTTCCTTGTACCATTAACTTCATTAAGAACCTTACCTATCTCGACATATATAGCATCAATCTTATGTTTCTGACAGTTTGATATTTCAATATTATATTTTTCTTCGATATCGAGTAATATGTTGTTGATGTGGTACTCTCGATGGTAAATAGATTTCCTCTTCAGTTTATGTCTGTTCTCATAAAAATTAACATATTCTTTCACATAATTATATCCTTGTACTACACCACAACTTAGACATGCTAACATCCCATCGTCGTTAATAATATACTGATTATCACAGCATGAATAATATTTCACTAAACGATCTTGTGGTTTTTCATTAGAATCTTCCAATTTTTGGTCACAAAAAGGACAAACAATATCTCCTGATTCTTTCAGTTCATCATGTAATTCCTTGTTACAATTCATTCTATACTATTATATGAGATATTTTTTTATGTAAAAACAAGTTCCGCAAACACAGTCTGCTTTTCTGTTCACTACAAACTTTACTGACAAACTTTACTGACAAACTTTACTGACAAACTTTACTGACAAACTTTACTTCAAATACAAGTTCATCTGATATTACATGACAATCTGATGACTCATCGGGAAAGTCCCATTTCATCATAAACTTCCTGTTTTCACCAGACATGCTAAGACTTGTTTCTTAGAAAAACTTCCTGCTTTTCCGAGAATTATAAACTTCCTGCAGTGTGGCGTCACGTGAAGGAATAATGCGTTGGATACATCATGAGATAAAACATATAGATTTCCATAAAATGATTGCCATCAGATGGAGCCAGCATCGCAAAAAGAAACATCCCCTCTTGATCGCAAAGCGATCAATTCACTGCCTCACAAAAGCTCCGCTTTTGTTCCCCAAGGCTAAAAAAATGGAACCAGTATATGAAACCATATGCTTTACTGTGCCCTACGACCCGTAGTCTCTACGAGACTACAAGTCTACCCACAGTAAAGCCGAGAAGGAGCCTCACTCGTTGGACTTCGTCCAACGACTTCCCGAGCCTGCTCGGCTCCTTACCGACATGTGAAATAAAAAAATGATCTCCATCTGATGGATAGTAGTTATAGAGTTGGTTCGGTTACAGATCATTAAAAATGATCTGGAACCGCCAACTCTATAACTACTAATACCAGATATGCTCCTGCAAATACCTAATACAGCGTATGTCTTTAAAAGTAACGAAAACACAAATGTGAAAAGAAAACACAACCCTAATTCAAGGAAGGAGTCCATGGTTCCCACTGCTGTAGTTGTTGCTTATCGGAAGTTAAAAACAATGGAAAATTTCACCGCCTAAAAGTGGACACTTACGGAGGTGGTCGCTTGCGACAGCTATAGTGAAATGACTGGGGGAATTTAGGTGGTCGCTGTCAAGGGAGGTGGTCGCACTGGGAGGTTCGACTGTATATACTTCACCCTGGGCTTATGTCAACTGTGCATCTATTTGTTCTTCTCTTTAATATATCTCTCTCTTCACTTTGCAGTCGAAGACGTCCAAGCCCAATACAACGTTATGGAATAGGAGGACAGCGTCAATGTTGTCCGCACAGAAGCTTTTGTCATAACATGAGTGCAGTGAGTGTGCGAATGAGTGTGTTGGTGGGTGGTGGTTGATTCAGTAACTGAGCCGAGCATTAGTGATCAAAGAAGTGCATTACCAGTAGTGTCAATTCTAAGAATGTTTTCATAAGCTATTGATACCAACGCAATCAAAAATTGATAAAGGCGGGGGGGGGGGGGGGAGGGGACCGAATGGTCGACTAAAGAGTATTATACTGTGAACTTCAGGAACAAAACCTAGCAAATAAAAGGTTACAAATTTTCTCGACAGAATTTGTTTATTCAGTGATTTAGAGGATTGCAATGAGATCACCAGTCACTGAAAATCTGATCCAGCCGAAGATTGCATGACACAATCCGAGCGCCATTTAATGAACTTACCGACAGAAAACGTCCAAATTTTCAACTGCAGATAAGGCAAGGACTAAATTTCATGCCCCGGATGGAACTGGTTGAAACCTAAATTCATGCCCGGCCAGGCTTGAAATTAGCCAAAAAGATATTTTCATGCCCGGCGTGAAATTTAGGTTTCCACCGATTTCATGCCCGGCATGAAATTTAGATTTTCATGCCGGGCATGAAATGCAACCTCGTTTCCGTGCAGTAACCTCGATATCACCCGATTTCATGCCGGGCATGAAACGGGTATGAAATTTATATTTTCATGCCGGGCATGAAATGCAACCTCGTTTCCGTACAGTAGCCTCGATATCATCCGATTTCATGCCCTGCATGAAATTCAGATTTTCATGCCGTGCATGAAATTCAACCTCGTTTCCATGAACCAGCCTCGATATCATCCTTGGCAAGAGTTGAAACTTTTGGGCTGCAGGGCATGTGCCGAGTTTTTTCATGCCCTGGAGATGAGATTTTTTAAAATGGCCCACTGCCTGGACTTTTTAATGCCCAGGGTATGGCAATTTGAGAATTTTGGAAAATATGACGGTTGGAACAGATTTTTGCTTGAATTTAGCATGAAGAGATAAATTTCATGTCAAAACCATTGTTTTTCCATTTTTTCATTGAAATTTCACTTTCCAACCCGTTACTGGCAAGGCTATATAAGAGCGCAGTACACATAGAAGATGGCAGGCCTGTGGTCTCTTGCACTGCACGTGCGGCTCACCTTGGGAAATGGCTTCGAGCCCCTCGATTAAATTCAAGAAGTGATGACTGACACTCATTGTTAGCTGAAACATTACAGGACATCAGTCTGTAGTATTAAAATGTAAGAGAGAATAATGTGTCCTTTGACGCAAATGACATTGGCCTGTGAGCAGACTCCTCAGTCCCGCCCTCGAAGAGTGAGTGAGCCAGCGGAGCAAGCCGAGCGCGGATTGAGAAGGGAATGATCACTCAAAAAGATCCAAGAGTGGCCCGACACACTCGGCTATGGAATTTTGCCACTGAAGAGCCTGTTTACATGCTACATTGACGCAAACCTTTTTCATAAGAATATTAATTTTCGTTCACATGTATACAGCTGTTCCAAGAAAAACTCCTTCAAAGATGGGAGCACAGGTTATCTTTTCTTTTTAGTTTGAGAGTGAGTAATCACAAGCTAGTTTAAAGGGGCTATGGCACGGGGATTTTGTGTTATGCCAAAGCTGTGACAAGATTATGATTGGGTAACTTCGCTCGCACACAAAGTGCTCCTAGAATACCAGGAGTAAGACATCAAGTGATGCCTCAGTCTAGTACCCAGGCGTTCTTTTCGTGCCCACTCGACTTGGCGCGAGATGTGACGTCACCGAATAGCATAGCTGACTAAGGCCCTTAAAAAACTTACATTTGTAGCAGAATTTTCTGAAAACCTAAATGTCACTAGTAAAAACACTACAAAAAAACACTGTCCAAATGCAAAACAAAGACTGGTTCACTTCTTTTTCATCGGTCAGACAAAGACCCGTTTTATAAGTGTTTACCTCTTTCGCTTGTGTTAGTAAGTGCAGTATTCCAGGCGTCACCTTTCCCCAGAATTCCATGACAATGGAGGTCACCTGTGTTGAAAGTTCACCAGGACTCTTTGTATGATCACAGTAGAGAGTCCACAACTGAAATGATAACAGATGAAACATAAATGTCAACAACAAACCATTGGACGAAGTCAAAAGTGGACATAAACTAAGAAGTAAAAGGCAAAGGTCGGGCTTCGTAATATACACTGTATAAATAAATAATTTGGAACCCATTAAACGTGTTTGTTGAGACGCTTTTGCAAGATGAACTAAAGATTACAAAGTCGTTCTGAGAAACTCGTGATTCGCGAGTCTACCAACTGTTGTTGCAACGTTCACGGATTTCAAATTGTATCACCATCTCTTTTTATCGTCACAGTGATTGTTTTCGACTGATCTTACGTTGTACTATGTAGGACGCGTGTCATAATGACCCTTGTGAATATGATCAAACTCGCCATGAGTTTTCCAGTACCTCGTTTGTTATACCTTCGCAAACGGTGTACGAAAGATCACAGGTACGATTCCCGTCGGGAACTCTGATTTCCTTTCTTGGTTCAACGTGTGCAACATATTGAATATCACATATTACTTTTACTATTCAACAAATTGTTACTATGCCCATATATGGTAAGGAAGCCCTCAATATCTGTCATTCGTACATGACAGATATCCTGCGATATACGTAAGTGACCATATTTGGAAGTGCACTGCAGATTTTCTTTCATTGCCTGTCTGGCGGCCATTTTGAAAAGCGAGGCAGTTTGAGCAGTGTTCTCCGGAAATTTTAACTCCCTGGAAGAAACTTTCTACGATTAAATGCTCTTAAAAAGTCAACAAGTATTTGCTTCAGCTTACAGAGATATCCAGCGGTTGACCTGGAATTTCCCTATTGAGAACTCAACCACGAAAATGCTATTGCGAACGAAGCAGCTCACTTGCTCACGGAAAGTTGCAAAGTTAAAAAGATTTTAAGCTTAATTCACAGGAAGAGGACTTATACTCGGTAATGTAGCAATACTTTTTGACTTTGTCTTGTCAGTTCCAAACATGAGTCTTTTTAAGTGAACGGTTACGTAGTGAACTTCGATTTCTTGAAGTTTTGTTTTGATGTTCATTATGTTATGTGTTGCTAGCTTTTAACGTTTTCATCATAGAAGCATAGTTTTTCTCGTTCTGAAGATGGTAGTCGATGAGAATTTGTTGAATAATAAAACAATTGTCCTGCTCAATCTTGCGGAATATCCCCTGATTTAGCCAACTCGGCCTATAACGACCTCGTCGGCTAAGTATCAGGTGATATTCCGCGCGATTTCGCAGGATAATTGTTAATTATTCACCTCCATAACAGAAAATCAAGAATGAACACATTCAAGTCCAACAATAGAGTTAAATTATTGGTAAATAACACCTTACTGTAACCATTCAATTGTAGCCTATGACAGAATATTACAACTACCACACTAACTAGGGCAAATTAGACAGAGAAAGTCAAACCAGCTCAACTTCAGTTGTTCAAGCTAACCCGCTTATTTCAACTTGGAATTAAGGCAACATTCTGTGTTCTAATTTGCAATATGTGATTGTTTTTATTGGGCAGGTGCCACCAAGCACGCCATTAACTATGATTAAATTAGAGATGAATCTTTCCCTATAGGCACCTTAACTATTATGCTCACCTTCCTACATGTATAAAGTAAGAAAAGTTCATTTGGTCCCAGAGAACTTCACCTCCATAATATGTACAACATATCACTTACCCAGCAAAACTGGAAGAATGTAACAAGCAAGGAGTTTGATCACACTGTTGTGAATTTGCTGTGGCAATATGGACAGCGTCATTGCTAAACCCATTGGCATGGCATTGAGATCCTCTTTCTTCAAGAATGGAACTAATGATGCCATAATTGACAAAACACTGTCTGCAAATGCTGATTAAAAAAACCACCACAAAGTTTAAAAATACCATAATCGTAGTCAGGCATGATTTAAAAATAGTAAAAGATTGTTGTCACTGACCAAAAATTTAAAAGCGGACGTTTCGGTAAAAATTACTGTAACCTTCTTCAGCGTAAGTTCAAACGGCGTCCAGATGTAATTAAATGTTTTTTAGAAAGGCGAGAATCCACTAGGGATTGGCCAGGATTTTGTACATCTCAGAGATGTGCACGTGTTCATTGATCGAGTTCGTTTCACGGATGGAATGCCATGCTTCTAAAACCAGTCTGCGTGACCACTGAGAACAGCGGTCCACTGACAATCTCGACATTGTCGAAATTAAAATCGTGATTAGTTTTCGCACAATGTTGTGCCAACAGGGAATTCTTGTCACCTGTGAAAACAGCTCTTTTGTGTTCTCTTGTTCTGGACTTAAGTGCGCGTGATGTTTGTCCGATATAAACTTTCTCACAGTCTTTGCAGCTGATTTTTATAAACAACTCCTGTCGATAGATCTTGATCAAACTTGTCTTTAGGCTTTTTTAGGATTGAGCCGACAGTCTTTACGGTTTTGTGGGCGGCATTTACGTTGAACTGATTCAAAAGTCTTGCAATTTTTTCCGAAATTCCTTTAATGTACGGCAAAGTGACAACACCTTTGCGTGTTTGAGACTGTGGTTGAACTTTAGGTGTTGGTGTTGTTGTATTTTGGCAGCTTCTTCTGAAGGAGTCGGTGTGGAGTGGTGGAGCTCCGAAGCCACACCTGCCACCTTCTATGGGTACCGAAAATACATAAACCTGATGTTCCGTTGAGACCCATTACCAGTTCCATCAACTGCCCCACCTATCAGGTTTCCAGGTATCTAGCTTCCATCTTGCCTCCGTTACAAAACAACAAGTACACTGTTAAGGTCGGCACACACTAGGGGACTAGTCCCTGCGATTGGTCCCTGCGACTGGACCTCTGTAGTGTGTACACGAAGGAAATAGTTGCGGGGACAAGTCCCTTGAAAAAATAAATTTAGGGCGCTTTAACTGAAATTCGCCGATGTGGAGACGAAAGATAGAGCGATCCTCAACAGTGAAACTGAATTTACTAGATTAACCACAAAACATTAAAATAAAGGCCCAGTAATACGGGCAACATTTTCGCGCAACTTGTCGCGGAACAATGTTGCCGTTGCAAGTTGAGATTGTTTGTTGCGCGTATTACCACCTTCTCGCGCAACAAATTTTCATGTTGCAAAAAGTAGATGTCGCTTTTACTTTCCGGTTCATACCTCGTGCGGTCTATCAGTGTTTGTCATTTGCAATTTCGATAAAAATGTTATCCAGCGTCCTATATTGCTGGTACAGAAGCGTAAAAAGACAACTGTTCGACCAAGACTCCCAATACAGACAAGGTCAACTAGAAAAAAAGTAAAAGATCCGATGAAATATTTTCATTTGGTCGCAGGGACTTGTCCCTCGAACAGTACACACGAAGGGACCAAGCATAGTTTGTGGGACTAGTCCCCGGGACTGGTCCCACGAATTCAAACAAGTTTGAATTCGTGGGACTGGTCGCAGGGACCAAATTTGGTCCCTGCGACTACATTTTTTGACTAAAATGGGTAGTGCACAGAAGAGAATTGGTCCCCGGGACTAGTCGCAGGGACCAGTCGCAGGGACTAGTCCCCTCGTGTGTGCCGACCTTTAAGAACAGCAGCGACTTTGTGGAAAAAATCTCTGCAAACACCATCGATCCACAGGAGATCATGGTTTCTTTTGATGTCGTGTCACTTTTTACATCTATTCCCACAGCTCTGGCACTCCAAGTGACAAAGAACAGGCTTGAATGCGACCTGACCATCTCTGAGAGAACCAATTTGTCTGTTGACAACATCATGAAGTTGCTTGAAATGGTGCTTGACAACAACTACTTTGTCTTCAATGGCGCATTCTACAAACAAATATTTGGCTGCCCCATGGGCTCACCAGGTAGCGCTATCTTAGCAAACTTGGTGATGGAACACGTCGAAGAAAGAGCATTAGATACCACACCCCACTCCCCGAAGTGGTGGTATAGATATGTTGACGACAGTAACGTCTGTCTCTCCCGAGAACACCTTACAGAATTCCACAACCATCTCAATTCCATCAACCCACACATCAAATTTATTGTAGAAGAGGAAAAAGACGGATCTATTGCATTTCTCGACACCAAGACAACCAGGAATCCCGATGGAACAATTAAGACCAGCGTTTACAGGAAAGCCACACATACTGACAAGTACCTTCACTTCAACTCTCACCACCCTTCACAACACAAACGCTAACCCTTCTCGACAGAGCAAGGAAGATCCCGTCAACTGAGGACGACAAACTATCTGAAGTAAAACATGTAGTTGATGCGCTTAAGATCAATGGTTACACAGACCCTTTCATAAGAAGCGCCCTAAATTTATTTTTTCAAGGGACTTGTCCCCGCAACTATTTCCTTCGTGTACACACTACAGAGGTCCAGTCGCAGGGACCAATCGCAGGGACTAGTCCCCTAGTGTGTGCCGACCTTAACAGTGTACTTGTTGTTTTGTAACGGAGGCAAGATGGAAGCTAGATACCTGGAAACCTGATAGGTGGGGCAGTTGATGGAACTGGTAATGGGTCTCAACGGAACATCAGGTTTATGTATTTTCGGTAACCCATAGAAGGTGGCAGGTGTGGCATCGGAGCTCCACCACTCCACACCGACTCTGCCAAAATACAACAACACCAACACCTGAAGTTCAACCACAGTCCCAAACACGCAAAAGTTTTGTCACTTTGCAGTACATTAAAGGAATTTCGGAAAAAATTGCAAGAACTTTGAATCAGTTCAACGTAAATGCCGCCCACAAACCCGTAAGACTGTTTTTAGAAAGCATGGCATTCCATCCGTGAACCGAACTCGATCAATGAACACGTGGACATTCCTGAGATGTACAAAATCCTGGCCAATCCCTAGTGGATTCTCGCCTTTCTAAAAAACATCTAATCTACATCTGGACGCCATTTGAACTTACGCTTAAGAAGGTTACAGTAATTTTTAACCGAAACGTCCGCTTTTAAATTTTTAGTCAGTGACAACAATCTTTCACCACAGTTATTTTCTCCAAATTACTTGTAGGTGCAGGTGTAGCAGGAAATTTAGTAGTTATTGTTGTCTTGTTGTGCAACTTCCAGTAACAAGACCATTACTCCTATTATAGCAGCATGCATGATGTCACCGTCGGTTGCCTGGCGGGGCGGGGGAGGGCTCTCTAGATTTCAACTGACAGGGAGGTACTAATGGGGACATAAATTAAAACCCAAAAAATCCCTTAGGCTTGAAGCACAACCTCAAATAAACCCCTGCAATAAACTTTCCACAACACTAACAGTAACAATCTTTTTTTTTTTTACAGCCAATGTTCCCACTGTTTCCGTCCCCAACAAAATCCTTACTAGAATCAAACTACCCCCCAAAAATTGTCAAAATTTCTTACCCAAAAAAATCCAGAAATCGTGAATTTCCAACCCAAACAAATCCTTCGCACATCCCCATCACTTGAAATCTAGAGTATGCCCCTTTGGGTTAGCTACCTACCAGGGTTTGCCAGAACATCATCATCAGCATATGTTAACACATACCCCATTGCCTTTTATTTTCAGACAGTCTATAATGTAGACTTTTGTCTTTGGGAAGTAAGATGTTTTCCTTTTTAGGCGGTGGACGTGCGTGGGCACGTTCGGCCGACTCATGAAATTTAACTTGCATTCCTGGTTTGTCGTATGTCGGTTCACTGAGTCTTCGCGCGGCCTCTGAACAATCGGCCTCCTTATAATGACGTTGATTTTACCAGACTGAAAGCTTATCTCTCAATTAAATAATAATAATAATAATAATAATAAAAACAATCTTTAACGAGGAAGCGCCCGTCACGTAAGTACGTGGTTTTCAGGGAGGTCCTCCATAAAATAAAAAGTATTAAAATCTAAAATAAGAAATACAAATGTCACAGATCTAAAATATAATTACCGGACATTTTGCTCGTGACATTACCTTTCCTTCATCTATGGCTGGGGTCATTTTCAGATATAAAGGGAGCGTTACTTGGGGGGTCATTTAACCCTTATGAAAGTGGTTTTTTCTTTTCGTTAAAGAGAGCGATGTAGGTTCATTGATTTTCCGGAGAGCTGAGACTACTTAGCCTGGGAGATCGTCAAAGACTCATGGAGACTATTGTTAGTAGTGGTTACACAGTGCTTCCAACTCGACACGTTGCCAAAGCGATCATACTGTAAACTCCATTCTTGAGCCCCCAATGACCCAAAATAGAGGAACTAAAATAGTGTCGGCATTCTAGTCCATGGGCCCGATCAGATTTTCTTACCACTTTGAGGGAGAAATTGTGACAGGTGTCAATGTGAAGAGTATCTCAGGTTGTTTTAAAATTTTGATGATAGCAATTTTGAATGGGCAGCTTTATGATATATTTTTTGATTTAAAAAGTGAAGAATAGGGCCCTAGCATGAAAACGAGGCTAAACAGAAAAAGCTCTAGAAAAGAAACAATAAACATCGAACGCCTCTTTTCAAAGAAATACAAAGATATCTTTTTATTCGCTGTTAGCAGGATGTTACCGATTAAAAGCGAAAGAAACCTTTAAAACGTTGTTTTGGAGCGAATTTATTTTCATCTGCCTTTGTAATACATTATGGGTAATCCAAGATGGCGGACAATCTCTCAGGTAAGTTGTTAGTCGCGTTTCCTACCTTTTTATGGCGAATTTCCTGCATTTTAATACAAAGTATACAAATATACAATGTATATCAGCTATATGAAAGTAATTGGGAGGAAATTAAAAGATATTTAAGGCGATTTTCGGTAAAAATAGATATAAATGTATACAGGCCTGCAAGATGTGAACTCGATTTCAAAACTCTTGTTATAAGTCGAGTGTGTCTTGGCCGGTTTATATCGTTGTAAAGACAGATAAATGACAAAAAATTGGATATATGTTATCGGAGGTGTATTTAAGAGACGTTGACTAGTGCTATGAGAGGATTTATAAGAAATGCTTGAGATTTGTTAAAGTCAAATTTGAAGATGTACAGTACCAGACAGCCGAATATTGAGTGTTTTGTTTTGGTACAAGTTTACTTCTGGGAACGACTTCATGAATGTAGCCGTTTTATCTCCATTGTCTAGGAAATAAACTTAATAGGAATATAAATAAAGAATCGGATGAACCCACCAAGAAACTTCTTTGTGTCAAAATAAGAGACTACTGTCTAATACACTGTACTGAAGCTTCTGGTGATCTATCATCGCTGCAAGATACCCAATCATGGAAAACGCGTTTGAGGGCGGCAGAAATTCAGCAGTACACGCCGATTTTAGATCTCGCCAAAACAGTGAAAGGAGAAGAATGTCCGAACATTATTTGTCACCGTAAATGCTGCAGTATTTTTACTATGAAAAGAGATCTTGATAACATATGTAAAGAGAAAAGTCATAGCAATGAGTCTGTCACAACAGGAAGAAGATCGTCTATTCGAGAACCTACAACCAGAAGCACAACGTACAAACGTGTTTGTATATTTTGCGACAAAGTTAGTAAGTACGTTAAAGGCAACGATGTGCGAGAGAAGCTGATCCAATGCATTGATCTGCGTGCAGACGGAAATATCAGGAAGACTGCATTGGCTAGGAATGATAGCAAGATGTTAGCTATAGTGTCGCTAGATTTGGTAGCAGCTGAGGCCTGCTACCACGGAACTTGCTGCAGGGAATACACGGCCAAAGTGAGAAACAAGCACCACTTCGACTTCATCATTTATACCTTCGGATGACGAATATACTCACATTGAGTCGGCAGCATATGAGAAGCTTTCGATCATATCAGGAACAACATGCTGGAGAAGCCTAGACTAATATGGCTCACTGATCTAACTCTAACGATGACCTCCTACATGAAAGATTTGGGCGTGATGGAAACTAAAGAGTTCACCAAAACGCTCCTTCGCAGGAAACTTGAGGCAGAATTTGGGAGTTTATTACAGTTTGAAGACCTGCTTGGTAACAACAGAGTGTTTGTCATCCCTGAGAATTTGTCACGACTTCAGTTAGCTAAAGAGGTGGCGCGATTACAGCAACAGCAGTGCGAATGCCAAGCATCAACGACGGATGACATCCGACGTGTTGCTCTAGAACTTCAGAAAGCCATATTTCGTAATGAAAACGAGATGTCGTGGCCCCCTTGCGCCTTCAGAGATTACTGGAGATGGAATAAATCTCCCCAATGGAGTTAGAGTGTCAGGCTAGCGACCTTGTTAATCGCAAGTCCAAAGTATCCAGAAGAACCGTGCTCATCGAAAGTCCAGGGCCTTGTCAACTCATTTGGGCAGGACATAGTCTTCGGAGTGACTGGCGGCCGAAGGAAGCCTCCAAAACACATATTACTTCCCTACGCTGTTAAGACCTTGACCAATAATGTAGAACTAATTCAGATCCTGAATCGATGTGGACATGGGGTAGCCTACTCACAAATTGAGGAATTGAACACAGCGCTGTGTCTTCAGAAAATGGCAATGAACCCGGAAAACGCCGTCCCACTGCCTGACAACATCAAGCCTTTCATAAGTACATCGCTCGCCTGGGACAACATCAACAGATTAGAAGAATCACTCTCGGGCGGGGGCACGTCACATAGAGTAAATGGCATTGCCACACAGGCTTGACAGTTTAGCCCCAATGTCCCTTCAATCCAGGCGACCCCTGTAACAACAAAGTCCAAACAAAGAAGCCTTGAAGTAGTAAGCGAATGGAACTTCCCATCTACAATGCAGGAGAGCGCTGTGGTCCTCCCCCGAGATCCTATGTTGAAGTATCCTCATCAGAGATACAAAGGAATGCTTCGAAGAGGTTTTTGTCGAGCCCTCAAAATAAGAAGCAATTGGTTAGAGTTGTCTCCGAAGAATGGCAGGAGGAGAGGTTCAGGCAAAGACTAACAGGGAAAACACTTTTCACCACGACCGAGGAAAGGTATGTTGAGATTTCACCAGACCGTGTCAGGCTAAGAGAAGATCTCAGGTCAACTCAAGAGGAAGCGGACACCAGGCTTTTACTTCACGCATCTCTTGCAGCAAAGAATGGCTACAAGGCTGCTGTGATATCATCAGAAGATACCGACGTTTTTGTACTTTGTCTGGCATTCGAGGACTTTGTTCCCGCTACTATATATTGGAAATGTGGTACACAGACTCGTACAAGGCATATAAGCATTACAAATGTTGTCCAACGTCATGGTTCTGAGATATGCAAATGTTTTCCTGGACTGCATGCTTTCACTGGGTGTGATAGTGTCAGCGCTTTTTCAGGAAAAGGGAAACTGACTGCGTTAAAACTAGCAAAACGAAGTCCTGCATTCCAAGAGTTATTCCAACAGCTTGGGATGGAGTTAGAATTATCACATGAGCTGTTTAAGAGTCTTCAAGAGTTCACATGCCTGATGTACTCCTCAAACCCAGGAACTAAGGATGTTAATGAATTGTGTTACCATCTCTTCTGTGCCTGAAAAGGAGAGTTAGAATCGAACCAGCTTCCGCCGTGCCAGGACACTCTGCAAAAGCATTGTGAGCGAGCAAACTATCAGTCAGCAGTATGGCACAGGAGTCTTGAAAGCTCTCCCCCAATTCCCCTCACCCATTGGTTCTGGATGGTGTCTAGAGGATGGCAAGCTGGCCATTGACTGCACGACGGGGGAACCGGCACCCAAGGCTGTGCTTGAGTCCCCATCCTGCCAGTGCAAGAGAGTCTGCCGGTTGCCGACCTGTACCTGTTAAAACTCAAACATTGGTTTGCCGCTCTTAGTATTTTTATTTTAAATGGTGATGCGGCTGGAACGTTGATTATATGCCAAAAATATTGGTCGTAAACTGCATATTGGAACATCTGAACAAGTAGCTGACGAAGTCTTTCAAGGTAACCTGCGATCAGGCTCTATTTTCGTTTCGCTCGGTGAAACATTCAGGCGGGACAGGCGAAACGAAAAATAGAGCCTGATACAATTCTTCTACGGAACGTCTACCGCCCACTTTTTTGATTGATTGATTGACATTCAACAAAACAGCCAATCAAAATTTCTTCTGCTTGCACGATCCTCGGTATGCAAATTTCCCATAACGGCAATTCGCAAAAAGTCACGCAAATGTCGGCAAAATAAGAAAATCATAGGCTACGATATATCTTCTAGGCACAAGCACTCAAATTTACACGATTGCTGACTTGAAGGTTCCGGTATTGTACATGGTTGCTCTGTCTGAGCTGAAACTGAATGAAAATTCAAAACACGACGAGGTTGTCATGTACCAAAATATGCTGCATGTTTGAATCCTTTGCCATTTCAGGTGGTATCGGAAATATTCTCCTCGCATTTGTCACCGATTTTCTGCGTAAAAAACCTTGGGCAATTAAGAAAAATACCTTCAGTTTCATTGTTTAGAATAAAGATATAAATAAAACCGTTAATAAACGAAGGAGTATTTGTAATTTAATTTAGTTCCAGAAGTGATAAATATTTGAGATTAGCAGCGAATTTTAAAACGAAGGACATTTACTATAAAACTAGTCAGATCCTTTGATGTCAATGTCAGAGATCAATAAAACGACATAAGTATTAAACAATGAATGAATAAACTGAAAATCGTTATTGCGACTTGATTGCGGCTCTCGCCAAACATCAGTTTGCCGTTAAGTTTACCGAATTATTGGTTGACTTGTTGATCAGTCTTGGCGAAAGATACTTGTTCGTCTGCTGTTCGCTTTGTTTCGTAAAACGCGGAAACAACCACTACTCTGTTCATGTTATCAATACTAGCTGAAAGCCGTCAAATGCAAATTCCGAGACACGATGCGATAAAACGGAATACGTACTTCACTGTTGCTGTACTTCTCTGCCCCAGGTGAGAGACAGCTTGCGTCAAACCGAACGCCATTCTCAGGAAAGAAAGAAATGGTGACAATTCTCCTAGAACGACGAGAATTTATTAGAGCAACACATTTTACTTCGGCAGACTTGTTCCTTGGCGATGGCGGTCGGATCGAAATTGTGAGCGAGTCTAGTAGACAATTTACTTCCGTTGACAGCTCTATTGTTAAAGGGCCAATCAGATTGCGAGATTCCCGCGGCCAAAATTTGGCCGCCGACACGAACTCCTGTGAGAGATTGTATCAGGCCCTATTTTAGCGAGCGACCAACGTAAGAGAATATGAGAGCGATGCTAAAATTCGGCCTGATCGCAGGTTACTTTCAAGGTAGCTCAACGTTTCTGTCGATTATTCCAATGGAACAGAGAGACGGAGGCTAAAAACGTATGGGAAATTAACTACCTCAGTTCATTAGGGTGAAGTACCCTATGCATATGAAATAAACCATATGAAAGTTGCTGGGAATGCATTGTTTTTGAGTTTGCTTTTTCACAATTTTAACCATTAGTTGCTATGGCAACCAAGCTATATTAATTCCCCTTAATTTGCTTAGTCCAATATTATCATATTGCAGCTTTGCATCATGTTTAAATCGAAAGTAAAGCTCAAAATATGCACCAAACCAGTGCCTTCATCAATCTATCTTGGACATCTGGCTCGTTTCTTGTGACAGTGATTTCGTCAATTGATCACGTGATTTAAATATTAAAGCTGCCCATATAGCATTGCTATCATACATCAAATTGAAGTATGGGACCTAAGGTTCAAGAAAATGTATAATAGCACTGCTCCCTTTAAGTGACAAGAAATTTCAAATTTCTGGGTCTTGGCCCATGGACTATTCGAACAATGACCTTGTTGTTATTATGACGTAAATTAAAATGGACCTGCATCGTTGTTATAAAAATAGATTGCAATTAGCCTGCACTTGTGTCGTTAGGACCCGAATGGAGCCCTTGCCTGAAGGCTGAAACATTTGCCGTGAATGCCTAAGGGCCATACTTAATGATATCACGGTTTAAAGTGTATATGACACGAAAATGTTTTCTTCGGTTTTTGATTGTTTTATGTGTATAAAAAACGATTCTTAGCTTTAAACCGGCATCAAACTTTTCAAACGTACTTTTTTCGCGGTGAAAATAGCGCAAATTTGACTTCAAAAGTGTCGCCGTCTCGCGCGGCCAAAATATCACGTGGTTAGCTAATGTGACGTCAATCGACTTGACAACAAAACCAACATGGTGTCAAAGTGGAAGGAACTTGGGAGAGTTGGCAAAGGTTTCTCGTAGCTGAAGCGCCTAAGTCTTAAGCTGCTATATTTGCTGAATCAGCCAGTGATATGGCAAGTAGCATGCAAGCTGAAGTCAGTTTCAGTGCCGTTTTTAAAGTAAAGCGTATATAGATTCTAATTGCAGGATAACACGACAGTGGAAATAAATGTCTTTTCTGGCCTGGAAGTACATTGCGTACGGCCATATTATCAACAAAACGATTTCGTCATTGGCTTTTCTGTACACTCTGTAAAAACACTTTTGCTTGCTGCAGAAACCACTGAAACTAATGCCAGGCTGGCAATAAACTCTGGGAACTCGTTCTTAAATCGAAATGAATCGAAAATCCAGCGCACTCTCTACAAGAACGATGGCATTCTTGCGGTATTAAAACATCAAAACAATCGGCACTTTCGGTTCTCCTTAGGTTGATGGAAACAGTAAGCTGTTTATGTGAACCCAAGGGCTTTGGTGTTCTCGATAAACCCTAAAAGAACTAGCCTGCGTGCAGACGTCTCCTATTTCCTTCCACCCGCGGAAAAGGGACGTCTGCGAAACGGCGTCGCTAATCGTGTTCCAGCATCCTGCTGTTCGGGTTTTAAATTTCGCATAAATTATGATAACACAGTTTTGTTTTCTGTGCCTGAATCGTTTCCCTCTGATCACTCCATGATCGGAGGTCGAACAGGACTAAGAGGAGGAATCTGAATTTTTCTCACAGAAGCATTGCGAACGGCTTTCACAGGAGTTGACGTAACCAGCGAACTGAGATCGTTCGACGAACGATCTCCCGCGGCCGACTCCTCCAAAAGAATTCGCTTCAAGGGAGAAGCCGAAGTTCCTACGCTTTCCTTTCCCAGTGTCTCGATCTTTTTTTTTTACTGTAAGTCCTGCCTTGAAAGCTTTGGAACTATAATCGCTAAAAAGTTCGTCCTCGATTTTTCTCACGTTGGCGTAAAGACCTCTCCGCTTTCGCAACTTTCCCACGCACGATCTACAAATATATGGCAATGTTTCGTGTACGATGAACTGAGGACACACAATCGGACATGTTTTGATCAATAGAAAATCCGCTAAATGTAGATCGCATACATTATCTCGAGCATTTCCCGACGATAGCCAATCAGAGTTGTTTCTAACAGTGGCTATTGTCAAGCAACCAATAAAAGCACTTTCCACGAATTCCTGAAAAACAGCAGGATACTGGAACACGATTAGCGACGCCGTTTCGCAGACGTCCCTTCTCTGCGGGTGGAAGGAAATAGGAGACGTCTGCACGCAGGCTATAAAAGAACTTAACAAAGAAATCTCACAACTGAGGTGCTTCCACTGATGTACAGTCAGGATAAATCATCGTCACCACAGTACGAAAGAAGCACTCTATAGAACGAAGACATTCTTGCGGTATTAAAACATCAAAACAACAATCGGCACTTTCGGTTCTCCTTAGGTTGATGGAAACAGTAAGCTGTTTCTGTGAACACAAGGGCCTTGATGTTCTCGATAAACCCTAAAAGAACTCAACAAAGAAATCTCACAACTGAGGTGCTTCCACTGATGTACAGTCAGGAAAAATCATCGACTTTGAGATCAACATCCTCACCACAGTACGAAAGAAGAGAAGGCATCGCAAATGTTCGTCGTCGTCTGGTTTGATAAGACCTAAAAAAGAACTATTTTTTCTCCTACTTATTCTTTCTCACTGTAGAGCTTGGGAGTTTCGAAAAGATCCCCGATACTGCTGAACAATGTCAACATTTTGAGGCGATTTGTAACAAAAACACTGCGTTCGCGGGAACGCAATCAAGTCAATTGACGTCACAATGCGGTAAATTCGGTCCCAGTCCCCGGGACAGTTTTGAAGTGAAAAAACGGGACTTTTGCCCGCGAAAAAAGAGGTTTCTAAAAATTTTAGTCAGGTTTTAAGTTTAGAATCGTTTTTTATACACGTCAGACTCTCGAAAACCAAAGGAAAAAATTTTGTGTCATATACACTTTAAGAACGATTTATTTCTCCAGGTGAAGCCACAGGGTTTTCTCCTGTCTCGCTAGAAGTCGTACAGAGGTCACTGGCTACAAACAAACGAAGTTCTCAAGTTGCATACATACATTTAATTCCTTACATACCGGAAGAGCAAATTGTCCATAACAGGTCACCGGAAACCACGAACTACTAAAGTTAAACCTTTTTTTCTTAGGAAAAGGGGAGGGGGGAGGGGTGGTGGGGGCGGGGTGGGGGAGAGACTATCCGCTGCCAGTTATATATATTGTATTATATATTAAAATTATTATATTATTATTATATATTATTGTATAGTATTATATATTAAACAATTAGATTATGAGCTCGAGATTTCTATCGTGTGATAGTTGATGACGGCGAAGCCCGAATCAACTAACACGCATAGAAATCGAGAGCCATTCCACTAAAGTGAAAAGTTTTACTTCATAGCAGACTACGCCTGCTGTTCACCTTTTCGCTACTCACTAACCTTTCAATCACCACACAGCCTGTACCATGCTTGGTATTATTTTGTCTTTTAATTACAACACAGTTTTCTTCAAGTTTTCTTGTATATACAATGACATGCACACTGTACCTTCAACTCCAATCTCAACAACAGGAACAACATTAACGATTTTTCCAAGAGCTTTGTATAGTCCAGTATAGTCCATGCTAGGATACAGCTGCCTATCAAATGCCCTTCTGTCCTCCGTCAACACTGGGCGGGTCTCTTTCACCAAACTGATGAACAATAACAGCATTATTTCAAGCATTACAATGTAACATCAATATCACTGGTATTCTGAATCGTTGCACAATGGAGATAAGCCAACTGGAGGTTGATTTGCCAATTTTAATTCACTGACTGAGATGAAAATATTTTGCACTCACTCAGCATGCCACAGTTGGACAAAAAGCTGCTTTAGTTATTTCTTACTAATACCACAAATACTTCTTCTCCACCTATCACAAAGTCACCCTAGCAATTTGCGCTTTTAATTAATACATGTACTTAAGGGCATTTGGCATGGGTACATGTACTTGTGGTTAATACTGACAACCATCACAATTTTTCAGAAACATTAACACTATCAGAACTTTAGGCACAGTGTGTGACTAAAGCTTGACCCCAGGGGGGTACCCTGGATTTCAAGTGACGGGGAGATGCGAAGGATTTTTGTTGGGTTTGAAATTCACAATTTTCGGATTTTTTTGGGTAAGAAAATTTTGTCACATATTTTTTCGGGTAGTTTGTAAGAATGACTACTAGATCTGGGAAAGTTTATTGCGATAGTATGATAAATAAACAAACAAACATGACCATTCAAAAATTACTGTTGTTCTTTGTTATTGTCACTTAATCCCTTCTGGGTACTTGTAAGGCTCCAAAATTCAGTATGGGATTTTTGGGGGTTTCATTTTGGTCCAGAGGATTTTAATGGGTTTGATTCACTTCAAGCCCAAGGGATTTTTTCGATTTTAATTTATGTCTCCACATGCACCTCTCCGATACTTCACATCCAGAGTATGCCCCCTGGGAGCTTGACACATGCAAATGCAAGAGAACACTATTTTCGTGACTTAAGATGACTGCGTACCTTTGCAAAGTCTGCTGAAACCATTTCAGGATGTTGGCCACATCATTTCCTGTTGGTAATGGATAAGTTCGTCTGTCAAGTCTGTTAAATATCTCCTTGAGACCATGCACCTTGGCATTGACTGTAAAGAATAAAACAACGGATTTAGAACCACGAATCAGTGACAGTTGCCATACTAAATTAAGTAAAAAATTATGTGAATTTAAATAGGCATTTATTTTTACGACCTGGTAAAAAAAGTTTACATTTTACACTTATACCATAGATCCTACATTAAGCCCTCCTGGAGGAGGGGGGGGGGCTTATTTATTTCAAGCATGTTTGAGGTAAAGGGGGCTGTTTGTTAGAGAGGGGGACTTACTTGAGAGAGGGGCCATTCATGTTACATGTAGGTTATTTAAGGTAGAGTCACGCATGAGCCAAGGAGGCACACATGGCCGAAGCTTATCCCGGTTTCTGTAGCAGCTGCGACTATTGCTACTCCCCCCCCTGAAAGGGATGCTAGTCCATCGCAGGGTTACCCCCAGCAGCATGTTACCGACACCCATTTATACACCTGGGTGGAGAGAGACAACGTGGGGTAAAGTTTCTTGTTTAAGGAAACAACACAACAACGGGGTCTAGGCATCGAACCACCAACCTTCAGATCTGAAGTCCAATGCCCCAACTACTACACCACCGTGCCCCCACTGTAGGTTATTAATTTCTGGTTATTTTAGTTTATTAGTACTTTAACAATTCAGTGTTATATTTGTGAATACCACAATTCATTTCTTTTTGAGTAGTATAGGTAAAATTTCCAGCACGCAGGTGCAGGTACTTGTGCCTGGATTGATGTAGTAAAACTGCCACTGTAGTAAAACTCTGTTGTTTGTTCTTTTTTGTTGTGAAGGCAGGGTTCTCATTAAGTGCCGGCAGCCGGCTACAAAACCAGCTACTTCAAATTTTGAGCCGCCTACTTTTCAGGGAAATAGAGGAGGGTTTGAAAGTGAAAGCCTGAAATCACTGGATGCCGTGGAAAAATTAAAAGTTTTACTCACACTTAACTTATAAACAGACAACTTTCTTGCTCAGTGTTTTCTCACTGCACAAAATTTAACCGTCACATTGTCTAATTGGATCTGACGGAGAGGACTTTGATTTTGGATTTTAACATTTTTAATCAGCTATCAAGCCGACATAACTAAGTGGTGAGTGAACTCTGGGCTTAACCTTTGATACACTGAACCCACGTTTCATTTTGTTAGGTTGGGCTGAGCTCAGATTATAAAAAACTTTTATTATGCATCATATCACTCAACAGAAAAGCTTCATTTGAAAGTGAACATGGTTTTCAATTTGCTGAGTTACATGAAACAATTCAAAACTGTGTAAACCTTAAGTTAAATTTTAAAACGCTTGGCTTCTTTCATCTTGCTTAACAAGTAACTTTTTTGTGAAAAACCCTCACCAAAATGCATGAAATAGCATCCCTGAGGCCCTAGGTTTTCAAAATTTTCTGGGGGAGCATGCCCCCAGACCCCCCTAGAAGCTCCTGCCTTCGGCACTTGATCGCCAAGCCGCCTACTTTTACATCCTAGCTGTTTACTTCAAAACTTAATGAGAACCCTGGAAGGCAAAGAAAGTGATTATTTGAGGAGGGGGTGGGGGATTAAACATATATTTTTTTTCAAGAAGTGAGTCAATTATTTAGAGGGAAGATTGTTCAACAAACCGCTATTTTTTAAAGAAATAATGAATTGGCGCTTTATTTCTTATGTAGTGCAGTTCAGCCTATAAAGCACGGCTTCACACACTTTACATGAAAGGAGCAAGGGATTCTACAAATGGTTCACCATCAGCCATGTTCACTTATTGTTACGGCAGAAAATAACACTTATTAGAGTGATACGTTTTGCATTCCGAATTTAGCATTGCCGTTCTGTAAAATAACCTGCCGAGTTCAGCTGATCTTTTGTAGCACGTATTTAAACTTAAGCTTAAAACAAATGAGCATTCAGTTGACAATTGCAACTGAATCAGTACTCTGACATTCAGCTGTAATGTCTATTGATTCTGTTCATAAATAGTACTTACACTGATCAGCCCTCGTTGACTTGAGATGCCTCGACATTTTACGTCTTCTTCCTTTTTGCAGTCAGAACGGTCAAGTAGCGCTCAAACGAAAAAACAGCTGTCCGTCTTCAATTCATTAGAATGCCGCCATGATACTCCACTCTAGTCATACAGACTGATACAGAAATCGCGGCCGAGAAAACAGAAACGCTTTTAAAATAAATTATTTCAAACCCTTCCTTCGTCTATTGAGACAATAGTGACATGACCTGCCTTTTTGTTCATTACAAACAGTCATTTTGACGCCAGGCAAATCGCTGAAATCTTGAAGGAAAATTTACATATTTTTCCAAACAATCGCCATTTCGGCTTTGAAGCCACCTGGCAGCCGCTCGATGAATACTTATGTCATGTAAGATGAAGCAAAGAGTCTTCTTAAAATGTACCTAATCATGGGCTTAACACTGCTTCGGTTGTCAATTTTAGATGTGTACACGACTGTTTTTCTGTTGTTGTTTTTTTTTAGAATTTTTAAAAGTTATATTAACTGTACACAAAAAATCTCCACAAATTTCTAAGATCAGATGTTCAGATGCCAGTTAGGGAGAGGGACATTTCGTGATGCATACACAGAGAAGACGAGAAGAGAACTGGTAACGAAATATTTGGCGCGAAATGTCAGTGAGTTAGATTTTTTCATGTTTCTGAAATATTTTGTGTAAGCTTACATGTAAATTTATTCCTGGCTATTGCTAATGTTTTTACGATGACTGAGACATTGTTTTCCCTGGAAATACACGTAGAAAGCGTAGAAAATGTTCGTGTTGCTTGCAACCTGCCAGCTTTGTGCTTTCGGCTGCTTGACTTTCCAACGATGTTAATTCACCATGTTTCTCCTCTGGAAGCCGAAAAATTACGACAAAGACTTCGTTTTGAAGGAAAAGAAAAGCTCCTCCACGAGCTCAAGGATCGCTTTGGAAATTTCCAGTTCCGGAAAGGAAAATCCTGTTTATTCAAAGCAAGTATTGATACCTTGTTAATTCATCTACAAACTGTGCCTTTGTACGCCATGTTGATGGATTTGTGGCCACGGAAACCAACTCTTGTAGGAAGTACTTTGATTCCGCTGAAGAAAGCTATTGATAAGATTAGTTCAGATGTGTACCGGAAAGGTGTCGCAGTGCCTTCTTTTTACAGAGACGAGGGTGTTTTTGATGTTTTTAACCTCATGGGGTCACACATTGCAAAAGTAAAGCTTGGTTTTAGGTTACTGAGTTTAGGCGGCTCGCTTATCCCTCACATTCCAACAGAGGCCTTTGCAAGAAAAATAACAAAAAAAGTTGAAATAGGGGGAAACGTCGAACAAGCAGTCAAAGGTGCTTTGGAAAAGGTACTACCTGAAATTGAATCAAGGAATTTATTGGAAGAAGAAATTGCAGATGGAACTACAGAAAACAAAATGGATGGTGAAAATGTCACAGATCCACAGAGAAAAGACATGAAACACAATGTGGAGGTTCAAACAAACATCCATGCAAGGGATATCAAAAGTTCTGGACAACTTAATCACAAAAGAAGGGAAAGTGAAGAAGATATAGTTGTTACAAATACAGTTTGTCCTCCTCCCCTTTATTATAACTACTTTTCCAACTCTGCACCTTGTTTGAAAGGATCAAATTCTGGGACGGCAGGAGAACGTGTGCACCAAAGTTCTGGAAAAAGTAATGTCGCCAGGAACACAAAAGCTTTTGGCAAGGATGCCAATAGCCATGATGTGGATTTTGTGTATTATGACCCTGGCTTGGTTCAGTCAGACGGAACAGTCAGACTTGAATCAGTTTCAGTACAAACTGATGAAAGATTATCAAAGCCATCACTAGAGCTGGAGAGCAATGGAGGGCAAGGTGGATTAATTCATGGCTTGTATAACTTGAGAAGTTTAACATCAAATGGTCATTTACCAGTTTTAAATGCTTTGCTCCAAGAATTGTCACGCTTGACTACTGGACAAGAAATCATGGCCACTACACAACCGGCTAGGTCTTCCAGTGGTAGACCTCAATCCACAACAGGGTCTTCACAAAAATTTGATAGTAGAAAACCAGATAGCCAAGCCACAAGAAAACCACTCACTTCTGCAAAAAGTGAAATGCGTAAAAAACAAACTCAACAAGCTCCATCTTCTAAGAGGAATCAATCTTCAGTGATTGGTTTGTCCAGTCGTAGGGTGCGTTTCAAGCAGACAAACCTTACGTATGGAATGACAAAAACACAGAAGATGAGGCTTAAGTTGAATCAAAAGGATAAGTTACCAAACAGAACTAGACCATGTGAAGCCCGGGAAGCCTCAACCCAGAAGGAAAATGTAAAGAAAGATTTAGTGCAAACAACTTTATCGGAGGGTGGTTTAGGGATGACATACAAAGTGGGGTCAACCAGGAGGCCACAGACAGGAAGAAAGATAAAAATGAAACAAACAGCAGATATTCAAATTCAAACTCAGCCATCTCCTACTGAAGAACTACCACTTGAAAGTGCTGTTGCACTAGCCAGCACCACAGATGTGAAAGAGGAAATTGCAAAGCCAGATGGTGACATTGTTCACTCAGTTGTTGAAAGTGCAAGGAGTGCAAAGAGTCCTAATAGCTTGGAGGTTTTTATTCCACGAGTAGAGGGTATGTGTACTATTTTAATTTGACTTCAAGTTTTGTGTTCATTTATTATGTCTAAGAGTGCCTTTTTTCATAAATTAATAAAAACTACATACTATAAAGAAACAGTAGAGCTGCAGACATTACCATAACAATAAGAGTAACTTCACATTCGGACTCACTAAATGAAGTCATACTCACAAATGTCCTCCCCCCCCCCCCCTTCTGCTCCTCCCTTTTGTTGTTGGCTTTCAAGTGATTTTAATCACACAAGATTGTCAAAGTTTTAAGGTTTCCTAATTACAATCGAGTTGGAAAGTGAAGACTGTACTCCTATCTAACCTTCCGAAGATGTTTGCCGATGATTCTAAACACATGTACTGAAGTGAGGAGGGCCACCGGATTCTTTTCATTTTTGTTTTGCTAAGACAGCCTCATATGATAATTTATTTTCTTATTTTCCACCAGAGTTATGTGCAGGGGTAGATTTAGGAGCCTTAGCCAACCCTACATATAGGGAAACTTAAGATTGTACACTCCCAGGTACAATCCAGTCTGGGCTGGCACTATTTTTTGAAGTAACTGGGAAAATGGAAAAAATTAACCAGGAAAAAAAAGTTAAATTATTAAAAGTACCTTACTTGTTTGTCAAAGCATCTGGGGGTAAAAAATGTAATAGCTGGAGAAATACCAATTCCCTAGCTTTAAATGACAGCCCTGTACAGTCCCAGCCCCTGCTTACAGATAAAAACAGCAGATATCCTTGTTTACTAAATTCTCAATTTGGTTGTAAGATCAATAAAATGAATTTCTAGCTTCCCTTTGGTTCACACATTGCCACACAGGTTATCAGTACATAACCCTGCTTTTTGCCTTATGAGGAATGTGGATCACATATCAAGTGCTACAGCATTCAAAGGTTTTGTCCAAAAATATAGCAAAAAATGAGCTGCAATTACCAAAGTTGACATTTTAACATTATTATTCTCTTGCACTTGTTAGATATATACACCTCATTCAGTGTTTTGTTAGATATTTTTATATAGACAAGAGTGTTTTAGTGGAAAATAGACCACTTGAAAGTTCATACGAAACTACATCCGGGACTCGAGTGGCGTATTTTCCATGAGGATATTGATGACGTCATTTCCCGCTTGTCTATATAATAAAAAGAAAATTACACAGTAGCTTGAATATATGAATTTTATTTTCTCGTGGTAAACAACAATATTTGACTCACTCGCTGCACTTGTTTGTAAAATATTGTTTTTACCACTTGAAAATAAAATTCAAATCTTCGCGGCGCCGTGAATATCCTCTATATATGCACGGGTACTTTACAAGTTGAGTTGTGAGGAAAGTGCAAGCAACGAGTAGAATGTCTGACCAAAACAACAAATATTCACAAGACACTGTATTCATTATTCCACTGCATTTTGTTTTTGCTTTGTCCTTTTTCAGTAAAAAAACGGTCAAACAAGGACTGCACAGTGTAATACGCTGGCATATTTTATGCATTCTCTTGCCCTTATACGGTAAAATGACGCAACGATAAGATGTGATAATTATTACAAGTTGTTTGTATTTTGACTCGCCCTATGGGCTCGTCAAAATACAAACAACGAGTTAAAATGTATGGCAATACTTCACACCGAAACATGTAATAAGAGATTTATTATCCAACTTAACCGTTTTCAACCTTTTTAAGTGACTTGAAGGAAAACCACGAGTGTAACAGGATGGACAGGATGAGCACCCACACTGTACTGTACAATAACCAACTGTACAATATCATGGGATATTTGTACTTGTTTTGCACGCTTTCTGTACAAGAACTAATACAATTGGATAATAATAGCTCATAGAAACTTACCTTTCAGGGGAGCCAGAGGAGAAAAGTGACCATGAAGGTGAATGGACCACAGATCAGCCCCCTGCGGATGGATTTTATGGGCAAACAGGAATCATCAGCTCAGAGCACGATGAAAGACAGGGAGGATCTGCAATGACCATGTACACTGAAGACTTTGAGGACTCAGAAACGGAGGGCTCACAGACTTCATTTCATTTATCTTTCACAAGGAGTAACAGTGCAGAGAATGAAAAGATAAAACAAAATGCTAATGATGAATCATCTGTAAGCAGTTACTCCCAAAGTAGTTCTGTGTCAACAGAAAGACCTGTTAAATCATCACGCTCTCCTGTGAAAACTAAATCTAGAAGATTAAAGACCAAGATTGAAGTAACCGAAAATGTAGAGCGAAAGATTACAATATCACAAGAGGACTACAATATTTCTGTTGATCAGGCACCTCGTTTGGAAAGGAGTTCGTCTGTTGCATCCAAGCCTGAGGAACTTAAGGAAGAAAGTGAAGGGAGCTACACAGATGACTTTCACTCTGCTGGCTCTGAACTTGAGAACAGTGCATCAGATGCTGCATCTATTGACAGTGTCGATGCTGGTCAGCATGAAATACTTGATCTGCCACCTGCAGCCAATAATCTGGGTTACACCTACTAAAATTGTTTTAGATTGCAACCTGTCTTAGGGCCGATTTAGATGGTACGATTTTTCCTTGCGACTGTATTATGCAACTTGCTCACGTCACTTGTACAACAGGAATTGTGTCATCTAAATCAGACGTACCATATCTTCACGACAGTTGCACACAATACGAAAAATGTCGTAGGATTTTGAAACATGTTTTAAAACCCTACAACAGTCGTAGCCACAATCAAAAGGTTAGAATGACGAGTTGCATACGATCTTTGTCTGACACGAGCAGCGCGCGCTACGAAAGTTGCATAAGACAGTCATAAGCAAAAGTCGTTCCCTCTAAGCCGGCCCTTATGTGTTTGGAATCAAACATGAGTAGTCTCTTCATCTCTTAGTCCCTTGTGGAACAGAAGTCTCAAACAAACAGCTTCCAGGTCACATTCCGGAACCATTTCCATGTTTGCCCTCTGCAGGTTTTCTTCAAAGCATCTTTTGCACAGGGAAAGCAACCCTATGCTGAAATACAGGACGGTCCAAGTGCAAACACTGATTTGTGGGTTCCACTTTTGTCCCCTGTTATCTCCAAGGTTTGCTCCATTGCCAACTCATCTTTGCTACTTACATGAGATTTAAAACACATGAACCTGCTCACTGGCTGCTCAAAGACTTAACTGCGGCCATGGCCCATTATCTAATAGAAAAAATCCCCCCCTCCCCTCCTGAGTTTTTCTCAAATATTCCTAACACGGACATTCTGAAATAGTGTCTAGTCTAATCCTAACCACTTGCCTTATCACCAATGTTGTTGTTTTTTGTTTGTTTGTTCTAGAGATGTTTCCATTCCCCCCCTCCCCAACTGATAATCCTGTCACAAAGGGTAACTGTATAGGGGAAAAAGGTGGCTTTTGTCATTTTGGACATCCCTCATGGGTATTATTACCTGTAATTCAGTTTTATATAACCAAGGCATAGCCCAAGTTCTCGTTGAGGGATCACGGTTTTGTTTTGTGTTTTGTTTGTTTGCTTTTTTTTTATTGGGGGGGGGGGGGTTCAATTTAGAGCATTGCATTGTTGACGGCTGAATAAGTCTGTTTATTAGAACCATCGCATCAGACGTGCAAATTCACAAAAGTAAAAAATACACAAGCCCAAATATCAAACATAGTAAGTGAGGGTAATTCTGGCTAAGAATTGTATCCATAGATTGGCCAACGAGGTAGGTCCCTTGGGAGTGTTGTAGTCAGACAGATGTGGGTTGAAGATAAAAGGAAATCCTTTCGATGTTGTGTTCTTGCATGTGTCCTACTAACGTGATCGAAAGCATATCATCTATTAATTGCCCAAGTTTGATGACTCCCAGGGCAATCTCGGGGTTGTGCAAAATTAAGGACTAACTCTCTGGGTTTTAGCGTAGTCGACTTCTTTGGTCACTAGAAGGCGAGTATAACATAAATAGCCATTAACCAGGGGATGGAGAGGAAAGGGATTGAAAGAAAAACGGTCTTCTTTCGTTCCCTGCTAGCAGAGGCCCCTTTTCCTTTGTATTCGCTGAGCTGACGGGCGGGACGAAAAGCGACCTGTGTTGAGCATGCGCCACGGTTACTTAGCGACCGAAACGTCACATGATGCTTTTAGCACGTGATCAGCTGACGACTCGCACCTTTCTCTACTAGCGCGCCAAAAAACACCTGCACAGTTCGTCTAGAGATAGTTGTTGTCTAATCTACGGTATTAATTTCAAGTTATCTGGACAAGGAAGCTTTTTTAACATGACCACAACTCCAGGAATCAAAGAGAATTTAACCCATTGAAGGCTGCGTGTTTTATGACCGCTTCACTAAATTAGCAGTTGGTAATAAACAACCCATTTGCAGTACAGTACGTTGCCCAGTTTTCATACGGGCCCAGTTTTCGTACAAAAAGAACTTTATTTGATTATTTTCGTCGGTCATTTAAATCTTCGTCAACCGAAGAATTCCAAAAGTAAAAGGAACATTTCAGCTGTAAATTGCCGGTTTTGCGGGCTTTTTGACGAAGAAGCAGGTCAGTGCGGACAATTTCTTTCGAGGTGAGTAAAAGTTTAGCGGCTAATATCTGCACTTTTCACCGCACAGTAAAGGTAATGTAGATGAACAAATAGCCCGTTTTGTTGGTAATTTTGCAAGGAACTTCATGAGTTTTGGGCAGACGATAGATAAAAGATGAAAGTGAATGGAAAAACTTTCAACGCCAGCTTAAGGTGTTTCGATACAGTTTTTTTGGGACCATACCTCACTTTTAAAATCGGCTCTTAGACAGTCTTTATCTTGTCAGATCAACGTGAAATTTGCAGTACTTTTTGGTTTTGGATTGAACTTTAGCGCGGTCTACATTTTGGGAAAATCGATATTTCCATGACAACGATAAACAAAAAACCTCGAAAACACTAAAATTGAAATTTTGCGCGATCCAGACTTCGCTTTGAAAAGCAAACACCAACGTCTTAAACTGTGGGGTATGGCAAACAAAATATACAAGAACAAAAAAAATCTGTATGTTTGTTTCGAAGTAAATCGCAAAAACATTTTCAACCTTAGTTTTTGCATAGTAATAGTAAATGCACCGAAAAATAATCAATGCTTTGATGAAATGGCTCGAAAATACTTTCAAAATGCGTCTTTTACTTACAATGTTACGCCTAGAAAGTTTTGTTGGAACTAGCGTTCGCGACCTCGAGAACGAATTGTTTTTCTAAGATCATTTCTGTAATAATTTTGCGGTAATTTTTTAATTTGAGCGCTTTTGCGAAAATCTTAAGAACGGCTCGATGGATTTTTTTAAAACATTAAACAGAGGGTCCTGAAGGGGTAAAATGGGAACTGGGATTGGCCTGTTTTTGTCCTGGGAAAATGGGATTTACGTCACTGGGACTGGGATTTGGTCGCTGGGAATGGGAGAAAAAATGTCAAAAATGGGAATGGGATAAATATTTTGAACCATGACCAGTTGAGACATCACTTATTTCCTGGGGTTGAGACGTTAAAAAAATTATTCAAGCATCTTGTTCGTGTCAATTTTTAGCATGTTTAGCCATCATGTTTTATTTTCCCCGAATGGTCTCGATTGCGGTCAACGATATTTGTGTACAGTAATGCGTGTAAAGCCAAAAGTCTACAGGGAATGCGTTTTTCTCTGATACAAACACAACATGGCGGAAGAAACGGCGCTCTCGTGCAATACTCGCACTGTTGTCAGGGTGGTAAAGGGGTTATGTGTGACGCGTGATTTAGGCAAAAATTAGCGCGTGAGACGTGAAAGCAGCTCAAATATTGCCGTGATCCGTAGATTTGCAGTCTAGCGTGATGCGTGATCTCCTTATTTTAAAGACCGTGATTCGTGATTCCGGCAGAAAATATTCGTGAAAACCGAAACTAAACTTAGTTACTAATAAATCAATTTACAACAGTGAGCCGGTAAAACAATCAATATGTAAATAAACGTGCTGAACGTTGTTGATTCATTTCTGTAACATGTGACAGTCAATCAAATACATTTTAAATGATATCTAGCTTAATTTTAACTCGTTAACTCTAAACGTGTCTACATGTCTTCAGAGCCCAGCATGTCGAGTGCGACAACGCTATAGCTAAAACAGAGTTCTAGTGTCATTCTTCCTGGCAAGGAGTCTGGACAAACCTCTAGCCACCCACGTTTAATATTCCGCTATCCAAAAGGGATCATGAAAAAGTTCCACAATTTCAAGCAGCATTTGATTCAGTTTACGGGTCTCACTGACATTGCATTTAGCAAACGTTTAAGGAAAAACGTCGGCATTACCATTGCCCGTGTAGTAAAATTGCCAGTGTTAGCGGGATGGAGACCTATTCTTTACGAATCCAGGAGGCGTGGAAACGCGAGTTTCCAAATCTTATTGATAGGAATTCTGAATTCAATGAACAGCCTAGGAGAGAAGGAGAAACGAACGAGGTTGTCAAATAGAGCATTGTCGTCCTACCAGTGAAGGTAAGAACAGTTCAATAAACTAAAATGTCTACGACATTCAGCTTAGGAGAGACACTTCGTTTGCGTTTCTTAAAGGACACTTTTAGGACTGATTTTGTTGAAGAAAGCGTTCTCTTGGCTCATTTTATGCGCTTGAGGCCCTTTCTCCATACTCGAAGCTCCGCTAAAAAACTGTCTGTCTATTGAAAACCAAACGCAAAGCAAGTAATTAGTCAATTAGGGATTATGTTTTTGCAATGGTGTATGTTAAATACGTGATTCGTGAAATGTTTCAAAAAACATACGTGATTCGTGATTTGAACGAAGTACTTTTCTACTCGAAATGTTGTCATACACACCGAGAACTGTAAACTGGAATTACCATTGGATTGTTCAACGACCCAGATGGAGAGGAATATTCTTGGAATGTGTAGCATAGAGGAATCGAGTAGACGAAGAGGATTTGCAGATTTTGCTGTCGAAGTGTTTTACATCGACTTCGACTCCCTCGAGCTTCTGAAGAAGTCTCTCAACTCCATCAAAGCCAACATTCAAGACTTGTCACTATTTCCCGGCTACAAAATGAGATTAAACAGGGAGTCGCTCTTAACCCTTCACGTTGAAAATCAGCATGCCGTAACACATTTTAAGAGAGACACTTTTACATTGTGCGAATATGCTGTCATGTTTGGCACATCAGTTGAAGAAGCAGTGAAAAGGGTTTCTAAGTGGGCTGCAGCGTACTACACACATCCAAATTCATATTACAAACTGCCAACATCACATGCAGTTTCCTTACCTCACATCAAAATTCCAAAGCCAACCTCACAGGAGATAACCGAAACGAGAAAGCTGAAATGAGGGCGTGGGCTAAAATGCATGATAAATCCGTCAGACATCGAAATGTAAGAGAAGATAACGCAATGGACAAGGCGGGCACTTTGCCTCTGAACTTATATGAAACTGAAACGGTCCTGAAACCAGTCAATTTAAATTCACTGAAAGCTGTAGAAAGAGTTCCAAGCGAAAGTGATGAGCCGCCTAATTCAAATGAGGATGTCAGTTTACCACCAAAGTCTCCTAAGGGACGGACCATTAGAAAAGTGATGGGGGGGATGGGGGATTTTTTGCCTGCCAGAATTTTTTTTTTGGCCCATTTCCAGTGCAAGAATTTTTTTTTTGGCTACAGCCCTATGCATGAAGTTTTTTTTTTGAGAAAATGTTTTCCTTATGCACAATTTGCTATTGAATTAATTAAAACCAACGCAACTTTGTTTTACTAAATACATAGCTTGTACTGTTACGTTACTTTACATTTTTAAGTTTATTTTATTACAAAACACTTTTTAATAATGCTCGCTTTAAAATGCAGGGTTGTGCTGTAATAAAAATTATAGGGAGCCCAAAAGCCCTGTCAGGGCTCGAGAGTAATTATTTTGCTAACTAGCCAAGTGGCTAGTGACAGCTGCTTCGATTCACTAACCGAAATCATCCATTGTATCATGTTGTGGTTCAATTTTATCCTTGTTTTTATTTTTTTCCCTTTGGTTTAAAGTCATTATCGGACATCACCATACCCAGGAATAAAGGACACTAAAAATTAAACCAGGAATAAAGTTGAACAACAACAGGGTACATACATGTATCAGAATTCACTAACTGAAGGTAATAAGATAGTAGTGAGAATGATCCCACTGGATTTGCCCTTCATTCATTTACTATCGGTTATTTTGAACTCCCGCTATTTCAAACTTTTTTTGTTTCCCCTGACGGTTCAAAATAACGGGGTTCAACTGCATGACTATGACTATAAAAACAACAAAAAATTTGTTCCAGGCGAAGGTATCCCACTCCCGATAAAAGAAATATTAATTATGAAAACAATATTTTATAGCATCCTGGCAGAGCCCCAAAAAATTTCCAATTTTTTAAACACTGGAGACACTACTTGAGCACTTTGGCAGAACGGATTATGGTTTCATATCAAAATGAGGCCCATCTTGTGCATGAATTTTTTCCGGACATTTTCCCTTGCATGAATTTTTTTTTCGGACATTTTCCATTACATGAATTTTTTTTTGGTTTTTTCCCCACCCCACCCATCACTTTTCTAATGGTCCGTCCCTAACAACGAACAGGTAGACAGCTTTAGTGCTAGTGACAGTGACAGTAACTCCAAAGAAGAGGTAGACAGCGCTCTTGAAACAACACTAAGAATGATCCGTCCGACCAGGCTTGGAAGAATAAGAACACTTACAAGTCGAATGACAGATTTCCTGCAGGCAGGAATGACAGGAATGTGAAGTGGTATGAACTTGTTTGTTACCTAAATAATCACTATAACTTCCCTACTTTCACGTTTTACCAGTCTAAAGGGATCCTATCTTCTTCACAACATCTTCGCAAATCCTCGTGAATTTTTGGGCCTTTGTTGGGTCGTATTTAGAAGCCGTAATTTTGCGGATGCTAAGAGAAAAGAGCTGGTATGTATGACACTGGGATTTTTTCTGAATTCTGCTAATGGGAATGGGATTTGAATACTGGGAAGTGGGATTTGGGAAAAAATTGGGCTGGGAAATGGGATTGGTACCCCCCCTTCAGGACCCTCTAAACACGCGTGCTTGACGATGTGACCAATTTTACTATCGAGTCTTATTAACATTGATTCACTGGAACACTTTTAGATTTAACGCTAAAAAGGACGTATGAACCGACGGAAAAGGTTGCGTTACAAATTCACAGTTGGCAAGTAAATGCTAATATATTCAAAGTAATGCGTAATTCATTGCTTCGTGATTTTTATTTGGTTTCTTTGTTCTTTGTTGCACTGTAGATTACAACGAAAAGTAAAAATCACGGAGGAATGCTTTGCGCATTACTTTGAATATATTAGCATTTATTTGCCAAATGTGAATATGTAACGCAAGCTTTTCCATCGGTTCATACGTCCTTTTTAACGTTAAATCTAAAAGTGTTCCAGTGAATCAATGTTAATAAGACTCGATACTAAAATTGGTCACATCGTCAAGTACGCGTGTTTAATATTTTAAAAAAATCCATCGAGCCGTTCTTAAGATTTTCGCAAAAACGCTCAAATTCAAAAATTACCACAAAATTATTACGCGAATGATGTTAGAAAAACAATTCGTTCTCGAGATCGCGAACACCAGTTTCAACAAAACTTTCTAGGCGTAAAATAGTAAGTAAAAGACACATTTTGAAAGTATTTCCGAGCCATTTCATCAAAGCATTGATTATTTTTCGGTGCATTTACTATTACTATGCAAAAACTAAGGTTGGAAATGTTTTTGCGATTTACTTCAAAACAAACATACAGAATTTTTTTGTTCTTGTATATTTTGTGTGCCATACACCACAGTTTAAGATGTTGGTATTTGCTTTTCAAAGTGAAATCTGGATCGCGCAAAATTTCAATTTTAGTGTTTTCGAGGTTTTTTGTGTATCGTTGTCATGGAAATATCGATTTTCACAAAATGTAAACCACGCTAAAGTTCAATCCAAAAACAACAAGTACTGCAAATTTCACTTTGATCTGACAAGGAAAGGACTGTCTAAGAGCCGATTCAAAAAGTTAGGCATGGTCCCAAAAAAACTGTATCGAAACACCTTAAATTTAACTGCTCCTGAATTTTAGCGGTGAGAATCTTCGCATACATTTCGACCTACTGTGCCAGTTTTCGTACACTTAGCTGCGCCTTTCTAAAAACCTATTTTTAAATAAGTTAAAGACCTGAATTTTAAACTTTACTGTTCGAAAACTAATAAGTCGTAAGTGCAGCAAAGATTACACAACAATCCTTGCAAAGTACGATACACTACATGTATTTGTTGTGATATAACAGCGACGCTTTGCATCCAGGTCATGCAAAGGTCACGAATATTTAATAACCTTAATCCCACGCAAACAATCTAAATCGTCAAATAATTAACTAAGGTAGATGTCTTTGCATAGAATGTTGACATACACCTTGAAATATCGTTAGTTTACCACTTTTACCGATTTTTTTCACTCCGTTGCGATTCTAATAAATATTTACAAAAGTAGGTAAGAAAAGCAAGCGTAAGCGGAAACGGAAGTAAAGCGTTTGCTATTCTAAGGGCGTAAGCGGAAACGGAAGGAAAACGTCGAATCTTATACAGGCCTTTTCTTAACAGTTGTAATACGCAGAATAATAACCTGTCAACTACCTTTACCAAGGTAATAAATGACGTACGAGACAGTGGATTGAGCGTAAGAAAAGCCGCCCAAAAGTGAGGGACAAAAAAAATCAACACTGCAGGATCGATTAAACATCCACCCCCCGAATAACCATTTGCTTTGTACACCAAACATTGGTCGCTAAGCCGATATTTATTCACAAATCGAAGGGAAAACACGATAAGCACTCAGCAGGGTGGCTGACACATCAGTTTGCGTCGAGCGTTCTCGTGGAGAAATGTTGTTTTGTCGATGTACGAAAACTGGGCCAGGTTTACGAAGACTGGGCAACTTAGGAGTTTTGGGAAAAATGGCATAATCTTGAACATACGTCGATCAAGCGGCCAATCGTTTTATATATTAAAGGTAAGTAAATGGGCTATCTTTAAAAGAAATTTCAGAAATTTTCGTCTCACAGACGAAAAGATATAGCGATTACAAACTAAAGTGTACGAAAACTGGGCAACACACTGTACGAAAGGACAATTTATAGGTTCGAAATAACAAAGCTCACTTGATCCAGAATAGTTAAATTTTCTCACTTTTAAATAAAATACACCAGTTGTCAATTAAGAATTATCCAAAAATACAATCTCAAAGTCAAAATTTTGAAAATTTCCGCAAGAGATTTCTCATGTTGTCTCGCGCGTGAAATCAAACCACAACAGAGCATTTGTGTCTGTTTAGGTCAGATTACTACTCTTCGAAATTTTTTGAATGAAGGTACACAGAAGAAGAGACAGTAAGCTTTTCTAAATAATACATTTATTAAAACACGCCTTCACTTGTTTCTGAAGACCAAACGCGTTCAATTCTTTCTTCGGGGGAAGCTACGCGCAAGCGATCGCTCGATGTGCAAGTTATTTTGAAGAGCATTTGATGATGAGAACTGTGCACGTTTTTCAAAACTTTTGCGAAAACTGTAAGGAATATGAAGAATCCCTCAATTAAAAAGCGATTTCGATACAAGTTTACAATCAAATGTGTAATTTAGTAATTTACTCTACCGTAGACTCGTAGAAGTGCTGGAGCATTTCACAGAAAGTCCGTAGCTCGAAAAATCTTTGGAGGTGGAAGGTTGTCCTTCGCCTTGACAGATTTATTCTTCGCTCTAAATTCCATTCCTTAACTTGTCGAGTGTTTCTTACAGCTTCTTCTTTCGATTGTTTATCTTTCCGTCGTCCTGATGTTAACAAAAACGAGAGAAAGTAGACTTTGTAACTCTTCACGAGTTTTTCTCTCTTTCCAGGACGGCATGTTACTATGCGGGCTCACTAAATGACAGCGGAATAACTGTAAAGGAATGCGCGAGATACAGTGGGTTCAAGTCACGGTCAGCAAACAATACAGGGAGCATGCGTTTCGGAAACCGCCGTCCACGACCATGGACGGTGGTTGAATCAAAGGGAGTTTCGACCCACGGCAGAGGTCGCTTTTCGTCCCGCCCGTCAGCTCAGCGAATACAAAGGAAAAGGGGCCTCTGCGAGCAGGGAATTCTTTCGCTAACTGTCATAACAACCACGCGCCATGTTTTGTACTCAGAGATGGATTGGCGGGCTTTTTATTCTTTCCAACTGGGTCCAAGCCAGCCCAGCTAGAATTCTGGTAATATTTTTTCAAGAGATCTCATATAAGATATTTTTTCCAGCCAAGCTGGTTGAAATGCATTTTGTCCCAGCCAGGTGGGTAGAAAAGATGTTTCTCTCAGCCTTCTGAGAGGTGCACGTGGAACAGCTCTGATCTGTCCACCTAACTTTAGCGATTTGCTGAGTAAGGACTCGATCTCAGGACTAGGTAGGAAAAGGAAAGAAATCTGAAAACGAGGTTTTGCAAAGGGGAGGGAATTGAGACCTTCAGGGTTGATTTAGAGATCGTGTCATTTAGGCTGCAAGACAGCATCAACTGAGAAAATAAAAGCGGGGAATGGCCCGTATAACAGCGTCTTTGTAGCGGTCGTCACCCAAAGCTTCACAACTAACTTTGCTAGAGTTTCGACGCACTATGAATCGCGGGGATATACTTTACGGACAGTCACTTGAATTAACTTGATCGATTTATTACAAGAAGCCAAGAATCCAAGATCATATCGTAAACTGAAACAGTAATACAAAGAAAAACTAAGCTAAAATCTAGTAAAAGATATACTAACATTCCAAACATTCCATTACAAAATCGTAGGTTTAAACCAAAAAACTAGCATACTCAATCAACAAAAAATCAAATTATTACACTATTAAAACGCTTAAACCATAGACGAGGTATAGCTCACAAACTAGTGAAAAACTTAACTAATATCGACGAAAACCGTATTGGCAGGCTTCAAACAGCAAACAAATGCCATGCCACGTGGTTGAAACTTAACAAAATTGTGATCTAAACTATGGAGAAGAATATCTGAACTTAGAGAAGAATAAAATCACTTAAAAGAAAAAGTTACTTACATAACAGTCCCGCTTTGCCGATCTTATTCCAAAACCTTCAGTGTCCTTACGACTTACTCCACTGAAAACTTCTGATCTGTTCACTACCAGGACCAAAGCCAACTAACTAAAATGCGGTTTCGGGCGGAACTATAACTACTCTAAAATCACGTGTAAATTATCAGCCACAAAACGTAATCAAAAAAGATCAAACAAAACTTAAATTAAATGTCCGGGGAGTGGGCGTACAATGCCGTTACAGTCTTCATTTAGCTACATAACTGTAAAGGTTCAGTCAAATGAACGATTTTCACACAATGACAGTTCGCTATTTTTCTCTTTCCTTTTTTTATGTTTTACCTTCAGTATACCTTACATTCAGTTTTTAAGAGACGCCTTAACTGGCGAATACACTCTTTCTTTATAAGAACGTCTAATTTTGCGGCCAAGGCTGAACTGAAACTGAATGTTTTTTCTCATGGTTTGAGCCTGAAACGTTCTTAGCATGTTCTTAAGTTATGTTGTATAGAATTTCAGAAAACTTTACAAAGACCATTTTGCGCTGTACCACATCAAATTCCTTTGACATACATACAATTATTAGTCTCAGCAAATTCACTGTTATGTCTCCTCCACAGTTGAGAATGAGAAGAAAATATAAAGTCAGAATACCGCACAAATGTGCTTAGGTAAACTATAGCCACTAAGTAGGGCACTATGGCCATGTTGGTAGCGGGCATTACTCCTAAATCTAAGAGAAAAAATAGTGAGCCCAAGCATTAACAGCCATGGACAGCTGTTTCGCAGAAATATAGCCTGACCTTTTCCTTTTAGAGTTTCAGTAGTTTTAGAGTTTGTAGTCTCAGCTTGGTTACGTTCTTAATATGTTCTTAAAATCTGGGTCAATTCCAGCCCACAACGTTCTTATAAAAAAAAGAGTGTATTACCTTTAGGGAGCATTACATTTCTGTTAAGCAAAGTTCAAGAAAAGACTATGTTTTTCTTCCAGCTATCTGTAATTACATATAAGATAAATGAAGGTAACAACATTTCGTGCGCATTTCTTGAGAGCTAACTGGTATGCCATTAATATTATGACCAGAGCAAACTAAATTCAGTTTTTTTCCAAAATAACGAAATGAAGGAAGGTGAATTGAGTGGACACGTGCTTTTGAGCCGTCGAATAACAAGGTTGTGCGTAAAAACGTCAAAGCAAGAAACTGACTAAAAAACTTATTTATTCGCCAATCTGCTTGCTTATCATATAATTCTTTTCCGGCTGGCAACGTTAACCCTCTTCAGACCGGGCTTTTTTTGGTCTTGTGGGACCGATGGGGGCGGATTCTGCCCCCACCTCTTAACTCCAAGAATATTAAAGCTATGACAACGAAACTTAAAGGACAGATAGTACGTCCTAAAATGTTTCCAGTGAGGTCCGCAACTTCAGGTGATGACGTCATATGACGTCACAATATTGTTTTGTTCTCAAACGGCGGCCATCTTGGATCCACCATCTTGGATTTCTTAAATTTTCCAAAAACCTTCAAAAACCGCCAAAATTGATCAAGAAGTGATCAAAATCAATAAATTTACACGAAAATGGTTTTTGATTAAAACTGAGGGAAATTCAAAATTCTGAAAGAAACCCTTGTCATAAAGTTGTTGCCCTGGTAATGCCAAACTTAATAGACAAGGACTTACTACACCAAATTGTTGCCAGATAAATTTTAGGAAAAGTCACCAAGTTCGGTGGCTTTAGCTTGCTTATTTAAAAAGTTATAAACGTCCAAAGTCCGTGCGGGCAGAATCCGCCCCCCCCCCCCCCCAGTCTGAATAGGGTTAAAGAAGGTGTCATCTGGGAACGTATACTGTATCCAGGAAACTAAAATATCTGTTATGAAATGTGCTTACACGTTAAAATCTGGGGGATTCTTTTCTGTTCAACTTTTTCGTTGTTTTGGAATTATATGTACACCTAGTCTGTTGGATCGATTTTCAACTGAATGAATATAGTATCATCCACAATGAAACGCCTTTTCTTCAGTTCATCTAAGGACACACAGAAAAGTCTCTTCTCTTGGTTCTCATCCAGCAGAGGCTTCCGGCTCCACGAGCTATAGTAAGGGTTTGCTGGAATGTACCTAACAATGTTTTCCCTCTTCTTTTGATTTTCTTGTTGATCAATCAACGTACAAGTCACCTTTTCATTGAAGGGCCAGGGTAAAATTGCATCGTATTCACCTTTCATCAAAATAAAGGACATCAAGAGGTCCTGGCACATAAAACCGCTCTGAAGTTCGACAGTTTCTAAGACAGACAATCCTAGTTTAAATTTATAGCCATATTTTCTTGTGTAGAATGGAGCACTTTTTGCGCTTTGTTGTCTCAAGACTTTAGTGATGCCACTGATCTTCCACGTGTGTTCTTCTGAACATTGCATTAGTTTATTTTCATGAGCAGTGACCTTCTCTTCAAGTTTTCTTGTGATCTTTTCGAACTTCTCCAGCTTCTCTTGTGTGTGGTGCAATTCCTCTTGTGTGTTACGCAGCTGCTCTTCTGTTTTGTTCAACTTTACACAACTCAAATCAAGGTGCGACCTCATGGCAGTTTGAAGATGGTGTTCAACATCTCCCCGCTTAATCTGCAGAAAAACGAAAATTATCACTACACAGGAGTAACATGTAGCTCTGTGTTCTGCGAATGGATGTTATTTCACACAAGTCACCACCCAACAATCCCAAAATGGTATTGCCATAGTTTTTAATAGTACATATAAATGATAGTAGTCAAGCTTGATTGATTTTAGTGAGTCTGTTCGGCGTATGAACATGCACAGGCCATGAACGAAAGGCCTCGCTCACGAGAACCTTTCCACCTCAGACTCAGAAATTTTAATAGAAACTGAGACGGTTTTGCAATGTGCTGCCTTTCAATAGTAACCTATTTCGAAAAAGTTTTCCCAGTACAAGTATCTACGATGTGTTCGATACTTCTTATTTCCCTTATTAGAAATTACCTTTTGTGAGCAGCCCATCTGCGCATACGGGCAGGAAATCATTGTCAGCGCGCAATCCTTCTCAATGTGGGCTGCAATCTGTAACAAGAGGACGTTGTGAAATGGTTAATGTATTTCCAAAGGGCACACAAGGAATTTACTTTAACAAATATCGTCAGTGTCAAATGATTTGTGTACATGTAAATGTATTCTCTAATGACAAGTTTCATGGTCTATTCAACGGCATTGACTTTTGAACAGCAAAGCCATTAAGCGCCCGATGAAGAAAGAATTATGGAAATCTGCATAGAAAAAGTGTAAACATTCATAGGAAAACAACAAAATTTCATTTTTCAGGCAAGAAATTGAACGTCTAATTATAGCAGTAGCCTTGCAGTGAATTTTCATATTGGGACGTAAAAAGAGAGGAACAAAAACAGAAAGTTGATTCGCTCGAGTCAATTTGGGCAATAAATGCTTGTTGTGCTTGTACTGTTGAAAGGTTTCCAAGAGCATACAAACCATCTGAACCGGCTAAGCCACGCGGTCTGGATATATTCAGCCTGAATCTTTGACAAATTAGGTTCCTCTGCCGACCTTTCTACAGGAGCAAAATTTCGGATCTGTCAAATTTCTATGACAAAAACTTTTGGCAAATTTGGTGTATCTATATTAGGACTAGATACACCAAAGAAAAGGCCAGCCTTCCGTTTTCTAAGTAAATGGCCGCCAGCGTATATGCAACTGGGATGAATATGCATGCAGGTTTCTCAACAGCTTCACACTACAGAGAAACACCCTACCTCTTCTCTGGCGATGACAACTCCACAGCCTTGTGGACAATTTAACGGGAACCTCCTACACTCATTCTCATGAGCCTTGAAAACGAATAAGATTGAACAGTGAGTTAAACAAATATTGTTCATTAAAAGCATACAGAGGGTCCTTAAAGCTACTTCTAATACTCTTACTCTCAAATTCTACAAATTTTATGAACTTTTTTCAATAAATAATCAAATTAAAGGAATTCCTCACAGCAAGCTGGGGTATAAAAAATAAACTCAGGTCACTCTGACTCGTATATCGCCGAAAACGATACGTCGTTAAATTGCGCCTGTACAAGGAGCCCATCCCCGGGCTCCTGTCTGGGCTCCTATCAAATCGCATTGATATTTGCTTATACTTGCAAGATTCTTACCTCAGTTTTACATGCTGGATGTAACAGACTACAAAGATTGCAGCAAAGTAACCGCCATTGGCAAGTTGTAGTCACGTGAATTTCGAGATTTCTCCTTGGCAGCGTCACGTGACAGTTTTCGTTCGTACAAGAAACAACTTTTAGAGGGCAAGATGCCAAATGGTCCTTTTTGGGGCAAGAAAAGCAGAAAATGAGAAAAATCATTTAAAGCAATTTAATTAATTAATGTGGGACTAACATAAACGGAAAGTGGGAAAAACTAAACTATAGGGCGCATTTTGGGGGGGAACCAATCTGAAATGAGAATACTTGGAATATGACTTTTTGGCGCGTTTTTTTGATACCTGTTCTCACTGCGAAATCTTTAGAATGGTAGTTTATGCCATTCCATGTATTCTGCTATTTTGGGCAGAGTGAACAGCATGAGCTGAATGAAAAAGTGGTCAGTCACTTGGCAAAAGCAAAATGGCTGACCTAAACAAAGCGCATCCGCGGCGAATTTAAATTATCCCGCTGAGCCTGAGGAAGAAAACCCGCGGTCAGTTTTCAGTCCATTTTTGAAACAATCTTGTTTTATCTTGTTTCATATTCCAATAATTCTGATCATTCCCAATCTTTCTATTCTCATTCCAGAAGAGACCAAGGAAACGCGCCCATAGTCCGAGTCCAAATTGTTTTGTTTCTGGCATCGAACACTTTCCGGCAGAACGCAACAAAGGGGGATCCACTGATTCATGGATAACATGGATAACATTAAAGTTTTTAAAATAACTCGCGCTCGGCATGTTTACACTGCAATATTAATCCTTCAAGTTAAATGAGAACTATTTCGTCTAGGAAGTAAGGAAACGGTTAAGAACGAACGGGACCACTGAGAGGTTCCATACTGGGAACCCGCCGATTAGATTAAAAGGGAAGATAAAAAGGCAACAAACAATTCATCATGGCAAACTAAGTTAAAGTTACAAGTAAGGCAAGGACAAACAGAACGAGGGAACAGGGCAAGACTAATTGTCCAAAGGAGTTGTTTAAAGGACATGCCAGATAAACTAGGAAAACTCCCTTGAGGAACTTTTTTGGAAGTGGAGATCCACACTGTTACAAAAGGAGGCGTGTACAAGTAGTACGTCTTTCGAAACGTTACCAAAGCAGGTAAGGCCATGTGAAGTAATCGGGCCAAATGACTATTACAAAGGACGCACAGTAAGGTCTTACATCTTTTGATCTCAGTTCACCAGTCCACTGACATCCTTCACTTGGACATTTGATAATGAGGGAGAGAATCTTTCTTTGCGTTGCTTTGTCTGGGAAGATATCCTGCAATAACAACACCAAACCTTAGTAGTCCTTATAGTGAGATCGGCCGCGTGAGAGAAGTCCTGACTGTCCTGAGAAGAAATGTTGTTGTCAGCGGATGTCATCTTAAGATTTAAGTAACTGAGTGTATCGTCAGTCGATGGGATTCATGTCTCTGGTTACAGCAGACCAATAAAACCACGATGTTATCATAAAACATAAACAAGCTAATTGTCTTCTTTTTTTTTTTTGCTTTTTTTTTTGTTTTTTGTTTTTGGTTTTTTTTGCTTTCACTTTTGCTTTTTCATTCGTTGGCCAGTTTGTAAAGTTCTTGGTTTTGGTTTAGCAACAGGAAAAAAAATAAGTACGTTTCAGTTTGCTTGCTTGCAAAAAAGAAATATATTAGAAGCAGGGGCGTTCCCAGGCAATTTTTGGCAGTACACATATAGCCAGTCCAGGAGACAGTCCAACACTTAGCCAAAGGGAGAGAAACAGAATTACCCTCATCATAACAACTACAGTTAGAAAGCCTTGATTTTATTATTTCTACGGTATTCTTGTTCTTACATATCAACTTAGGCTTAATGCAATTTCCTGCGGTATTTGGATTTTCTGTGTAAGACAACTGCACGCTGTCGGTTTTCCAAAGTACACGAGCAAACTTAAAGGACGTTTAAATAGTGTTTCTGATGCCTGGAGTAAACATTTCTGCACTTATAGCTGATTTGGCATCTGAAATATCTTCCACCTTGCAACTATCAGGGTTTCGTTTTCTTTGGTGTTTCTGTGGAAGACGGACCAACGGTGCCTTCGAGAAAAGAACTTTCCTTTGTGGAACAGTAGCCGACATGCTCACCACTAAGCAAGCCGGAAAAGTCGAAATCCACACTTTTAGGTGGTTCCACTTCACACAAAGCAATGAGTAACGTAGAAAAAAATTGTGCTTTGTAGTTTTGCTGAGCACCTTGGCAACTCTAACTGCGTCAAACCACTTCTTTACTGTAGTCGTGAAGCTTGGCAATGTCACGAGAGGGTTATTAAAACGGCACATGTCTAATGACTTGCGAACGTCAAGCTTTCACACTGAGATGAATCTCAGGAATGTAACCATTCGAAATCTTTTTGGAAGTTTTGGTCTCTTTTCTCTGGTACTTTACGTTTGCAATTTAATAATGTTTTGTTTGTGATTGAACCGGAAATATTTGTTTGCTTGCAGGGACGTAATTTTGTTTTTAGACAGGCATTTTGGCAGGTCAACTGAAATTTTTCAATTTTGACGCTTTTGTCAATCGCTACGCCAAGGTAGTGTAACATGTGCTCAGCTGGCTGCAGAAAGATGTCGAAATACGCACCTTTATCTTAAGGGTTCCTAAATTTTAAACATTGTTGCTTTTAGTTCAGTTGCTTCTGTAGTAGAAGTTTTTCTTTTTTTTTCTTGGGTTTTAAATGTCGCGCGTGTTGTGGGTCCGTTACTAAAGCGCAGGAAAAAATACCATATTTTCTCGATTAAACGCCGGGCCTCGAATAAACGCTGGGTTCAAATAAACGCCGGGTCAACACGGTCAAATTTAAAATAAAAGCCCCCAGTGTTTATTCGAGGCACTGGCGTGTATTTGAGGTCCGGCGTTTTTTGAAATCGAACCTTTATTTCACTGACTCTCATCGAAAGTTAGTTATAGCAATTCTAAAAGGGTTTAAGAACCACTAAAGTACTACAGCTCAATTCATTGCACTCATTCCAACTAAGGGAAGTTGACGTAATGTTCCCGCCTTGTTTGTTTTGAATTTTATCGACTACAGAAAAAAAGTCGGTGAGATGTCATTCCCGTTTTACTTATGTTGTGCTATATTTCGCTGTAGTTTTGTGAACTTAAAGTATTTAAGACCAGAAATAAAGGCTATAACGAATGATGAAAAATACCTCAGTTTAATAAACGCCGGGCCCCAAATAAACGCCGGGTTCAAATAAACGCCAGGTCTACGAGGTCTAGTTTTAAATAAACACCCCCGGCGTTTAATTGAGAAAATACGCCGGGTACTGCCATCACGAGACCTTACAGGCTCGAAATAGGGTACCGAGCTGACCTCTCTCGACATAATGTACCGGTCAAATTGAAGCTTCAACATTTCCCCCCCGGGCATACCCCGGGCATTTGACTGTGCGTTGTGCCCAGGAAGGGGGGAATTTGAACGTTGCCTTGGAAGGGTGGGGAATTTGAACCAGATTTATCACTTGTTCTGGCGTAATACTCCCGTGAGTTTTTTTCGGTTTTTGCAAGGTTTGACGAACTTACAAGATAGAATTTCGCCTTTGTTAGTAAATAACTCTTTCAAAAGGGTCTTCAAAAGAAGTTTGAAGGTGTTATCACGGCATATCTCTCTCTGAAAAGTGTGAATAGTGTTTGATTGAAGACGAAATTTGTCTTTGAGGAGGGGTATATCATTACTAATTGGTGGGCATTTGAACGGCTGTTTTGCCCCGAGGGGAGGAAATGTGAAGAAGCCAATCTTTGAAAGTTCAAATGCCCCCGAGGTTGCCCTGGGGGGGGGGGGATGTTGAAGCTTCAATTTGACTGGTACATAACTGTCCGGCTTTTCTCGACCAGATCCGACAACTCAACCCCAAATCACCTTTCTGGGCACAAACTGTGTTTGTTTTTGCTGCGACTTAAATACTACAAACAAAGGGAAATGTCTAAAAATATAATAACTAACTTTAAAAGGATGATATTCTCCCTTCTCCCTTTCCATGCTGGCTATCCCTTCTCCCTATTTTTCAAAGTCATTTCTCCCGTCTCCCTAATTTAAACCGTTCCTCTCCCCTCTTGTAAGTGTTGTAGATCTTATCAAGTACTACTTTTCTGGTGGAGATATATGTGAGCAAAAGATATTGACCTAGTAATTGGTCTTTGTGGCACAGAAACAAGCAAACATCTCTGCAACCTTGCGAACAGGCTCAATTATTGAGTTATACGCGCGAGTAATTTGACGGCGGAGCCGTGATTCACGACCCAGCTAGAGAAATCGGGCTAATCAGCGCTAATACTGCTTGGAGTTACGGATCTGCTGGCACATTGAGGCCGTGTCGTTGCGCTACACATAAACCTGGCATGCTGGGTTCCATGCCACAATCGGCGGCCATATCCTCTGCGCCCAGCTAAAATTTGTCCCAAACCATAGGGTGGTTTCTTTTATTCTGTCATCACAGTTACCACTACCCCCACTTCCTTTGTTACTTGTATGAGGTTGGTGTTCTCTTGTCGGAGCGATGCAAAGAGCAATAATGAAATAAAACTGCTTGATAGACACTAAACTAACATTGCGTGTGACCACAGCCAATAAGTCGCGCTATACATGGATTCCTGGACTGAAAGAGATAATACAACACCTTCAGGCGCATTCTTTTGCAACAATGATGAAGAAAATCAGGTATCGAAATCGCACAACTTTACTTTGTCACTTCGTCTATACGAATTTCCCATTTCTTCTGTATTATAAACCGTTAAATTAAGAAAAATAATATTAACGACTGAAAATTCTGGTACGCAATTGCATATTTCGCGTAAAGGCAGGAACGCCCCTGAGAAGTATGCGATATTTTGCGGTTTTATGTCCAAAGGACAAAACAATCAAAGACAACCACATTTTCACAGAAAAACCGCCGAAAAAGCAGGCAAAGAGCTATTAAAAAGCTAGAAAAGGATTAAATTATTCATTGTGAACATGCATAGCGATCTTGAAGCACCTCGTTGGATAAATTGTTGGGATTGCAATTGAGAGAGAAAACAATAGGTCAATCCCACAAACGGGAAATGCGAAACCGCTAACAACGGTGCTCGCATGACGAAGACACAGACAAATTCCGTCGCTACAAACGTACCATGGTTTCAGAGGTTTTTCTTTCTTTTTCTCTCGAGAAAAAGAAAGAAAAAACCTCCGGGACCAGGGTACTACAAATGATGAGCGGTGTACAGTTTACGTTCAAATTTAGATACAACACAAAACCAGTTTTAGTAGCTTCATCATCTCAGATATCACTGCAGTAGCACAGGTCACTTACTTTGTCTCGAATCAGATTGTTCCGGTCCACAGGACAACTTAACGGATTCCTATCTCGTTCCAGCCTGTTTATAAATATGTCAAAATTATATGCATCAGTTTATGGAAAAAAAAAACCTGATCAAACCTACACACAGTCTTCATTTGGGCCACTCACATACCCAAGTAAAACAACAATCAAAATCTTTTTGCATCTTGGACTGATCCTCTCTTGTCAAAATACAGAGAAGTCTCATTCTTCTATACTGCGAGTAGTCTCTAATTTTGGCGATGGCGATTGTTGGGCGGGCGCTAATTTTCGGCGCTCCCTTCGCGTCGCGTCGCCTCGAAATTTCTCGCGCGCGCGCGTGTGTGTATTTCGCCCGCCCCACAATCGCCATCGCCAAAATTAGAGACTACTCGCAGTCTACATTCTTCAAGCCCGTCTACAAGCCGATAAGAAATTACAGTTATAAACGGTTTGTTGTTATGTTAACCTTTTCTTTCAGTCAGTTCTCATGAAATGAAGATGTGACCATCGCAGTTGTAATCGCAAGTTAAGCAATTACGAATGAAGCCCGAAAAAAAAAGAATTTTTTTGGCCTGCTCCCAAGGAATGGGTTTCATGGCTCCTGGTTTCATAGCTCAGCAGGTAGAGCACTGCAGCGTAAAAGCAAGGGCCACGGGTTCGAATCCCGTTGAAGGTCTGAAAATTTTAAATTGTGATTACAACTGCGATGGTCGCATCTGCATTTCATTTGTACTTCCGTATTTTACACCATTTTATTCTAAGTCAGTTCTTGGTAAGCTAGTTAATAGGTCGGACTTTCTGGCAGTTTCTCGGCCGTATACTATACTTGTTTATATTTTAAAAACCCTGGGAATGCTTCATCTTCCGAAGACTCGAAAGTAGCTGGCTCCATAGTTCTAGCGAAGGAAACTTCGTCAGTGCGTGATCTTGCGGTAGAACCGGGCAGAAGAAGGCTGGAAAATCAAAACTTTCCCGTAACAGCCGTAATACCACAGCTGCGGTAGCATAAATGCTGGATTCTTTTGTCTCACAATTATGCTTAAAATTTGTATGCAAGAATAAACTGCGTGAACAACTCTACTTATGAACGGGCTTTTTCGAATTAGTTCGTTAATGGAGTTTACCAAAAACTTCCGTTTTCGATTTTGTTCGATTGCTGGACACCTATTGATGCCTATTGATACCTAGGTTTGACTGAAACCTGTTTTCTTCGATTGTAGCTCTGCTTCACTTGGTTCAAACAGACATGGCGGAAGCCATTTTACGAGAAAACCATGGCTCACTTATGTCTTGAATTAAAGAATGGCCAATACTTTGCTTTGTCTGAGTGTAACTTCGATAGGATTGCACTGTATTTAAAAACCTATTAAAACAGATCTCAAATAAGAGAAAATTTTGTGGAACAGCCTCCTTCATACAACGATCAAGACAAACAGAATCCTAAAACTCTCGAGGTATAAACGATCTGCTAACCTCATAAAGTGTCCGTCAAGACACTGTCTGCAAAATCGGTGGCCACATACGCTCGTTTGAATTGCTTCCTTCAACGGTAACTGGCAGATTGGACAAAGAAAATCTTCCTCGACAGCATTCACAAACTCCTCATCGTATCCACCAAGCGACGGAATTGCTGCAGCTTCCGCCATACTCTGATCGAGCGCCGCTGCTCGCAGGGTGGATGAGTGAATTAGAAAGTCGGTTTAGTCGGTTCAGTCATGGATGACCTTAAATTTTTCTTTTGTTAATTCTTATTGGAAATTTAAATTATTATCCTGTCACGTATAACATACTTGGCAATTGTTTCCGTTTCTCAGGGTGTGTAAGAGAGGTGGACTAGGAGTGAAGCCTGAGAGAAGGCAAACAGGCTATCCGGGGATGACAAGAAAGGTGGGAATGAAAAGGAGAGAAGGCAACATGAAATGTAAAAAATCCCATGAACGGGAGATAATTTTGGACACAACCACACAATGAGAAACCCAATCTGATAACATAATTTCAAAAGATTTTTTTTTTATATCTCTTAAGAATCGGCCGACAATTTACACGTTGGTCTGATAATGAAGGTAAATTACCGTCGTTTTCATGTAAGCGTGTACATGTTTTGTCATCATGACACATTTTGAAGCCTGTCAGGCCTTTACTTAACCTTTTGGCACTCAAAAGTAATAGTGTAAAACTCACACCGCCATAAAAACGAAGGCCGATGCAAACTTGAACTGTCCAATGACAAAACCTACCATGTTTGATACCAAAATAGGTCATGTCTTTTCGTGACGCGGCCACGCTTAGATGAAAACGACGGTATGCAGTAGAAATAACTCCAAATGAAATTTTTATGATCCTACCAAGATTCCTTCTTACTTAAGCACGCGTTAAGATTTTTCAGAAATGACAGAAAAAACCTCGGCGGAGTTTTTTTTTTTTTTAATCGAATAGGAAACCATAAGCAAGGCCCCATTAAAAAAGCACTTAGTTCCTTAGGGGCGCTGCGATTCTGGCGTGCGTTTTTTAAAAGTTCCGAAACTTTTCGGGTCGATTTCGGGCACGATAATTCACCCTGCATCTTGTAAACAAAGAAGTTTCTAAGCACGAAACTTTGCTAATAGTTAAAAATTTTTTATCTTAAAAGACAAGCCAAAATAACAGCTTTGTAGAGTGAGTGGTTCATATATTTACGAATAGCTTTCCGGGGCTTCGAGAAAAGCGCCCCAGGTTCTCTCTACGCACTCTCGGGAGGGAAAAGACGTGCTGTGATCTTGCCCAGAGTATAGAAAGACACAGAATAAATCGCCATAGAAGACAGACGAAGACAGAAAGAATTAGGCAACAGAAACCTAGTCTTATTTCTTAAACAAACGTCACTCTTATTTATAACAAGTGGTTATTTTTCTACTTCTGGGATTTTAACTTATTTTTTTCTACACTATCCATTCCAGCCGTCTATTTACTTAGATTATATAAGTGTACTTGTTCGTTTTCCGTAATCTTCGGTTAATATTGATGAAACATGCACTTATTCACAAGCAATATTGTAAATACCCTGTACATGTTAATTCTTTACAAAAATTAAGTACAATGTACATGCAAGCTGTAGTCTCTTTTTGTTCAGTGCAAAAAGTCTTGTTATCAACGCGTTGAATTTACTCGAATAGAAAACCCCTTGGAATGTTAAATTTTAGCTCCAGTTAGTCCAGATACCTCGTCATTGAACAATTAAGTGACATAAACACACACAACTGGTAAACGTCATCTATTCTTACGAACCAAAGAACTTAATTCCTTACAGCGGTTTTCAATCGTGTCGGAAAACCAAAGCCAGAGTAATTACCTTAGCCAATCACAACGAACACAAATTACTAAGTGAACCAATCACCGAAGGAAATACATGTAACAGGCGCCAAGCGCGGGAAATGGGTGCTACAAAGAGACAATTGGTTTTGGTTTTACTTCTGATTGGTTGAGAGAAAGTGGCGCGAGATATTCAAGCCAATCACAGATCAAAGTAAAGCAAAGCCAAAGCAAACGCAAACTTCTTTCGACACTAAATTGAAAACCGCTCTATAAATTTCAATCACTCACTGAAAGGTGACCAGGAAGAACAAAGAGGCGACTACCTTATTACAGGAAATTTTCACGGAATTTTTTTTTTAATCTGGTGTTGCGAAAAGAGAGGGTCGCTTACAAAAATTTTGTACACATTCTTCAAATTCTCGAAAATTTACCCAAAAAAAATCACGAAAAAAATTTCCAAAAAAAAACTTTTCAAAATCACGAAATTAAGTTGTCGCAAAAACTTCCAGTAATAAGGTAGCAATAAGTGTTTCAACCGCGTCCAAGAATGGCTGTGATTCCAAAAACACACACGAATCTGTATGGGTCACGATCTGATGCGATTCTTAAAAACCTTTAAATACTTCCAGTTTTTTTCAATTCTATAAAGCACTTGGCTTGTCGTTTGCTCCTCCCTAAGTTAATTAGAAAATATTTGAGACTAAGCTCTGAGATAAACTTGATCTAAATTTTAATTGAGATTTAAATTGAGATTAATATAAAATTCAATTTCGTAGACTTAAACGTCTGCTAATCCCGGTTCTCTTTGCTGGTCAGCTCAAAAACCTCTTTGGAGCTTTAAATGTTCTTCCCTCTCAAAGGATTTGTCGAGCAATTCATGAACGTACTTTGCGAAATTTTCTGGAAATAAGGGAGCACCATCGTAGCCTACGGATTAAAAAAGATATATAATGAGTAACCACGACAGTTGGTGATGAACTTAAGACTACAAAAAAATTTCTAAGTCGCTGAAGAGAGTGACACTCATGACCCCCTGCAGTTGCACGTGTAAAACTAGAAACGACGTCTACTCAAACCGCAACAAAGTCGTCATAGAAACAGCCGTATCTCACTGAAAGGATGCCAAAATTAATTCACTAGCTATAAAAATTTACACTTACCAGGAAAATAATTGATGTCTACTACAACATGGTGCCCTGTTCCTTTCTCGACGATAACGTCAATGCCAAACATTGTCAAATTCTAATGGGACGAAGAAGGAAAGAAAATAAAGTTAATGTTGAAAACGTCTTCAAAAGTACACGCAGAATGCGACAGAAAGGCAATTGGCTCTATTTAAATCCAAGCACCGGGTTTGTCTATCAGAAGGTAAGGGGAGTCTTCAATAAGGCTTTTGGTGGTGGCACTGACTGTAACACAGTCAACTCTCGTTGTAACGGACACCATCAGGACCAAGATTGGGTGTCCGTAATAGAGAAAGTCCGTAATAGCGGGAGTTGTTTTCAGTAATTTCTTATTCTTGGGGACTTCAGCTGCTGTCCGTAATAACGGGGTGTCCGTAATAGCGAGGTGTTCACAAGGCGAGAGTTGACTGTACTGACTGACATCAAAGAGCCGGACTCGTACCCAGCCGCTATTTAGTTTTTTGGGGGGCGGGAGAAGATTGGATACGAGAATGAATTAGCGCGCGGGGTTAACGCTTAAGGTTAACGCGCAGGGAGTCTAAGGAATGGATGCAAATTTGCCTGTTCCAGACCTCCTCCATCCCTTTCTCTCGTTCAATTCAGTTCTGAGTTTTTAATAGCGACTGGGTCAGCTAAAGGGCCGTTCACACAGGGAAGTTTGCAATTCTTGCGGCGGTTTTGCATGCGGTTCCAAATTGCCATAAACTACCGGGGATTTATTGTTTCGCTGCAAGTTAACAGCGATTTGATTCCAATTTTGAGATGTTGTGAAGAGGTGGGAACTCAACGCACACGATGTAAACATAAAAATATGTTTTAAGTAAACTGCAAGCACTCTCCTCCAGTCGCATCAGAATCCCATTTAAATCGCATCGTACTTTACGTCGCCGCCAAAGATCGTTTTCTGTTAGTCACTTCTAAGACTAGCTACAGCCAAAAAACATCGAACACTGGTAATAAATAATCAGAGACTCAACAGCAACCGCTCAGTGCAATTTTTTTCGCCCACTTCCAGATGGGGACCATTAACTTGGTTGCAGTCAGCACTTACCAATTTTTGTTCAAGCTTGCCTACAAGTTTCAAAAGAAGTTCGTCGTCAGGGTCTGTAGTGCATTTTTCACTATTATCTTCATCCAACTGTTACAAAAGAAAAAAACTCCGCATTACAGACTGAACGTTTACAATCAAGTTATTTTCCTCATTAAAATATCACAAACACCGCATACTAAAGATAGTCTACGAGTACTCCCTTCTGTCTCTGCGGTAGCCGAATGCGATCAGAATAGACGGCTGAAATTCTGGCTATCTCTACAGGAAAACGCCAAGGAATAGTTTCTAAAACCTCATTAGATTTCAATTGGCATGTTTGATTACAATTTAAGTCAGCACACCGTAAATCCTCTATTAAGCCCGGGGGGGCTTATTTATTTCAAGCACGTTTGAGGGGGGGGGGGGCTTAATAGAGAGGGGACTTATTTAATTTAGCGAAACGCATTACCGGTGGAAGTTGGACATCTGCCTATAGAACTGTCGTTCCTGTTGTGTAAATTTTCATCTCATGAAGGTTGTAGCTTAGAATTTTCACCGACGGGAGCGAGGTTTCTCGAGGGCGGACTTGTGGTTCTGGGGCGCTATACTGCTTTTCAAATATCAGAAGATGGTATCAATTCTCCATAAAGGACTAGAATGCAAAGTGGAAAAGCTCAAGCACATGAAGCTGGAGGTCATACAGCCAAAGATCAAAAACAAATCCGAACTTCCAGCACGTGAATAAATCATACCGGATCAGTCCACATGAAGTGTTACAGTCGTGATTTATTAATACCGTCTATCATTTATTAATTTGGTTGTGAAGAAAAAGGGGGGAGGGGGGGCTTAAAAGAGAGGGGGGCTTAACAACTTTCTTGCTCTGAAAAGGGGGGCTAATTAGAGAGGGAGGGGCTTATTTGAGAGGGGGGCTTAATAGAGGATTTACGGTAGCTCTCAGTCTTTTAATAGCAATATAGTACTTCTTCTTTGATTGTTTGCCAGCCCATCGGAGGTGAAATTCCAGCATTTTGCCAGGTTTTACAGATTCTTGTCTAATGATATCAGACGAGGAGTCCAGTGTAATCCTAATTGGCGTTGTCAGCTCCTTTTATGCTCATTAAGTATTAGTTTTACGATTACTTTTAGTTGAAAACAAAGATTTTCTTATGCTGTTGGGCCTTCCGTCCACACGAAAAAGATAAAACACGCACCGAAAAGTCAAAATAATGAAGATTATTTCACATGGTTTGCTACTGACAAAAAAAGAGATCATCGAACACGATGATGTAATAACATAGGAACACTGATAAGTCCCCACAACAAAGAAGCGTTTCCAAATGTTCCATTTTTATCCGTTTACGTATGAATAGAGAAAGCAAATGAAACTCACATGTTTGGATGGGAAAGTCTTTGAGAACATGTTTTTCAAAATCTCTGTTTTTAAACGAAAAAGAACAAAGGTTTTCGTGTGGTCGAGGCCTTGAACAGTGTCGTCACTAACACCCTCGTACACGCTTGCGATTGCATTGACCAGTGAATGATTTGCGTTTGGCGTGTTACAGCAAAATGTTCTCACGTCTCTCACCTCGTGAAGGTAGGATGCTGAATCAGTCTTTGACATTTCGTTCGATAAAAAGAATATCATTTGTCTATCTTTGGCTGTGAAATGGAGGTAAAAGAGGAGAAAAAAAGTAAAGAGTAAATCCAAGTACGAGCAACAACCTGGTATGGATTGAAACTTTATTAAATATAAATATATGATTTTCTTTTCCTCGACGCTAACGAACTAACGATTCAAATAAGTAGTATTCATGTTCTAAATTCTAACGATTGTGTAGACGGAGACAAGGGGCCGAACCAGGAAACCAGGGAGAAAAAGGGAGGGAAACCCGGAGAAATAGTGGAGGGAACTAAGAGAAAATCAACATTTTTGAGACTCCGAGGAGTAGACGAACCGGGATGAAGTATTGAAGCGAAAGCAAAATAGAAAGTGGCGAAGGTTGTGAAGAAAGGGTTGAAGGACCGTGAGAGGAAGGTGCGTGAAGCTGGCGGGGAGTTGAGGGGGATGTTGGATGGTGGCACGTTTACTAGGGAGCTGTTATTGATTTTTATAATTCCCATTTAAAAACATTAACCAAAAACGTTTTATTTAGAGCTTACTTTTATGAGGCATTACTTACCACCCGTGTTATAGAAGTTTTTAATTGACAGCTGTTGAACAAGGTAACGATTATTTCCTGCCACATAAACCTGTAACAAAATCACAAAATTTGCATCCTTATTACACGTTGGAATTATAGGAACACTTGTATCCAGTGAAACCACAGCTTTGGCAGGTATTACCCAAAGAAATAGTACCATCTGGGGGAACAAACTGTTTGTATTCATGAGTATTCAGCTCACATTTCATAAATATCTTCAGACTTAGTGGTCTTGTCCCTTTGAATGGTATTACCTAAGGAAATAGTACCGCCTAGAAGGACACACGACCATTCAGCTTGCATGTTGTAGATATTCTCATGCTAAGTAGTCTTGTTTCTTTGGCTGGTATTACCTAAGAAAATCGTACCGCCTAAAAGGACACGCGAGTATTCAGCTTGCATGTCATAAATAATCTCATGCGTAGTGGTCTTGTTAAGGTTTGGAGAAGCTGGATTGTAGGTGACTACGAACGGGATGCCTTGGTTGCATTTGTTTTTTGGGACGCTTGGTTTTAGTGCTTGATTTCGCGGGACTTGTTTAGCTTTGTTGATCTCACGCAAGATTAGTTTTTCCTTGTAACCTCTTTTCTTTAAGTGTTTTTGCATTTTCTAAACACTTTCCCATACTTCAGTCTTCAAACCGTTGCAAAGAAGTTTTTTTCTGAAAAACCGTTCATCGCATACAGACGCCCACGCAACCTCCTCGATTTTCTCGTAAAAGCAAGAGTAAAAAATACACAGACACAAACAAGCCCGCCAAGAATCAAGAAATGTAACTCAAAGAAATGCAAAACCTGCTCCTTCATTCAAGACGGTCTGTCATCATGTACATTCAAAAACATAGGCCAAGTACGTCATATCAAGCAAACAATCACTTGTGCATCCAAAAACCTCATCTACATGATCCAAAATGCCGAAAATGCAAAAACACTTCAAATGCTCCAGCAGAACTCCTGGCAGAATACATCGGACAAACAAAACGCGCACTACGTGACAGATTTGGAGAGCATCGTAGACGGCCATACAAAACAAGACCACCGATGCAGTACCGCAGCACTTTAATCAAAAAGGACACAAACTCACGGACATCGAACTTATTCCACTCGAACTCATTAATTCTAAAAGAGAATCCATACGTAGAGCTCGCGAATCATTTTATATAGACAAGGCCAAAATTATGCAACCACATGGTATAAACAGAGATGACTATTAATCCTCTTTTTTATTTCTTTATTATTATTTTTATTTCTTTATTTATTTTTACACTTCCCTTTGTTTATTCATGGTAATTTTATGTCGTCCTTATTGGCTTGTTTTAATTTTAAATTCCAAACAATCGTATCATATATCTACTGTAACCGTTTTCCTACATATTGTAACGACTATCCGTATTTTCATTTAATCCCCGGAAGAAGGACGGCTTGACTGTCCGAAATATCGGCAAAACCAACTCGCTCGTCGTTTTTCTTTGCTGTTTTTTCATTATAGTTTATTTTAGTAACTTTACAAACAGCAAGATCTTGATTGTGGTCACATCTTATAGACGTTTCAAAATTCTATACCCTATTTCAGACCTGCAAGGAACTGCTTCGATTTGCGTATACGTTTGAGAAGGGCTTTAAGATTCCGATATTATTCAAAACACACTTCTCAAGAGAAGAAAATAATTTTAAAAGTATCTTTTTGTAAAAACCAATCCCAATTCCCGACCACATTGCAAAAATCTAACCCTATTTCAGACCAAGATGGCCAAAACCTATACCCTATTTCAGACTAAAACGGCTCGAAAACTATACCCTTTGGCGCCGCACATATCTATGTAGCATATATAATGGAGTACCCCCCGGGCTAATATGCCAACACCGGCATCAAAACCACACTATCAGTACAGTCGCTTAATAGACGATCAGAGGTCAAATATAACCGAGAATAACAATCAGGCGTAATGATCATACACAGGATCATACACCTGGATCATACAGATATGAGAAAACGATCAGATATGGCCCCGCTTGAGATCCAAGTCTTTAAAGGAACTATGTCACGGCGTTTTCATTTATTTTTCTGATCTGACAAAATTATTTTCTCATTAACGGAAACCTCAAAATAATAGTTTCCTAAGGTAGAAAAACACCAAAGAAGTAATAATTAACGAAAACTAATCAAGGATGGTTACGACTGAGGGAGATTAAGACGGATTACGAAGGACAAACTTGAAAAAACTTGCCAGCTTTTTCAAGTTGCGTTATCTGTGACGTAGCTCCTTTAAAATGCGACGTCTAAGCTCTAACGGCTCAATTCAATCACAATCTAAAAATCCTCCAAATTTAACCCTCTACAAAAGTCTTAGAAGCAAAATTGGTAGAAAGACCGAGTTAAATAACGCTTGGCTTACAAAGATGTGAAGTAGGAGTCGTGCGGGCCTTCCAACCCCATTCTATAACTCTGATGGAGCCACAATTTCTTCAGATTGCTCATCGCCAGAACTACCATCAAATGCTCGCTGTATTTCCAAATACAACATAACAGTTCACTATTTTGAGGCCCTGTTAGGGTAAATTTCGACAAGCGACATGGCCTTGAAAGGATGAAATGGCGACAAACGACACAAAGATGGCATGATTGAAACTGCGACAGCGACGAAGACAAGCGCAAACTCAATAGTAAAATACCGACAGGGACATGGCTTCCTGCTAAATACGTGAAATGAAGGGTTTTGAAATTCAGACTAGCGACCTTCGTAGCCTCCCTTAACGGGGCTCTAATTTCCTCGCGCACTTTTTGCACACCAACGGTTGCCTTTCTTTGTCAAGACATCTAGGAACAATTTTGCGACTGTTACTGGCTTCCCGCTTAAAGCGCTTGGAAATTCTTTGTCGTTGGTTTCGCAGAAAAGTGGAACGGTGCAAAGACTCACCAGGCAAATATCACAATTCTTCTCAGCGGCCATTACATCGCTAGTCGATGGCTGGCAGTGCGTTGACGTTTGGATAACCGGAAGTGATTTTAATTGGCTACCGTACTGTTTTTGAAGACGCGTCATGGGAAACGAGTGGGCGGCACACTCCTCTAAAAGCTTTCGTGTCAGCCTCCCCAACGCTCGAAAAGCCTTAAGCTCAAGTTAAGTGCATGTATAAGCTCGCAGAGACACACAAAAATCATAACGCTCTACGTTCTCGAGTAAACACTCGTAAAAGTTAAGCAATGGAAATAGAGGGAAAGCATGGTCCATCCCAGGATTCAGGGGAGAAGATCACCGAGGATGAGAAGAATCAAGAAACTGCTGCGAAAGAGAGGCTAAACGCTTGTAGGACAAACATCAAAGGGAAGAAACCTAAGATCGCTGAGGTTGGAAATTCTGTGGCCGGTTGTTTAGTTGCGTCAGATCAAACCGACTGGAAGAGGATAAAATATTATGAAGGAAAGGTAAGTAGTACAAGGAACACAAATCTTTTAAATCTGTAATAAGTATATGTTGGCTATGCATGTAAACAGTGAAGTAATTCCGTCTCTGTATAAAGGAGAACACCAAAACTCGCCGATGTTCATTGGCGAGGCAGTTCTGTCTCCATAAAGGAGAACACCAAAACTCGCTGATCTGATGTTCATCGGCGAGGTAGTTCTGTCTGTGTAAAGATGAACACCAAAACTCGCCGATGATCATTGGCGAGTTCTGTTAATTACTTCGGGGGACGCGGAAGTTTAAAAAATCGGTGAGGTTTGTGGTTCTTCTTTATTTAAAAGACAGAACTACCTCGCCGATGATGATCGGCGAGTTTCGGATTTCTTTTTTATATAGACACAACTACCTCGACGCTGAGCATCGGCGGGTTTTTTGGGTTCTTCTTCATACAGACGGAATTACTTCGCTGGAGGCGGAAGTATATCGGCGAGGTTTGTGGTTCTTCTTTATCAGTTAAAGGCAAAACTACTTCGCTGATGATTATCGGCGAGTTTTGGGATTTTCCTAAAATACAGACAGAATTACTTCGCCAATGATCATGGGCGAGTTTTGGTGTTCTTATTTGAGGATTTTTGGAGACTGGAGCTTATTGTAGATTGCGTGAGATAATGATGTTTAGCATTCGATTTATTTGTTGTTTATCGTGGCATACGTTCACTTGTGGTCTGAAGGAACCAATCATTAGAAGCCTTTTGACAGATACCGGAAATTGCTACGTGATCCAGGATCTAGGACGCTTCCATACCTGATACAAATATCTATATATATAGTAGTGTCAGATTATTACTTTGTGAGTGCGCGTTAGTTGACGAACTGTGACTCGAGATCAAAATTGATTGAATAAACCCATTAAGACCTTTAAAAAACGGTGACTTGTGGAGAACATTGTTCTAACTAACGTGGAGATGAACATTCTCCCCAGGATGTTCAATGGCAAGTTTTGGACTTCTTTTTTTACACAGACAGAACTACCTCGCCGATGAACATCGATCAGCGAATTTTGGTGTTGATCTTTATACAGACAGAGCTACCTCGCCGATGATCATTGGCGAGTGTTTTTTTTTGTTCGTCTTTCTACAAACAGAATTACTCCGCCAATGTTCGTCGGAGAGTGTTGATGTTCTCCTTTATACAGACAGAACTCGCCCGCCGATAAGGCAGTCCTGTATAAGGTGTCTACGATAATCTTAACACATTGAAAACTTAGCGTTTTTGTTTTTCTTTCTGTATAAGTGAAACAGTTACATAATACGTGTTTGTCTGATCACCGATTACAAGAGGGTTGTTTTTTCGTTCTAGATGAATGAAGTGATCAGAGAGAAATTTGGCAGCTTAAAGCGAGACGAAGGGCAACTAGAATTGCAAGCAGAAGGATCTGAGAAAACGTATGGCCCTCCATATGACAATACACTTGGTCTCTATTGGCACAAACTTCTTAGCAGTAGACTGGCGAAGAAAAAGATTGAAGAAAAGGCAGATGAAAAGTTGGCCGACGAATTGTTTAAGACTATCAAGGAAAAGTTTGACATAAAGCTTTTCGAATGCGATTTTCCTCTGTATGGCTACGTTTATAACAAAGAAAAGGCAGCGCCCGAAGTCTACCTGTGGCAGGATGCTGAAGCTGATGCAATAGGCTGGTATTATGACAAAGAAAAAAAATGTGACAAGTACGTCATTGTGGATTGGAAAGTTGTGGACCTGTTAGGGTTTTGGAAGAAATCCACTACATATGGATGGTACCTTCACCAGAGCTTGGTCTACGCACGGCTTCTTCAGCTACACATGGAACTTGATTACCTGCCGCCCATCCTGCTTGTACCAATTTCAAATAACGACGGGAGAACCATCCACCCTGGCCTTTTTTACGACTACCCAGACGAGTGTAAAGAGGCCATAAATGTCCATTGTTGGTCTACAACGCTGCCAGAGCCTCTAAGGAAAATTCAGCGGCAATGGCCATTCAATGCTGATAAGTTGGAAGCGGGTCTTGTTGATCCAGAAATGCTATTAACAGAATTCTTTGCCGATGGTGCTAAGGTGAAGGACTTGCTCAAGGCTTTCGAATGGAACTCGCTCCAAGCCGTAGAGCCAGAAGACCACGAGATGATAATTGAAGAGGAAAAATGACTCTTTCAATAGCATTTTGATAGATCCGCCTACTACGTATCCTTATCGTGGCATTTATTTCAAGATTTATCTACATCTTTGTTACTGAATCGTCTTCACATAACGAATGCTCAGGAGACAGACAAAACTCAGACCGTGTTTGAACGAACTACACTGAAATTATCATTATTTTTTTTCCTTCTAGAAAGGCTCAATGGTTTTGCATATTCTCTGTAAACAGGAAGTTCTAGAGGTTTCGAATTCAAGAGTACTTTTAATATATAGAGCTGTTTCTACTTCACGGTTGATTTGAGTTTTACGCTTTTCAGGGAAATTTCCCGATCAAACAGTTATAACATTTTATGATCGTATATTTCCAAAGAGTTATATACCAGCTCTTTCCGGCTTTAAAATGTAACGAGCGTTCAGTCCAATGAGCGGCGGTTTGCAAACAGATTCTCGGCTTCAGCATTGAAACAATGGCCAACTGCTTTAGCTTCGAGCTCGTGTCATTTTTTAACATCAAGATGTAGGTGCCTTTTATATACTTTCGGGCATTTCTTGAAACATTTACTTGACATTACTCACTTGGACTTGATTTCACATAGCGAGGAGAAGCTAATCTCCAGAACAAAAAACTTTAAATGTTTTCTTGAAATTCATTAGTTGGGCATGATTAGTTGCATTAAGGAGCCATATTTACTCACTCATTGATATTTTCTCTCAAATAGTATCTGAAATATTTAGCCAAAGTTCCTGTAGTTTTCCTTCGTTCAAATGTAGAAAGGGCAGCAAGAGCTTGCCCAAACAATCCCTAGGGGAAAAGAAATTCAAAGAAATACAAAGAAATTAGCTCCTTGAAAATTTTAATTATTCATGAGCAATTATTTAACTCTCTTTCCTTTATTAACGAGTTGCCCTGAGCTAGTTTCCCTAGATTTGTTGTATGGCGTTGAGTTCCCAACACACAATCCACGTGATGCGTATCCCAGTTTTGCCCTTCGCATACATAGTGACAATAAGTACCGTTTGTTATACAGTTAGACTGAGAGAGGGATCAGGAAATAACGAATAGTCAAGAAAAGCTCTTAATACTGAAGAAAGTCGAAGCGAACTGTATTTCGGGGGATAAACTCCTTCAAACAGAATAAAATAGTCATTGTTACATTAGCAAATGAGGAATTTATAGGTCACAACTTAACTTGCACATACCCACAATAAAGTTTTATACAACAGTTTGCCATTTGCTAAATGATAAAAATACGAAATTTTTCAGGATAAGCGTTGCACAGAAAATTCATAAGTTTCATATTTTATTTACGCTTTATAGCTAAGTGATGAAGCAGGATTTTTTTTCAAAATGAGTGCAGTTATCGTATGCATTGTGGTTTAAAGAATATTTGTGTCATGTATTTTGTGGTTCTTTAGAATACTGGGAATAGTGAGTGTGTTAATTTGAAATGATGATGATCGCAACGTTTTCGATTGTTCGTTCTTAGTAGTACGTTGATAAGGTTTTAACATTTATTCCTTGGTGCGATTTTCATTTTGGCATGAAACCGAGGTTGTAAGATGTTCGATTCGTTCATCCGTTGGTAATCGTTCATCCGGAGTTAATCCTCATAAAGAAATGTACAGTCCATCTATTTGCTTGTTTTGGTTTTTGATCTCAAGTTTTGACATCGGTTAGCGTTTTCCTGAAAATGACTTTTTTTACCTTGCTTTGATCATTTTTGAGTGTAATTTCTTCGTGTTTCCTGCTGAATTCGTACCACTTGTAATATTAATATTGAATATCTCTTGCTTTTTAGTCAGTTTGTTTTTAGAGGGAAACGTTTAAATCACAAGTGTTGGACAAGATATTTGATTGTTAATAGTGTTCGTGAAGTGTACGAAGACTAGAAGCACGTCGTACTCGGACTCGAATGCGGAACCTTGAATAAGTCGAGAATAGACAAGAAAGTGGTGTTCTAAAATTAACGTAACTTTCGTCTAGAAACACTGTTATGTAACAATCTTCAATCTGTATTTTAACTTATGTTTAGGTAAGAAATGACATAACTTTTAATTGATAAAAATGTTCCTTGTAATTTTTGTGTTGCTCTCTTTACTTTGTTTCGGCCAGATACTTAGGGAACGATGTCGAAAATTTAGCGTGAAAAAGATTTCGACACTGTTTACCTGGAAGAGAAATATGTTAATCTTATGTTAGTCTTTCTTGTGTGCATTCTTACTTTTGCATACGACCTACTACGCAAGGAATTACGTTAGCTTAAGTTTTAGATTGACCTACATTGACAGTTGATTAGCCTGGTCGAAGTAAAGAGCAATAGCAAAACTTTAATCGTCATTCGAGTCTGGCATCAGTTGTAAACAGAGCTCAGAAGCTATTAAACAGTTTTGGTCTTGGTTAACTTTTGTCGTGGTATTCGTTGTCTTCTGCTTATCCCAATTTCGAGGACCATTTGACAAATCATACAGGGTAAACGAAATTCCCAACTGCCTTGTTAACTGAAAAAAAAAAGGTTTGAGCCTAAGAGGGTGTTTGTATGTCACCGGGTACGAATATACAAGGTCCTTCCGGTTCCCTATTGAGGCTCTGTACTCGTTTACACGGAGTCCAAAATCTAATAATGTTACGGGTCAATACCGGTGCGAGGTGACCCCGGTACCTGCCACGCGCAGATTTAAAGGCAATCTCAATTCGGTACGAACTCTCACGAGTAGTTACAAAATAATATATACTATGTACAACAACTAGTACGAAATGGCTTTCTTTTCAGTGAATTATATTACTTTTTGAGTTTCTTGGCTAAAAGTTGGAATTTTCCCAGCAAATCGAAAGACACATTTCTCTCAGCCAGCAAATATACCCTTGCTTGGCCCCCATCATCCTTTGGGTGCTCCTGAAAATTGGCAGGTAGCTCACACATATACTCTATGGAAATGTAACTGAATTTATCAAACGTTCTTTTTTTGTTAATTCTTCTAACCTTGAGAGGGGGGCTTGAGAGGGGGGCTTATTTAATTTAGCGAAACGCATTACCGGTAGAACTCGGTAGAAGTTGGACATTTGCCTATAGAACTGTCGTTCCTGTTGTGTAAATTTTCATCTCATGAAGGTTGTAGCTTCGAATTTTCACCGACGGGAGCGAGGTTTCTCGAGTACGGACTTGTGGTTCCGGGGCGATACACTGCTTTTTCAAACAACCAGAAGATGGTATCAATTCTCCATAAAGAACTAGAACGCAAAGTGGAAAAGCTCAAGCACATGAAGTTGGAAGTCATGCAGCCAAAGATCAAAAACAAATCCGAACTTCCAGCTGGTGAATAAACCACGCCGGACCAGTCCACATGAAGTGTTACAATCGTGATTTATTAATACCGTCTATCATTATTAATTTGGTTGTGAAGAATAAGGGGGGAGGGGAGGGGGGCTTAAAAAAGAGGGCGGCTTCACAACTTTCCTGCTCTGAAAAGGGGGGCTTATTAGAGAGGGGGGCTTAATAGAGGATTTACGGTAGCTCTTAGTCTTTTAATAGCAATATAGTACTTCTTCTTTGATTGTTTGTGAGCCCATCGGAGGTGAAATTCCAGCATTTTGCCAGGTTTCCCCACAACTCGCCCGTGTCCATTTAGTCACCCGGAAAAGGAAGCAAAGATTCTTGTCTAATGACACCAGACCATGAGTCCAGTCTAATCCTAGTTGGCGTTGTCAGCTCCTTTTATGCTCATTAAGTATTAGCTTTACGATGACTTTTAGTTGAAAACAAAGATTTTCTTATGCTGTTGGGCCTTCCGTCCACACGAAAAAGATAAAACACGCGCTGAAAAGTCAAAATAATGAAGATAATTTCACAGGGTTTGCTGCTGAAAGAAAAGAGATCATCGAACACGATGATGTAATAACATAGGAACACTGAGAAGTCCCAACAACAAAGAAGCGTTTCCAAATGTTCCATTTTTATCCGTTTACGTATGAATAGAGAAAGCAAATGAAACTCACATGTTTGGATGGGAAAGTCTTTGAGAACATGTTTTTCAAAATCTCTGTTTTTAAACAAAAAAGAACAAAGGTTTTCGTGTGGTCGAGGCCTTGAACAGTGTCGTCACTAACACCCTCGCACACGCTTGCGGTTGCATTGACCAGTGAATGATTTGCGTTTGGCGTGTTACAGCAAAATGTTCTCACGTCTCTCACCTCGTGAAGGTAGGATGCTGAATCAGTCTTTGACATTTCGTTCGATAAAAAGAATATCATTTGTCTATCTTTGGCTGTAAAATGGAGGTAAAAGAGGAGAAAAAAAGTAAAGAGTAAATCCAAGTACGAGCAACAACCTGGCATGGATTGAAACTTTATTAAATATAAATATATGACTTTCTTTTCCTCGACGCTAACGAACTAACGATTCATATAAACGGTATTCATGTTCTAAATTCTAACGATTGTGTAGACGGGGACAAGGGCCCGAACCAGGAAACCAGGGAGAAAAAGGGAGGGAAACCCCGAGAAATAGTGGAGGGAACTAAGAGAAAATCAACATTTTTGAGACTCCGTGGAGTGGACGAACCGGGATGAAGTATTGAAGCGAAAGCAAAATAGAAAGTGGTGGAGGCTGTGAAGAAAAGGTTGGGGGACCGTGAGAAGAAGGTGCGTGAAGCGGGGAGTTGAGATCCCCCTGTTCCACCCCGGGGGGGATGTTGGATGGTGGCACGTTTACCAGGGAGCTGTTATTGATTTTTATAATTCCCGTTTAAAAACATTAACCAAAAACGTTTTATTTAGAGCTTACTTTTATGAGGCATTACTTACCACCTGTATTATAGAAGTTTTTAATTGATGGCCGTTGAACAAGGTAACGATTATTTCCTGCCACATAAACCTGTAACAAAATCACAAAATTTGCACCCTTATTACACGTTGGAATTATAGGAACACTTGTATACAGTGAAACCACAGCTTTGGCAGGTATTACCCAAAGAAATAGTACCATCTGGGGGACAAACTGTTTGTATTCATGAGTATTCAGCTCACATTTCATAAATATCTTCAGACTTAGTGGTCTTGTCCCTTTGAATGGTATTACCTCAGGAAATAGTACCGCCTAGAAGGACACACGACCATTCAGCTTGCATGTTGTAGATATTCTCATGCTTAGTAGTCTTGTCCCTTTGGCTGGTATTACCTAAGAAAATAGTACCGCCTAAAAGGACACACGAGTATTCAGCTTGCATGTCATAAATAATCTCATGCGTAGTGGTCTTGTTAAGGTTTGGAGAAGCTGGATTGTAGGTGACTACGAACGGGATGCCTTGGTTGCATTTGTTTTTTGGGACGCTTGGTTTTAGTGCTTGATCTCGCGGGACTTGTTTAGCTTTGTTGATCTCACGCAAGATTAGTTTTTCCTTGTAACCTCTTTTCTTTAAGTGTTTTTGCATTTTCTAAACACTTTCCCATACTTCAGTCTTCAAACCGTTGCAAAGAAGTTTTTTTCTGAAAAACCGTTCATCGCATACAGACGCCCACGCAACCTCCGCGATTTCCTCGTAAAAGCAAGAGTAAAAAATACACAGACACAAACACGCCCGCCAAGAATCAAGAAATGTAACTCAAAGAAATGCAAAACCTGCTCCTTCATTCAAGACGGTCTGTCATCATGTACATTCAAAAACATAGGCCAAGTACATCATATCAAGCAAACAATCACTTGTGCATCCAAAAACCTCATCTACATGATCCAAAATGCCGAAAATGCAAAAACACTTCAAATGCTCCAGCAGAACTCCTGGCAGAATACATCGGACAAACAAAACGCGCACTACGTGACAGATTTGGAGAGCATCGTAGACGGCCATACAAAACAAGACCACCGATGCAGTACCGCAGCACTTTAATCAAAAAGGACACAAACTCACGGACATCGAACTTATTCCACTCGAACTCATTAATTCTAAAAGAGAATCCATACGTAGAGCTCGCGAATCATTTTATATAGATAAGGCCAAAACTATGCAACCACATGGTATAAACAGAGATGACTATTAATCCTCTTTTTTTATTTCTTTATTATTATTTTTATTTCTTTATTTATTTTTACACTTCTCTTTGTTTATTCATGGTAATTTTATGTCGTCCTTATTGGCTTGTTTTAATTTTAAATTCCAAACAATTGTATCATATATCTACTGTAACCGTTTTCCTACATATTGTAACGACTATCCGTATTTTCATTTAATCCCCCGAAGAAGGACGGCTTGACTGTCCGAAATATCGGCAAAACCAACTCGCTCGTCGTTTTTTCTTTGCTGTTTTTTCATTATAGTTTATTTTAGTAACTTTACAAACAGCAAGATCTTGATTGTGGTCACATCTTATGGACGTTTCAAAATTCTTTCTCAAACTCATTAATTATTCATATTGTTATCAGCCTACCAGAACGGCCCATTCTGGTCAGGTGGATGAGTTTAGAAACCCAATGAAAAACGAGTTGAAAACCACACGCGTTTAGAAACGATTTCAAACCCGTGTGTAAATTGTTTCTTAATCTGCATATTCAAAAGGCAAGACGAAAACATGGACATCAACAAATTTATTTATTCACACAATATGAGAGCAAATTATGACAATGAAAGCAACACTACTAGACCTTTTGTCTGATGCATCGAGGAGATTGAAATCCAAGTTTGCATTCTTTTCCTCCATGAATCGACGTATTCCGCACACAATCTGATATATGGTTCTGGGTGGGTATCTTTCCTTTGATGGTTTAGCAACTTCTTGGATAAACTTTGCCAGCCAATAATTGAGGCTTAAAGCATCCATTTCAAGCAACGGAAATTCCAAGGACTGAACTTTGTGCAGATCGTAATTTTTAAATAGACCGCCTGGTTCCAACGTTGCTACTTTAGGAACTCGGACTTTTTGCCATTGTTCAAAAATTCCAACCGCCCATTTGTTTTTATATTGGGTAGACTTCGGAATAGCGCTGGCCACACACTTTTCTTCTTGTTCAAAAGTTTTGGCAGCTCTAAATCTGTACTCTGCCATTTCTGCCATTTGGCTTGTGAATTCAAAGCAACGTGTTTGCTTCGAACTGACAAACAACAAGACTGAAAAACGTTGCATTAAATGCAAGAATAATTTCACACACTAGCACGTCGGCGACGGGATCTCAATCAACGCCTCAAAGCGTTGATTACGATCCACAAATAGAATATTTGAATCGAGAAAACTCATTAAAATGATAAGTGCTTCTAATTTTTTTTGTTGGAGAAGTAATTACAAAAACTCGTGCTTCGGGTTTCATCAGGTTTCCAAACACTCGAAAACAATAAAACCACGAGGCCGCAGGCCGAGTGGTTTCAAATGTTTTCTCGTGTTTGGAAACCTGATGAAACCCTCGCACTCGTTTTTGAAATAGTACATACCCTATTTCAGACCTGCAAGGAACTGCTTCGATTTGCGTATAGTCGTTTGAGAAGGGCTTTAAGTTTCCGATATTATTCAAAACACACTTCTCAAGAGAAGAAAATAATTTTAAAAGTATCTTTTTGTGAAAACCAATCCCAATTTCCGACCACATTGCAAAAACCTAACCCTATTTCAGACCAAGATGGCCAAAACCTATACCCTATTTCAGACTAAAACGGCTGGAAAACTATACCCTTTGGCGCCGCACATACCTATGTACATGTAGCTTATATAATGGAGTACCCCCCCGGGCTAATATGCCAACACCGGCATAAAAACCACACTATCAGTGCAGTCGCTTAATAGACGATCAGAGGTCAAATTTAACCGAGAATAACAATCAGGCGTAATGATCATACAGTGTACACAGTGGGGGGGGGGGGGGGACAGGGGGGCGGGAGACCGGGAGAAAAGGGGGCGGGAGGTGTACGGGAGGCGGGAGAAGAGGGGGCGGGAAGCGGGATTCCCAAGGTGGCGGAAAGCGGGAGAAAAAGGGGAAAATTACGCAACATTGCGCAATATTTCGCAATCGAAAAAATGCAAAGGGGCGGGAGCCAAAAAATACAGGGCGGGAACCGGGATTAAAGGGTACGGGAAGCGGGAGGTTTAAACCCCCCTGTCCCCCCCCCCACTACACAGGATCATACACCTGGATCATACAGGTATGAGAAAACGATCAGATATGGCCCTGCTTGAGATCCAAGTCTTTAAAATGCCGGCGACGTCTAAGCTCTAACGGCTGAATTCAATCACCATCTAAAAATCCTCCAAATTTAAACCCTCTACAAACGTCTTAGAAGCAAAATTGGTAGAAAGACCGAGTGAAATAACGCTTGGCTTACAAAGATGTGAAGTAGGAGTCGTGCGGGCCTTCCAACCCCATTCTATAACTCTGATGGAGCCACAATTTCTTCAGATTGCTCATCGCCAGAACTACCATCAAATGCTCGCTGTATTTCCAAATACAATATAACAGTTCACTATTTTGAGGCCCTGTTAGGGTAAATTTCGACAAGCGATATGGCCTTGAAAGGATGAAATGGCGACAAACGACACAAAGATGGATTGAAACTGCGACAGCGACGAAGACAAGCGCAAACTCAATAGTAAAATACCGACAGGGACATGGCTTCCTGCTCAATACGTGAAACGAAGGGTCTTGAAATTCAGACTAGCGACTTTCGTAGCCCCCCTTAACGGGGCTCTAATTTCCTCGCGCAACGGTTGCCTTTCTTTGTCAAGACATCTAGGAACAATTTTGCGACTGTTACTGGCTTCCCGCTTAAAGCGCTTGGAAATTCTTTGTCGTTGGTTTCGCAGAAAAGTGGAAGGGTGTAAAGACTCACCAAGACGGACTTTCCAGGCAAATATCACAATTCTTCTCAGCGGCCATTACATCGCTAGTCGATGGCTGGCAGTGCGTTGACGTTTGGATAACCGGAAGTGATTTTAATTGGCTACCGTACTGTTTTTGAAGACGCGTCATGGGAAACGAGTGGGCGGCACACTCCTCTAAAAGCTTTCGTGTCAGCCTCCCCAACGCTCGAAAAGCCTTATGCCCAAGTTAAGTGCATGTATAAGCTCGCAGAGACACACAAAAATCATAACGCTCTACGTTCTCGAGTAAACACTCGTAAAAGTTAAGCAATGGAAATAGAGGGAAAGCATGGTCCATCCCTGGATTCAGGGGAGAAGATCACCGAGGATGAGAAGAATCAAGAAACTGCTGCGAAAGAGAGGCTAAACGCTTGTAGGACAAACATCAAAGGGAAGAAACCTAAGATCGCTGAGGTTGGAAATTCTGTGGCCGGTTGTTTAGTTGCGTCAGATCAAACCGACTGGAAGAGGATAAAATATTATAAAGGAAACGTAAGTAGTACAAGGAACACAAATCTTTTAAATCTGTAATAAGTATATGTTGGCTATGCATGTAAACAGTGAAGTAATTCCGTCTCTGTATAAAGGAGAACACCAAAACTCGCCGATGTTCATCGGCGAGGCAGTTCTGTCTCCATAAAGGAGAACACCAAAACTCGCTGATCTGATGTTCATCGGCGAGGTAGTTCTGTCTGTGTAAAGATGAACACCAAAACTCGCCGATGATCATTGGCGAGTTCTGTTAATTACTTCGGCGGACGCGGAAGTTTAAAAAATCGGCGAGGTTTGTGGTTCTTCTTTATTTAAAAGACAGAACTACCTCGCCGATGATGATCGGCGAGTTTCGGATTTCTTTTTTATATAGACACAACTACCTCGACGCTGAGCATCGGCGGGTTTTTTGGGTTCTTCTTCATACAGACGGAATTACTTCGCTGGAGGCGGAAGTATATCGGCGAGGTTTGTGGTTCTTCTTTATCAGTTAAAGGCAAAACTACTTCGCTGATGATTATCGGCGAGTTTTGGGGTTTTCCTAAAATACAGACAGAATTACTTCGCCAATGATCATGGGCGAGTTTTGGTGTTCTTATTTGAGGATTTTTGGAGACTGGAGCTTATTGTAGATTGCGTGAGATAATGATGTTTAGCATTCGATTTATTTGTTGTTTATCGTGGCATACGTTCACTTGTGGTCTGAAGGAACCAATCATTAGAAGCCTTTTGACAGATACCGGAAATTGCTACGTGATCCAGGATCTAGGACGCTTCCATACCATACAAATATCTATATATATAGTAGTGTCAGATTATTACTTTGTGAGTGCGCGTTAGTTGACGAACTGTGACTCGAGATCAAAATTGATTGAATAAACCCATTAAGACCTTTAAAAAACGGTGACTTGTGGAGAACATTGTTCTAACTAACGTGGAGATGAACATTCTCCCCAGGATGTTCAATGGCAAGTTTTGGACTTCTTTTTTTACACAGACAGAACTACCTCGCCGATGAACATCGATCAGCGAATTTTGGTGTTGATCTTTATACAGACAGAGCTACCTCGCCGATGATCATTGGCGAGTGTTTTTTTTTTGTTCGTCTTTCTACAAACAGAATTACTCCGCCAATGTTCGTCGGAGAGTGTTGATGTTCTCCTTTATACAGACAGAACTCGCCCGCCGATAAGGCAGTCCTGTATAAGGTGTCTACGATAATCTTAACACATTGACAACTTAGCGTTTTTGTTTTTCTTTCTGTATAAGTGAAACAGTTACATAATACGTGTTTGTCTGATCACCGATTACAAGAGGGTTGTTTTTTCGTTCTAGATGAAAAAAGTGATCAGAGAGAAATTTGGCAGCTTAAAGCGAGACGAAGGGCAACTAGAATTGCAAGCAGAAGGATCTGAGGAAACGTATGGCCCTCCATATGACAATACACTTGGTCTCTATTGGCACAAACTTCTTAGCAGTAGACTGGCGAAGAAAAAGATTGAAGAAAAGGCAGATGAAAAGTTGGCCGACGAATTGTTTAAGACTATCAAGGAGAAGTTTGACATAAAGCTTTTCGAATGCGATTTTCCTCTGTATGGCTACGTTTATGACAAAGAGGAGGCAGCGCCCAAAGTCTACCTGTGGCAGGATGCTGAAGCTGATGCAATAGGCTGGTATTATGACAAAGAAAAAAAATGTGACAAGTACGTCATTGTGGATTGGAAAGTTGTGGACCTGTTAGGGTTTTGGAAGAAATCCACTACATATGGATGGTACCTTCACCAGAGCTTGGTCTACGCACGGCTTCTTCAGCTACACATGGAACTTGATTACCTGCCGCCCATCCTACTTGTACCAATTTCAAATAACGACGGGAGAACCATCCACCCTGGCCTTTTTTACGACTACCCAGACGAGTGTAAAGAGGCCATAAATGTCCATTGTTGGTCTACAACGCTGCCAGAGCCTCTAAGGAAAATTCAGCGGCAATGGCCATTCAATGCTGATAAGTTGGAAGCGGGTCTTGTTGATCCAGAAATGCTATTAACAGAATTCTTTGCCGATGGTGCTAAGGTGAAGGACTTGCTCAAGGCTTTCGAATGGAACTCGCTCCAAGCCGTAGAGCCAGAAGACCACGAGATGATAATTGAAGAGGAAAAATGACTCTTTCAATAGCATTTTGATAGATCCGCCTACTACGTATCCTTATCGTGGCATTTATTTCAAGATTTATCTACATCTTTGTTACTGAATCGTCTTCACATAACGAATGCTCAGGAGACAGACAAAACTCAGACCGTGTTTGAACGAACTACACTGAAATTATCATTATTTTTTTTCCTTCTAGAAAGGCTCAATGGTTTTGCATATTCTCTGTAAACAGGAAGTTCTAGAGGTTTCGAATTCAAGAGTACTTTTAATATATAGAGCTGTTTCTACTTCACGGTTGATTTGAGTTTTACGCTTTTCAGGGAAATTTCCCGATCAAACAGTTATAACATTTTATGATCGTATATTTCCAAAGAGTTATATACCAGCTCTTTCCGGCTTTAAAATGTAACGAGCGTTCAGTCCAATGAGCGGCGGTTTGCAAACAGATTCTCGGCTTCAGCATTGAAACAATGGCCAACTGCTTTAGCTTCGAGCTCGTGTCATTTTTTAACATCAAGATGTAGGTGCCTTTTATATACTTTCGGGCATTTCTTGAAACATTTACTTGACATTACTCACTTGGACTTGATTTCACATAGCGAGGAGAAACTAATCTCCAGAACAAAAAACTTTAAATGTTTTCTTGAAATTCATTAGTTGGGCATGATTAGTTGCATTAAGGAGCCATATTTACTCACTCATTGATATTTTCTCTCAAATAGTATCTGAAATATTTAGCCAAAGTTCCTGTAGTTTTCCTTCGTTCAAATGTAGAAAGGGCAGCAAGAGCTTGCCCAAACAATCCCTAGGGGAAAAGAAATTCAAAGAAATACAAAGAAATTAGCTCCTTGAAAATTTTAATTATTCATGAGCAATTATTTAACTCTCTTTCCTTTATTAACGAGTTGCCCTGAGCTAGTTTCCCTAGATTTGTTGTATGGCGTTGAGTTCCCAACACACAATCCACGTGATGCGTATCCCAGTTTTGCCCTTCGCATACATAGTGACAATAAGTACCGTTTGTTATACAGTTAGACTGAGAGAGGGATCAGGAAATAACGAATAGTCAAGAAAAGCTCTTAATACTGAAGAAAGTCGAAGCGAACTGTATTTCGGGGGATAAACTCCTTCAAACAGAATAAAATAGTCATTGTTACATTAGCAAATGAGGAATTTATAGGTCACAACTTAACTTGCACATACCCACAATAAAGTTTTATACAACAGTTTGCCATTTGCTAAATGATAAAAATACGAAATTTTTCAGGATAAGCGTTGCACAGAAAATTCATAAGTTTCATATTTTATTTACGCTTTATAGCTAAGTGATGAAGCAGGATTTTTTTTCAAAATGAGTGCAGTTATCGTATGCATTGTGGTTTAAAGAATATTTGTGTCATGTATTTTGTGGTTCTTTAGAATACTGGGAATAGTGAGTGTGTTAATTTGAAATGATGATGATCGCAACGTTTTCGATTGTTCGTTCTTAGTAGTACGTTGATAAGGTTTTAACATTTATTCCTTGGTGCGATTTTCATTTTGGCATGAAACCGAGGTTGTAAGATGTTCGATTCGTTCATCCGTTGGTAATCGTTCATCCGGAGTTAATCCTCATAAAGAAATGTACAGTCCATCTATTTGCTTGTTTTGGTTTTTGATCTCAAGTTTTGACATCGGTTAGCGTTTTCCTGAAAATGACTTTTTTTACCTTGCTTTGATCATTTTTGAGTGTAATTTCTTCGTGTTTCCTGCTGAATTCGTACCACTTGTAATATTAATATTGAATATCTCTTGCTTTTTAGTCAGTTTGTTTTTAGAGGGAAACGTTTAAATCACAAGTGTTGGACAAGATATTTGATTGTTAATAGTGTTCGTGAAGTGTACGAAGACTAGAAGCACGTCGTACTCGGACTCGAATGCGGAACCTTGAATAAGTCGAGAATAGACAAGAAAGTGGTGTTCTAAAATTAACGTAACTTTCGTCTAGAAACACTGTTATGTAACAATCTTCAATCTGTATTTTAACTTATGTTTAGGTAAGAAATGACATAACTTTTAATTGATAAAAATGTTCCTTGTAATTTTTGTGTTGCTCTCTTTACTTTGTTTCGGCCAGATACTTAGGGAACGATGTCGAAAATTTAGCGTGAAAAAGATTTCGACACTGTTTACCTGGAAGAGAAATATGTTAATCTTATGTTAGTCTTTCTTGTGTGCATTCTTACTTTTGCATACGACCTACTACGCAAGGAATTACGTTAGCTTAAGTTTTAGATTGACCTACATTGACAGTTGATTAGCCTGGTCGAAGTAAAGAGCAATAGCAAAACTTTAATCGTCATTCGAGTCTGGCATCAGTTGTAAACAGAGCTCAGAAGCTATTAAACAGTTTTGGTCTTGGTTAACTTTTGTCGTGGTATTCGTTGTCTTCTGCTTATCCCAATTTCGAGGACCATTTGACAAATCATACAGGGTAAACGAAATTCCCAACTGCCTTGTTAACTGAAAAAAAAAAGGTTTGAGCCTAAGAGGGTGTTTGTATGTCACCGGGTACGAATATACAAGGTCCTTCCGGTTCCCTATTGAGGCTCTGTACTCGTTTACACGGAGTCCAAAATCTAATAATGTTACGGGTCAATACCGGTGCGAGGTGACCCCGGTACCTGCCACGCGCAGATTTAAAGGCAATCTCAATTCGGTACGAACTCTCACGAGTAGTTACAAAATAATATATACTATGTACAACAACTAGTACGAAATGGCTTTCTTTTCAGTGAATTATATTACTTTTTGAGTTTCTTGGCTAAAAGTTGGAATTTTCCCAGCAAATCGAAAGACACATTTCTCTCAGCCAGCAAATATACCCTTGCTTGGCCCCCATCATCCTTTGGGTGCTCCTGAAAATTGGCAGGTAGCTCACACATATACTCTATGGAAATGTAACTGAATTTATCAAACGTTCTTTTTTTGTTAATTCTTCTAACCTTGAGAGGGGGGCTTGAGAGGGGGGCTTATTTAATTTAGCGAAACGCATTACCGGTAGAACTCGGTAGAAGTTGGACATTTGCCTATAGAACTGTCGTTCCTGTTGTGTAAAGTTTCATCTCATGAAGGTTGTAGCTTCGAATTTTCACCGACGGGAGCGAGGTTTCTCGAGTACGGACTTGTGGTTCCGGGGCGATACACTGCTTTTTCAAACAACCAGAAGATGGTATCAATTCTCCATAAAGAACTAGAACGCAAAGTGGAAAAGCTCAAGCACATGAAGTTGGAAGTCATGCAGCCAAAGATCAAAAACAAATCCGAACTTCCAGCTGGTGAATAAACCACGCCGGACCAGTCCACATGAAGTGTTACAATCGTGATTTATTAATACCGTCTATCATTATTAATTTGGTTGTGAAGAATAAGGGGGGAGGGGAGGGGGGCTTAAAAAAGAGGGCGGCTTCACAACTTTCCTGCTCTGAAAAGGGGGGCTTATTAGAGAGGGGGGCTTAATAGAGGATTTACGGTAGCTCTTAGTCTTTTAATAGCAATATAGTACTTCTTCTTTGATTGTTTGTGAGCCCATCGGAGGTGAAATTCCAGCATTTTGCCAGGTTTCCCCACAACTCGCCCGTGTCCATTTAGTCACCCGGAAAAGGAAGCAAAGATTCTTGTCTAATGACACCAGACCATGAGTCCAGTCTAATCCTAGTTGGCGTTGTCAGCTCCTTTTATGCTCATTAAGTATTAGCTTTACGATGACTTTTAGTTGAAAACAAAGATTTTCTTATGCTGTTGGGCCTTCCGTCCACACGAAAAAGATAAAACACGCGCTGAAAAGTCAAAATAATGAAGATAATTTCACAGGGTTTGCTGCTGAAAGAAAAGAGATCATCGAACACGATGATGTAATAACATAGGAACACTGAGAAGTCCCAACAACAAAGAAGCGTTTCCAAATGTTCCATTTTTATCCGTTTACGTATGAATAGAGAAAGCAAATGAAACTCACATGTTTGGATGGGAAAGTCTTTGAGAACATGTTTTTCAAAATCTCTGTTTTTAAACAAAAAAGAACAAAGGTTTTCGTGTGGTCGAGGCCTTGAACAGTGTCGTCACTAACACCCTCGCACACGCTTGCGGTTGCATTGACCAGTGAATGATTTGCGTTTGGCGTGTTACAGCAAAATGTTCTCACGTCTCTCACCTCGTGAAGGTAGGATGCTGAATCAGTCTTTGACATTTCGTTCGATAAAAAGAATATCATTTGTCTATCTTTGGCTGTAAAATGGAGGTAAAAGAGGAGAAAAAAAGTAAAGAGTAAATCCAAGTACGAGCAACAACCTGGCATGGATTGAAACTTTATTAAATATAAATATATGACTTTCTTTTCCTCGACGCTAACGAACTAACGATTCATATAAACGGTATTCATGTTCTAAATTCTAACGATTGTGTAGACGGGGACAAGGGCCCGAACCAGGAAACCAGGGAGAAAAAGGGAGGGAAACCCCGAGAAATAGTGGAGGGAACTAAGAGAAAATCAACATTTTTGAGACTCCGTGGAGTGGACGAACCGGGATGAAGTATTGAAGCGAAAGCAAAATAGAAAGTGGTGGAGGCTGTGAAGAAAAGGTTGGGGGACCGTGAGAAGAAGGTGCGTGAAGCGGGGAGTTGAGATCCCCCTGTTCCACCCCGGGGGGGATGTTGGATGGTGGCACGTTTACCAGGGAGCTGTTATTGATTTTTATAATTCCCGTTTAAAAACATTAACCAAAAACGTTTTATTTAGAGCTTACTTTTATGAGGCATTACTTACCACCTGTATTATAGAAGTTTTTAATTGATGGCCGTTGAACAAGGTAACGATTATTTCCTGCCACATAAACCTGTAACAAAATCACAAAATTTGCACCCTTATTACACGTTGGAATTATAGGAACACTTGTATACAGTGAAACCACAGCTTTGGCAGGTATTACCCAAAGAAATAGTACCATCTGGGGGACAAACTGTTTGTATTCATGAGTATTCAGCTCACATTTCATAAATATCTTCAGACTTAGTGGTCTTGTCCCTTTGAATGGTATTACCTCAGGAAATAGTACCGCCTAGAAGGACACACGACTATTCAGCTTGCATGTTGTAGATATTCTCATGCTTAGTAGTCTTGTCCCTTTGGCTGGTATTACCTAAGAAAATAGTACCGCCTAAAAGGACACACGAGTATTCAGCTTGCATGTCATAAATAATCTCATGCGTAGTGGTCTTGTTAAGGTTTGGAGAAGCTGGATTGTAGGTGACTACGAACGGGATGCCTTGGTTGCATTTGTTTTTTGGGACGCTTGGTTTTAGTGCTTGATCTCGCGGGACTTGTTTAGCTTTGTTGATCTCACGCAAGATTAGTTTTTCCTTGTAACCTCTTTTCTTTAAGTGTTTTTGCATTTTCTAAACACTTTCCCATACTTCAGTCTTCAAACCGTTGCAAAGAAGTTTTTTTCTGAAAAACCGTTCATCGCATACAGACGCCCACGCAACCTCCGCGATTTCCTCGTAAAAGCAAGAGTAAAAAATACACAGACACAAACACGCCCGCCAAGAATCAAGAAATGTAACTCAAAGAAATGCAAAACCTGCTCCTTCATTCAAGACGGTCTGTCATCATGTACATTCAAAAACATAGGCCAAGTACATCATATCAAGCAAACAATCACTTGTGCATCCAAAAACCTCATCTACATGATCCAAAATGCCGAAAATGCAAAAACACTTCAAATGCTCCAGCAGAACTCCTGGCAGAATACATCGGACAAACAAAACGCGCACTACGTGACAGATTTGGAGAGCATCGTAGACGGCCATACAAAACAAGACCACCGATGCAGTACCGCAGCACTTTAATCAAAAAGGACACAAACTCACGGACATCGAACTTATTCCACTCGAACTCATTAATTCTAAAAGAGAATCCATACGTAGAGCTCGCGAATCATTTTATATAGATAAGGCCAAAACTATGCAACCACATGGTATAAACAGAGATGACTATTAATCCTCTTTTTTTATTTCTTTATTATTATTTTTATTTCTTTATTTATTTTTACACTTCTCTTTGTTTATTCATGGTAATTTTATGTCGTCCTTATTGGCTTGTTTTAATTTTAAATTCCAAACAATTGTATCATATATCTACTGTAACCGTTTTCCTACATATTGTAACGACTATCCGTATTTTCATTTAATCCCCCGAAGAAGGACGGCTTGACTGTCCGAAATATCGGCAAAACCAACTCGCTCGTCGTTTTTTCTTTGCTGTTTTTTCATTATAGTTTATTTTAGTAACTTTACAAACAGCAAGATCTTGATTGTGGTCACATCTTATGGACGTTTCAAAATTCTTTCTCAAACTCATTAATTATTCATATTGTTATCAGCCTACCAGAACGGCCCATTCTGGTCAGGTGGATGAGTTTAGAAACCCAATGAAAAACGAGTTGAAAACCACACGCGTTTAGAAACGATTTCAAACCCGTGTGTAAATTGTTTCTTAATCTGCATATTCAAAAGGCAAGACGAAAACATGGACATCAACAAATTTATTTATTCACACAATATGAGAGCAAATTATGACAATGAAAGCAACACTACTAGACCTTTTGTCTGATGCATCGAGGAGATTGAAATCCAAGTTTGCATTCTTTTCCTCCATGAATCGACGTATTCCGCACACAATCTGATATATGGTTCTGGGTGGGTATCTTTCCTTTGATGGTTTAGCAACTTCTTGGATAAACTTTGCCAGCCAATAATTGAGGCTTAAAGCATCCATTTCAAGCAACGGAAATTCCAAGGACTGAACTTTGTGCAGATCGTAATTTTTAAATAGACCGCCTGGTTCCAACGTTGCTACTTTAGGAACTCGGACTTTTTGCCATTGTTCAAAAATTCCAACCGCCCATTTGTTTTTATATTGGGTAGACTTCGGAATAGCGCTGGCCACACACTTTTCTTCTTGTTCAAAAGTTTTGGCAGCTCTAAATCTGTACTCTGCCATTTCTGCCATTTGGCTTGTGAATTCAAAGCAACGTGTTTGCTTCGAACTGACAAACAACAAGACTGAAAAACGTTGCATTAAATGCAAGAATAATTTCACACACTAGCACGTCGGCGACGGGATCTCAATCAACGCCTCAAAGCGTTGATTACGATCCACAAATAGAATATTTGAATCGAGAAAACTCATTAAAATGATAAGTGCTTCTAATTTTTTTTGTTGGAGAAGTAATTACAAAAACTCGTGCTTCGGGTTTCATCAGGTTTCCAAACACTCGAAAACAATAAAACCACGAGGCCGCAGGCCGAGTGGTTTCAAATGTTTTCTCGTGTTTGGAAACCTGATGAAACCCTCGCACTCGTTTTTGAAATAGTACATACCCTATTTCAGACCTGCAAGGAACTGCTTCGATTTGCGTATAGTCGTTTGAGAAGGGCTTTAAGTTTCCGATATTATTCAAAACACACTTCTCAAGAGAAGAAAATAATTTTAAAAGTATCTTTTTGTGAAAACCAATCCCAATTTCCGACCACATTGCAAAAACCTAACCCTATTTCAGACCAAGATGGCCAAAACCTATACCCTATTTCAGACTAAAACGGCTGGAAAACTATACCCTTTGGCGCCGCACATACCTATGTACATGTAGCTTATATAATGGAGTACCCCCCCGGGCTAATATGCCAACACCGGCATAAAAACCACACTATCAGTGCAGTCGCTTAATAGACGATGAGAGGTCAAATTTAACCGAGAATAACAATCAGGCGTAATGATCATACAGTGTACACAGTGGGGGGGGGGGGGGGGACAGGGGGCGGGAGACCGGGAGAAAAGGGGGCGGGAGGTGTACGGGAGGCGGGAGAAGAGGGGGCGGGAAGCGGGATTCCCAAGGTGGCGGAAAGCGGGAGAAAAAGGGGAAAATTACGCAACATTGCGCAATATTTCGCAATCGAAAAAATGCAAAGGGGCGGGAGCCAAAAAATACAGGGCGGGAACCGGGATTAAAGGGTACGGGAAGCGGGAGGTTTAAACCCCCCTGTCCCCCCCCCACTACACAGGATCATACACCTGGATCATACAGGTATGAGAAAACGATCAGATATGGCCCTGCTTGAGATCCAAGTCTTTAAAATGCCGGCGACGTCTAAGCTCTAACGGCTGAATTCAATCACCATCTAAAAATCCTCCAAATTTAAACCCTCTACAAACGTCTTAGAAGCAAAATTGGTAGAAAGACCGAGTGAAATAACGCTTGGCTTACAAAGATGTGAAGTAGGAGTCGTGCGGGCCTTCCAACCCCATTCTATAACTCTGATGGAGCCACAATTTCTTCAGATTGCTCATCGCCAGAACTACCATCAAATGCTCGCTGTATTTCCAAATACAATATAACAGTTCACTATTTTGAGGCCCTGTTAGGGTAAATTTCGACAAGCGATATGGCCTTGAAAGGATGAAATGGCGACAAACGACACAAAGATGGATTGAAACTGCGACAGCGACGAAGACAAGCGCAAACTCAATAGTAAAATACCGACAGGGACATGGCTTCCTGCTCAATACGTGAAACGAAGGGTCTTGAAATTCAGACTAGCGACTTTCGTAGCCCCCCTTAACGGGGCTCTAATTTCCTCGCGCAACGGTTGCCTTTCTTTGTCAAGACATCTAGGAACAATTTTGCGACTGTTACTGGCTTCCCGCTTAAAGCGCTTGGAAATTCTTTGTCGTTGGTTTCGCAGAAAAGTGGAAGGGTGTAAAGACTCACCAAGACGGACTTTCCAGGCAAATATCACAATTCTTCTCAGCGGCCATTACATCGCTAGTCGATGGCTGGCAGTGCGTTGACGTTTGGATAACCGGAAGTGATTTTAATTGGCTACCGTACTGTTTTTGAAGACGCGTCATGGGAAACGAGTGGGCGGCACACTCCTCTAAAAGCTTTCGTGTCAGCCTCCCCAACGCTCGAAAAGCCTTATGCCCAAGTTAAGTGCATGTATAAGCTCGCAGAGACACACAAAAATCATAACGCTCTACGTTCTCGAGTAAACACTCGTAAAAGTTAAGCAATGGAAATAGAGGGAAAGCATGGTCCATCCCTGGATTCAGGGGAGAAGATCACCGAGGATGAGAAGAATCAAGAAACTGCTGCGAAAGAGAGGCTAAACGCTTGTAGGACAAACATCAAAGGGAAGAAACCTAAGATCGCTGAGGTTGGAAATTCTGTGGCCGGTTGTTTAGTTGCGTCAGATCAAACCGACTGGAAGAGGATAAAATATTATAAAGGAAACGTAAGTAGTACAAGGAACACAAATCTTTTAAATCTGTAATAAGTATATGTTGGCTATGCATGTAAACAGTGAAGTAATTCCGTCTCTGTATAAAGGAGAACACCAAAACTCGCCGATGTTCATCGGCGAGGCAGTTCTGTCTCCATAAAGGAGAACACCAAAACTCGCTGATCTGATGTTCATCGGCGAGGTAGTTCTGTCTGTGTAAAGATGAACACCAAAACTCGCCGATGATCATTGGCGAGTTCTGTTAATTACTTCGGCGGACGCGGAAGTTTAAAAAATCGGCGAGGTTTGTGGTTCTTCTTTATTTAAAAGACAGAACTACCTCGCCGATGATGATCGGCGAGTTTCGGATTTCTTTTTTATATAGACACAACTACCTCGACGCTGAGCATCGGCGGGTTTTTTGGGTTCTTCTTCATACAGACGGAATTACTTCGCTGGAGGCGGAAGTATATCGGCGAGGTTTGTGGTTCTTCTTTATCAGTTAAAGGCAAAACTACTTCGCTGATGATTATCGGCGAGTTTTGGGGTTTTCCTAAAATACAGACAGAATTACTTCGCCAATGATCATGGGCGAGTTTTGGTGTTCTTATTTGAGGATTTTTGGAGACTGGAGCTTATTGTAGATTGCGTGAGATAATGATGTTTAGCATTCGATTTATTTGTTGTTTATCGTGGCATACGTTCACTTGTGGTCTGAAGGAACCAATCATTAGAAGCCTTTTGACAGATACCGGAAATTGCTACGTGATCCAGGATCTAGGACGCTTCCATACCATACAAATATCTATATATATAGTAGTGTCAGATTATTACTTTGTGAGTGCGCGTTAGTTGACGAACTGTGACTCGAGATCAAAATTGATTGAATAAACCCATTAAGACCTTTAAAAAACGGTGACTTGTGGAGAACATTGTTCTAACTAACGTGGAGATGAACATTCTCCCCAGGATGTTCAATGGCAAGTTTTGGACTTCTTTTTTTACACAGACAGAACTACCTCGCCGATGAACATCGATCAGCGAATTTTGGTGTTGATCTTTATACAGACAGAGCTACCTCGCCGATGATCATTGGCGAGTGTTTTTTTTTTGTTCGTCTTTCTACAAACAGAATTACTCCGCCAATGTTCGTCGGAGAGTGTTGATGTTCTCCTTTATACAGACAGAACTCGCCCGCCGATAAGGCAGTCCTGTATAAGGTGTCTACGATAATCTTAACACATTGACAACTTAGCGTTTTTGTTTTTCTTTCTGTATAAGTGAAACAGTTACATAATACGTGTTTGTCTGATCACCGATTACAAGAGGGTTGTTTTTTCGTTCTAGATGAAAAAAGTGATCAGAGAGAAATTTGGCAGCTTAAAGCGAGACGAAGGGCAACTAGAATTGCAAGCAGAAGGATCTGAGGAAACGTATGGCCCTCCATATGACAATACACTTGGTCTCTATTGGCACAAACTTCTTAGCAGTAGACTGGCGAAGAAAAAGATTGAAGAAAAGGCAGATGAAAAGTTGGCCGACGAATTGTTTAAGACTATCAAGGAGAAGTTTGACATAAAGCTTTTCGAATGCGATTTTCCTCTGTATGGCTACGTTTATGACAAAGAGGAGGCAGCGCCCAAAGTCTACCTGTGGCAGGATGCTGAAGCTGATGCAATAGGCTGGTATTATGACAAAGAAAAAAAATGTGACAAGTACGTCATTGTGGATTGGAAAGTTGTGGACCTGTTAGGGTTTTGGAAGAAATCCACTACATATGGATGGTACCTTCACCAGAGCTTGGTCTACGCACGGCTTCTTCAGCTACACATGGAACTTGATTACCTGCCGCCCATCCTACTTGTACCAATTTCAAATAACGACGGGAGAACCATCCACCCTGGCCTTTTTTACGACTACCCAGACGAGTGTAAAGAGGCCATAAATGTCCATTGTTGGTCTACAACGCTGCCAGAGCCTCTAAGGAAAATTCAGCGGCAATGGCCATTCAATGCTGATAAGTTGGAAGCGGGTCTTGTTGATCCAGAAATGCTATTAACAGAATTCTTTGCCGATGGTGCTAAGGTGAAGGACTTGCTCAAGGCTTTCGAATGGAACTCGCTCCAAGCCGTAGAGCCAGAAGACCACGAGATGATAATTGAAGAGGAAAAATGACTCTTTCAATAGCATTTTGATAGATCCGCCTACTACGTATCCTTATCGTGGCATTTATTTCAAGATTTATCTACATCTTTGTTACTGAATCGTCTTCACATAACGAATGCTCAGGAGACAGACAAAACTCAGACCGTGTTTGAACGAACTACACTGAAATTATCATTATTTTTTTTCCTTCTAGAAAGGCTCAATGGTTTTGCATATTCTCTGTAAACAGGAAGTTCTAGAGGTTTCGAATTCAAGAGTACTTTTAATATATAGAGCTGTTTCTACTTCACGGTTGATTTGAGTTTTACGCTTTTCAGGGAAATTTCCCGATCAAACAGTTATAACATTTTATGATCGTATATTTCCAAAGAGTTATATACCAGCTCTTTCCGGCTTTAAAATGTAACGAGCGTTCAGTCCAATGAGCGGCGGTTTGCAAACAGATTCTCGGCTTCAGCATTGAAACAATGGCCAACTGCTTTAGCTTCGAGCTCGTGTCATTTTTTAACATCAAGATGTAGGTGCCTTTTATATACTTTCGGGCATTTCTTGAAACATTTACTTGACATTACTCACTTGGACTTGATTTCACATAGCGAGGAGAAGCTAATCTCCAGAACAAAAAACTTTAAATGTTTTCTTGAAATTCATTAGTTGGGCATGATTAGTTGCATTAAGGAGCCATATTTACTCACTCATTGATATTTTCTCTCAAATAGTATCTGAAATATTTAGCCAAAGTTCCTGTAGTTTTCCTTCGTTCAAATGTAGAAAGGGCAGCAAGAGCTTGCCCAAACAATCCCTAGGGGAAAAGAAATTCAAAGAAATACAAAGAAATTAGCTCCTTGAAAATTTTAATTATTCATGAGCAATTATTTAACTCTCTTTCCTTTATTAACGAGTTGCCCTGAGCTAGTTTCCCTAGATTTGTTGTATGGCGTTGAGTTCCCAACACACAATCCACGTGATGCGTATCCCAGTTTTGCCCTTCGCATACATAGTGACAATAAGTACCGTTTGTTATACAGTTAGACTGAGAGAGGGATCAGGAAATAACGAATAGTCAAGAAAAGCTCTTAATACTGAAGAAAGTCGAAGCGAACTGTATTTCGGGGGATAAACTCCTTCAAACAGAATAAAATAGTCATTGTTACATTAGCAAATGAGGAATTTATAGGTCACAACTTAACTTGCACATACCCACAATAAAGTTTTATACAACAGTTTGCCATTTGCTAAATGATAAAAATACGAAATTTTTCAGGATAAGCGTTGCACAGAAAATTCATAAGTTTCATATTTTATTTACGCTTTATAGCTAAGTGATGAAGCAGGATTTTTTTTCAAAATGAGTGCAGTTATCGTATGCATTGTGGTTTAAAGAATATTTGTGTCATGTATTTTGTGGTTCTTTAGAATACTGGGAATAGTGAGTGTGTTAATTTGAAATGATGATGATCGCAACGTTTTCGATTGTTCGTTCTTAGTAGTACGTTGATAAGGTTTTAACATTTATTCCTTGGTGCGATTTTCATTTTGGCATGAAACCGAGGTTGTAAGATGTTCGATTCGTTCATCCGTTGGTAATCGTTCATCCGGAGTTAATCCTCATAAAGAAATGTACAGTCCATCTATTTGCTTGTTTTGGTTTTTGATCTCAAGTTTTGACATCGGTTAGCGTTTTCCTGAAAATGACTTTTTTTACCTTGCTTTGATCATTTTTGAGTGTAATTTCTTCGTGTTTCCTGCTGAATTCGTACCACTTGTAATATTAATATTGAATATCTCTTGCTTTTTAGTCAGTTTGTTTTTAGAGGGAAACGTTTAAATCACAAGTGTTGGACAAGATATTTGATTGTTAATAGTGTTCGTGAAGTGTACGAAGACTAGAAGCACGTCGTACTCGGACTCGAATGCGGAACCTTGAATAAGTCGAGAATAGACAAGAAAGTGGTGTTCTAAAATTAACGTAACTTTCGTCTAGAAACACTGTTATGTAACAATCTTCAATCTGTATTTTAACTTATGTTTAGGTAAGAAATGACATAACTTTTAATTGATAAAAATGTTCCTTGTAATTTTTGTGTTGCTCTCTTTACTTTGTTTCGGCCAGATACTTAGGGAACGATGTCGAAAATTTAGCGTGAAAAAGATTTCGACACTGTTTACCTGGAAGAGAAATATGTTAATCTTATGTTAGTCTTTCTTGTGTGCATTCTTACTTTTGCATACGACCTACTACGCAAGGAATTACGTTAGCTTAAGTTTTAGATTGACCTACATTGACAGTTGATTAGCCTGGTCGAAGTAAAGAGCAATAGCAAAACTTTAATCGTCATTCGAGTCTGGCATCAGTTGTAAACAGAGCTCAGAAGCTATTAAACAGTTTTGGTCTTGGTTAACTTTTGTCGTGGTATTCGTTGTCTTCTGCTTATCCCAATTTCGAGGACCATTTGACAAATCATACAGGGTAAACGAAATTCCCAACTGCCTTGTTAACTGAAAAAAAAAAGGTTTGAGCCTAAGAGGGTGTTTGTATGTCACCGGGTACGAATATACAAGGTCCTTCCGGTTCCCTATTGAGGCTCTGTACTCGTTTACACGGAGTCCAAAATCTAATAATGTTACGGGTCAATACCGGTGCGAGGTGACCCCGGTACCTGCCACGCGCAGATTTAAAGGCAATCTCAATTCGGTACGAACTCTCACGAGTAGTTACAAAATAATATATACTATGTACAACAACTAGTACGAAATGGCTTTCTTTTCAGTGAATTATATTACTTTTTGAGTTTCTTGGCTAAAAGTTGGAATTTTCCCAGCAAATCGAAAGACACATTTCTCTCAGCCAGCAAATATACCCTTGCTTGGCCCCCATCATCCTTTGGGTGCTCCTGAAAATTGGCAGGTAGCTCACACATATACTCTATGGAAATGTAACTGAATTTATCAAACGTTCTTTTTTTGTTAATTCTTCTAACCTTTCCCAAAGTTATATACTGTCGATAAAACTTTAAAGACCAGAGGATACGTACCGGGACTCGCCATATTCCCAAGAAACTGTTAAAAAAAAAAAAAAAATAAACCCCATGCCCCTTTACTGTCCAACATGGACGCGGGCGTACACCGCTGTGAGTTACGATTCGTCACCTCTTGGCGACTTAACTTCGATTAAAAACGTCAGTCTCAAGTTTTTAGGTTGTAAGTTTGATAAAGCCGCGTAGAGCCTTTAAAGCCGCTAATTATCGAACTCAGTGATCGAAGTACAGTAGGATATAACAGTTTGACTCTGATGAGGATCCCGCTTAGATACACAGCTCTCTCTATTACCCAGGCGTTCCGATCCCTTCCCGCTTACTTGACTTCGCGCAAAATTTTATGACCAACCATTTTGCTCAGGGCCTTTAATACACTACCGCCTTTGATATCGTATTTAGATTTCTCATGAGAAACCACCGCCATCTCCTGTAAACCATGGACACCGTACAGGATCAGGAGAGGAGGCCTTTCCTGATCGCAAAGCTGGTCGCTTCGGCTGTAGAAGGGGCAGTGTTCGGGAACGCTCAAAATTGGTTACGCTTCAAAATGGCCGCCATTTCTTTTGGAAACAGAGCTATAGGTTAAGGTCGGCGTTTGATGGTTAAGATTTTTCTTTACGTTTTCAGATGGCTGGATTTATTTTCTTTCTAAATTGTTTTGAGGACTGATTTTCGTTTGCATTGGAACTGGGAGGAAGATTGCTTTCAACTCAAGTGCAAAGGACCCCGGTACTTGAGCGAGATTAATTTACAATGACGAAAGGAACACTGATTCGCATTGCGTTATTCAGTACTGCCCTCTAAAATGTACTTGAATGAGGTTCTTCCTATTAATGGATAGACTAGCTTTTAGTCCAAACGATTTCACTCTTCAAATAAGTTAAAATATGCGTTTAATAAGCGTCAAAAATTTGGCATGTTGTCTATTACATAGTGTTCATTTCGCGTGCTACTGATTTCCCGACCCAGCCAGCACCGACCACCTCGTTGATATGATCAACTGGTTACTGCGATCACTTTTTTGGCCCAGACGAAAGCTCTGAGATATTTTCTTATCTGAAAGCCTTGTTAATTTGACCCAGACTGGTTCCCCGACGCTCTTTTCCTTCGTCCTTCCCAGAATGGGAAGTAAGTAGGGACTGGGAACGAGTCTGAATCTGACTTTCTCGTTAACTGCGACCGACGACCACCTTTTGCAATCCCAAGCTATCATTGGCAATTCTGATATAGAATACTAGCGTCAATTTCTTGATTGTGCCGAACTGTAGTCAATTTGAGTGATTCCAATTTTCTAATTAAAGCTCTTCGTTTGCGTAAGACTGTAATCGCAGAATAGGAGCAACCCATTTTTGCGAACAGACATGATTTGTTTATACAACGTTATTAATGGAAGTATCGTTAACTATTGAAGGAAACGTTTAAAGGGTTTCGTCCTTTTACCTTAAGGGGCGCTTTCACTTGAATGCTGTTTTTCTCAAGCCTCAGCTGTTTGTCTCAGTCACCTCTTGGAGGTTTTAAGTAATCCAGAAAAACCAAGATGGCAGAGTGGTGCAAGAACACACAAACTTTCCTGACTATTTTCGTGTTTTAAATTTTTTTTTTATTACCATCTTTTTTTCAATAATTCACATGTAAGCGTCCCCTTCATTTTGAAATGATAGGTAAATTTTATATTCATTTTACTTATCATATTTGCTTCTTTATAGGACAAATCTGTATTTACAAAATGTTCTTTCGAGAATGATTCGACTTCAGACTTGAAGCAGTATCCTTTTGCTTCAAAAAGAAGATGCCCTGACTCTAAACTGTACATTTACCATGCCCCCTTTTTTTAAGCAATTTTAAAAAGTTTACAATCAATGAGTCGTACATTTGCATTTCACATGAATCGTGAAATGAATATGAGGTACTATAGTTTTTACAGCGCATTTTCCACCAATGCTTGTTTTGGACGTGGGCAGTAAGTACGATATCGAGGTTGCCATGGATACGTCTTTATATAAACAAGGAGCCATCTGGCGACTGTTCGGCGAGCGCCATCTTGAACTGCAGTTGTTTGAGCCATTTGGCCAGCGCTGATTTGGTGTCTTTGTTGATCCGCCTCCGAGACTGGGCTTTGCGCAATCGCGCATGCGCTGCTTCCGAGAGCTGTAATGAGATTTCACTGGCGAAAAATGTCTGATTGGTCGACGCGTGACCACGTGATCGAGCTCTTACATTCAAGATGGCCACCAAAGTAGCTCACCAAAGTTGTTGGAGATCTTTCTTTCTTTCGGCAAGTGTTGACTGTTAGCTCGAGAAGAAACACAGAAGTAGAAGGAACGATAACAGCGTAAGGGTTATAAGTCTCAGACGAGGTTGGTTGCGGATGGACAGGACGATTTGTTTTCGTGTTCACCACCTGTAACTTACATTTTGAGAATCGTTTCGGCTCTTCAGCACTTGGCAACATCATTTGATCATCGCTCGTTTGATAGATTTTAGCACATGAGACATGGTTGTAATTGCAAGAAACTGGAACATTTTACTGTCCCTAATAAGAGATTTCTTAGAAAGCCTGCAGCAGTCGGGGAAACAGGTCTAGGAAAATGTAAAGCCATTTTCAATCGGTGTGGACGTAAGTTAAAAAATAGCATGTTGTTAGGAAGTGTTTTTTGTATTGCAGAATAATATCGTGCCTGACGTTGACCGTTACAAAATTTTTTAAGTGTTGTACCAGTTTTCAAATTATAGAGTATCCTCCTTAATAAAATAAGTGCATTACCTTGGTGTGGAGTTAGTACCTGCACTGTGTACCGCTAGAAAAAATATTAAGCTTATAAATGCATAAACAAAATTACACAAAGAAGTAATTAAATGTTTTAGATTCTCACACTCCAACAAAAGTTGTTTGTTCTCATTGTGATCTTGTTCTACTCAAGGGCAACCCTTTTCGGGATGGTCAAAAAATTTATATGCCTAAAGAAACTACACCATTCTACTTCGATTCTTATTGGTTGTTAGAAGGCAAACTAAATATTCAGTATTTTGCACTTACTAGTAACTGCAAATACTAGATTGAAAATTAGTTATAAATCACTAAAGACTACAGGCCACCAAGGCCTTACCAAGAATTGCGAACATCAATTTGGAGTTGTCTTCAGTAGTAGATAGGACAGAGTCCCAAAGAGCTTTGAGCATAATGAAAAAGATTTGAATTATTCAATTATTTAGATTTTTGAAGGGATGTGACAAATGTCCAACTGTTTTGTTGCTCCTACAGTTGTAGTCGACTTGCCAGTCCAGTACACTTTTTGTGCTACTTTGAAAGTTCTTTCGAAATTATTGCATATAAACTGGTTTCCAGGGATGTGATAAATGTCCAACTGTTTTGTTGCTGACCTACATTAATTACACTGACCTAAAGGCTCATACAATGGTTAAGACTGTTTAACAGAAAGGTCTCGCTTGCAGAGTGTGGTATAAATTCTGAACTGTATTACCAGCCACATAATAACAGGTCCAAATAATTCAGCTGTAGAGTAAGCTGGTCTATTATTTCACCTAGTGAGTTTCAAACTGAACAATCACCGAAACAGCTGACATTACTTATATTTCAATAAACAATCTTGGGTGCAATTGTGAATATATGAAACTCATATATTTGAACTGCGGAATGAAGAAATCAATGTAAAGAAGATCCTCGCAGTTGTCAACGCAACTTATGCAGTTGCGAAAAGAAAGCCTGAAAAAATCTTGGGTGCATTGAAAAACATTTAGTTGAGCAAAATCCTAAAAGAAGTAAATGAGTTCCAATCATGATTTGATTCCATTAGGGAAGTGGTCATAACAAGTGTACTCGATGAGGACCCACCTCATGTAGGGGTAGGGGGGCTATGCAAGATACCACCTGTCTGATTAGCCAAATGGTCAACATTTATTGGCCTCAAAATTTGAGTTGAGACTTTCATATTAGGTGTGCTTGAAGCTTGCATTGCTGGAGAAATGGCACAGGGAGGACTGAATCTTTTTCTTAGTTTCTACTCCTGATAATGTGGGGGCTATACAAACAAGACACCATCTTTTAAGGTGGGGGAAAGGGGGTACACGAAGAGACCACCTCTCTTTTTGCCGCATGGTGGGTCCTGTCTGAGCGCAATAGTTTTGACCATTTCCCTTATATTGTCTTCACTATAGAACTAAAGATTGCAAACTTTTTATTAAATACACTTGTTGGTATGTAGGTGAACAGCCCAACAACAGCTTGCCAGCATCAAGACCCCATTATAATTAACTTATATCTGAATTACAGTGGTCTTGACAATCTTGCACTAAAGGAGTAACCCCCTCCCCCAATAACAGCAACAACAACAACAACAACAAAAAGGTGAGAAGATACAAGATATGAAGTGCTGCTGCAAAGAGCACGTTTATTTGCATTCTCTCCACAATATAATGTCCTTTTACATGTGTACATTCATGACCATCACATGAATAATGTTCTGTTGCCAATGTGCGTTTCCATTTTTTTTGCTCAGTCTTCCGTGAAAACTTTTTCATCTTGGTCTGAAAAAAAAAACAAGCATATGATACAAATGTTGACATTAAATCAGTTTTGAAATTAATCAACAAGCACCTCTTGGATCCAACCTTTGTACAAATGACAACACTTGAAAACAAAGGCAAGTAAGCATTTTATTATAATTCTGATTATCAAAGGAGGGTGTAAGGTGGTAAGATCTGAAACATGTTACATCTTGAAAGCATTTAGTACCACTATCATTTTGGACAAGCATTATGTTAAAACTAAAAAAAAGTTGATGATCCTGGGCTAAAAAGTGCACATTTAACAGAAACTACCCTGCACCCAGCATTTCTGGGGCAAAGACAATACCTAAAGGTAAAGCAGGGGTTATGAAAATTATTTTTACAAAAATTAAAATCAAGTTTGATTCCCAATGTGCCTGTGTCTAAGACAAGCATCATTTTACTAGTATTAGTGACTCTGGTGACTGCCAATTTTGGGCCAATACTATTGTATTTTGTCCATGACTATAATAACTGTAAGAACAGTATATTTTTATGTACTAAAAACAGATCAGAGTTAGCAATTACATATCCAAATGAGCTTACAGGGGAGGTGCCCCAAGCAAAAAAGGGATGGGGGTACAAATATGTTTCAGAATGAAAATAAATATATTCCCTCGGGGTACACTACAGCAACAGATAAAGAATTGACCGACAACTAAGAACAAAACCAAAAAAAAAATTTAAATATAAAACTAGAAATACCCCAAAAGGTTCTTGCTCATCAAGCAATGTTTATAACAAAGAGTGAAAAATCTACTTGCTAAAAATGTGTAATTTTCAAAAATTTACACTTAAATGCTCAAGGGTTTCCATCTGGTTCTTGCTCGTCAGATAAACAACAAACATCCTTCTAACAGGGAGTGAAAAACCTTAAGACACATTAAAATAATCCACATGTTGAAAATTTATTCTCAAATTACACAATTTTATCAGCATGAAATGATACAAAAAGGGATTGCGGAAATTACAAAAGGCAAATAAGATATTGTAACTCTGCAAACCATGCTTACAGAAAGTCATGCATAGTCATGCCACTTAATAACGAGGACAAATCTAGTTTCGATTTCTCGCAGACGTGAAAAAAAGCCATCTGGCTATCGCCATAACAGGGCAGCCATCACTCCGTCTTCTAATTCTTTTCTCGCGGGCATTTTCACTTCTGAACCAATTACAAAGCTGGAAACCTAACACGTGATTTTTTGCGCAGTGCATGCGTACCACATTTTTCGCCAGTGAAGTAATGAGATTCACTGGCGAAAAATGTCTGATTGGTCGACGCGTGACCACGTGATCGAGCTCTTAAATTCAAGATGGCCACCAAAGTTGTTGGAGGCCTTTCTTTCTTTCGGCAAGTGTTCACTGTTAGCTCGAGAAGAAACACAGAAGTAAAAGGAACGAGAACAGCGTAAGGGTTATAAGTCTTAGACGAGGTCGGTTGTGGATGAATAGGACGATTTGTTTTCGTGGTCACGACCTGTAACTTATGTTTTGAGAAAACCTGCAGCAGTCGGGGAAACAGGTCCAGGAAAATGTAATGCCATTTTTAATCGGTGTGAACGTAAGTTAAAAAATAGTATGTTGTTTGGAAGTGTTTTGTATTGCATAATAATATCGTGCCTGACGTCGACCGTTACAAAATTTTTTAAGCGTTGTAACCAGTTTTCAAATTATAGAGTATCCTCCTTAATAAAGTAAGTGCATTACTTTGGTGTGGAGTTAGTACCTGCATTGTGTACCGCTAGAAAAAAATATTAAGCTTATAAATGCATAAACAAAATTACACAAAGAAGTAATTGAATTTTTCAGGTTCTCACACTCCAACAAAAGTTGTTTGTTCTCATTGTGATCTTGTTCTACTCAAGGGCCTAAAGAAACTACACCATTCTGCTTCGATTCTTATTGGCTGTTAGAAGGCAAATTAAATATTCAGTATTTTGCACTTACTAGTAAATGCAACTACTTGATTGAAAATTAGTTAGAGATCACTAAAACCTACAGGCCACCAAGGCCTTACCAAGAATTGTGAACATCAATTTGGAGTTGTCTTCAGTAGTAGATAGCACAGAGTCCCAAAGAGCTTTGAGCATAATAGAAAAGATTTGAATTATTCAATTATTTAGATTTTTGAAGGGATGTGAGAAATGTCCAACTGTTTTGTTGCTCCTACAGTTGTAGTCGACTTGCCAGTCCAGTACACTTTTTGTGCTACTTTGAAAGTTCTTTCAAAATTATTGCATATAAACTGGTTTCCAGGGATGTGATAAATGTCCAACTGTTTTGTTGCTGACCTACAGTAATTACACTGACCTAAAGGTTCATGCAATGGTGAAGACTGTTTAACAGAAAGGTCTCGCTTGCAGAGTGTGGTATAAATTTTTGAACTGTATTACTAGCCATATAATAACAGGCCCAAATAATTCAGCTGCAATGTAAGCTGGTCTATTATTTCACCTAGTGAGTTTAAAACTGAACAATCACACCGAAACAGCTGACATTACATATATTTCAATAAACAATCTTGGGTGCATTGAAAAACATTTAATTGAGCAAAATCCTAAAAGAAGTAAATGAGTTCCAATCATGATTTGATTCCATTATAAGTGTCTTCACTTGAACTGTATTACTAGCCATATAATAACAGGCCCAAATAATTCAGCTGCAGAGTAAGCTGGTCTATTATTTCACCTAGTGAGTTTAAAACTGAACAATCACACCGAAACAGCTGACATTACATATATTTCAATAAACAATCTTGGGTGCATTGAAAAACATTTAATTGAGCAAAATCCTAAAAGAAGTAAATGAGTTCCAATCATGATTTGATTCCATTATAAGTGTCTTCACTAAAGAACTAAAGATTGCAAACTTTTTATTAAATACACTTGTTGGTATGTAGGTGAACAGCCCAACAACAGCTTGCCAGCATCAAGACCCCATTATAATTAACTTATATCTGAATTACAGTGGTCTTGACAATCTTGCACTAAAGGAGTAACCCCCTCCCCCAATAACAACAACAACAACAACAACAACAAAAAGGTGAGAGGATACAAGATATGAAGTGCTGCTACAAAGAGCATGTTTATTTGCATTCTCTCCACAATATAATGTCCTTTTACACATGTACATTCATCACCATGCAACATGAATAATGTCCTGTCGCCAATGCGTGTTTCCATTTTTTTTGCTCAGACTTCCATGAAAACTTTTTCATCTTGGTCTGAAAAAAAAACAAGCATATGCAGATACAAATGTTGACATTAAATCAGTTTTGAAATTAATCAACAAGCACCTCTTGGATCCAACCTTTGTGCAAATGACAACACTTGAAAACAAAGGCAAGTAAGCATTTTTTTAATTCTGATTATCAAAGGAGGGTGTAAGGTGGTAAGATCTGAAACATGTTACATTTTGAAAACATTTAGTTCCACTATCGTTTTGGACAAGGATTATGTTAACACTAAAGAAAAAAGTTGATGATCCTGGGCTAAAAAGTGCACATTTAACAGAAACTACCCTGCATCCAGCATTTCTGGGGCAAAGACAACACCTAAAGGTAAAGCAGGGGTTATGAAAATTATTTTTACGAAAATTTAAACCAAGTTTGATTCGCAATGTGCCTGTGTCTATGACAAGCATCATTTTACTAGTATTAGTGACTCTTGTGACTGCCAATTTTGGGCCAATAATATGGTAATTTTTGTCCATGACTATAATAACTGTAAGAACAGTATATTTTTATGTCTAAAAACAGATAAGAGTTAGCAATTGCTTATCCAGATGAGCTTACAGGGGAGGTGCCCCAAGCAAAAAAGGGATGGGGGTACAAAAATGTTTCAGAATGAAAACAAATATATTCCCTTGGGGTACACTACAGCAACAGATAAATAATTGACTGACAACTAAAAAAAAAAACCAAAAAAAAATTTAAATATAAAACTAGAAATAACCCAAAAGGTTCTTGCTCATCAAGCAATGTTTATAACAAAGAGTGAAAAATCTACTTGCTAAAAATGTGTAATTTTCAAAAATTTACACTTAAATGCTTAAATGTTTCCATCTGGTTCTTGCTCGTCATATAAACAACAAACATCTCTATAACAGAGAGTGAAAAACCTTAAGACACATTAAAATAATCCACACCTTGAAAATTTATTGTCAACCTACACATTTTTTATCAGCATGAAATGATACAAAAAGGGATTGTGGAAATTACAAAAGGCAAATAAAATATTGTAACTCTGCAAACCACGCTTACAGAAAGTCATGTATAGGCTTAATCTACATAAACGAGTAAAGAAAGTAAGCTTACATCTCGTAGTCATAACTTGTATTAAAATACCGGAATAAGATACTATCTGAACAACATCCATGATATTCGACATGGTACGAATTACTCACCCAAAACAGCCTACACGTATCAGGAAATTATCACTTCCTTGCCACCCGGTCCAAGCCAAGTCATATATCTACAGAAAGCCCAGAAATCGACTTTTTACCCTTTTATAATTTCTTCTTGGACCGGGTGGCATGAAACTTACACCAAGCAAAAACGTTCAAATCACTGACCTTTTCTGTGCCATTTTTCCTCGCGAGGCAGCATCTTCCGACGTCGACCGCAGAAAAATAAACCGACTGGCAGCATTTGTTGAACTGTCCCAGGATGCTAAATTGCCTACAGAATATGATCCACTTAATAACGAGGACAAATCTAGTTTCGATTTCTCGCAGACGTGAAAAAAAGCCATCTGGCTATCGCCATAACACGGCAGCCATCACTCCTTTTTCTAATTCTTTTCTCGCGGGCATTTTCGCTTCTTGACCAATTACATCGCTGGAAACCTGACACGTGATTTTTTGCGCAGCGCATGCGTACTACATTTTTCGCCAGTGAAGTAATGAGAGGATCACGAGTTTGAGAAAGAAAATCCATGAAATAACATGGGGCGTGGCAAAATTTTGTCCGCGAACTGTAACATCAAGTCAAACTGGTATGAAGAGAGGGCAAACCTCGAGGTTGCAAAATAAACCAAAAAACCGATAATCCAGAAATGCTAAGGCAGCATGGCATCTATAAATGTACCCTTCTACAGCTACAGGACAGAGCTAGGGAGATTTGAGAACGTGTATAAAAGTAAAAGGATCGGTATCCAGGTCAAAAGAGACATCACTGTTGTAGGGAAGTGGCCGTTGGTTTCACAGCAGTTGAACGTAAAACCGTTGGTGACAACTTAAACGTTTTGACGTTGAGAGTCCATTCCAAAGAAAGTAACTGTCAATCACCACATTTACCTGGTTTGTGCTTATGGAGACTGACGATAATGACAGTGGCAACAAATATTGGCACTTAGGTTTTGCGTTTGACTGCTTTGAGTAGTACACCTGTCTCCTCGACTCCACGCTGGGGTCGGGGAAAATTCGCTGAACGAAGTAAGTGCAGCCTCAATAGACGTAAAGCACACCCTCACAGTGTTTGTCTGCACCTGGGGTAAATTTAATAAAACATTTACAAGAGTAATGTGCAAGCGTAGTTATTGTTTTCAACCTCAGAAACGATAGCTACACTTGTAAAATGCACTTGTAAATGTTCTATTAAATTCACCCCTGCATACCTCGCTCAGTGAAGTTTACAGTCCTCAAAAATTCCTTTTGAGTCTTAACGGAGTGGAGAAAGCTAGAGTAAGTAAAGAAAGTTATCCATGTTGAGGGTCGGTCATGATGAATCACTACAGGTTCAGTTCAACACAAGCCAAACTGACAAATTATTCTTACCCCTTGAGAGAAGCAGTAAGTTAGGATTGGATACCACATCGGGTACAGCTGAAAGAAATAAACAGATTTAACTTGAGCCGTGTTCACTTTAAGGTTTTATTACAATTAAATATGTAATCAAATTATAATAGCCCATTAATAATAATGGGTTTCACCTGTATTACATATTTTACAGTCGTGTTCTCAGTGCCTTGTCTTTTGAGTGAAAGAAATGATTGAGTTGACTTACTAGTTTTGTCTCTAAGATGTTTTAACATCTTTTTTAAAAAAAGTGATTTAACTGAAATAGAAACCGTTAAAAATATTGAAGGGGTAATGCCGTTAAGTTTTTCTTGGTTGTCCAGTCAAAAATGTGCCAGATTCTTCTTTGAATTGATTTTTCACCACCAAAGGCACGATATCAAGGGATTTTCAAAGAACGAATGAGCCACAATCGGTTTTAATTCACTTCAAAGAAGACAAAAGTAATGAACTTGAAAAATATCCTTACTATCCAAAGTAAAACACACTCATCAATGACTTTTGTGCAGTAAGATAGCCATTTTTAACAGAACTGAACAATTATTTCCCGTATTTCATTGACGCAAATGTGTTCAGGTTTTTGTTCTGTAATTTGACGCTTGCGACGGGGCGAGATTTAAAAACCTGACATTATTTTTTAAAGCCAAAAACTGAACGGCTTGGAAAGTGAAATTTCAGTTAAAAATTTACAGTTTTAATCGTATAGGCATGCTTTTTGGCCATTTTAATGCCAAAACATGATCAACGACCTCTCTTGAGCCACGAAAACCTCTTTTGAGACATAAGAGGCATGAAGAAATGCCCTCGTGGGTATTATTTTCAGCGATCTTAAAAATCAAAGGCTCTTTTTTACATGGATCATGGCATGTAGGGGAAAATGTACTACTTCCGACCGGGTATCCCCTCTAGTTGGGCATGTAACGCATTTTTTCATGCCTCTCTAAACCCCAAACTGTTGGAAGCAAACTAGAGAGGAGTTCATTGAGGAAAAAATTTGGTAGGGCATGTTTCGGAAAAGTTCATGCCCGGGATGTTCTTTTGCTCAGGGACAATCCGTACCGAGCGACCGGGAGAAGACTGGGTTTGAGACGAAAAAAGTTCATGCCCGGCATGTAATTTCGATTTTCATGCCCGGCATGATAATCGAAATTTCATGCCCGGCATGACTTTTGTTCTCTTCTCAGCCCAGTCTTCTCTCGGTCGAGCCACATTTCATGCCCGGCATGAAATCTGGCTCTACATGCCCGGCATGAAAATCGGCTTTTCATGCCCGGCATGAAAATCGACTTTGTATGGCCAGTATGAAAATTGACTCCACATGCTGGGCATGAAAACCAACTTGAAAATTGCCTGGTCTTTAAGTAAATCTTGAGTTGACATACTCAGTGGGTATAAAGTCAGTTTTCTATTCAGGTTGAAACGGCATTTCCTTCTCCACCGTCGTATCTAAATCGAAAGAAATTGCTGACAATGAAGGATTATAAAAAATCCAGTGTTTATCAAAAGTGTAAACAATGAGATGACCCTTGAGTGACTCCTAGAAATGAGCTGAAATTCTTCAAACACCCATCCCCACACTGACAAATTGTCTCTTCCAGAACCTTTACTGGCCCAAGTACTAACAATACTCAAAGTGTCAAAACGTGGACGCAACAGGGGGTAGTTAGAAATCCTTTATTGTTGATTGGTTGCGGTCCAATGAAATGCTTATACAACATACCATATCCTACACATACGTCTCCTTAGAGTGTCCTCAACGATAAAAACAAGATTATCAACCTTTTCATAAGAAAGCAAAATAATTAAGAGCCCTTTACTTTAACTCGATGACCAATACCAGAAGAAATTAGTAGTCTACTGGCAATCTATTGCTATCCACTTTCTGGGGAAAGTGGTCCCAAGCTCAGCACAATCAACACAACTCAATTTCCCAATTTTTTACTGTTTCCTTATTTAACCTCTGATGGTTAAGAATTAACTAGTCATTTTTCATACAGGGCAGTGAGTACAGATGTAATATCGTATAATTTACACTGATCAACATCAGGCTAAGTGCATTTATTCTAAGTTCACTATTCACATCCCAGGAGGAGGGGGGTACTCCTAGGAATTTTTAGTGGGGATGTGCTGCCAAGTTCTCCAGTATAACTTTCCAATACATGTTTTTAGCCCTAACCTCTGAATCCATACCCATTTTCAGATCTGGTACCCAAATCAGACTTTCAGACCAAAACAGTCAAAATCCATACCCATTTTCAAACCAAAAAGCCATACCCCTTGGGGTAGCAGATATCTATATAGCTCATACAGGGGGGGTACCCTCTGTCCCCCTGGCCAGTTGGGAATCAATTGCCCCTATTTTAAAAGTAACATCTTCCCCATAGACTTATTTATTGAAAGGAACAGGGAAGCTGGAGGCAGGCTGTGGTGATGGGGGGGGGGGGGGAGATGCTGTGATAAATTTCAAATCTTCCAAATAAGCATCAATGTTTCCCCTGAACCCTTGAAGGTAGTAAAGACAGTTAATTTGGTTTTGCTCATGTGGATGGATGCCAAGGAGGACTATGAGGGGAAAACATTTTTCACTGGGTCATTGCATGCAGGATGGGATATGTGACCAAGAGAAAATATTCCATGTCAGTCTCCTTTGCAAACAGTGTAATTTGGACATCATGACTGTCTGTGAGGTCAAAATGGCTAAGTATAGTGTGATAACATGGCACCATTCTTGTAAAATTACATGTTTAAAAGGCCAAATTTAACCACTTTGATCTCCCCAACACAGAAATTAATTTTCACCAGAAATCCCCTTTCCCCCAATTAAAAACCATCTGATGGAAACAGACCATCATGGTCAGGAAACAGACTATGTCAGGACCTGGTTGTTTCAAGCAAGGTGGATTCCAGTAAATTATTTTCACTTAACAGTTTGACTCTGGCTACTTTAAATTGCCACATGAAGTTAGCAGCAGTAACGCTTTTTAACATCAAGAGAATCAGAAAGCCTGGACAAAATTTAACCCAAGGTTAACGCTAATCGGCTTTTGAACAACCGGGCCCTCGTTCCCATTTTAATTAACAAGTGTCCATTTTAATTATAGGAAAAATTTTTTTAAAAAATTCAATAAATATATTTCTACTTTTTCCACCAAATGCTTAATCCAAATTCTTTTTCCATTTTCCTTTTCAATGTCTGTGTTCTTGCTTGTCCTGTTTTTTGTCTCCACCCAGGAGAATTTCCATTTCACTAAGAATTCTTTCTTCAGCTGAAAACAAGCAATTGAACATCAGGATAAATGACAACTGTGTTATGACTGTTGTGGTAGCACTTAATAACACACAGAGGGCTTCCCTGGTGTTATCACACCAGGTGTTAACTGAATGGAATCACCTTAGTATCAATTGTAAAATTAATACACATACTAACATCTTGCAGAACAACTCTTGCAATCTATTGACCACTTCATATTTTTTAGTGTCTGTGGCCTGTTGCAGGCATCATATATTTGTGAGAAGCAAAGTAAAGAACGTTGATCAAACATAAAAGTCATAGTCTTGATGTTGAACAAAATTCTCCCAAGTAGTACCTTAGATGTGTGGAGAACAAGCAGTCAGGAGAACATGCATGCCTGTTGATCTTGGGGCAAATAAGTGGGTTAAATAGTGCACAAAAAGGGAGTTTGTAGCACTCCTAGGTTATGATCAGGATACTTGAAGTAACTAAAAATAAATAATGCTTCCCACTGTTTGATTTTTATTTTGCCGCAGGGACAGGTTGTAAAAGCAATGCATAGTAAGCAGAGATTTTTTGTCAATTTTCTTTGAAATAGCAGATGATGTCACACAGAAGGAATTGTCATTCTGACCTATCTCCACCCCATGTCTTGCCAATTAAAATTGTAAGCTCTCCCCTCAAGCGTATTCCAACCTCAAAGAAAGAATTTATCTACTTACAGTTCTATGATTTATCCTTTCCTTGATAACCCTCTTTGCTGGCCCTTCTCCCTTTTGGAGTGACAAATGTTCTGGTCTTTTTTAGCCATTAAGTCCAGGTACTGGCCTGAATAAACCTAAAAATATTTAAGTGAAACTAAACTATAATTAATGCAACCCTCAACAGAGTTATGCTAGTCTGATCATGTGGTACAATTCTTTAGTTAAACAATAATGAATGACCTGATTAAAGCAATATAATTTTCACTTTCACTGAGACGAAAAACATGATAGTCACCTGACTTTTAGGATTGGGAAAACAAGGTTGCCACTCATCAGACAGAAATCAGACAGTTTTCAGTGATGATGAATGACAAAAACTATTTGAAACGATGTTGCCTTTCCAACATGAATAAAACTTTGTCACGTCTGTTGACGAGCTAAGTAAAACTAAAATTCTTTGAGTTTGACTAATATCACAGCTTGATGCAAAGTCATAGTGAGCTTTACATTTAAATGCTTTACATTTACCTGAGCTTAAAAAAATCTGTCTTTTGCTTAAACTGAAATGAATTGTGTGTGTAAAACAGGTGGTCAAAGTTAGCGACCATAAGCAAACAACAGAGAAATAACATATTCCTGTTAAGTATGAGCTGCAAGTATAAAGTGAAACCAAAGCCAATAAGCTGAGTATGCAGCTGCATGTGTCATAATATCGCTGGTTTAACTACAACACTAGTGACCAACAGAAAACAAACAATCAAACGAAAAGAAAGAGATAAACGTTTCCATAATAACCATTATTTGGAAACGTTTTGTACACATTGTTGATGGAAATAAAAAACAGTCTTCGCCGCGAAGACGAAGAAGAGCAAGTGTTAAGATTATGTACTTACCGGAGAAATAAACCGCCACCGGACACTCACAGGAGGTTATAGCTTCTCAATAACACCATTTGCGTATCTGCAGAACGAAGATGAACCAGCTGGAAAGGTGAGACTGAAATGCCAAAGAAGCGATTACGCGAACATGAAGCAAGTGACGCCACAAATATACGCCACAAAAATTCGCCCATTTTCCGACAGCACTTCGGCCGCTTTGCTTGCCGACAAAGTCATATTCTAAAACTAAAACACTTTGACGCTCGAATATTCGGGTCTCTTCGGCTGATGCGAATTCATACGCTGACGTTTTCTCGCTTTTGAACACGCAATTTATCGTCAGCAAGGTGAAAAAATTTCGTGAGCAAAAGAGCAAAACAAGAATGCATCCCAGGCGCAAAGAAATGTTACTCGACGTTTTCAGCCTTCCCTCCCGTTTAACTAACTGGTAAGTTTGTTACCCCGCCGTTAGGACGGGGTCTAGTAATACCCGTTTTTTTTTTTTTTGTCGTCGTGGTCACTTGCCCCAGACCTCCGCTCGGTCAAAACAATACTTGCCGGTAATGTGCGTTCGTTTAGCGTTTATTCGCCAGAATTTTCATGAAAGTTGGTGTAGAAAACTACTGGCGATTTAATGGCATAAAAACCGCTTCGCTGAAAGCAAGAACGAAGGTGCTAGCGAGCTTTGAAGCTGGCAGGAATTCTAATAACTTGCCCTGGCACGTAAACATTACATCACTGAAACACAGAAGTCGACTCGGGGAAGTCCCTTGCTTTCGCCAAGTTGAATAATTCAACAGTGAAATGCAAGTAGTTTCTGGGCAGTTTTGCTTTGCTTCGCCAAAATCTTTAGGGAAAGTTGTGTAGAAAAGTACAACAAATTCAATGGAGTTGACTTCTCTTCGATGAGAGCAAGGACGAAGGTGCTAGCGAGCCTTGAAAGCCAATGATTCAAGCTACGTGCCGTAGCACATTAACATTACGTCATTGAAAGACAGAAGCCGATTCGGAGAAGTAACTTGCTTGCACCAAATCACTCATCAAATCACGGCCTAAAATAGACTTTTACGTTTTTTTTCCCATAGCTACCAGTTTCCTTAAGATTTTAGAATAAGTTTCTTTATCAAGAAATCTATTTAAATTTCCGTGCCCTTGCTATTTAGAATTACGCTGGCATGTCAGTTCGTTTATTTAAAAAACGTGACGTAACTGAGTCACGCTACGGTCAAAATATTTCGTCACGTTCTTCTTCGCGAAAGCTAGGACAAAGGGATGACCAAGGAATGAGGGATGGGGTTCATACTATCAGGGATTCATGTTATCACAGGGAGAAGGGTGCGGAGAAGACGTAAGGGGGAATGGCAGCAAACACGTCAAAGGTACGACAAATCACAAACTTTAAAATTTACAGGCCTTGGGCTCGTATGTTGAGTGACCGTAACATATTTTGCCCCCTGGGAGGAGGAGAAAAACAGCGGGGTCCAATGCCCCTGGGGCGTTTCTTGTTTTTTTTTTGTCGTCGTGGTCACTTGCCCCAGACCTCCGCTCGGTCAAAACAATACTTGCGGGTAATCTTCGTTCGTTCATTGTTTATTCGCCAGAATTTTTATGAACGTTGGTGTAGAAAATTACTGGCGATTTAATGGCATAAAAGCCTCTTCGATGAAAGCAAGAACGAAGATGCTAGCGAGCTTTGAAGCTGGCATGAAATCGCCTAACTTGCCCTGGCACGTAAACATTACATCACTGAAACACAGAAGCCGATTCGGGGAAGTCCCTTGCTTTCGCCAAGTTGAATAATTCAACACTGACATGCAAGCATTTTTTGGGCAGTTTTACTTTGCTTCGCCAAAATCTTTAGGGAAGGTTGTGTAGAAAAGTACAAGACATTCAATGGAGTTGACTTCTCTTTGACGAGAGCAAGGACGAAGGTGCTAGCGAACTTTGAAACTGGCATGAATTCGCCTAACTTGCCCCGGCACGTAAACATTATATCACTGAAACATAGAAGCCGATTTGGGAAAGTCCCTTGCTTTCACCAAATCATTCATGGAATCGTGGCCTAAAAGTAGACTTGTACATTTCCTTTTTCGGTAGATAACCGTTCCCTTTAGATTTTAGGACTATTTTTCTTTATGAATAAATTTAGAATTACGCTGAGATGTCAGTTCGTAAAAAAAGAATTAATTGAGTCACGCTATGGTCAAACTATTTCATCACGTTCTTTTTTCGAGAGTGCTGGAACAGGTGAATGAGCAAGAAATGAGGGATGGGAAAAGTAATCATTTATCGAATCGTGGCCTAAAAGTAGACTTGTACATTTCTTTTTTCGGAAGATAACTGTTCCCTTTACATTTTAGGATTATTTTTCTTTATCAATAAATTTAGAATTACGCTGAGATGTCAGTTCGTTAAAAAAAATGAATTGAGTCATGGTCAAGCTATTTCATCACGTTCTTTTTTCGAGAGTGCTGGAACGGGTGAATGACCAAGAAATGAGGGATGGGAAAAGTGTTGACACTATTAGGGATTCATGTTATCACAAGGAGAAGGGTGCAGAAAAGACGTGGGAAGGGTGGGGGGCAGCACACACGTCAAACGTTAGAAAAATCACCAACTTCAAAACTTTATACCACTTGAGCACATATCTTGAGTGACCGTAATAAATGTGCACCCCGAGGGGAGGGGGAAAACAGCGGGGTCCAATGCCCCCGGGGCTTTTCTTGTTTACATTGTTTTTACCGCTGTGTATGTTTCTCACGCAACGTCAATTGAAATTTCAACTACGGAGTTCACATCAAAATGACCGATATGTAAGCTAATAGGTTTCTAATCAGCGTTCTACCTCCGTGGACGCAAATTTTCTTACTTCTAATTTGTTTTGTATATACAGGATTTGCAATAAATGTGTTTAAATCTGGATGGCAGATGTATGAATCCCACAGACTTTGCAGTCGGACGGTAAAGATATTCTACCAGGACCTGCCGCATAATTCAAGACATTTAAAAGTAAGTTGAAACGATTTTTTAAAGAATGACAATAGGAACAAATCAATATCAAATCTGAGTCCACCATTCGGCATTTACCTGATTGTCTGTCAAAACGGCAATATTCCAAAACAACCGAAAAAATGCTTAAGCAATAAGGTGTGGTGACAATCCGTAGCTTCCTGTAAAGTAGTTCCGTTGCTGTTTTTGTAAACCGTGGACAGAATAAACCCAAAAAATCACTGACTATATAAAAGGCTTCGCAGGCAATTTTGTCAAAAAGGAAACCCTGGAGGAACCGCTGGGTATGATTTCTGCCTTTGCTGGCTCAACACGGGAAGGAAATTTGGGATTGGCATCGCGAAAGCCAGTTTTCGGATTTCGAATCACTCGGGTATTTATTAGCGACCTTCAGATCTGACTACGTATACGAGATTGAGTAAGAGTTCGACTTTCACATTTCAAAAACGTTACGTTCTCAAAGCCATCGTTCCTCCCTGTTGCTGACCAGCGGAGGAGAATGCTAAGTGAACGATATTCACAGGACAGATTACAAAAGCGCGAGGCAAGGAATTCAAGTCGTACTCAATCTCGTACTCGTGGTCCGATCTGAAGGTCGCTATTATCTGTTATTATACGGACAGGATAATTACTGAAACGATAACAGTTTGCCTTATGAAATACAGTAGTTATAGAGTTGGCGGTTCCAGATCATTTTTAATGATCTGTAACCAAACCAACTCTATAACTACTATCCATCAGATGGAGATCATTTTTTTATTTCACATGTCGGTAAGGAGCCGAGCAGGCTCGGGAAGTCGTTGGACGAAGTCCAACGAGTGAGGCTCCTTCTCGGCTTTACTGTGGGTAGACTTGTAGTCTCGTAGAGACTACGGGTCGTAGGGCACAGTAAAGCATATGGTTTCATATACTGGTTCCATTTTTTTAGCATTGGGGAACAAAAGCGGAGCTTTTGTGAGGCAGTGAATTGATCGCTTTGCGATCAAGAGGGGATGTTTCTTTTTGCGATGCTGGCTCCATCTGATGGCAATCATTTTATGGAAATCTATATGTTTTATGTCATGATGTATCCAACGCATTCTTCCATCACGTGACGCCTGACTGCAGGAAGTCTTTCTCGGAAAAGCAGGAAGTTTTTCTCAGAAACAAGTCTGGACATGTCTGGTGAAAACAGGAAATGACTAAGCTTTTTTCCAAGGTCATGATAGTCGTTTGATCTCTATCAACCAATTAAAAACTTCCCCATAAATTACTTTTTCGTGTAAAAATATCAGAACTTGCTCCAGTTTGATAAAAAGAGCAGAAGTAGCTTCCGGTTGACAATTATAATTTGTAATGACCATAAGCTAAACTTTGTTTTCCTTTAGTCAATATATATCTTTTGTCATCGAAGCAGCTGAGTGATACTTTGTTTATTTCATAACTGCCTAGTTGATGTTTGCTGCTTCGAATAGTTTTCATAGTATGTTGCATTTGTTTATTTTTTAATAAAACATTTTTGTAGTCTTTATGTTTGATTTTGTTCTTTATTATATTTTTTTTAATTCCTTTGGCTGTTTTTTCACCTCTATGATTGTCTTTGATGTAACTGTACATTTTTGATCTCAAACCAACGAATTCTGTTATTGGGATACCGCAAGCTTCATCCTTGAATTTACCAATTACTTTCTTGTTTGTCTTATCGAAATACGGAGAGTTTTCTGGATAGTCGCTGTTATCAAATCGATCTTTGTCATTCCAAAAGTCTCTGTAGACGTCTTCGGCTTCGATTTCATATGTTAATGAGTCTGTGTCTGTGAATAATAATTTAGCTTTGTTATTATACTTTTCTTTTATGTAGTTATAATGGAAATCATACATCAATGTCTTGCTTAGATCTAAAATACACATTCCTACATATGCCGGCCTGTTTAAAGTTAGCGTTTCCTTTATTTTATGCACTGCAACGAGATTTTCGTTGAAGATCTTACTGCTTACATAAGTAGGTTTAGAAGCCATCTTCAATAGTTTCTTCTCATCTGTGATAAGTCTGACATCAACACGTTTTCTTACATTTTCCATAGTTTTACCAAATACTGAGTTATTCATGAGTTTGAAAAAGTCTTTTTCGAATGAATTTTTCGCTTGAGTACGTTTTTGAGTATTGAATTGTATGTATTGTTTGAGCCAAGGTGACTGATTGAATTTTAATACTCGATGGACTTTGTTTACTTTCAATCCAAGATCAACATACAGCTGCAGGTTTCTATAATGCAGAACATATTTTTCTTTGTTACATAATGTAGGGATTAGTTTATGTACTAGTCCTGTTGATAAATTATATTTTGTAGCTATTTTTTTACAATAATCAGACAGCATATCTTTATTTACACAAACCCTCTCAGCGGCTAATGGGTAGTCGTTATGAAGTTCATGCAACTCTTTAGGATATTCGAGATCAACTTCTAATATTAAACCTTTTTCGCTATTTTCATTATATTTGGCTAAATCTATCTTGTTAATTTGCTTTTCTGTCATCCATTTGAAACCACCAGTGGGAAGATATTGACTCATAGCCCAACCGTATAAATTATTTGCATCAAGGTACATAATATATTTTGAGGGCGCCTTCTCATTGTATTTTCTCATGTACTTGTTGTTTGCTTTACCATATCGATTTGCTATATAAGATATACCACCACGCATACCTTTTTCAATGAATTGAAACATATCTATGTCTGTCATTAGTTCTAGTTGAATATCAGTCATTTTCAACATAGCGTCCCATGACAAACCGGGTGATGTGAAATAGTGGCATGGGTCGAGTTTGTAGAATTGTAAACAGGTTTTGCGGAAGTTTTCAAACACGTCGGCTAATAGAAGTATATCAGACTTAAGATATAGATTGTGGTCTTCACCCATAGTTTGTAATTGAAATGTATTCCACACTTTCTGAGCATGACAATAATCCTTGTTTGTTATATGCTCATCACTCAATATGCTGTAAAATTCTTCTTTCGTTGGTAATTCTGTTTTATTGAATTTCTCGAAACTGTCCATGTAATCATACGGATAAATGCCTTTTCGTGTCATAAGATTGAATTTTTCTTTTCGGAATATTTTGTTTGTATACTTTAAAGCTTCTGCTGGTAAGTTGCTAACTAATTCATCCAAACTTAAGCTCATGAATTGGAAACTGTCGATGAATGTTAGATGGTTACCAAGCATAAAAGCCATGTATTTTTCCATATTGTTAGGAATTGCATTTATGTTCATTTTAATTTCTTTTTCGTTTTTGGTGTATGTATTATTCTTAACAATGGCTCCAATTTCTTGCATAATGAAATGACTGTCATAACCTCTCAAATTATGGAATATAACAGGAATTTTTATTTCTTCTGGATTTATTCTGAGTTTCAGATTGCATTCTTGGTAAGCTGAGCCTCTGTATTTACCAGTAATATGGCAATGATCTCTCACTCGAATGTCTTTCTCAGTATATTTTTTGTCGCATATGTGGCATTCTTTTGCTTTTTCAAATTCATGTTCATTCTCTTTTGTCATTCTCAATGTTTTTTCGTTACTTTTTTGCAGTATTTCACTTCTTCTAACATGTTTTCCATGAATTTATAAACAGCCTTTTCACCCCTATATATTTGTATTGGTTTTGTATATTTGTCGTCATAACAGCAGACAACCTTGTAACCATATCCAGAGTCTGTATGTCTTTGGTATGCTTCGGTGTATGATTTGTTACCCCTCTGTTGACATCCTTGTATCTTTTCAGTTATAGCCTCAAAATCAGCATAGATGACAAATGGTACAGGTTGTTGCTTATGGAAGTTGTTGAATTTCAGTATGTTATTGTCTTTGTCTGGCATTTTAATTGCTTGAGTACCGTTCACTTGAATACAGTTTTCTTTGTGATTGTTCAATACTCTTTCAGAACTGAAAGATTGCAGGCAATGCATACAAAAGTGTTTTCTATGTTCGTGTTTTGTTTGATTAAACATGAATCTGTTGAAATCCTTTATGAGAACATAATGCTTGTTTTCATTTTTTGTTATCAGAAGTAGTTCCATATGATCTTCATACTTTTCTTTGGAAACATAGATGGGATATGGCTCTTTGTTTTCGTACCCGAATACACTTATATTGATACTGTTTTGCTTCTCAATTTTGTTGTAATGTTTGACACTGACTGGAAAATCAATGTTTGAGTAATCTAACTTTTCAATGTATGGTTTATCGACTTTTTTAATCCTTTGAGGATATTTTTCTTGTGGGTTTAAGTGTCGGATATGACACCATCTAAACCATTCATTATCCTCATTTTTCATGTTAATTAGTCCCTTAGCACTATTTCGCAGTTCAGAAGGCAGTTGGATATATGAGGATCCTTTCATGGGCTTGTATATGACAATGTTGAGGTAATGGTTATCAACT